>CM022300.1:497473610-498081420 GCA_011799875.1 Thinopyrum elongatum
CAACACCAACGACTGCCAAGAGTTCAGGGCCATCTGGGACGGGCGCCTTGGCCACCGCCCTGAGCGCAATGACCGCGGCTACGGCCGTGGAGGAGGCCGAGGTGGGGGACACTGGGACAACCGCGACCCCTGCCAGGACTGGCGCGACCAGCCTCGTGAGGATCACTGGCAGGGCTAGCCTCGTGAGAGCCCCTGGAGGGATCAGCCTCGTGAGGACTGCCCTCAGGGCAACGCTGGCATCCCTCCGCTGCCGCCGCCGCCAAGAAGGAATGATGACCACCACCAAGATGATGGGGCTGGTGGCTGCCAAGAGCCTTGTGCCGTCGCTTGCATCTTGGGCGGCGCTCAGGCCCCCGCCTCTCATCGCATCTTCAAGCAGTTCGCTCGTGAGGTGAACGCGGCCCTCCCCAAGCTCGAGGCGATGCGTCCGCTCAGGTGGTCCAAGTACGCCATCACCTTCGACTCTACTGACCAGCTCAAGTGCGCGCCTACCATCAGCAATGTCCTCGTCACCAAGACACTCATCGATGGCGGTGCGGGACTCAATGTCCTCTCCGTCGAGACGTTCGACAGGCTCCAGGTGCCGTACGACCAGCTTCAACCCACCAAGCCCTTCTCAGGAGTGACCGACGGCTCCACCACCCCGATAGGGCAGATCCGCCTCCCTGTCACCTTCGGCAAGCGCGACAACTACCGCACTGAGCTCATCGACTTCGACGTCGCCCATATTCGCCTCCCATGCAACGCCATCCTTGGGTATCCAGCCCTGGCCAAGTTCATGGCCGCGACTCGCCACGGTTACAATGTCCTCAAGATGCCAGGGAGCGGAGGCATCATCACGGTCGCCTGCGACGAGAAGGACGCGGTGTGCTCTCTTGAGCGCGCCTACCAGGCTGCGGCGGTCGAGAACCCAGATGACGAGGGCGCCGTCTACCCTCCTGAGGTCATCCCCAAGAAGAAGAAGCAGTTGCTCCACTGAGGATCTCAGGAGGACGGGGCGTCCGATGATCGTGCTTCAGCCCTGCGCCCACTGATGGGGCGCCCTCCCCTCTTGCATAGGAAGGCACGCCCGGCGCCCCCCTCAGGTTGGGCTCGGGGGCTCTCCTCTGGAGGGCCTAAGACCTGGCCAGCATCACGAGGGAGGCGCTCGGGCACCATGTGGAGGCGTGCTTCAACGTGCGCTTCTGCGAGAAGAGCGCAGCGCGCATGGCGCCAGGCGCTCAGGAGTTCATCACCAAGGCGATCGAGGATCTTCAGGAGGCGAGGGCCATGCGAGGCGAGCATCGCCCCGCACCACCTGGCGCAGCTCCCTCCCCTGACGAGGGCAGCGGGCAGCGCGTCTGCGTCAACATCCCAGGGCTCAACAGAGCCGCGTCCCAGGAGCTCTACTGGCCGTCCCACATGGGCCGGTGCGAGGGCCCCCCTCACAGCTATGTTCACATGCCTTTCGGCCTGCTGAACAGGGCTGCCACGCACCAGCGCTACATGCGGAGCATCCTGGCGGCTTACGAGGGCAGGCACCAGGCGATCCTATCAGAGGAGGTGCTGGATCCTCGTGAGCCCCCGGGCCCCCGGGGCCTCACGAGGCTCAGGACCTGGACGGCTCGTGAGGAACGACTTCTACAGCGCATGTCTTCAGCTACTCCAACACTTCTTCAACAACGGTGCCAGGTGACACTCCTTTTGGTCTGTTCAATTTTGGGCGCCCCTCGGGCTGCATTATCCTCAAGCTGCCAGGGCCAGGCCCGTGGTCGCACCATTTTATTTCATGTACCCTGGACCAGTATGCTCACCCATGCTATTATGGTTATCGACATTACCTCTGCTATCTTGTTATTTATGAAGTCGCCCCTCGCGGCCTCCACGTGTTGCTAACCTGCCTTTTGCTCACCCCGCAATGGGGGCTGCTGGCACGGCGCCTGCGCTCGGGTCCGTCCCTGCAGCGCTGATAAACTTGAGAGATCGAGCTCTGGCTTGCGGCCCGCCCCACACACGTCACCTCATCGGATCCTCAGTGCCTTCGTCTTCTTCCGGAAAGATCAACGGCAGGAGAGCAGGCGCGTCTATGTGCTATGTTCTCTTTTTTTGACTAACTTGCAGGAACCTCCGGAGTCAGACTATGAGCGGCCCCGCCAGCCACTCCCTTTTCACGCAATTCGCTTGCACGTTAAAGGGGGGGGGGGGTCCCTGAGCATCGCGCCTCAGGGACTCCTACTAGCTCTCGAGCCCTCACCTCCTGGCCTTGACCACGGCATCGCGACCTGGCATACCAGCGGCGGCTGAGCCTCGCTCGAGGGCCGGGACCCGAGGACGTAGAGCATTTAGATGAGCAAGAAAAAGGGGATCGGCGTGAGCCCTGCCTAGAACCGCCACCACCAGGACGTAGTCAGGCGTTGCGCGAAGGAATCGCCACAGGCTTGCCAAGATAAGTCACCCCATACATGTTGGTGTAAATCTCGCGACCCAGTATTTTGATCCTCGCGATCTCGCTCGGGCAAGGCCGTTTTCCCTATCGGCCATCAGGGGGCTGCTTGCGCGCTAAAGGGGACCTCCTGAGCATCGTGCCTCAGGGGATCTTACCGGACCTCGGGCCGCCCACCTCCTGGCCTTGACCACGGCATCACGACCTGGCATACCAGCGACGGCTGGAGCCCGCCTGGGGACTGGGGACTGGGTCCTGTCAGCGTAGAGCGCTAAGCTACTGCGAGAACAAAAGGGAGCACCACGCCAAATTGGGACATGCAATCGCAACACCGAACTAGGAACAATAACATTAAGGCAAAAGCATTATAGTTCTTACATACCCCCATGGGGCTCGTCACGGTTTTATGCAAGAAAAATGAAAGAAAGAGACCTTGGAGAACCCCGGTCTCGGGACATCACCGACGGCGCCGAGTCGACGCCACTGCCATGCTCCGGGCGCGGCGAGAGCTCGGCGGCTCGTAGCTGTCGTCGTCGCTGGACTCAGGAGAGTCGCTGGATTCCAGAGAGTCGTTGCTAGCGCCGGAGGAGCTGCTGGCAAGGCCAAGGGCAAGTTCAGCGCCCATGGCCGCGCCGCGCGGATCACCTCTTTCGGAGCAGCATTCCAGGCGCTGACCGTCCTCGCCAAACACCTTGAAGAGGAGCATCGAGGCTCCATCGTATTCGAAGTGGATGGCGAGAGCTCCCCCCAGGCAGCAGGCGCGAGCGATCTCGCCCCATCCCCGAGTCATGAAGACTTCGCCAGGGCGGATGACCTTGACCTCCGCTTCAGTAGCTTGGCTGCAGCACCCGGCGCGTTGCAGCCATAGCTCAACGGGCCCCCTCGGCGGTATCTCCTCTGTGAAGAACCGCGGGAGCCGGATCCAAGTGCGCGGCGGCATAGTTGCCCACACCACGAACTCGCGTGACGTACCTTCGACGTGAGTTCGCAAGCCGGATGGCCGTGCGGCCGCCGCCTGCCCTCCTCCACGACCTTGACCCTTGCGGCGCTGGGTGTTGCCCCTGGGCGCAGGGCTCTGCGCGCGGGCGTACATAGCGTTCGGGAAGCCTGGTGGAGGTCGTTCGTGCCAAGGCCGCGTCACCTGGGCCCCTTCGCCGGCGTCGCGGGAGCGGCCGAGCCTCTTCTTCGGTGGGAGTGGCCCGGGTTCCTCCCGAGGGGTTTTCCCTTTCTCCGCCGTGGAAAACCTCCTCACCGGTGCCATGGATGCTTCGACGAGACGGTGGGACAAGAAGGAAGAAGAAGGAGCAAGCAGCGGGAAGACGGAGATGAGTAGGGGGCTCCGCCCCCCTCATTTATAGCCAGAGGGAGGCCAACCGCCGGCCTCCACGATCTCCGGTAATAATGATCTTTTTGCATGCAGCAGGCTGTTGTCAAGCCGAACGGTTGCCGAGGCAGCGTGGGGAAGCAGAGACGCCCATGTCTCATCAAGAGCCACGTGTTGACCGGGCCCGCAGGCGGTTAGGGCCCGCGGCACTTTGCCCTTGCCCTTTGGCTTCACCTCGAAGCCAAGTCCGAGCGCGCCTTGGGCCCGGGGGCTACTGTCAGCGTTCTGGGAACTAGGGTACCCAGACTTGCCTGCCTGCGGCCCACAGCGTGGCTCCACCTGCGGCCTGGTACGGCCCATCTTCAGCATCAACAACACAAGACCCTCGCGAGGGGCCAAGCCTCGCGAGGCGGACGACGTCAAGACCTCCAGAGGAAGCGGCCTCCTTAGGCCGGCTCCTGAGGAGCGGATATTTCTATGCAAGCCCCACCTCGTGAGGTTCAGATGACGCAAGCTCTGACGATCAAGGCCAGGCGGGCGCCAGCGGGCGTAGTACAGCAGGTTTCCACTTTGGTGCTAAGGAAGCAAGTGCAGACGCAGAGTCCCGAGGAATCAGCCAAAGGTTTCCATTCCCGTGCTACAAGACCAGGACGGCAGAACGGAGGTCATCGCCGAGCCCACCACGATGTCACAACCAGAAGCTTTGCAGGCGAAGACCACCTTTCGTCAGGATATGATGTACTACTTGTCTCCCTTCAAACTTGGCCGTTGTGGGATCCCTTCCCGCCTTCGTTTTGGGGGAAGAGGACCAAGGCCACTATAAATATAGCTAGGCCACCACCATAGAAGGGGACGGATCAATCAGATCACCCCCACCAGCTCACACCAACACAAGAACACACCTCCTGAGGTTGTTCTCCCCCTGTACTAGTTCATCCTCAGCCCACCTCAAGGCCAATCCACCACAAAGCAGGAGTAGGGTTTTACACCGCAAGGTGGCCCGAACCTGGGTAAACTGCCGTGTCCCTTTCCTTTCCAGTTCAACGAGCTAGGCCGTGAGATCGACGAGTTGGCAGACTGGGGAGATCGGGTTCTCCGCACGCACCTTAGAGTTCAAACCTTTCTTGGGTCTGCGGAGCCCTGAATCCGACAGTGTCCGTGTACGTGCCCATCCTTCTATCGCTACATGTGCCACTGGTTAGTTGAGGTCACTCTTTCGAATCACCGTGGCGAAACATTTTACGATTCCTTTTTATTTCTGCACCCCTCCTGACAGGTGGGACCTATGCAAAACCCACTTGGGTGGACGAACAGATATACAAACATATCCATCTCTTTGCACACAAAAAATGTGTCATAGCTGGTTCGGATGGATATTGGCGTGTGCCTGCGAGACACAACCTTTTCTGGTTAAGGAATATGCTGTTATCCTAAAAAAAGAAAAATCCCTTCTTCACGTTTCTGCATGCACAAGAATTTGGTTCTGCTCGCAATATGGATGCTACCTGGAGGATGAAGTGAACCCAGAGGCATGGTAGCACGGGAGAGCTCTTTTCGCTATACAGTACTACTCCATATGTTACTACTAGTAGTAGTACAACTGTAGTACACTTGATGGTCAAAATATTATTCATCCGGTCCTCACAGTGAAGTGACAAGACCCTGCGCCCGAGGTGACACTAGTCCAGGCAGCGTGTTCGGGTTACCAAAGTTAGCCTCACCTTGTGCACTGTGCAGTCACTGTCACTGCCGCTGTATAGCATGCCTCGCCTCGTCTCCCTCTTCCCTAGCACCACTCCATCTCCATCTCACCGGAGATCCTGAGGTCACTCTTCATCATATCACTATGCCCCCGCATACCCTCGCCTCGCTCGCCTCCCCAAGTACCACTATTCCCTCGCTAGCCGCTCCAGCACCGAGAGCCTTCTCCCCCGTAAATCAAGCCCCAAAAAACCCCACCTTCCAAACTCCACCATGGCTGAAGGCGAACCTGGCAGCATCCATATGAGCTGCGACTGGAGCGATCTCCCCAGTGACATCCTCGACCTCTGTTGTTCGCGTATGGATATGTTGAGCGCCGTGCGGCTGGCTGCATGCTCGAGGGACATGCACGCGGCCATCGTTGAAGCGAGGCCTGAGCTTTTCAAGACACCCTGCTTGCTGCTATCTGCTCTTGTGAGATGCGCTTACCATGATACGGAGGCGTACATGATGTCTCTCGACTTCATTCCGACCTCCATTAGCCGAAACTTCTTTGCATGTATGTACTCGGTCGTCATACATCATGCCTCTCGACTTCGATCCCATCACCATCGCCTGAAACTTCTTGGCAGGTATGTACTGGGTCGGCATGAACTCCTACTGGATGGCTTCCGTCAGAGAAGACCGGAAAAAGTTCGTGCTCGTGAACTTCCACACCTCCCATGATATTATCCTTCCTCCATTGGATTATGTAGGGTTTTACCGTCGCGGTCCAAGTCATCTAGATTACCACGTCAGTTGGACGGACCTTGTTTTGCAGAAGATTGTAATCTGCCAAGTGCCCACACGATATGCGGATTACGCAGACTTCAAGCTAATTGCCTTGTTTGACTGCGGACTCGCCTATCTTTTCGTCGGTGCCTTCTTTAGCTGGAGACGACTCACCTCGCAGTGGATCGTCAAAGCTGATACACACTTCTGTGATTGTTGGCGATATAACCCCACGGTGTGACCCACCCAGAAGGGGCCGGGTTACACTATTGGCGACTCATAAGTGAAAGCCTAAATAGGTCCATGAAGCTAAGACCAGAGAGGCTGGAGGCGGCTTACAAGGCGGGCCAGTTGAAGGCCCAAGACCCGAAGATGGCGCATAACCCGGAAGTGTGAGCCGCCCAATGGCGACTTGCCTACCAAGGCAAGGCGACTTAGAACTAGGGTCAGCCATGTTGTATGATCCGACCTGGACACTTGTAAGCCCAGGGCCTCGACCTGTGTATATAAAGGCAAGACCCTGTGGCGGGTAAACTCAGGTTACAATCGATCGAGAGCTAGGTTAAGCGATTTTGCTCCCTTGTAATTGATACTCAATCAATACAACACAAAGTAGAAAGTAGGCTATTACCTTGTTGGTGAGGGGCCGAACCTGGGTAAACTCGTGTCTCTCGACCCGTTCAACCCCTTCAAGCTAATCATCGTAGCGATGGCTCCACACCTATGTCCTTTTGCTAGGGCATCTGCCGTGTTAAACCCATGACAGTTGGCGCCCACCGTGGGGCCAGCGCACGGTGGTTTTGAGTTCTTGAAGGGCTCTTTCCCAGGAATCGAGGGATATGCCGTTGGCAGGATGACCAAGAGTCACCGCGGCAAGCTCTACATCGACGACGCTGGCTGGGGCCCCGAGGCCGACTCAATCGAGTATCGGTACTGGTTCCCCTTCGGCGGGATTCACGTCTTCATCGGCAAGATTGGCAAATTAGAGCCTGAGCTAGACATCTGCACCGACATCGTCGAGCCGGCACGACGTGCGCAACCCGCCAGGGCTCAACTTGGCCGGAAGCGTGTCTTTGTTGGATTCGCGCATGGCACGGATCTTGCGGAGGATTCTGTATCTGGAAGAGAGACTCTCATCTACTCAGGTGATGAGTCCTCGACTGGAGAGACGGAGTCGATTTACCAGCTTCAAGACGGCGGGCTGGGGGCTTATTCCAATGGTGATAGTATTCCGGACCCCTATGAGCCGCCGCTTCGGGCTGCTATCTTTATGGCTGGCATAGGGCCAGCTCTCAATTCATCAACAACTGTAGCTATGACGTCCAGTTCGGTGGCTGCGGCGGCTGGGACTGGCGTTTCAGTTAGGCCACCGGCTCAGGTTTTGCCAGACCTCTTGGGCACTTTGACAACCTTGTTAGCAACAGAGGTTACTGCAGCGAATCAAACACAACATAATGCAGAGATTACAAAGCTGCGGGATGAGGTGGCCAAGGCCCAGGAGGATCTTAATGCAGAGAATGCCAGGATGGCGATAGAACGGATCCAAATGGATGCCGAGTCACAACGTATAAGGGCGGAGGCTTTTCATTTGAGTCTGGATCAGAATGCGTACAATGCTGTTCTTCGAAGGAGACACCAAACCCGCCTGCCTTTGCAGTATGAGGCGCGGAACCTTTTTAACACGCCCGGGGCAGGACTGAGTAACCCGCCAGGTACAGCCCGGGCTGCAGGGAGCGGGGCGACGACTCAACCTCGACTATCAGACCTGCCCCATGGGGATCTGACCCCGCCTCGGTGTTTTTCGACACCATCTGGCCATTATTCTAACCCGGTGGATAACATGATAGCAGCAGCTAGCCGGCTCAATGCGCTCCCTATTACTGATGAAATGCCCTTCGCAGCTGAGGCATGAAACGCAATTGAGCTCCTACAAACAGCAGTTGCACAGCAAGAGAAATATTCATACAGTCGTGACCGGGTACACTCGACCCCCCTCCCAAGCCGTAGTTACAACTGGCGCGTTGAGTCACCGGTGGTTTCCAGTAGTGAACAACGTCGTCGACCGCCCCAGGATGACCCGCCATGTGGGAATAACCCGGCCCTTACTCGTGCTCAGGCGATTTTGGACGAAGCCAGAGCCCGCATAGAGGCAGAGGCGGCAACGGCGGCTCAACTAGGGGCTTATCAGCAGCCTCCGGTGACCCCTTCGACTTCAGTAGGAGCTGGTGTAATTTCCAGGTCTGTTGGGGTGCCATGTTTAGTACCAGCTTTACGTAATGAACGTCTACCTAAGTATTTCAAGGGCCCTCTGATACGTCTCCAACGTATCTATAATTTTTGATTGTTCCATGCTATTATATTATCTGTTTTGGATGTTTTATATGCATTATTATGCTATTTTATATTATTTTTGGGATTAACCTATTAACCTAGAGCCCAGTGCCAGTTTTTGTTTTTTTCCTTATTTTTGAGTTTCGCAGAAAAGGAATACCAAACGGAATAAAACTTTCGCGATGATTTTTCTTGGACCAGAAGACACCACGGAGACTTGGAGTTCAAGTCAGAAGAGCCACGAGGCGGCGACAAGGGGGGAGGGCGCGCCCCCTACCTTGTGGGCCCCACGTGACTCCACCAACATACTTCTTCATCCTATATATTCACATATATTCCCAAACCCTCAGAAGCATCCACGAAAACACTTTTCCACCACCGCAACCTTCTGTACCCGTGAGATCCCATCTAGGGACCTTTTCCGGCACCCTGCCGGAGGGGGATTCAATCACGGAGGGCTTCTACATCAACTCTATTGCCCTTCCGATGAAGCCTGAGTAGTTTACCTCAGACCTACGGGTCCATAGCTAGTAGCTAGATGGCTTCTTCTTTCTCTTTGATTCTCAATACCACGTTCTCCTTGTTGTTCTTGGAGATCTATCCGATGTAATCTTCTTTTGCGGTGTGTTTGTCGAGATCTGATGAATTGTGGATTTATGATCAGCTTATCTATGAATATTATTTGAATCTTCTCTGAATTCTTATATGCATGATTTGATATCTTTGTAATTCTCTTCGAATTATCGGTTTGGTTTGGCCAACTAGATTGGTTTTTCTTGCAATGGGAGAAGTGCTTAGCTTTGGGTTCAATCTTGCGGTGTCCTTTCCCAGTGACAGTAGGGGCAGCAAGGCACGTATTGTATTGTTGCCATCGAGGATAAAAAGATGGGGTTTACATCATATTGCTTGAGTTTATTCCTCTACATCATGTCATCTTACTTAATGCGTTACCCTGTTCTTCATGAACTTAATACTCTAGATGCAAGCAGGAGTCGGTCGATGTGTGGAGTAATAGTAGTAGATGCAGAATCATTTCGGTCTACTTGACACGGACGTGATGCCTATATTTCATAATCATTGCCTTAGATATCATCATAACTTTGCGCTTTTCTATCAATTGCTCGACAGTAATTTGTTCACCCACCATATTATTTGCTATCTTGAGAGAAGCCTCTAGTGAAACCTATGGCCCCCTGGTCTATTTTCCATCATATAAGTTTTCGATCTACTATTTTCCATCATATTAGTTTCCGATCTACTATTTTGCAATCTTTTATTTTCAGATCTATATACCAAAAAATCCAAAAATATTTTATCTTTTGTTTATCTATCTCTTTCAGATCTCACTTTTGCAATTGACCGTGAAGGGATTGACAACCCCTTTATCGTGTTGGGTGCAAGTGATTGATTGTTTGTGCAGGTATTAGGTGATTTGTGCGTTGTCTCCTACTGGATTGATACCTTGGTTCTCTAACTAAGGGAAATACTTATCTCTACTTTGCTGCATCACCCTTTCCTCTTCAAGGGAAAAAACCAACGCAAGCTCAAGAAGTAGCATCCTTGCAAGGTGCCCAATTATACAGTTGATCTCCCCCCTGAAGGCTGGATCGAGATTTATGAGTTAGCCATGGAGATGTTGGATGTCAATGACGCGGTCTGTGCCAAGTACTTTTACAATGATGTTGGATGGGCTAGCTCGAACATGGTTAAAAGCATTGCCTCCTAATTCCATCAACTCATGGGCAGAGTTGGAAGCGCGGTTCATTAAGAACTTTCAAGGGACATGCAAGCAGCCTCTGACGATTATCGATCTTGATAACTGTGTGCAGCCCAAGGATGAGTTGGCTCACCATTGGGTCCGGCGGGTCTCAGCGATTATTCACTCGTCAGATAGTATTGCGGCGGGTCAGGTGGTTCTAGTCCTGGAGAAGAACTGTCACTTTGTCCCCCTTAAGCAAAAACTCGGGTGGCTTAAACATCATTGTAATGACATGGGCGAGCTCATGGCGGCTCTCATTAAGTATGCAAACTCTGATACCACTAAAGACCCCGGATCTGATGATGAGAAGTCCAACAAGGGAAAAAAGAGTGGTAATGGTAAGGGTCAGCAGCAGAATGTGGCAGGGCAGAATGGCAACAACCAGGGTAACGGTGGTAAGCGCTGACACCCCGACGGCGAGTCAGATCTAGAGGCTAACACCAACACTGGATATAAGAACCAGCGCCGCAATGGTAATGGTAAGCCTCCCTATGGCGGTGCAAAGCCTTTTAATCTTGAGGCGGCACTTAATGACGCATGCCCGAAGCACAGTCTTCCCAATAAGCCGTCCACTCATGCTTGGAAGGATTGTTGGGTTATGCGAGAGTTTAGGAATTACAGCCTCAATCAGAATCATGGCAATAATAATGGGCCGCCCGACGGGTCAGGATCCGACTCACAGGGGTCTGGCTTTGGTGGCGGCGGCTCAAACTCTGGCTATCAGGATCAAGGTAACCAGGGTGGTTATAATCAACAGTCTGGTCATGGTAACCATGAGCAAGGTAATCAGTCAGGATATCAGAGTAATCCAAAGCAGCTCAATGGAGGCCAATACCATGTTTTCACCACAAGTCTTTGCAAACGAGATCAGAAGGTTCATAAGCGGGCGGTTCATGCAACAGAGCCGGCTGTTCCACAATATTTGAGATGGTCTGAGCAAACGATATCATGGAGCAGGGCGGATCACCCATCGCGGGTTGATAACCCGGGTCATTTAGCCCTTGTGGTGGCCCCTCAAGTTGGTGGTTATAAGTTTACTAAAGTGCTTATGGACGGTGGCAGTAGCATCAACATCCTGTATTATGACACTTTTTGTCGGATGAATTTAACTGACAAGGAACTTAAGCCGTCTTCCACAGTCTTCCATGGTGTGGTGCCTGGTAAGTCAGCGTATCCTGTTGGAAAAATTGCCCCGGAAGTAGCCTTTGATAATAACTATGATTACAGAGTAGAGACATTGTGGTTTGAGGTGGTCAAAATCAAGAGTATGTATCATGCCTTGTTCGGACGTCCGGCTTTTGCTAAGTTCATGGATCGCCCTTGTTATGTTTATCTACAGCTCAAAATGCCGGGGCGAAAGGGCACAATTAGGGTCCATGGAGATTGGAAAGTCGCCTTGGAGTGTGAGGAAGGAGATGCAGCTTATGTAGAGTCGGCTTGTGCCACTGAAGAGCTGAAATTCTACAAGGATAATGTTGACCCGGCTGATATGACCCCTCTGAAGAAGCCCACCACTGAGCAAGACCCTTTGTTGAAATTTAAGTCAGCTGATGATACCAAACAGGTTGACTTTGTCCCTGGCTACTCATCTCAGCAGTTCGTAGTGGGGGCTAATATGGATCCTAAATAGGAAAGCGCGCTCATCGAGTTCATCCGTGAGAATCGGGACATCTTTGCATGGAAACCTTCTGACATGCCGGGTATACCGAGAGAATTCGCTGAGCACACTCTTAATGTGTATCCTAAGTTTAAGCCGGTCAAACAGTTCCTCCATCGTTTCAATGAAGAGTGACCTAAGGCTATTGGAGAAGAGGTGGCCCGGCTCTTAGCGGCTCGGTTTATCGTGGAAGTTTTTCACCCTGAGTGGTTGGCTAACCCTGTGCTTGTACTCAAGAAGAACGGCACATGGCGTATGTGTGTTGATTACATAGATGTTAACAAGGCTTGCCCAGCTGATCTGTTTGCTCTCCCCCGTATTGACCAGATCATTGATGCAACGGCGGGTTGTGAGAGCCTATGCTTCCTGGATGCTTATTCTGGTTATCATCAGATCAAGATGGTAGTCAAAGACCAAGAGAAGACAACTTTCATCACGCCTTTTGGACCTTTCTGCTATGTCTCTATGCCTTTCGGGCTCAAGAGTGCTCAGGTGACTTATCAGCGCTGTGTTCAAAATTATTTTCACAGTCAGATTGGGCGCAACGTCCATGCTTATGTGGATGATATTGTGGTTAAGTCTAGGAAGAAGGAGACTCTCCTAGATGACCTGAAAGAAACTTTCGACAATCTCCGGGTCTATAAAATGATGCTTAACCCGGCCAAGTGTGTCTTTGGTGTGCCTGCAGGTAAACTATTGGGATTTCTGGTCTCAAAACGGGGCATTGAGGCTAACCCGGAGAAGATAAAGGCCATCACTTCACTCTCTAAGCCGGCGTGTGTCAATGATGTCCAGCGTTTGGTGGGTCACATCGCGGCTTTAAGCCGGTTCATAAGTCACCTGGTAGAGAAGCCAATACCTTTATAACAGATGATGAAGAAGACGGATCACTTTGTTTGGAGTGATGCTGCCAATGAAGCTTTTGAGGCGCTCAAGAAACAATTAGCTGAGCCGCCTATCCTTGCTGCTCCGATTGAAAAAGAGCCTTTGCTACTGTACGTGGCTGCTAATAATAGGGTAGTCAGCGTGGCAATTGTTGTGGAGCGCAAGGAGGCGGGTAAGGAGTACCCAGTTCAGTGGCCGACTTACTATGTCAGTGAGGTGTTCACTGAGTCTAAGCAACGATATCCACATTGGCAGAAACTGGTGTTTGGGGTGTTCATGGCGAGTCGTAAGCTGAAGCATTACTTTCTTGGACATCCTATTACTATGGTCAGCTCTGCTCCTTTAGGAGATATTATTCAAAATAGAGAAGCCACGGGCCAGGTTGCTAAGTGGGCAATTGAACTTGGACCTTATAATTTGAAGTATGTGCCAAGAACAGCCATCAAGTCTCAAGCTTTGGTGGATTTCATCAATGATTGGACAGAGTTGCAAACGCTTGAGGAAAAACCTGACAACACATATTGGACAATCCACTTTGATGGATCCAGGAAGTTGGAAGGCTTGGAGGCTGGAGTTATTTTGACTTCCTCACAAGGTGACAAATTCTGTTATGTTTTAAGATTAATGTTTCCTTGTACTAACAATGCAGCTGAGTATGAAGCTTTGCTCCCTGGCCTTCGTATGGCTAAATAAATGAATTTAAGCTAGGTCAGGTGCCTGGGCGACTCAGACCTTGTGGCGCAGCAAGTCTCTGGCAAGTGGGATTCTAAAGACCCGCTCATGGCGGCTTATCGCCGGGCGGTTGATAATATTGCTGGTCACTTTAAGGGTTATCAGGTGGATCACCTTGATCGACGGAAGAACGAGGCGGCTGATGCATTGTCCCGACTTGGGTCTCAACGTAAGCCGGTGCCCCTAATGTATTCCTTGCCGTGTTACACAATCCTTCGATCAAGTTACCGTCTGAAGAAGACCTTGCTGTCCCAGACCCGGAGGCGCAGTTGGTGGCGGCTCTTCATGCTATTCCTGACTGGACGTTGCCTTATCTGGCTTATATGACCTGGGGCGAGTTACCCGAGGATGAAACTTTGGCACGACAGATCATCAGGCGGTCTAAGTCTATGACTATTGTCAACAGCGAGTTACACCGATGCAGTGTGACAGGCGTGTTCCAGCGCTGTGTTTCTCCTGAGGAGGGCCGTGAAATTTTATGAGGGATTCATGAAGGCGATTGTGGTCATCATGCCGGCTCAAAGTATTTAGTGGCTAAAGCCTTTCGTCATGGGTTTTATTGGTTAACGGCTCATGCTGATGCAGAGGATATCGTTAGCAAGTGTGATGGATGTAAAAAAAAAAACCAGGCAAGCTCATGTGTCGGCTCAGGAATTGCGTACGATCCCAATAGCTTGGCCGTTTGCAGTCTGGGGGCTTGACATGGTTGGACCATTCAAGAGGTCTAAGGATAAGAAGAGCCACCTTCTGGTGGCGGTTGACAAGTTTACCAAGTGGGTTGAGGCTGAGCCGGTTAGCAATTGTGAGGCGACGACTGCAGTTCAGTTCGTTAAAAAGCTGATCTTCCATTTTGGTTATCCTCATAGTATCATCACTGATAATGGCACTAATCTGTCTAAGGGTGCTATGAAAGAGTTCTGTCAAAGAGAGCATATCCGTCTTGATGTTTCTTCAGTGGCTCATCCACAGTCTAATGGTCAAGCAGAACGGGCAAACCAAGAAATCTTGAAAGGCATTAAGCCCCGGCTTATGGTTCCTTTGCAACGAACGCCGGGTTGTTGGGTTAAAGAGCTCCCTTCAGTCCTTTGGAGTATCAGAACCACCCCTAATAGGTCTACAGGCTATATGCCTTTCTTCATGGTTTATGGCACAGAGGCGGTTCTCCCAAGCGATATCCATCATGACTCGCCCAGGGTGGCGGCTTACGTTGAAGCTGATAATGAGATGGCACATCAGAATGCACTTGATGCTTTGGATGAAGAGCGTGATCTTGCGGTGGCTCATTCAGCAATCTATCAGCAAGACCTACGTCACTATCATAGCCGTAGGGTTCGAAGCCGGACTTTTCAAGAGGGCAACTTAGTTCTCCGTTTGATTCAAGATCAGACAGGGATGCATAAGCTTTCACCACCTTGGGAAGGACCTTTTGTGGTCAGCAAAAATCTTAACAATGGGTCCTACTACCTCATCGACATACGAGAGAACAAAGATTCCCGCACATCTGAGAAGGAGACCAACAGGCCATGGAACATTGCTCATCTTCGGCCTTACTACACTTGAGTCATAGGCTCTCATCATTGTATATACCTTCGTTGATGTACATACTTTTCATGATTAATATAATAAAGCCGGCAACCCCAAAATTCGGGGCCTCTGTCATTTCATCTCAAATCTTTGGAGCAAGAGTCATTATTGGTTACTCATAAGATCATTTCGGGGCTCCCTGCTCTATGAGCATAGCTACATAACCCTCTTGATCGGCTTTTATGCCATGTTAAGGTCACTTGGGGGCTTCCTGCTCTATGGGCATAGCTACATAACCCTCTTGATCGGCTTTTATGCCATGTTATAGGTCATTTGGGGGCTTCCTGCTCTATGAGCATAGCTACATAACCCTCTTGATCGGCTTTTATGCCATGTTATGGGTCATTTGGGGGCTTCCTGCTCTATGAGCATAGTTACATAACCCTCTTGATAGTCTTTCATGCCATAGGTTGCTTGGGGGCTTCCTACTCTATGAGTATAGCTTCATAACCCACTTTGACCGGCTTTTATGCCATGACTGAGTTAAACCTGTCTGTTTGCAACTTGCTACTCCACCAGGTGACCCGCCGAACTCTTGAAAGTTAATCTTTTAAATAAAGACCCTGAACTAGTCAAGGTTAAAACGGCGGCTTATGTCACATGAGGGCCGGCTTACAGTGAGCTAGGATAAACTCACCCGTCTGTTGTAGTCTCTCCGCTATGTGGCCCATTCATACTCTTAACAGTCAATCTTTTCAATAAGACCTTGAACTAGTTAAGGTTTAAATGATGGATTTATGTCACGTGAGAGCCAGCTTACGGGATAAAAGTCATTTCATGCCAAGCTTCTTTGAAGCAAAAAATTGAGTTTTTTCAAAAACCAATCTATTTTGGTCGTGCCTTGCAAGCTGGCTTAATAAATATTTGAGTTATGCATACTCTATGTTTTTGTTTTGCAGAAACCTTTTACAGGTGAGAAGTTGTTGGGTCATACTGATCCGGGTTATATTGCTCTATATTGAGTTTATTGCACTTATATGTCGCCAAAATGATCTTTTCATAGACTGGAGATGATTATAAGTCGCCCTGGTTGTTGAGTTATCTAACTCGCCCTGGATTACAATTATAAGCCACAGTTGAAAGGTTAACGGCTCTTTGACGGATTATATGAGCCGTCAAAGTCTTTTGGTAATATTGCAAAAATAGCTGTGTATGATAAGATCACAGAAGTTCAAGCTGTTGAAGCATAAGTTGATAAGAACATGCACGAAGGCATGGCAGAGCAGATAATTGTTTTTCAGCTACCTATTACCAGGCTTCAGCTGAGCCCAAAAGTTTGTGACCAAGTGTTTTTGGAGTTAAGTTACTCCATTGAGCCGGTGTCAGCGCCGTCTGGGTTTTGTCCTGGAGGGTTATTGTCATCTTGGCGCCTTGAGCTTGAGGCCCCAAATCATCTTGTGCCGGCTCTTCGTCGATAACCATCTGGAGATTCGCCGATGTCCAGTCGATGCCGGTTAAAGCTTCAAATGTTGCTTCATCGTTAAGTATAACAGAAGGATCAAGATCATGAGCGAAGATATGCTTATGCCTTGGCGGAATAAGATCTATCACATCATGGGATGGCGGCTTAATCTTAGCATTCTTGCTATCATAAGCCGGCTGGTACTTGTTCAGATCCAGCTCCTGCACAAGCTTGCATGCCAAGGGCCGCATCTCTCTCACGCATATGTTGAAGTCTTCTTCTTCAAAGATTGACCCGTCATCTTTGAACTCTGGACACCCGGTAGCCATTTCTTCCGGGTCTAGCTCTGATTGCCAAGCTTTGGCCCGGCTTAGAGCAACAATGGCTCCTGCACGGGCGGCTGATAATTTAATTTCTTCAATTTGAGCTGGCACCGTTGAAAGATGATCCAGCACAGTCTTGATGAGGGTTGGAGGTTTTTTTGCCACCTGATACGGCTACAAGACTGTGCAAAGTTCCAGCATATAACTGCTCAGTCAATGAATAAGCCGCCTTCAACTTGAGCATCATGTTCTGACCAAGACTAGCACTTCCGGGGCCTGTTAAGATTTTTGAACAAGAGTCGCCAGGTGGGTTAGAGTTTATATATATTGTGAGTCGCCAGGCGAGTTACAGAATTTGACAACAGATGATGAGTTGCACATTACACTTACCAAAGATGGCGGCTGTCATGTGAGAGATATGTTGCTTGAAGCCGGATAACTCTTCAGTCACCGGCTTAAGCTGAGCCTCAGCATCCTCTGCTCTCTTTAGAAGATTAGTCTTCTCAGTTTCCAAGGTGGCTCTCTCTTCATCGAATTTGGCTTTGATCTTCTCAATGTCCTCCAATGATGACTTTAGGCTTAATTTAGCCTTGGCGCGCTCCATCTGCTGAGTTTCCAGATTCTTCTTTAGCTTGGCGATGTTTGACTCGCCCACATTCAATGCTTGCTGCCAAGGGTGACAAGTAATGATTAAGATGGTTAAGTTCATATTCAACAATGGTATTCAAGTCCCATGTATATTGCAAGCAATATACTTGGCACTTGGGGGCTAATGTAGGTCATTTCAATTTATAAGACCCGGCTCATCTTATTAAGATAAGCCGGCCCTTGGGGGCTACAGATTTGGTTCTCAAGCAATGGTTGAAAGACCCGTCTCATCTTATCAAGATAAGCCGGCCTTTGGGGGCTACGTATTCGGCTCTTATAAGTGATTATAAGACCCAGCTCATCTCATCAAGATAAGCCGGCCCTCGGGGGCTACACTTTAGAAATTTTCGCAAAGTCTAAAGCATACTCATTGTCCTTCCTATACTTAAGACTTGGGGGCTAGTATGGACTATTCTAATCCTAGGATTAGAATAGTTATTTGGATCGCAGCAGCCCTGTAAGGGCCCGACAGAAACCCTCCCGAACTTCCCGAACTGCCGGTCCGCCTGACAGGATCCCACCTGGTCTGATCCCGATTGAGCCGCCCTAGCCCCCCTCCTCGCCGCTCCTCCCCTCGATCATCGGCCTCCCCCCGTGATTCACCGCCGAACTCCGCCGGATCCAGCGCCTCCCCTCCGTCTCCAGCCGGATCCAGCACCTCCCCTGCGTCTCCAGCTCCTGACCGCCCGGATCCAGCTCTGCCCCCTCCGTCGCCACCTCCTGGCCGACCGCCGGCACGGGCGAGCGAGCGACGGCGGACGCCGGCGTGAGGGAGCCTGCGTCGCCTGGAGGCGGCGAAGCCGCCATGGACTTCCGGAAGCCTCCTCCTCCTTTCATCCTCTCCTCCCGACGGCTTAGCAGAGCTGATGACGGCCAAGGCACAAGCTACGGTGAACGGCGCGGCCAAGGGAGCATCTCGGTGGCGGAGGCCGCATCGGCGGCGCCTTCAAATCTAGCAACTGTAGATGAACTTCCTCCCTCTTCTTGCCTACTCCTTCAATCTTGCCTTACCTGACCTTCTTGCTTCATGTAGATGAACTTCGCGCCCTCTGCAAGACATGGATTGCCATGGAATTCCTCTCCTAACTCTCCGACGAATTGCTCTCAAGGTGGCCTATCTACTGCTGGAAAAAGGTTGGCCGAACTTCTATCCAAGGTATGGTTGAACTTCCTGCTATTTGTTATTTTCTTTTAGCCATGTGAAGTTCTGGTAGTAAGTCTGCTAGAGTTCAGGTTGGTATGTATCTGGTTGTGTGCAAAAAATAAAACAAACATGTGATCACATGGAGGTCAGGTTGGTGTGCACTAGTAAGTTCGACCATTCAAACTCATGAAGGTCAGGTTGGTGTGCACTAGTAAGTTCGACCATTCAAACTCATGAAGGTCAGGCTTTTTAACTGTAGACAGCATTTCCCTTTTGCAAACAAGAAGTTTAGTCTGTGGAGAGTGCTCAGTTCAGGTACAGAAAAAATCAAATAGTGTAGAATTAAAGAATGTGAGGTTCATTCTGTGAAGAGTGCTCTGTCCAGGTACACAAGTATTGGCAGATGCTCATCTCAGTTCAGAGTGTGATGCCTGTCCTAGGGAAAAATATGTACATGAACACCACTTTTATATGAGAAGTTCAGGCTGTGAATAATGCTCAGTTCAGTTACACCAGTATAGGCAGATGTAACTTGTGTGCTAACACATTCTCTTTTTTTATGCCAGCAGGATGAGAGACGCAGAAAGAAGCTTAGAAGTTCCCAGCAGCAAGTACACAACCCTAAGCCTGTATGCGTTGTGCCACCCCCTCAATGGGTCACACCTCAAATGTACCAACAGCATTACCAACCTGCTCCACACCAAAATTGGATGACACCCAAAACACATGCAGAGTTCCAAGATGCTGGGTCACAGCCCTATCCGCACCACTTTGTGCCTCCACCTAATTGGGTGACGCCGGAAATCCCCCACGGATTCTTTGTATCCACCAGCAGACTTCCAAGCACACTGATGGAGGAGGGTGTTAGCTCAAGTCCTGCGTGTAACTATGGAGGTTATCCTGGTGTGGCTCGTCAATGCCAAAGGGCAGCAACTAAACCGGATCCCAGGACAAATCCAACAGGAACACACACACGGAGGAGAGTGCTCTGCACACTACCGCCGTTGGATGCTGCTGCTTCTGCTACAACCCAGGATTGTACGGGACATAAGGTAGATGGATTGCTTCACAGAACAAAAGAGCAAACTAAAACCAGGATTGCAATACCTCCACAACCACCACAAGCAAAAAGGACGCAAACAAGAGAGAGGCCATCTTCAGCCCTCCTTCCTCCTCGTGATCCACTCCTACATCCTGCTATGATAACTCCGCCGTGCCCCATCCCAGAGGGCTAGCAGCAGACTCCGGTGGAGTTACGATCATACACGCATGTAAGTGAACAAAATTTAAGTATTTATATATGCATCTTGTATGATCTGCAATTTTTCTGGTCCCTCCAGGATAACAAGTTTATAAACTGCATTTTAACGTGCCGTTTGGATTATTTTTTCTTTTTCTGCAGATGCCGGATCTCCCGGATTATCTAATACCAAGACTAAAGATGTGATTCCAGAATGTAGAGAAAGCAAGGGAATTTTACAACAGATATGCTAGTTTTGGAATCAGGAAGACGGGAGGGAATGACAATCACAAGTATTTTGTTTGCGCGTTCCAAGGGAAACACACAACTTCTGTTTCAGAGGCTGACAGGAAGCGAAACAAAACATCGCAGAGGACAAGCTGCAATGCAAGAATGAGGGTGAAGGTGCAGGAGGATAACACATGTGTGGTAGTGGACATTGAGTACAATCATAATCACCACCTCATGCAAACTGATGACATGCTAGTATTCTTGCACTCACACAAGAATTATGACGCCACTATTTTGGAGTACGTAAAGCTCCTGCAGTACCATGATGTCAAACATACAACAATCATGTCCATGCTATACGAAAATGAAGATGGAAGCTACTTCCTAAGCATGACCGGACGAGACCTACTAAACCAGTAAGTATTGAAAAATGCACATACTGCAATGTACATAGCATCCTAAGTCACCACCCTTTGCTAGCAGAAATAACAAATGCATGTTTGCATATAATTTGCAGGAAAGCCATGAATGCAAGGAAAGATGATTTGGATGATGTATTGAAACTTGTATCTTTCTTTAAAGACATGAAGGCAATCAATGATGAGTTTTTCTATGACATACAAGTAGACAGCGACAAATCAATTAAAAACATTTTCTGGTCCAATGCAAGCTGCCGAGGAGCGTATCAAGACTTTGGCGATTGCGTAACATTCGACACAACTTACAAGACCAGCAGATTTCATATGCCTCTGGGAGTGTTTGTTGGAACAAACCATCATTTGCAGTCAACGATATTTGCTGTTGCCCTGATCAGAGACGAAGATGCAAAGTCATTCAAGTGGTTGTTCGATACATTTGTACGGTGCATGAACAACAAACACCCAACTTGCATTCTAACAGGTAAGTTCAAAAAAAAACTCTACAAGTTTCATCATCTTTTCAGTCTCTGGGTCTATATTGGGTACACTGGTTTTATCTGAAAATAATGTAAACCAAGCAGTTCAACCACTGTTAGCACAGAAGTCCAACAAACAGTACAAGAAGCAAAATTATATGTCACATGTTTAGAAAAATATAGTTCTGGATGTGAAGTTCAAATACAGGAATCATAGAAGTTCAAGGACACTGTTGTAAGAAAAAATATATGTAACATGTTGGTAAAAATATAGTTATGTATGTGAAGTTCAAGCACTGGTACCACAGAAGTTCAACAACACTGCTATAAGAAAAAATTGTGTTACATTATTAGATAGTCCTACTGCTACCTGTGAAGTTCAAGTACTTGTATCACATAAGTTCAACAACACTGCTGTAAGGAAAATATATGTGACATTATTAGATAGTCCTACTGCTACCTGTGAAGTTCAAGTACTTGTACAACATAAGTTCACCATCAGTGCAAGAAGCAAGTTTCATTTTTTTTAATTCATGCAGACCAGTGCCCGTCAATGGCGAAAGCTATACCACAATCATTCCCAAACACGGTCCACAAGCTATGCCGTTGGCACATCCTGAAGAAGTTCAAGGAATACCTTGCATTGCTGTACAAAAATTATAAAACATTCAAAGAGGAGTTCACAGCTATCTTAAACTGGCCGCTAATGCCAACGGAGTTTGAAGCTGCCTGGGCTGCACTCGTGCAAAAGTACAACCTGCAGAACGGCCAGATGATGATGCAGCTGTGGAGTGATAGGAAAATGTGGATATCAGCATATTACAAGAACATTTTCTGTGCTAGAATGACTTCTACACAACGAAGCGAGAGCATGAATCACGTGCTCAAGAGAGGGTTTGTCAAGGGGACCCAGAACCTACACAAGTTTGCTAGGCGGGTAAATCCTTGCATACAAACTTGGATGCAGAAGGAGAACGAGCAAACAATGGCCAACAAGGTATTAACACAAAAAAACACCCCCATATTGTGACTTCCTTCAACATGTGCACTTGGTATTTAAAAAAATGAAACCCATGACTCTGCTTCGACTAATATCTTATTTTTTGACATGTGCAGAGCAATCCTGTGACAAAAACAACTTACGGCTACGAGGAAGACATGGCTATCAAGTACACGAGAGCCGTGTACAGTGAGATGAGGACTAGGATGAGAAAAGCCACACTATTTCGCGCAAAGCCTACAGCAGAGCCCACTAAGTACCTTGTGTACTACCACAACAAGGCTGGCCATGATGATGAAGAAAGATTTGCCTGGTCAAAGCATGAATTCCAGGTTGTAGCTGGCCCAGAGAATGAAATATATGAGTGTGAATGCAAGCTTTGGACACACACAGGTGAGCGAAAAAACAAACTCATTAAATAGCTAAACTAGTAGTATCATATCAATATATGAAATTCATTACTGGCTCACAAACTATGTATTCTGCATTCATCACAAAATGCAGGTCTGTTCTGCCTTCACATCATGAACATACTGGACTACCTGAAGCCTGACAAATTTCCAGACAAGTATATCCTCAAACGGTACACAAAGACTGCAAAATAACAACGAACATTTGATACAAGGGACTACAACACAACTGCATCGGATGGCAGCTCAAGACTATCCAAGCAAGACATCCTGCTGCAGCTAAATTTGATGGTTAACAAGAAAGCAATGAGATGTGACCAGCAATATGACAGAGCCTTCTATGTTCTCAAGAGGCTCGTGGAAGAACTTGATGCAATACATTCAGCAAATCAAGCGGATGCTGACGAAAGGATGGCTGAAGAGGATGCTGAAATTGAAGATGACCTTCATTATTATGAAGCTGAAATGCTCCAGACCGCTGCTCAAGCTGACCGATGCAAGCAGGATGTTGACAAATTAATGCAGCAGCGACAGCAAGAGATGATGAAACTGCCACTGTACTCTGAAACAGAGGGTAGGAAGAAACTTTCTGCAGCAAAGAAAAGTGACAAGAGAGCTCAAATAAAGGCACCATCTCCAGATAGAGTCATCGTGCTGGATGAGAATGGAGTGCCACTTGGACATAGGCAATGTAGTGTGTGCAAAAAGGTTGCAGGACACAACAAACTCACTTGTCCAACACTCTTAGAAAGAAACGATGCCGAGGAGGTCAAGCAACCAAAAGTTCAAAAACAGCAGCCCAAAGTTCTACAACAATACAAGGGACCACACCCATAGAAAGCTAGTAGCAGGCTTTGTAGCATATGCAAGGAGTATGAACCACACAATGCAAGAACATGCCCGAAGCGCGCAGATGCTGAAAAGATAAGCCAAAAGCCAGAAAAGAAACAGAAAGCAAAACCTAGAGCCAGCAACAAGAAAGTGGTGGAAGATGAAGAGGAGGATGAGGAAGACGAAGATGAAGACATCATCGAAGAAGAGGAAGACGAAGAGGAAGAGGAAGAGGAAGATGAAGACAAAGAGGAAGAGGAAGATGAAGACGAAGAGGAAGAGGAAGATGAAGAGGAAGAGGTACATGTCAAACAAAAACCACTACAAACAAAGCCTAGGAGGAGCGCAAGGCTGATGAACAATTAGACTAGGTCAATTTAACAAAGCAAACTTATGTCATGTCAGTGTGCAGAATGTTATTCCACTATTGAACATAATTTTAGGAGAAGCTTACTTGAACTTCTATTGTTGAACTTTCAAAGAAATTATATAGTAGAAGTTCAAGTAAGCTTACTGTAGAAGTCTTGGTATATTATGAGAGGAGGTGCTGTGCTGGTGATGTATTGCATGAAAGAGCAAGCAGGAATAAAATGAAATATACATTGTGAAGTTCAAGTAAGCTTACTGTAGAAGTCCTGGTATATTATGAGAGGAGGTGCTGGTGATGTATTGCATGAAAGGGCAAGCAGGAATAAAATGAAATATACATTGTGAAGTTCAAGTAAGCTTACTGTAGAAGTCCTGTTATATTATGAGAGGAGGTGCTGTGCTGGTGATGTATTCCATAAAAGTGCAAGTAGGAATAAAACAAAAATATACACTATGAAGTTCAAGTAAGCTTACAGTAGAAGTTCTGGTATATTATCAGAGGAGGTGCTGGTGTTGTATTCCATAAAAGAGCAAGCAGCAATAAAATGAAAAATATACAGTATGAAGTTCAAGTCAGCTTACAGAAGAAGTTCTGGTATATTAATCGATGTAGGAAAAAATATGCTTGACAAATAAGTAATGCCGTATAAACTAAGGTTAGTAAGCCTAAGACGACGCGTTCAGATATGAAGTTCTGTTTGGATACATGGAGAAGTTCACGTAGAATGCCGACAAAAGATAAAGAAACATAAAGGAGTGTATGAGAATATTTTTACACGAAGTTATAGTTGAAAACCATTCACAATTAAAAAATCACAAAAAGCACATATAGATTCTATGCAAAAGGCTACATCTTGGTTGAGTTGAAAAATAATAATACATTATACAACACAAAAAATCTCTCCATCTGAAACCAGCAGCCCAGCCAGATCTCAAGCAGAAGTTCAACTTCATATGTTAGGGCCAAAAATTAAACAACACTGGATTTGTGGGCAAAGAAACCAGGATCCCACAAAAAAACCAGCAGTTCAACCATAACCTAGACAGAAGTTCAACTACACATGCTGGGGAAAAACATACAACACTGGAATACTGAAAACGATGCAATACATTGAAATTCACAAGCCAATCATTCTTCATACCAGATACATTTGTCCTCAATAACATAAATAACAGTGCTCCAGCTATAGATACACAAATGACGAAACCATTCTTACAACCAAATATTTACGAAATCGTTCCAGATCATTATCAAACCTAAATCTTTACGAAATCAAATCTACGCTAAAACCAGTGTTTCTACAAGAAGAATTCACGGGCCCAAGGACTGGATCTCGGCAGGAAACTCTCCACGCACAATTTCATTCTTCTCGCTAGTGACTAGAGTGTGCATGAACTCGGCCTTCCAGTTATCTACAGCAGCCTGCAAACAAAAAAGAATGAAGAATAAAAAAACATCAAAGGATAACTAAAACCACAGCAGGAGCGTGTCGGCAAAAACACACAAGAAAAATGAAAGGATGATGAGACAAGAACAAGGACAAAACATACTTCCACATCACCAAAATCTTCAACAAGCTCATCGCCATCATATGTAGAGCAGAACTTCACGGCGAAGAAACCACAATCACTATTCACTTGCTTTGGAACATCAATAAAAGTCTGCCTCTTTGCAATATTCACCCAGTTTGGCTGCTTGCTCGCTTTGTACGAAGCCTTGTCGTACATGTCGTCCAGCAACCCAACAAATCTCTTGATCTGCCAGAAATGACAAATAAGATGAAATCAAAAACATCTTAACCAAAAATAGTTAAGTTCAGATACATAAAGCGACACTTGCATAGAATCTAGCTAAACGATACCAGAAGTTCAATTGTCAAATGATAGTCAGTTCACGCACACAACTTTCAAGCAGTATTACCAAACAGAGACAAAAAAATATTTTGTCAACCGAAGGCAGAATAAACTTCATGTCAAAAAAGAGAATATGACGGGAGGTTCAGGCTAAGAAACACTCATGATATTTTGGCAGTCTCTGTGGAAACTTGTTCGTGAAATTCCCTTATTAGAGTAAGGAAGTGAATCAAGGATGTCAATGCTCCCACGATATCTATTCAGCACATACACACTGTAGTGCGCCATTTTGTCAATTGGCTTGAAAAGTATCAAAAAAACCTGCCAAGATTGAAAAAAAATGGTGAACACAAACTTTAAAGCATAAGTATTGAAGAACCGAGATGAACCAAAACTTCTTGACAAACTCAGCAAGAGGATGTACATAAAATAAAAAAAAGCAAGAGTTATGAAAACCTAACCAGCTTTGCATTAAAAAGGTCTTCTTCCTTGTGAACAAACATTGGGAGGAGTATAGCCAATTTTTTGCGTCGAATTTTGGAACTGATGCAGCGAAAAAATCATACTCCAGGCAGTACTGCATTCACAAAACAGAATTAAAACACCTCGCAATGTCACTACACCAAAACTAGAGCAAAAAAGGGAGATAGGGTTACAAGAACAAAAACCTGTATGAAGTAGGGATTCAGTACAACCCTGTCAGCACAAGAGAAGATCTCAGAGGTCTCCGGCTTATCCTTCCACAAGTTCATGAGATAATCCATTACGTCTCTGTAACACCCCCAGTGGTTAACTATAGTAATCACCCCTTTGATTATGCCATGTCATGATGTTTAACAGTGCATGATCATCATTAGCATTATATTGCATTTCAACTCCTAAGTCAAAATCCAAATTTAAATGAAAGTGGAAAATAAAAGTTGTCCAACATAAAAACTAAAATGTTCAATAAATAACAAGTATTCCAGGGACTATTCTAAAATTGTAACCACCAATTAATAAATTAATTAGGTGGCTCTAACATTACCAAAACAATAGGGTTTAATACATTTTAATTATTATAAAATTTGTGTGAGCTCCAATTTTCTCCAAACCAATTTTTGGCCGTGGTAGATAATGCCTAGCATTTAATGGAGCAAATGCTATGTTTTACAAAAATCATTTTGAGGCCAAGCTAATTACAAAACAGAAAATGGGAATAAAGAAAAGAAAGGTAAAAAGAAAACAAGACAAGAATAAAAAGAAAAAGAAAACCCCCCAGGCCTCGGCCCAGCTGGACCACCAGGCCGGCCCATCAATGCCCCTGGCCTATATGCCCCTCCCCTGGACCCCGAAACCCTAGCCACTACCCACCCCGCTCACCATTCCAACCCCCCCCCCCCGATCCAGATCGGGGCACACCCGACCCCATCGCCCCACATCGCCAGCGCCCCAACCCCGTCGCTGGACTCCGCCACCACCGCGACGCCCGCGTCGTACCCCCTCCCCTGCGGCCGCCGTCGCACCTTCGTCGGATCTCCACCAACACCGCTGCCGCTCGCCGTCCCTGGAGCCACCTCGACGCCACCGGAGACCCTCCGCCTCGACCTCGCCCGTCCTCGTCTCCTCCCCACGCCGGGCCTCCTCGACCTCTCCTCGTCAACGCCGGTGAGGCCACCGTCCTCCGTCGCCCCGCCCCCTCTCTCTCACCTCGGTCACTGTCGCCCTAGCTCGCACCCCGCATCGCCCAACTCCGGCCGGCGCTCGCCCACACTGGCGCGCTCCCGCTCCCCTCCTGCGCAACCCCACCTGCGAGCTCCTGCTGCTGCTCCTCCCCTTGCAGCCGCCCACTGCGCCGCTCGCCGTCGCCCGCGGCCGCGACCGCTCCAGCCGCCGCTCCTGCCCGTCCACGCGCGCTGCGGCCTGCAGCTGCTTCCCCCCTGCCTCACCTCCTCCCACAGCTCTGCCCGACGCTGGCGCCCCGCTTCACTCCGCCCTGCCTCGCCCCCTCGCCCCGCTCCACCTCGCCGGTCCCCGCCTCTTGCCGCGGTGCTACGCCTACCTGCTGCCTCCTGCAGCACTGCTGCAGTCGCGCCGGGTCGCGCCTGTCCCGGTCGCCGCCGCACCGCACCGTCCTCTGCTCCGCGCCGCGCCGCCGCAGCTCGCCGCCCGCACCTCGCTGCCGGCTCGCGCTCACCCCTGGCCACCGGCCTTTCCCCCCCCCCTCGCCGTGCTGCTCCGACACCCCGCCGTGGCCAGCGCCCCCTGGTAGCCTGGGCGTGCGCCCAAACGGATCGGAGCCCGGCGCCCACGCCCACTGAACCCGCCCCGTTAAGCCCCCTGGGCCATTGACAGGTGGGGCCCAGCCCCCAGAACAGAAAGAAAGAAAAATGTATTAAAAAATATAAATAATATACTAAATATATAAATTAATAAATAAAGTATTTAATTAATTAGTTAGTTAACTCAATTAATTCTGTTTAGTTAACCCTAATTACCTGATTAGTTAATTAAAGTCTGATTAATTAATAAGTGACAATGACAGTGGGCCCCGGTCGTCAGTTTGACCAGTCAACGCACTATTGACCGCTGACGTCATGATCCTGTTTCTGATTTAAATTGAATCTGATAATTCCGTAAAATCAATAAAATCTTTAGAAAATCATATAAAATAATCCGTAGCTCAGATCGAAAAACTTTGTATATGAAAGTTGCTCAGAACGACGAGACGTATCTGAATACGCGGTCCGTTCGTCCGTCACACGTCCCTAACTATCCGAACATGGAACCATTCCCCTCCGGTCATCTGTCTAACAAATGTCCGGAACCGGGAAAACATTCCCGGATGGATTCCCCCTTCCACGGTGACGTGTAACCATACGTTAGGACACACCCGACGCTGCATATTGTCATGACATGCTGTTGTTTGCATTGTATTTACTGTTTCTTCCCCCTCTTCTCTTTCGGTAGACCCTGACACCGATGTCGTCCCCGAGGCCGACGCAACTCCGGAGCCCGAAGACACCATTGATGACCTTGCCCTTGCCGTCGACCAACCAGGCAAGCCCCCCCTTGAGCATACCGATATCGCCCATTCTATTTCTCATGCTTGCATTAGAATTGCTGCTGCTGCTGCTATACCTATTCTGATGCATAGCCTGTTTATTGTAACCTGCTGTTGATAATTACCTGCATATCCTAAACTGCTTAGTATAGGCTGGGTAGAGACCTATCAGTGACCCCACTTATCCCGACTGCCCCGCTGGATTATCCGAAGACCCGATCAACGGGATTGAAGACCAGACCCCGGCACCGCACATCACCCCCTTTGTTGTAACGACACTGCAGCGTTAATATCGAGTGCCGAGGGTGATACCTCGTGCAGCACTTCTGATGTTAACTCTGTAGAGTAGCTATTCGATCGTGGTCATCGAGGGTGATTCCTCCTTCACCGCTTCCGATAACGACACCGTCGTACAACACCTCAAGTGTGAACCCAGTGAGGGTGATTCCTCCGAGTTCACCTTGATGGAGACATCGAGTAGGAATCCAACGAGGGTGATACCTCGGATTCCCCTGATGTTATGGACACCCGGATACTTGGACTTTACACTGTTAATTGGTTAGGCGGTCGACCCTGAGGGGTACCCGCGTGCGCCTGAGAGGCGAGTGTTGTGAAGACGGATGCCTCTATGGTGCCCGAGTGTTGAATACGAGGTGCGGCCGGGCATTCTTAACCCTTGCAGCAAGTCCTCAAGACGGGGCGACGGGATCACATCTTTCGTGAGTCTCTGCTCGTTACCGCAAGCCCAAGGTACTAACGATTTGGATATTTGATCCGAGCAGGCCTCTGGCCTGATAGCACTAACCATCACGTGGGCATAGTATGGGCGTTTTGCATTGTATGCATCAGCCGAAAGCTCTGTCAGACGTCTAGTTCAGCATGGCGGCACGAACGGACCGACGCCTTCCTATAGTGTTGGTGCCTGGCTTCACCGTGTGCGCAACGACCCGAAGGGCGAGGGGCGATGGCCAAGACCCCCTTGCGCTTAGGAGGTAGACCGGCGGGGACCTCTCTGCTGAGCTCTAGGTAGGGATGCGGTGTGTCGTTTGGCCGAGGCCGGGCATGACCCGGAAAAGTGTGTCCGGCCAGAGTTAAGCGAGCGTGGTTGGTAAGTTGGTGCACCCCTGCAGGGAAGAAAACTTCTATCGATAGCCTGTCCTACAGTAACGGACACTCGGAGTTGTATCTTGATTGATACATTTTAGAACTGGATACTTGGATACTATGGCTCTGGGATTGCTTCTCGCAGGGAGTCGAGAAGGGATCTCCGGACGAGGTTGATGACTGTATGGCTCTGGGATTGCTTTCTCGCAGGGAGTCGAGAAAGGATCTCTGGGTGAGGATGAGACTTAATGATACTGCTACTTTATATTGATCTGTTCTGCTCTATTCTATTGCTGCAAGACCGATGAAGATGCTAGTCTTCGATAGGACTAGGCCTTCTCTCTATTCTGGCATTTCTGCAGCCCAGTCCACATATACAGCCTCCCTTTGAAAATGTTGCATATGTATTGTGGATCCTTGCTTACTGAGTACTTCTGAGTACTCACGGTTGCTTTGTTTTCCTTTTCTCACCATATCAGTTTGTTGCGACCAGAGGATGGAGCCCCCTGAGACAGATGCCCTGTCGATCGATTACTACTACTACCCAGAGGATGGATACTACTACGAGTTGACTGACGACCAGGAGTAGGATCGGAGGGTCCCAGGCAGGAGGCCTACGCCTTTCGATCGTAGTGTTTTATTTTGCCCCGCCTTTCTAAAGGCCTTTCTGTTTCTGTTTCATATCTGTACTCAGATATCTGATGCTTCCGCTGACGCTTGTACGCAAGCTTATGTATTCGAGCCCTCGAGGCCCCTGGCTTGTAATATAAAGCTTGGATGACTTTATTTATGTTTTAGAGTTGTGTTGTGATATCTTCCTGTGAGTCCTTAGGCTTGATCGTGTGCATTTGCGTGTATGATTAGTGCACGATTGAGCCAGGGGCGTCACAGTCTCCTTCCATCTGCTGCCCTTCACCGAAAAGAGTATGAAGGACACGTCCAGTGAGGTCAATCACATTCCCTGGGATGGTAAACATGCAGTAGCTTGTGCTGCAGATTTAAAGGATGGGAAAAATATTAGAAGCGCAACTCCAAGACAAGGAGAATGAATAGAAGTTCAGATACTATAACATCAGAAGTTCACAAAAAGTAGCATGTCTGGTAGCAACAAAAATAAGAAGAAATACTCACTCAGAATACTTCTTCAGACCATCTTCACTAAGCACATACTGTTTCAACCTCTGGGCCTCGGATAGATGAGGGTAATTGTATTTATTTAGGGGAGCGACAGCAGAACGCCACTTCATAGGCAATCTTGCTGCTCTCTTCGAGGAAGTTATGTTGCCAGACTCAACTGCCGGATTCCTCCTGGTGATGACAGCATTCTTCCCACCTCTCCCAACAACAGTACCAGCAGCAGATTTACCCTTCTTCGGGTAAGCAATCTTCTCAAAATCATCATGCGATGAAATCACCTCTGCTTTGACTGCACCAACCTTCCTGGAGCAAGGGGTATTTGGAGCAGCACAAATACCGACAGCCTGCTTTCCCAACTTGGAAGGAATAAGGGTTCGAGAGCTATCATCTTCTCTCGGAGTTGTACTCATCGATTCCTCCCTAGGCTGGTATTCCTGTGACCCGAGGAATGAGTAGTGGTAATCGGTCAAGTCCAACGGCTCCACTGTCAAGAAAAGAAAAAAAAGACCATTAAATATAAGTGAAGTTCAGGTACAACACAATGTACAGTCCAACAAATATAGATGACATGGTTACTACTCAAGTTGACCTAAAAAATGTGTTGCATTTAAAAACTAATGAAGTTCAGGCACAACCCAAGGCACAGTTCAAGATAAACTGATGAAATGGAAAACATTCAACTACAGCTAACAATAGCATAAAAAGGTAGCAACTCTGAAGTTCAAGTAGAAAAAATGCTGCTGTCCAACTAAGCAATGAAAGGAAAAAATGCTGAAACAAAATACACAAGAAAAATAAAAAGAAGAATGAAGTTCGTGTAGAATAAAAGATGCAGTCCAAGTAAGCAGTCCAAGTTTCAAGGCTTACATGTATAGTAGCCAAACAGACCATGGAAGTCTGTGTCAAACAAGTTAGAAGATGCAATTGAGTACAACCATGTCTTCCTGATATCCAAGATATTTTCATGGGAATAGTTTGCAAGAACCCCTTCATGAAACGAATTAACATTCGTGAGCATGAAGAATCCGCAGTCGATACTGTCATCAAACAAAAAAGAACAGTGTTAAAAACAAAAGATAGCCAAAGAAATAAAAGTCGTTGCAGCTTACGTACAGTTACAAATTAAGTAGAAGTGATAGAGAGAAAGTGGAACTCATACTTGTTAGTCTGCTGGGGGACATCAATCCAATCCAAAGGGAAATGGTCAATAGAAAGAGGACTGAAGGGTGTCTCCCTGTCATTGCTGGCATCGTTCCAAAGCTTCTTGATGTTATCAGTCATCCGCCGAAATAGGCGTACCGCACAGTCATCATTTGGTCCATAGTAGGAGTCGAGAAGCTGGAACCTTGAATTCTTCAGGTCAAGAAATATGGAAACCCAATAACCAACAACACCCAAGTGAGTAGGAATTTCAGGTGGGTCAAAAGTGGGGAAACCAACCTGACGCAAGATAAACACACAAATCATTAAAATCTGAAAATTAATATCAACGGTACAAGAAAATAAAACAATATAAACAGAGTGTATCACAGTGGAAACAAATACAGAGACAAAGAACAAAATATTGCTTACAGAATCATGCGCATCCATGCTATCTAGACCAGTCGCCAAGAAGTACTTCCTCACACGGGAATCAAACTGCCCTCTGAAAATCTTGTCCTAAAATAATGCAGACAACAACAACATACGAAATACAATGAGACCAACAAGTTTTAACTAATAAGGTAAAGAACAAAACAGAAAAGAAATTACTATAGGGTTGACTTGCACAAACCCAATACGGCAGGATGAGTTTATCAGATCCCTGGTATTTGGCACATAGACAATACAGTGCAGCCTCAGCTACATTAGATCGAAGCATTCCGCGAGGAGAAAAAGATATTGCGACATCTTCAACAGTAGCTTCACACTCATTGTTTTGGAACATAATCTTTGATCTAAAACAAGCAATAGAAAGTAAAAGAAGTTCAGCGTCAGGAAGTCAAGAAGTTCATCACACAGAAAAGCACAGAAGGTAAGCTACATCACAATAGGCAGTACAAAAAGCTAGATGTTCAGCACCAAAAAAGTAAAAGAAGTTCAGCAACAGAGAGTAAAGAAGTTCAGGTATAAAACCATAGGCAGTTCATAAGGTAGATGGATATAAATTCTGACCAGCTGCACTCACCTCTTAGAACGATCATTCTTAAGCCTAGTTACACTGAAATAAAAGTCATCAACCTTCTTTCGGACGACAACAAGTTCACTATTTGCTCAGCAAAAGAATAGAAATTAAGAGCAACATACAAACACATAGATCACGACAGGAGCATCAAACATACACAAGCACATCTCAGCTGCTACACCAAAAGATAAAACCACAGGATTATAAACATCACAACCCATGCATTACAAACCTTCCCCCACATAAAAACAACTTCACTTCACTTTATTTACAAACCACACGACAAAGCACAAACCAGAAGTTCAACTTGCACCACACAGACAGTACACAGGGATATCATGGACTAAAACCAACAACAAAAGGGATGGGGATGGGGAAAGAAGAGAGAAGCATTCTCCTCTCTTTATGGATTCTTGCCTAGACCAGTTGCAGCACTGGAATGATCATTCTCCTTTCCTAAGCTATCGCTTTCAGTGTCTTCATCATCATCTCCAGTAGACATTGTAGTGTCGTCGGCAAGGACACCAGTAGCAGCTGGAGCAGCTGGAGAATCTGAAACAACAAAAACTATTGGTTGTGCTGCAGTAGGAAGAGCTGGAGAACCAGCATCAACAGCAACTGATGGCTCTGCTGCAGGAGACTTCTCCGGGCCTGTAGCAGCACTACCAGTCTCAACAGCAGCCTCGATGGGATCTTTCTCTGAAATGATATCTCCAGCTGTCTTGCCCTGCTCAGCATCACAAACCCCAGCACCAATGGACGACTGAGGTTCAGTTCGGTCCAGCCCATCGGAGCAGCCGGTGCCTGATACAGCCTTGTCTGCAGCCTTCTCTGAAGGAACACTAGCATCGTCATTCTGCAGCAAGAACAAAAACTCATTAGAAATGGGCACATAGTGATAAAATGTACAAGAAGTAGAATAAAAAAATGAAACAAATGGACAATAAAAATGGTACTTTATGATCACTGCCATGAACCTCATCAACAAATAAATCACTTGCGGGAGCAGATTCATGCATAGGGACAGATGCACTATCAGGTAAAACATCCTCATCAACCCTAGCACCATCATCAACAGCCTACAAAAGAAATCATATAGAACACAATGACTAATCAGGAGAAGTTCACATTACATAATTAAAGAAGGTCAGCTATAACCACTGACACATGGAGGAAGTCCAAAGATAGTAAACATAGAAGGTCAGATATCAAACTACTATCATACAAAGGGAACAAAAGGGCCAGTTATGGAAAGCTTAGAAGTTCAGATACTGTAGACCTTGAAGTTCAGATACTGTAAATAGAGAAGGTCACCTACGAAAGACTAATACTAAAAAGAAGAAGTTTAGAACACATGAAACCAAGAAGGGTCACCTATGACAAAAAACAGTAATAACTGAAAGCTAACAATGAACATTAATGCAAAGAACTATCAAAAGCCAACATAAACAAACCTCTTCGGTATGCTCCTCATGGCCTCCTTCATGACCCGAACGAACAGAATCTTGCCTCTGAATCTGTCTGACAACAACACTAGCCTCATTTTCAAAAGGCTTGCAACAAGCATCCTGCATTTCCTTGAACAGCCCAAAGCTAGTCCGGAGGTGGGAAGTGCTCTGACGAAGCTCAGCAAGAAATCTAGCTTCAATTGACAAAACCTCCTTCGAAGACTCAGCATCAAAACCGTGGCCGAGAGGAAGAATCCCATCGATGCGACTAAGACGCTCAATAGTTGTTGGAACACGGGCCATCTCCCCACAAATAGTTTCTAGAAGACCATCAATCCTAGCAAGGGAAAGATTGGTAGCATCAAACAAACCCTCAGAAGACACGCCACCTGCAGCACTCACACGGGCAGAAGAACCTCCTGGATCTACAGGGGGGCACCAATATTGACATCCCAGGAGAATTCAAATCTTGGGGAAGTTCCAGTCCCTAGGCCGGTGCCACGAGGCATAGTAAGAACAGGACGTTCGATACGCCTAAAGAACACAACCTCAGCCTGTGTCTTCCACTGCATACAAAACAAAAGTCAACGCGTCAGAAAACAAATGAAGGAACATGGAACAAAATATTGAAGACAATATCAGAAGTTCAAGTTAAACTACACAGGAAAGAATGATGCATAGAAACACTCACAGGCAGTTTCCCAAACACCCAGTTGGCTGGTTCATCATCACCCTTCTTAACCAAGTCAGCAGCAGCAAGCTCAAAAAGCTTGGCCTGATCCATGAAATTTATGCGAGGAGTCCTCAAGTCAGGATTAGGCGTCTTGCCAATGATAAGGCAGTCTAGATACATAAGAAGCGGTGCGATGCCACAGCCTGTGACAGCTTTTCCTCTGCTAGTCCCTTGCTGATACCTAGTAACAGCCCTTCGAATATCATCAACAGCCAACTGGCAATAGTCCATTTTTGCCATATCTTCAAAGACAAGATTCTCAGCCATTGCTGCCTCCCTGGACACTCGTGTAGACGTACCAGGAATAACAACCTTCATGAAAAGAATCAGGTAAAACACCTGCAGAGCCAGATCATCCTTTGTCTCATCCTTCATAAGTTCCCCGAGGATCTTCCGCAGATCCTTTGTCTTGATGTCATCACTCCTCTTGTAGCCAAGTTTGGCCTTCAGCCTCATAACAACATCATCAAAATCATCCTCCGAGGGCCTAGGAGGGGTACGATCACCTTGAGGGAATCCAAAAAGATGGTGAACAACATCACTTGTAATACGCAAAACCTTGTTCGCCTCACCCATGTCCAGAATCATAGTTGAAGGGTCAATCCTCATGTAGATGTGGCCCATCAAAGGAAGAGAAATGTTGGAATCAACCTTCAAGTCAAACACACAACCAAAACCAGTCTTGATAACCCTCGCCTTGTGCCTAAGTTGTAGCAATTTTGCGCATAACTTGACCTCTTTCAGTGAGCAGTGAACCGTCTTGTTAAAATGTTTCGCATCATCTCCTCCTTCATCACTTTCTTCGACTACTTTGCCTCCTCTCTTCCTCTTCTCAGGCCGCTCCACAAGTTGATACTACAAAAAATACAATGACAGGGAAAAAAGGCAGAACAATGAGATAAACAAACTACAACGAAATTTCACTCATGCTAAATTGGAAAAACTACATAAGCAAATATAGCATGGACAAAAAAATATATCAAAAGTTCAACCATTCAAAAAAAAGTACAACTGCTTTCTAAATGTTAGCACTGTACATTTCAGAAGTTCAACTATGTCTACATAGGCAGTACAACCATGTATGACCAGAAGTTAAGATGCTTTCTAAATGTTAGAAATTTACAGAGCAGAAGTTCAACCATGTCTACTTAGGCAGTACAACCATGTATGACCAGAAGTTAAGATGCTTTCTAAATGTTAGAAATTTACAGAGCAGAGGTTCAACCATGTACAACAAGGCATTAAAAACCACGTATACCAAGAAGTTAAGCTAATTTCTTCACGTATATATCCAGAAGTTCACCTATGTACACAAAGGCAGTAATACCATATAAGGCAAGCAGTTCAGCTAATTTATTCATGTATATGAAGCAGATGGTCAGCTATGGACACCAAGGCAGTACTACAAACACAAATATAACAACAAATCTACAAATGTTCTCAAAAGCAGCAAACATGAGAGATTCTTACCTGATCAACAGCAGCATCATCATCCTCATCCTTGTCATCAGCGTTGAAATCAGCATCATCCTGGTCCTCTGGATTAGCACGAGAATGCTTCTTGCAACCCTTGTTAACCTTTGCCGGTGGAAACTTGCGCTTAACGCCACATTTCTTGCCCTTACCAGATGCACCAGCACCAAGGTGTAGGCGCCGCAGTGGCAAGCACACGAGGACTACGACATGGCGTACCACCGAGGGCTTGGCCTTCCACTTCAGCAAGTTCTGTAGCCTTTGAAACACGTGGGCTCCTCCGAGGAGTAACTTCACCAACTAAATGCTTCCTCGCCGCGGTCTTCTTGATTTTCTTCTTCACAGGGACAACCATGCCATCAGTGGCACACGGCACGTCTTCTTCAGCAACAGAGCCATGCCCAACCGTGAGCTCAGCAACATCACCAGATTCAGGAACATCAGAACCTTTTTGAAGGCGGGCCGCCATCTTCTTGTCAAAATCTACTTGCTTCTTCCTCTTGCATTAATCCTCAAGAAGAAGCTGAAGGGGCACATCCTCAGCTTGCGTGACAGGTTCAGTGCCATCAACAGACTGGGACTGCGTCTCTGACATCTGAAGAGAGCACAAAGGCTCCAGAACGGAATCACAACCTTCAACTGATGGAGCCCCCTGCTCGGCCGCAGCAGTGTTTTCTGCCACACCCATCTCAGATAACACATCGTTGATGGTGTTCACAGCTTCCTCCTCTGTGGATACATCTGCAAGAACACAAAAAACATAGCAAAAAGGAAAAATAGTCAGGACCAAATACAGAAACACACGACAAGAACAAGTTCAAAAAACATGGCTCGAGAATTTAAAATAAAAAGAAAAGGAGTTGCACATACTAGGTGAAGCAAGAGCTTGCAGAAGCAAGATCCTCAAGGCTTAATTTTTTCTCAAGGCTCGAAGCAACCTCAGCAATCACAGTCAAAGGAATAATAGGTGTTTTAGCCGCATCAGATATTGGAGCATCAGTATTAACTTCTGAAGCTCCATCTTGATCACATGCATTTTTTTCAGAACTATTCAATTCATCACCAACTACAAAAAATGGAAGTAAAAAAGCAGCTGAGTTCTAATCCACAAACATACACCAAAGGAAGTTCTACTTATACATGAATGTCCAATATCCAGAAGTTCAACAATACCTAACAAAGCAGTAAAACAATGAACAATCTACAATTTACATACTAAAGATAGAACAATCTACACCAGAGGGAGTACTACATATAGATGAATGTCCAGAAGTTCAACAATACATAACAAAGCAGTAAAACAAATGTGCAAAATAGAAGTTCAACCAAATTTCATAATAAACAACAATAATTAAAACCAGAAGTTCAACTATGTGACCCAAGCAAGTAGTACATAAAAAAGATGTAGCATTAGCAGAAATACTATTTCACAGCCAAACTAATTATCAATACCATGAAAATGATCACAAAAATACAAAGATATACACTATAAATATGAAACGTTTGGGAAGTCCAAGAACACTTGGTGACATAGTTCACCACCAATTCATAAAAAAAATTAAGCAACTCTCTACTAACTTAAATTAAGGGTAAAATGCATACAGATCACCTTTGTTAGAAGTACACACTTTTAAGAATGGGCAGTCCAACAAGACAACCATGTGAAGATATGGGCAGACATATAAAAGAAAACTGCTATTTAAAATACAAGATGCATATACATTAAAATACCTGGAGAAGGATTTGAAGCCATGACAACACAACCCCCTTGATGAATGGTACTCCAAACCCTAGATCAACCTACAAAAAACAGGGGAGAAATTAGATATAATTAGCAAGTAGAAAATCATACAACAAATACAAAAAGCAACTAAATCAAACCCTAGGATGAAACAACTAAAACACATCAACAATCATGAAAGATGTATAGTAGCACATCTAGGCGAGCACAGCAAAAACAGTACTCATAAACTAACTAGCATGTGACAGACACAATCTAGACTACGAAATCAATAACAATAATGCATTTAGATACATCAGATTCAGCAGCAACCACCACACCACACCCTTCTTACATGCATCTCACTCGTGAAATTGCCAAAAAGGGGAATCAAATCCACACAAGTATGACGGGTGAAATAGCACACACAAGCATCTCACAGATAAAAAATGACCACGAGGGAATCGAATCCACCCACCACACGCACAATAACCCTACCTAATCTCGCATCCAACCATCAGAAGAAAAGGGAGGAGGCGGATGCAAGAGCACACAGACGAAATAGAGAAAGCTCGTCAGATCTAGCGAGTACTAAGAGCAAGCATTGGGGGAAGGCAGCATTTGTACCTCTCCAACCGACCCCGATGCACGAATCCGCGGCGGTTCTTCCAAACCCACGACGCCACGCGCACCTTGGAACAGCGCAGAGAGTTGCAGGCTTCGCTTCAAAGGAGAAGAGAGCGGGTTGAGGGAGGGAGAGTGGGGCGTGGGGCAGAAATAGGAGCGGGGCGTGCGCCGGTTACTCCACTCACCAGCGTAGGAGTCAGCGACGGAGAAATAGGGGGAAGTTGGAGGAAGCGAGCGGAGCGACAGAGAGGGAGAAGAGAGCGAGCGACAGGGGGAAGTGTTTTCTCACAGGTGGTGTGCGAGCGAGACGGGCAGTAAATGCCTCTCTCTAGCAGTTGTTGGAGCGCCGGGTTTAATTACAGTTTTACCCCCCAGCCACTAAAAAGTAAATACATTTGCTCAAAAATGAATGCACCATTTGACCATTTGAATGCATCTGTTTTTAAAAGATAAGATCAAAATAACAATCTGCTGGTATCCCTTATAACCAAAAATTGATGGCAAACAGAAGGTCAAGTACACTACCAAGGTCAGTAAAATACATACACAAAATAAGAAATTACAAACAAAGAAGAAGTTCAAAAAATAAATAACAGAAGTTCAATTACACTATCAAGCGAAGTAAGGCATATGAATAAATAAACACTTTGAAACAAAAAGAAGAAGTTCAAATACAAAAACATATGAAGTCCATATCTAACTAAAATACACAACTTAGAAACAATATAAAAGTTCAAAATTCACCTACACACAAAGTACACATGCGGCTCGGCCTCACGCCACCGCATTGCTGCGCGCTAGGTTGACAGGCGCAATGCGGTTATTCTGTTTACACCCCCACCGCACGCACCCCAGAGCCACACCCCTAAGATAGATAGTGGGGTCACAGATGTGACGGACTCGCCTCCGCATGCGACGACGCGGCACGCCGTGTCGTCGCCTGCTCCGGCTCATTCCTGTCTCGGCCTCGCAGGGGGAGGGGAGGGGGGTCCCGACCCCCCTCCCCCTGGCTCGGCCTCGCGCTACCGCATTGCTGCGCGCTAGGTTGACAGGCGCAATGCGGTTTTCAATGACTAAATATTTAAAATCCAAATAAATTTATCAAAATTTATTGATGAAGTTCAAATTGTAAAGACACAGAAGTTCGGGGGTTTGAAAAAAACATCAGATGAACATGTCAAAAAAAAATTATATAGGAGCAAAAATCTAGTAAGTTCAGGTTAAATACGTACTGAAGTGCTACCACTGTTCGAAGTATGCAAACATGTTACAAAAAATTAAAAAAAGTATGCATGCATACTTGGGACTAATCTCATGGTTGCCCACGGGAAAAACTCAAAACCAATTCAAAAAATTGAAAATTACAAAAATAAACAAACAAAAGAAATATAGAGCACAATGCTGCATCGCCTTGCAACATGGAAACCCAGAAGTTCAATCACTGGTACCGTAGAAGTCCAACTTCTACTACAGACCGTGGATGATCCAAAAAACTATCCCCGAAGATAGATTAAAGATAAAGAGGATGCGTGTGTCTATGGACAAGCTCCACATTTACACATATGAGTACTGTGAAAAACAAAAAACATACACACAATTTTTATAACAACACCAACCGAAGAGATCGTATTGCAGCATCACCTAAAAACATGCATAAAAATGACAGAAGTTCTAACACAAAAGGTATAGAAGTCCAACTTGTAAAACAGACCGTAGAATGATTGGAAAAATACACACTGTCGAATTTGGTTTCCAGATTTAATCACTTGGGTGACTACAACTTGTTAGTCTGCGACCTCGAACGATATCCTACTCCCCCCTAACATCAAATGATGCGCCACCATGCTGTCTCATCGAAGAACCAAACCAATGCGGGCGGAAACGAGATCCAATCGCCTGATTTCAGAGTGTATGGGCCTGCCCGACCAAATTAACAACGTATGAAGGATTCACTCTCACTACTGCAAGCAAATCCGCCGTCTATCTTCACAGAAAAACAACAAATTGAAAGAAGCGGCGGAAACCACTCCCGCGGACGAAGAACACAAACCCGAAATCAAATTTGTTGAAATTAACAACAAATTGTCCATGAAATTCGAACCTATACCCAATTCCCATCATGTTAGAGGATCGAGAACATCCAGTGCATGCATTAAACTTGTAAACAAACACAAGTTCATCCGTCCCGAGAGCAAATCCGCCAAAATGCGAAATTCCGAATCAAAATGACCATTTAGATGCTAGCAAGGGTATTTGGATTACACTTACATCACAAACAACATGACTGACCAGAATAATTCGCGGGGGAAGGCACGGTTGCGAAGATAGCCCGAAGGTCGGGTTCGTACAGAGATAAGTTCAGGCTGTGTAACTGAGGAAGTTCAGGTTGTGATCAGAATAATATTCTGATCCCGTGATCAGAATAGTGTTTATATATATATAAGAGGAGTTGGGTATTTTCATACCTCATATTTTTGCTTCATCAACTGGACTAACCCGGCTTCCATGTCCCGGCTTGTGTGAAGGCGGCTCAAATAGCCCGCATACACCTCATTTGCATTGAATGAGGAGTAGCTTTCCAGATCCAATTTGGCCTTGCCCTTCTCCAATGAGGGTATTTCTTCCTTAGTGGAGTGCTTAGTTAGCACTCTCGAGACCTCGGGCGCCTTAAAGGCTGACCCGGTAATAGCAATATCGTCAACATCAGCAGCAGCACGGCTCTTGTCAGTTGACTTAGCAGGAGTGGGCGGCTTAGGACTTGGCGGGTCAAGGCTGATTGACGGGTTAACCTCAGTGTCCATAGGCTCAAAGGTTGCAGCATTAGTCTGCGGAGGCGGGTTATCTTGCTGGTTTATAGGGTCTTCATGATTTTGGATTGAAGCCTCAGGGGCCTCTGGCACCTGTGTCTCCGGCTCAGAAGCCTTGGGGTCTTTTGAAGAGTCGCCCACCTTTTGTTGCTTACCCACCTTTGCTACGCCTCTATGACAAGAATACAAGAGTTCATGAGTATATCACCACAAGTCCTTTAAGAACAAATGAAAGTACTTACCCATGGGCAACAATGAAGGCAGGCATTTGAGTTCCACTTGAGTCGCCAGATGATGGTGGCGTTCCCCGATAGTTTGAGTCAGAAGAGTTAAGAGGTTGACGCATGAGACCGGCTTGTGGAAGAGATAGAGTCGGGCTATGTGGAACCTCATTGCGATGCTTTCGAGGATCTGGGGTGTTGGGTAAGCCGAACACAAGATCTTCAGCGCCATCACCCCGGGTCATGCGCCTCGATTCATGTTGCTGTTTCTTCAAAAGAAAGTCAGGATCCAAGTGAGCAAGAGGATGAGAAAATTTCACTTTCCGAATGACCCACCGAATTTTCTTTCTTGGTAAGGGTTCTGAGTCGGATGCGATAGGGATTACCTCTGCTTCGGAGGCCTGGCTTGTCTCCGCGTCGTCCTGAGAGGAATCAGCATCAATAAGTTGCATAAAAAGAAGACCAAGGGAATCAAGTTCTACCTCTGACTCATCTAGCTCGAGAAGATCTTGAGCTGTTTGTTTTTTATGGCGGCCCGTAGCACGGGTCTTCCCTCTAGGCTTCTTGGCTGGAGCGGCGGCTTGCAGTTTCTTCTTCCAGAAGGGAGAGTTGGCCTGTATATATATGAGCAATAAGTTAAATGATGTGAAATGCAAGAGGTAGACAAACAAAATGAAGATTTGTTCAAAATGCTTACAGGAGGAGCCGGGTTAAGAGTGCAGAAAGGATTCAGTCCCACCCTACTGCAGTTATCTAGAGACTCCCCGAGCAGTGTCTTAACTGTATCATTGACCTCTTTATCAGTCAGGCGTGTTTGGTTGTAGCGCTGCTGGTCCTTCGTATCACCAGTATACTCGCACATTAAGCCGGCGCGGTGACTCAGGGGTAAAATTCTCCATGCGACCCAGCAGCGAACCAGATCAATTCTAGTTAAGCCGTTGCCTGCAAGGACCTTATCTTTGAAAATGTGGCTGAATACTTAGCACGTTCTGCGGCAGTAAGGCGACCCGGGAGCTGGTGGCTGGAGCTGAGCCGGAAGGGGCGGAAACCCAGCAGGGGATTTTCACCAGCTGGAGAGGTATCCTTGCAATAGAACCAAGTATAATTCCAGTCCTTGGGGTGACTAGGCAGTGCGGCTGCGGGGAAGTTGACGTCTCTTTGCCTTTGAATGGAAACCCCTCCAAGCTCGAGACTAGGCCCATCTGTCATTTCAGTCTGGCAGTTGAGATAAAAGAAATCTCTGAATAGATCAACATCGGGCTCTTCTTGAATATACACTTCGCAAAAAACTTGAAAGTTGCATATATTAGAGACAGAGTTGGGACCAATGTCTTGAGGATGAAGTTTGTAAAAATGCAGAACATCCCGGAAGAATTTTTACCCAGGTGGTGAAAAGCCACGGAGAAGGTGATCTGCAAAGATAACGACTTCACCCTCTCCGGGTTGAGGAGCGGTTTCAGAGCCGAGAACTCGCCAGTGTATGACCTCTTTAGATGGCAAAACTCCCATGTCTATGTACTTGTTTAATGAGAGCTCGAAGACTCTAGTGGCCGCCCAATCGCAAGAAGTGGGAGGCTTAGTCATGGTTGGACGGATTAAAAAGCTGCGACCAAGGAATAAAGATATGGCGGGTTAATATTGCAATGCTAAGCCGCCTAAATGATTGCAATGACATTTCAGCAGCAGCAAGCCGGTTATGGTTATAAGATCATTATGATGAATTGTGGAGATATTATAAGCCGTCCTAGTCAAGAGGGTAAGGCGACTCTTAGATTGATTGAGGCAATAGCAGGTTAAGTTGTGACAATCTAATCCAGCAGCATGCTGGCGGGTTACAAGTTCATTGTTAAGCCGCCCATAAAGTGAAGGGCGGGTCAATCTTCTATGGATCTTATATTTACTGAATTTTGTTAAAGTATGGGATAAACAGGTTTCACAATCTATAGCTATGTTTTCGGATCTACGACAACTCAAAAAAAGGAGAATAAACACTAAACCTAACAGGCGGCAGTGGAAGAACTAGCAGACTGTATATTGATTGTGAGGAAAAAGGGGATCTATCCAAGATGCAAAATAAGGACTAAAAATGCCACCGCTCTGGTCCTACTCTGTTTTCGGATTGAAATACAACTTCTAGGCAGGGGATGGATGAACTTGGATGAACGACAATGAACTCTATGAACTTGAGTGCCCTAATGTGGATCTGGAAAAGGAAAAGAACAATACCTGACGGTGTTGATGAAGAGCGGAGGAGCGCCTAGATCTCTGGTCCCAACAGGTCGATGCAGCGGCCTTGATGGAGTGGTCGGTGAGGTTCGGTTGGCACGGCGGAGCTCCAGTCGCAGCTGAGGTCGCGAGGAAGAAGAAGAGGCAGAGGCGATAGGGGTAAAAAGTGAAAAGACAAGCCCCCCGTGCCTATTTATAAGGGAAAGTGAAACAATGAAACGGCATGCGCGAAGATCGCAGAGGCATGATAATTATTGTAGCATAAGGGGCGCCTCGATGTTCAGAATGGCTAGTTAATGTAAAGATCCGTTGTGACGTCATGAGGTTTTTTTTCTGAATTTAATAACATGACGTCATGTTTTCTTATGGCAGGTTATAAAGGTCTGCTCAAGGTCAAGCTTTAGAAAAATTGAAGAAGACTCGCCAACCAGAGGATGAAGATTGACATGAACAAGTTCAAATCAATCTGGGGCCTAATGTTGGGGATATAACCCCACGGTGTGACCCGCCTAGAAGGGGCCGGGTTAGACTGTTGGTGACTCATAAGTGAAAGCCTAAATAGGCCCAAGAAGCCAAGACTAGAGAGGCTGGAGGCGGCTTACAAGGTGGGCCAGTTGAAGGCCCAAGACCCGGAGATGGCGCGTAACCCGGAAGTGTGAGCCGCCCAATGGCGACTTGCCTAGCAAGGCAAGGCGACTTAGAACCAGGGTCGGTCACGTTGTATGATCCGACCTGGACTCTTGTAAGCCCTAGGCCTCGACCTGTGTATATAAAGGCGAGACCCTATGGCGGGTAATCTCAGGTTACAATCGATCGAGAGCTAGGTTAAGCGATTTCGCTCCCTTGTAATCGATACTCAATCAATACAACACAAAGCAGGAAGTAGGCTATTAGCTCGTTGGTGAGGGGCCGAACCTGGGTAAACTCGTGTCTCTCGACTCGTTCAACCCCTTCAAGCTAATCATCGTAGCGATGGCTCCACACCTAAGTCCTTTTGATAGGGCATCTGTCGTGTTAAACCCACGATAGTGATGCTATTGAACACAATGGCATCATCTACGCGATCGACAAAGCAGATGGCACCACATATTGCTGGGATGGCGTATGTAAGTTGTTTTCGTCTGATTTTAATGATAAAGCCATGACACTGTTTGAACTTTTTGTGATGATTGGCATATCCCTGTTTGAGCAGAATTTGAGTAGAACTATGGCAATGTATTAGAGACGCCGTAAATCAGCTATATTTGGAATGAGTTAATTCATGCAATTGTGACCATGTCATTACAGCCAATTTGTACCCTTGAATAATCAGACGGTTAGGAAGATATGAATATTCTCCTTACTTTATAGTAATCTATATACTACTAAATATGAGTGTGTATCAATAGCCATGTTAGTTTCCTCATTTTCATGATGTAGAAACATGCATCACACTGTTGGTTTCATCTAACCATACATTAGGGAAGTAAATGTGCATATGGAGAACTCTATATTTGGAAGTAGTGAAATCTTGTAATGCTTACCATGTGTACATACCTATATCGCCCTTCAGGAATCAATGGCTAGAATAATATCCTCACAAGAATTTTGCCCACAGAACATGAGTATATAACAATGCATGGTGTGTTAGTTTCCTTGAAGAATTTATTTGTGAGGACAAAACATGATTACATAACATGCATGGCATGGTAGTTTCCTGTGAAGAATCGATTACGAGATAACATGAGTATAACCATGCATGGCACTTCTATATTTTCGAACCCAGTATACATTTCCCTATATTTTCCTCTCAGTTCCAACAGGGACAGATCAATGCTGTTTCTAGCATTATCCTACTCATACTCTGAACAATGTTGATCTTACATTAACAATGTCTGTCCTTTTTGATATGATGCAGTGTCCCTATAGTTACTACCCTTTGTAATCACACCACCTTTGCCAAAATCAGGGAAGCACAACTGGTTCCTCGCTCGATCAGACGACGGCAAAAGACTAATGATCATGCGCACACATGAGCTGGCAAAGTTATATTGTAAAAACCACACTGTGTACAAGCACCGTGAAATATGTGAGTATCCGGAGAGTGGCTGTTACGTCTATGAGCAGGATACCAACTTGTTGGGGCCTTCAGGATTTTTGAGTTGGAGGCGGGTAAACAGCCTTGGTTCACACTGTCTGTTTCTCGGACTCAATTATCCGATTAACCAGGAGACCACCATTGACAAGGACCTTGATGGCATAGAGGCTCCGTTTGCTAGGGAAAACTGTGTCTACACGGCGAGCCCTAGGACTTCGGGAGCAAACTCCCCTGATTGTCAACGATAAAGCCTACAACCAAAAGAAGGTGAGAATGACAAAGGCATCTGGATTAGCTTTGATCCTTGGATGTCTCAACCCCGACAGGCAGTGATGTGGTTCAAGCCTTCAGGTTGATAGGTAATTGGGCTGTTGCGTCGAAAGATTGGAGTCCTGGTGCCTCAGAATCACTAGTGGTTGAAGCGGGGCTACAAATTATGATGGTGTTTGATCATCCCTCTTCAAATGACTTTTTGTCTTTGCTGCTTGTTCTGGATGGGTAATTCTCTCTTTTGTTATGCAGACTCCTTATCATTTGGTAATCCTTGTCTATGTCACTCTTACTATCTAATAGTTGCCTCTCTTTAGAATGTCAGTCTCGTCTAGATCACGAGAGTCTGAGCGCTGCAGGTGGGTGCGTTTTGGTGGTGTAGCAAGACTTCTTATGAACTATCATGTCTTGCTATTTATGTCAGTAGTAGTCACTAGTCAGTGTTTGAATGTTGTATATATCGTTGTTTTGAACTGTTTATTGTCTCGAACTACTGGTGGGCTAAATGAGGGCATCACCATTCTCAAGTGTTCAGTGTATATATCCTTTTTTCAAGTTATAATTTGAGCTCGGTGTCTTTTTGATGATGTACGCTTGTTTGGGCCAATGTGAGGTGTCATTGAATATGGGCCGAGTAGTAACGCAATGCCAAACAGGTCAATTATGACTCTCAGGCCGGGCGCTCAAAAAAAGAAAGAAAAAGGACTCTTAGGCTGACATGTGGGCTCCACCGGTGTTTTCATGCGCTTGCGCGCCCAGAGCGTATTGGCGCGTGTTCGAAATATGTGCTACCTTTTCATCCCCAATCTCCTGCCCCTCCCCCACCTCTGGAATCTCAATTCGTAATCCAGTGTCCAGTTCCCCCAAATCCACCTCCTGTACTACCTGTACTCAAGTGCACTATCATGTTGCCGGTCAACGCGGATCTCTGAGCCGGAGATCCTGAGGTCCGTCCTGCCTTCGGGCGCTGAGTGTTATCGCTCAACAGTGGCATGGCGGCGCTTGATGACCAGTTCGCCGGCAAAGTGCTGATGGTAACCATCAATGGCGACCGGCCTCCCGTCTCGCCGGACGACCTTGTCAAAACTCTTGGCATTGCGCACGGCATCCAAATAAGTGACTTGCTCGTCGAAGTCTGTCCGCCACCGGCTGATTTCTTTGTCAGGTTCCGGACAACTTTCGACTGCAGTCATGTGTTCGAATCTTCCCGGTGTTTATTCTGCGATGGCGCGCTGGTGAGCTTTGATCGGTGGCACCCAGGATGGGGCTCGGTGCCCTCTGTGCTTGAGTTTTTAACAAAGCTTACCTTCCACGGCATGCCTCGACATGCTTGGAACAGTGAGTCCATGAATGAGCTTATCAACGACCTAGGAGGTGAGCTCGTAAGTATGTTTGTTCCTTCAGACAGCTGGGCTCTGACGGTTATGGCATGGATGAAGAAGCCGTCCACCATACCGAAGGTGATTGGTGTTGTGATACCGGGGCAAGAATCGGGGTTGTACTATTCATCGCCACCAAGGCCGCCGCGGACCACGTTAGGGATGTACCTATATCGAGTGTTCGTGCATGTCGAAGAAGTGGTCAATCCATCAATCGAAGTCCTGCCGCCGCCGCTGGTGCCAGGGTCTGTTGACGACATCCATTACAGGAGTCAACGTCAGACTTTCCCCGTGTTGCTCGGAATGATGGATGGCACAGGGCCTACTCCATCACGCAGCGGAGGCCACTGCTTCTTTGGGAGAAGAGGCAGGGCTGGCTGCCTGGATGTGCTCTAATTTGAGGTAACAACTGAATCTTCTCAGATACTAGTTAAATCCAAGCTATCGGTGTGAAGCACTGATGTGCCAGTACATTTGATTGTGACCTGTTATATTTTTGTACCTGAACTTTTTTTAGAAAGGGGTGTACGTCAAATTAATGTGCTAGCAGAACTTATTGTGTTGTCTGTCTGTTTTCTTTGCACAACATTCAAGATATTTCCCTGTCATTGATAAAGACGATGAACGGTTATGTACGAGTTTGTTGGTTTCAACATAGCCCTACCCGTAGCAATCCACTGCTTCCACATTGATTGTGCCGCCTGCGTGAAATTTTTGTATGCAAGTTCAATGTGCTATGATGTTTGTATATGATTGTGTCAACTATATAAGTTTTTACTGAGCATCAGCAATGCATATGGCTGAAAGCTGTATTCACGAGCATCGACCGATGGGTCTCTCTCTCTCTCTCTCTCTCTCACACACACACACACACACACACACACGCGCGTGCGCGCGGGGGGGCACACACACACACAAGTGAGACTCGTTGAATTATTTCTTTGCTCGTGACAACTTTTAATTAGGTTCCACTGTACTCTAACTTTTTTTCTTTAAGTTATAAATTGAGTTCAGTGACTTCAAAAAGTTGTAAACAAGCCTTGTTTGGAACTTTTCAGGCGTCGTTGAATGTGGGCTGAGTAGCTATGTAAAGTTGTACTGTACTACTATCCATGCCTTTTTCGTTGAACTTCAGCAATGCAACTGGGCCGACAATTGTACACAAAATCCTAAAATAAGCACAGCCTAGCCTTTGTTTCTTTTAATAAAATGCACAACTCAGTACATTTTTTATGTAATAAGATTACCAAGCCCAACTTAAGTTTTTTAATAATATTTCTATCTCAATATTATTTTTTTATACGAAATGCTCAGTCCAGACCATCATTGTTTTTTTACCTATCCCAGAAAATGGGTCCATTTCTAGTAAAATCAAATGGGTTGTAAATTATCAGAAATAATAAATAGGCTGCATGTACGCAATATTATTTTTCCACCCAGCCCAGTAAATAGGTGTATTCGAATAAAAAATCAAATGTGTTGTAAATTATCATAAATAGTAAATCATCTATTATTATTTTTACCTAGCCCAGGAAATAGATTATTTTTTGAGTCAAAGCTCAGGAAATAAATGTATTGGCCAACAATATGAAATGGGCTGTAAAACCTAAATAAATGGGCTGCATTCCGCCACAGCTTTCGAAGCTGACTTTGTTAGCCCACTAGGACGAAGCATGCGCAAGGTGTTGTCCATTTAGTGAACAAAACAATTTAATGGTCTAAAACAAAAAGTCAACAAATTATTCTGACATCTATATTCGTTGGATTGGCATCCAACAGCGATCCTGCTTCTTCAATCTCTGATCTAGTTGCTCTTGCTCCAGCCGCCAAAACCATCGCCGGCTGGAGCACCTGCATCTGCCTCCTGTGGCCGGCTATGCTGCCGCGCAGGCCTCGCCGCCCCACCCTACTCCCAACGGTGGCCAGGTCATACATGTACTCACCCACACCTTCTGTTCTTCTCCGGCGATGGCAGCCTCACCCCGCAGTCGAACCAGTCCCTCGTACTCCCCTCCGCCAGGGACTCCAGTGCCCCTTGTTCCACGACTCCAGATCATTCCCATCTTAGGCCTCGCTGTCGCCCACCGCCGTGGTCCGCTTGATAATGCGTGGTCAACAACGAGAGCCAACATGGAGTACGTCGAGAGTCTGACAGCGGGGAACCACCAGCAACATCTTCGCACGCAAGCTAGTGCCTCCTTATTATGCAGGAATAAACGATTCCTCCCCCTGACAGGTTGGACCCACCAACTGCAATCTTCGCACGCAAGGATGTTCCTTCTTATTACGTGAAAAAAAGTTCCCCCCATGACAGCTGGGACCCACGAGCTACATCTTCACACGGAAGGAAGTGCCTCCTTATTATGTGCAAGAAAAATGATTCCCCCCTTGCTAGCTCGGACGCACCTGATTCGGAGGCTACCTTGTGGGCCTACTAAGTTGACACGTACACAGGGCTTTGTTATTTTGTTAACCTAGTCAACAAACGATTCTAGCAGCATCGACCGTTGGATTAACATCCAACGGCCGTGCTGCTTCTTCAATCTATGCTCTTCTTGCTCCAGCCACCGAAACCAGCGCCGGCGGGACCGCCTGCTCCTGCCTCCCGTGGCCGGCTGTGCTGGCACCGATGGCCATACCATCCCTCTACTCACCCACACCTCCTATTATTCTCCGGTGACGGCAGCCTCACACCATGGCCGAAGCAGTCAACCCTCGTACTCCCCACCGCGTGGGCATCCACTGCCACGTCTTCCCCGGCTCCGCGATGTTCCCTTGCTAGGCCTCGCCGTCGTCCACTGCCTTGGTGCTCTCTACGCGGTGTGGTCAACATGGTCAATGAATGACAGCCATCGGAAGACGACTGTACATGGTGACGCTGACAACTAGGACCCACCAGCTATATCTTTGCACGCAAGGAAGTGCCTCCTTATCCTTCCTGACAGCTGGGACCCACCCGATCGAAGCATACGTAGCGTTGTCTATCTGGTCGAGAACGTGTACGTACATACTGGTCGAACGGTCTCTCTGCAACGATGAACCGTGGCCGAGCAAGTAGCGGCACGTGTCATGGTAAAGCCCCCGACGTAGCAGTTCAGGCAGTCCTGTCTAAACCGTGTACACGTACGTACAGCCACAGGGCAAAAAATACGGTCACGTACGTACATACGAGCGGGGATCTCGAACGTGTACTCGCGCATACGTACGACCAGGGTTCGTGTACATGAAGAGGCAACGAACGGCAGCAACGGCGTCATGTTCATCGGCAGCCAACCGGCTGGGTCGGAACGGAGAAACTGCGTCATGTTCATCGGGAGGCAACAGAATGCGTCGTGTTCATCGGGAGCCAACCAGCTGGGATGGAACAGCCGAAACATGGCCTGGCATACCGGAGAATGGAGGAAATGGCCTTGTTATCGACTGCCTACGGTCGAAACGGGGTTCTGTTCATCGGGAGGGGCGTGGCGTACCGCAAAACGGAGGAAACAGACTTGTGTTGGAGCGCCTACGGTCGAAACAGGGTCCTGTTCATCGGGAGGGGTGTGGCGTACCACAAAACGGGTCTCCACGGGCTACTGTTCATCCACCGTCGACTTCCTCCAGCCTCCACCTGCTACTGTTCATCCACCGCGTCTTCCTCCTGCCTCCACCATCTACCGTTAATCCAGCCTCCACTGGCTACTGTTCATCCAGCCTCCATGGGGTGCTGTTCATCCACCCCCAACCGGCTGGGGTGTGGAGGCCTCCTCGAGGTCCTGTTCATCCAGCGGCAACCGCCTACTACTACGGGGTCCTGTTCATCCAACCCCCACAAACCAATCGGCTCAACTCACCATGTCTCGACTCGTACTACGTACCGCGCACACGGTAGCAACGGTCACTGTTCATCGAGATGCAACTAAACACACCGGCTGGCTACGTCTCGCATGGGGGCTCCACAGCTTCAATAAGCAGCAGTAGCGATCGATCGCTCGGGTTCAGTTAGCAGCAGCAGTGAAGGAATCGCTCGTGTTCAGTCAGCAACAAAGGAATCGCTCGGGTTCAGTTAACAGCCCAGGGATCAATCGCTCGGGTTCAGTAACGTAGCTAGTGCGATCGCTCAGGTTCAGTAGCCAATGCCTCGCACACACGCGCGTACACGAGAGAAACGGGCAAACCACAGTGCATCGCTCGACCCCGACCACCCACCTAATCGGGAACTCCAAGATATTTTCCTTGCCCTCGCTTCTACCATGATGTTTTCCGTCATGGACGGCCCAAAGAATGTCATGCAGGTGCGTCCCTGACCCGCCCTGGACGAAAAGCACATTTTCTGTCATGATTTTTTGTCATAGAAGTAGGAGCCCACCACATCTATGATGATACGTGGTTTTGTCACAATTATCGTCATAGAAGTGTCATAAGCATGATAGAAAAACTTTTCGTTCGGGCTAAAATGTCACGAATGTGTCTTCTTTTGTAGTGTTGGTGCTCAGCTCCATCATCTTCCCCCGAATGCCATAGCGCACCTTGCTGCTTTCATTTCCTTGTGCGAGAACTTCCTGGGCTGCCACCCGCACTGGGGGTTGTTTAAGCACATTTTTACATGCCGCTCCCAGTCGGTTAAGAAGGCAGACCCCGATGGGGAGAGGACCCATGTGACCCAGCTATGCGGCGGCATGGGTATACAGACGACGGGTAGGAGCGCGTTCCCCACCATGACCTTTCCAGAGTCCGTTAGGGGTTGGCAGTCGACCTGGTTATATTGCAATGATATCCCCTGTGCTGGTTCGTCGACTAGACTTCCACCTTATACTTCCGAGAGGGTTAGCGCTCCTCGTTCCTTAACGGTGGACAAGGAAGAAAAGACTGAGGTGGGGATCTTGGTTGCCGCCGTAGTCGGGCTGATTCAGGGCGGAGTGATACGTCTCAAATGTATCTACATTTTTTGATTATTTCATGCTATTATATTATCAATCTTGGATTTTTTATATTCATTTACTAGCAACTTTATATCATTTTTTGGGACTAACCTATTGACATAATGCCCAGTGCCTGTTGCTGTTTTTTGCTTGTTTTTTACTTTGCAGAATATCAATACCAAACGGAGTCAAAATGCCACGAAACTTTTTGGAGATTTTTTCTGCCCAGAAGACACCCAGGGAGCCAAAGAAGTGCACAGGAGGAGGCCCATGGGCCCCACTAGGAACCAGGGCACACCCTGGTGGGTAGTGGAGCCCATTGGAAGCTTCTCCACCGACCTTTGCCTCTATAAATACTCTAAAATCCCCCAAAACCCTAAGGGAGTCGAGAGAATACAGTTTCTGCCGCCGCAAGTTCTAGAACCACGAGATCCAATCTAGAGGCCTTTTCCGGCACTCTGTCGGGGGGGGGGGCGGGCAACGATCACGGAGGGGTTCTTCATCATCTTTGTTGCCCCTCCGATGATGCATGAGTAGTTTACCACAGACCTACGGGTCCGTAGCTAGTAGCTAGATGGCTTCTTCTCTCTTTTTGATCTTCAATACAATGTTCGCCTCGATGTTCTTGGAGATCTATTTTATGTAATGACCTTTTGCGGTGTTTGTTCGGATCCGATGAATTGTGGGTTTATGATCAGTTCTATCCACGGATATTATTTGAGTCTTTGCTAAACTCTTTTATGCATAATTGTTATAGCCTCGTATTTCTTCTCTGAAATTTTGGTTTGGTTTGGCCAACTAGATTAATTTTTCTTGCCATGGGAAGAGCTGCTTTGCGATGGGTTCGATCTTGCGGTGCTCAATCTCAGTGACAGAAAGCGACATGACACGCATGTATTGTTTCTATTAAAGATAAAAAGATGGGGTCTATTCCTACATGAATAGATCTTGTCTACATCATGTCATCGTTCTTATTGTATTACTCCATTTTTCCATAAAGTTAATACACTAGATGCATGCTGGATAGCGGTCGATGTGTGGAGTAATAGTAGTAGATGCAGACTCGTTTCGGTCTACTAATACTGGACGTGATGCCTATATACATGATCATTGCCTTGGATATTGTCATGATTATTCGCTTTTCTATCAATTGCCCAACAATAATTTGTTTACCCACCGTATGCTATTTTCTCGAGAGAAGCCTCTAGTGAAAACTATGGCCCCCGGGTCTAGTTTCCTATCATATTAAAACAAAAATACCTTGCTGCAATTTTTCATTATTTACTTTATTTTGTTTTTAAGTTAGATCTACTTATCAAATCTCATACAATTTAATCTATCGCAATATCGAGAAGGGATTGACAACCCCTCTTACGCATTGGGTTGTAAGTTTTTGTTGTTTGTGTGAAGGTGCTGTTTACATAGTGTTGCTTGGTTCTCCTACTAGATTGATAACCTTGGTTTCATAACTGAGGCAAATACTTACCTTTGTTGTGCTGCATCATCCTCTCCTCTTCGGGGAAATACCAACGCAGATTCAAGCAATCACGGGATCTGCTGGAGGTCTTTCTCAGTCGGCAGATCCAGCCACTGCAGGAGCATGCTCATCGCATGTGGCAGTACTCCAGGCCAAATGACCCCACCTGAGTGCACCCTGAGGATGTCGACAAAGAGAATTTGGCACAGTGGCTCAAGTGCATCACCGGAGCCAGTGACAATCCCCGGGGATCGAGGCGGATCCCGCCCTTTGACGACTCGCACCCGCCAACAGAGGTATGAGGCGTATTTCCGAGTGACTTATCTTGGTTTGAACGTCTGACTGGATTGATAGAACTGACTGGTCTTGACTTTTGTGTTTGGCAGGAGTTTCCAAAAATATTTTTGCCTGTACGGAATGGCGAACAGCCCGTTGGGAACACTGAGAGCGAGGGCGGAAGTGTTTAGGACAGCTATGTCAAGGACAGTGAAGACGACAGTGACGACTCAGACGGGAGCGATGAGGTCGAGTCTTCTCCGTCTGCAGGGGCACGTACCGAGCGTCGCTCTAAGCAGACTCGGGATCCAAGTGCTAGCCAGAGCTAGGCTGCGACTTTGAGTGCCAGGAACCCGAAGCGCACTCGGACGGCGACTGCAGAGCCAACGGAGAAGACCGCCAAACAGCTCAAGATCGCCTCGCCCAAGCCTCAGAAGGCCCTGCCCAAGATAAAGGTCACCGTGCCTATTACTTCGACGTGAGTGCCGCCCTTCTCTTTCTTACCATTGTGAAATTTTAGGCCTTCGTTGACCGAGTGGAACTGTGTGTCAGGGCTGCCACCTCGACGACATCGCCCATGCAGATTGATGAGGACCGCCCGGACGCGGATACGATGGACGCGGCTACTTCCCAGAAAGGTATGGATGATTTCTGCTTGGCTTGGTTTCATCAGTCGACTGAGTCACCAACTGAACTGACACCGTCGAGTGGATGTAGTGCCTGTGGATATCATCCACGTCGCGGACGACGACGAAGAGCCGCCGCGGAGGGATGTCAAGAGGGGGAGAAAAACCTCGACCGTTGCCCACGGCGCTGCTCAGAAGGCACCACTGAGCAAAACACCTCGCGCTCCGCCCGTGCCTGATGTGACTGTACCTCAAGGGCAGGGCGGCCCTTCTCGAGCTGGCGCCGATCCTGTTGCCACTGCGTCGACTGCTCTGCCTCTGGTGCCGACTCCTCCAGCTCCAGCGTCGGCTCCTCCTCTCAACATATTCAATCTGCATCGAGTGCCAGAGGACCAGACTGGAGCCAACAAAGAGGCGATGATCCAAGCTGAGTTGATGGCGAAGCGTCTGAAGGAGGTGTGCGATGCTAGATAGGTGGCGTACGACGCTAGCGCGGACCTCCAAGCGAATGTCCGAGTAAGTGCCATCGTAAGTTGATTTCCGATTGAATTTTCCCGTTTTTGGTTAGTACACCCACTGGGTGTGTCCTTCCTGTGGGGACGCGCTGAGTGCACCCACAGGGTGTAGTCCCCGAGACTGCCATCGATTGCGGGCAGTCGATGGGAGTCTTTGAACCTGTCTGTTTGTCGGCCATCACACGGATTAGGCAGGCTATTCCGAGTGGATACCATTCCAGTGGGGGCACGCTGAGTGCACCCACTGGGAGTAGTCCCCGAGGCCGCAGTCGATTGTTTAAATCGATGGGAGCCTGGTAGAACCATACAAGCATTTTTTTAGCTCATCAATCATGAGTGACTCTCCAGTGGGGCACGCTGAGTGCACCAACTGGGTGTAGTCCCCGAGACTGTTGTCAACTGCAAGCAGTCGACGAAAGTTTGAAAGAACTAGTTGAAGGAAATATGCCCTAGAGGCAATAATAAAGTTGTTATTTTATATTTCCTGATTCATGATAAAGGTTTATTATTCATGCTAGAATTGTATTGATCGGAAACTTAAATACATGTGTGAATACATAAACAAATACCGTGTCCCTAGTAAGCCTCTACTAGACTAGCTCGTTGATCAAAGATGCTTAAGGTTTCCTAACCATAGACATGAGTTGTCATTTGATAACAGGATCACATCATTAGGAGAATGATGTGATGGACAAGACCCATCCACTAGCTTAGCATATTGATCGTTCAGTTTATTGCTATTGCTTTCTTGTTGACAAATACATGTTTCTTCGACTATGAGATTATGCAACTCCCGGATACCAGAGGAATACCTTGTGTGCTATCAAACGTCACAACGTAACTGGGTGATCATAAAGATGCTCTACAGGTATCTCCGAAGGTGTTTGTTGAGTTGGCATAGGTCGAGATTAGGATTTGTCACTCCGAGTATCGGAGAGGTATCTCTGGGCCCTCTCGGTAATACACATCATAAGAGGCCTTGCAAGCAAAGTGACCAAGGGGTAGTTGCAAGATGATGTATTACGGAACGAGTTAAGAGACTTGCCGGTAACGAGATTGAACTAGGTATGAAGATACCGACGATCGAATCTCGGGCAAGTAACATACCGATGGACAAAGGGAATTACGTATGTTGTCATAAGGTTCGACCGATAAAGATCTTCGTAGAATATGTAGGAGCCAATATGGGCATCCAGGTTCCACTATTGGTTATTGATTGGAGAGGTTTCTCGGTCATGTCTACATAGTTCTCGAACCCGTAGGGTCCGCACGCTTAACGTTCGTTGACGATATAGTGTTATATGAGTTATATGATCTGGTGATCGAATGTTGTTCGGAGTCCCGGATGAGATCACGGACATGACGAGGAGCTCCGGAATGGTCCGGAGGTAAAGATTGATATATAGGACGATGATATTTAGACACCGTAAGAGTTTCGGGATGTACCGGGTAGAAATCGGGTCTCCGGAAGGGGTTCCGGACACCCCCGGGAGGTTAATGGGCCTATGGGCCAAAGGGGGGAACACACCAGCCCACAAGGGGCTGGCGCGCCCCTCCTAGGCCGCAGCCCTTGGGGAGATAATGAAAGGGGGGGAGTCGGCCTCCCCCTTCCTTTCCTCTCCCCGTTTCCTTCCCCCCTTCGGCAAATATGGAAGGGGGGCGCGGCCAAGGGCAGGAGCCCAAGTAGGATTTGGACCTACTTGGGGCGCCCCTTGGCCTCTCCCCTCTCCTCCCACCTATATATATGTGGGTGGGGGGTGCCACACATAACGACGACAATCTCTTAGCCGTGTGCGGCGCGCCCCTCCATCGTTTACACCCTCGGTCATATTTGCATAGTGCTTAGGCGAAGCCCTGCGGAGATAACTTCACCATCACCGTCACCACGCCGTCGTGCTACCGGAACTCATCCACTACTTCGCCGTCTTGCTGGATCAAGAAGGCGAGGACGTCACCGAGCTGAACGTGTGCTGAATGCGGAGGTGCCGTACGTTCGGTACTTGATCGGTTGGAGTGCGAAGAGGTTCGACTACATCAACCGCATTAACAAAACGCTTCCGCTTACGGTCTACGAGGGTACGTAGATACACTCTCCCCCTCGTTGCTATGCATCTCCATGGATAGATCTTGCGTGCGCGTAGAATTTTTTTTGTTTTCCATGCAACGTTTCCCAACACTAGTATCTTCTCAGTTGGCCGAATGGCTTGTCCTTGCAACTCGTCTCTGAGGACGTCTTAGGATATGGTACTGATCGAGCTTATTCCTCCCTGACTCAGAGGTCAAGTAGCAGTTGAGGATCTGGTACTGATCGAGCTTGTTTCTCCCTGATTCGGAGGTCAAGTAGTACTTGAGGATTTGGTACTGATCGAGCTTGTTCCACCCTAACTCGGAGATCAAGTAGTACTTGAGGATCTGGTACTAGTCAAGCTTGTTCCTCCCTGGCTTGGAGGTTGAGTGGTACTTGAGGGTTTGGTACTGGTCAAGCTTGTTCCTCCCAGGAGTGCTGGTCTCCGAGCCTTCGAAGTTCTTCTTATCGTCAATTGATTCGCTTTCTCGTGATTTTCAGAAAACCTGCGTGCTTTGGGCTCAGTATGTGACTATGGAGAAAGAAACGAACCAACTCTGACTGGATCTGGAGGTGGAGAAGAGGAACGTAGCTCACGCGCTGGCAGAGGTGAAGACCATGGGAAGTAAACCTCAGTAACCGAGCGTCCCGCTCTCATTTTCTTCCATTCCTTAAACAGAGTGACTTCACTTGAACATATGTGCGCAGTGAAAACAATCGAATCCAAGTGCGGCTCAGGACTGTTATTTCTTTAGAAGCCATGAAGCAGGCACTCGTTGACAAGGACAACGAGTTGGCGGAGGCACAGAAGGTGGCGAGGGAGAAGACCATGGCCGCTGTGGTGAAGCTAGCCTCAGTCGAAAAACTTGAAGGGGAGAACAAATCTCTGAGGGCTGCCGTCGAGGAGGCAAAGAAGGAGGCCGTTGAGCTCAAGAAACAGCAAACCGAGTGGGATAACAAAATCAAGACTCAGGTGAGTGCCTTCGAGCTAGAGAGGAAAACTCTGAGTGAGAAGGTTGACCAGCTCACTCATAAGAAGGACTCCCTGGAAAAGTACATAGAAGAGTTCACGGAAGAGATGTACACCAAGCTCGCAGATTTCTCGCATCGTCTGAGTGAAAATTCTGTGAGCCTCGAGAATGACGCCATATTTGACTCTTTCCTTTCGTTGCTCGTAGTGTACTGTCATGATTTCGAGCTGGAGACCGAAAGGATTGAGAGGGACCTGGACCCCGCCAGGGCATTCGTCAGAGATGAGGCAGCTCGAGGCATTCTGCGACTCGAAGTCCGCCTCGATGATGTCGTGGGGTATATCGTCCGCCTGCGGGCCGCGCTGGGAAGGGTCGACAAAGAGCTGTTGCCAGAGGATACACCCCAGAGTGATCTGGAGTCGATGATGACTCGACTCAATGATATTCCTTGCTGGGTGCAGGCATGGAAGAAAATTGCAGCTCGATGCGGGGCTAATCTGGCTCTCTTGCTCTCGTCCATGTTCACTGCAAGGACGTGAAGGAGGAGAAGCTGAAGTATCTCCAGGTCGCCAACACGAAGAAGCTCAAATTCAAGGACTTCAAGGAGACGTTCATCGAGGCGGCCACCCGGATCGCGGACGGCATCGACCTGGACACTTTCGTTGAGCCAGTCGGTCCTTCTGATGTGTGAGAAAAACTTTAAGCTCCACCCATTTGTCTCGGTATGCCGAGTGATTTTGTATCCGTTAAACTCTTTTGGGCTTTGGGCCCGAGTACTTGTGTTTATTTTCAAACTTCTGGATTTGTCTGAATGCTCTTCTTCGAATTTTAGAATGATTGTGACTTAGGCGAAGGCTGGTTCGTAGCTAATCCCCCGAGTGAGAGGAACGCTCTTCACCCGGAGTAGTTTATAACTTAAGTGAAGGCTGGTTCGCAGCTAAGCCCCCGAGTGAGAGGAACGCTCTTCACTCGGGGCAGTTTTTTAACTTAGGCGAAGGCTGGTTGGCAGCTAAGCCCTCGAGTGAGAGGAACGCTCATCACTCGGAGTAGTTTTCTAACTTAGGCGAAGGCTGATCCGCAGCTAAGCCCCCGAGTGAGAGGAACACTCTTCACTCGGAGTAGTTTTTTAACTTAGGCGAAGGCTGGTTCGCAGCTAAGACCCGGAGTGAGAAGAATGCTCTTCACTCGGAGTAGTTTTTTAACTTAGGCGAAGGCTGGTTCGCAGCTAAGCCCCTGGGTGAGAGGAGCGCTCTTCACTCAGAGCAATTTTTTTAACTTAGGCAAAGGCTGGTTCGCGGCTAAGCCTCCGTGTGAGAGGAACGCTCTTCACTCGGAGCAGTTTTTTAACTTAGGCGAAGGCTGGTTCATGGCTAAGCCCCCGAGTAAGAGGAATACTCTTCACTCGGAGCAATTTTTTAACTTAGGCGAAGGCTGGTTCGCGGCTAAGACCCCGAGTGAGAGGAACGCTCTTCACTCGGAGCAGTTTTTTAACTTTGGCGAAGGCTGGTTCACAGCTAAGTCCCCGATTGAGAGGAACGCTCTTCACTCGGAGCAGTTTTTTTTAACTTAGTCAAAGGCTAGTTTGCGGCTAAGCCCTCGAGCGAGAGGAACGCTCTTCACTCAGAGCAGTTTTTTAACTTAGGCGAAGGCTGGTTCGCACCTAAGCCCCCGAGTGAGAGGAACGCTCTTCATTTGGAGCAGCTTTTTAACTTAGGCGAAGGCTGGTTCGCAGCTAAGCCAACCCACTAGGAGTTTTACGATGGTAAATGCACACACGTGAACCCAATGAAGTACTGAAAAAGGCATGCTTTTATTCATCAAATATCACTCGGCTGCTTTTATTACATCTTGGCATCTTAATCATCAAGTATAGAATCGACGAAGCACGTCGGCATTCCAAGCGCGGGGCTCGTCAATTTTCGTCGTGAGATTGTAAAGATGGTAGGCTCCATTATGCAACACTTTGGAAACAACAAAAAGACCTTCCCATGCAGAAGCAAGCTTGTGCGGTCTCTGCTAATCCACTCGGAGCACAAGGTCTCCTTCTTGAAAGGCGCGACCCCAGATGTGTCTGTCATGAAAACATCAGAGATCTTGCTGGTATGTGGTTGCCGAGTAAGGACCATCTCTCACTCTTCCTCAGGGAGATCCATGGCATCCTGTCGTGCCTATTCGGCTTCAGCTTCGGAGTATAGATCTACTCGAGGCGAATTGTGAAGGAGATCACTCGGCAAGACAGCTTCGGCTCCGCACACCATGAAGAAGGGAGTGCGATTGGTGTACTGCTTGGGAGTTGTCCTTAAGCCCTAGAAAACAGACGGTAGCTCAGTGACCCAGGCTCCAGCCGCATGCTCTAAATCACGCATGAGCTGCCGTTTCAACCCCTCGAGAATAAGGCCGTTCGCTCTTTCATCCTGGCCGTTTGACTGCGGGTGTGCGACAGACGCATAATCTACCCGAGTGCCTTGGGTGGCGCAGAACACTCTGAACTCTTCTGAGTCAAAGTTTGAGCCATTGTCGGTGATGATGCTGTGGGGGACCCCATACCTGAAAACCAACTCCTTCATAAACTTAATTGCATTTCGAGAATCCAGCTTCTTGATGGGTTTGGCCTCAATCCACTTGGTGAACTTGTCGACTACAACAAGCAAATGAGTGAACCCACTCGCTCCTGTCCTGAGGGGCCCTACCATGTCGAGCCCCCAAACTGCAAATGGCCAAACGAGTGGGATAGTCTTCAAAGCCGACGCGGGCATGTGAGACAAGTTCGCATAGAACAGGCAGTCGGTGCAATGTTGGACTATCTCTTGGGCGGCTTCGTTGGCATGCGGCCAGTAAAAACCAGCTCGGTAAGCTTTGGCCACGATTGTTTGAGAGGACGCGTGGTGCCTGCAAGTTCCCGAGTGAATCTCTTCCAAGATCAGTCGACCTTCTTCCGACGAAATGCGGCACTGAGTCACACCCGTGACGCTCTTCTTGTATAGCTGGTCGCCCATCACGGTGAAAGCTTTAGACCTACGAACAATCTGACGCGCCTTGATACGTTTCCAACGTATCTATAATTTTTTATTGTTCCATGCTGTTATATTATCATTCTTGGATGTTTTACAATCATTTTATAGCAACTTTATATAATTTTTTGGGACTAACCTATTGACATAGTGCCCAGTGCCAGTTGCTGTTTTTTGTTTGTTTTTTACTTTGCAGAATATCCCTATCAAACGGAGTCCAAATGCAGCGAAACTTTTTGGAGATTTTTTTTGCACCAGAATACAACTTGGGAGCCAAGGAAGCACCTGGGGGGAGGCGCGTGGGGCCCACAAGACACCAGGGCGAACAGAGGCCCCTGGCACGCCCTGATGGGTTGTCGGCCCCACGGGGGTCTCCTCCACCGCCTCTCAGCTCTATAAATACCCAAATATTCCAGAAACCCTAGTGGAGTCGACGAAACACAATTCCAGCCGCCGCAATTTCTAGAACCATGAGATCCAATCTAGAGCCCTATTCCGGCACTCTGCCAGAGGGGAACACGATCACGGAGGGGTTCGTCAGCCTCATTGGTGCTCCTCCGATGATGTGTGAGTAGTTCACCATAGACCTATGGGTCCGTAGGCAGTAGCTAGATGGCTTCTTCTCTCTTTTTGATTCTCAATACAATGGTCTCTTGGAGATCTATTTGATGTAATGACTTTTTGCGGTGTGTTTGTTGGGATCCGATGAAGTTTGATTTTATGATAAGATCTATATCCATGAAAATTTTTTGAGTCTTGTTTAATCTGTTTTATGCATGATTATTTATAGCCTCGTATTTCTTCTCAGAATCTTTGGTTTAGTTAGGCCAACTAGATTGATTTCTCTTGCAATGGGAAGAGGTGCTTTGTGATGGGTTCGATCTTACGGTGTCCTCACCCAGTGACAGAAAGGGTAGCTAGGCACGTATGTATCGTTACTATTAAGGATAAAAAGATGGAGTCTATTCCTACATGAATAGATCTTGTCTACATCATGTCATCGTTCTTATTGCATTACTCCGTTTCTCCATGAACTCAATACACTAGATGCATGCTGGATAGCGGACGATGTGTGGAGTAATATTAGTAGATGCAGAATCGTTTCGGTCTACTAATCTTGGATGTGATGCCTATATTCATGATCATTGCCTGGATATCGTCATAATTATTTGTTCTTCTATCAATTGCCCAACAGTAATTTGTTTACCGACCGTATGCTATTTTCTCGAGAGAAGCCACTAGTGAAATCTATGGCCCCCGGGTCTATCTTTTATCATATTGCCTTCAGATCTATCTTTTATCATATTTGTTTTCAGATCTATTATTCCAAAAACTCAAAAATACCTTGCTGCACTTTTTCTTTACTTATTTTATTTCGCATTTTATTCAGATATATTTATCCAATACTCCCTCCGTTCCACAATGTAGTGCACCCGCGCTTCCTGAGATCTAAGTTTGACCATACATTTAACCAACGAGACCGATTGCGGCGGAAGCAAAAATTATACCACTGAATTCATATCGAAAATATGAATTCAGTGGTATAATTTTTGCTCCCGCCGCAATTGGTCTAGTTTTTTAAATTTATGGTCAAACTTAGATCTCGGGAAACGCGGGCGCACTACATTGTGGAATGGAGGGAGTATCATACAAACCAATCTATCTTTTTACCGTGGAGGGATTGACAACCCCTCTTACGCGTCGGGTTGCAAGTATCTGTTCTTCGTGTGCAGGTACCGTCTACAAAGTGTTGTTTGGTTCTCCTACTGGATTGATACCTTGGTTTCATAACTGAGGGAAATACTTACCGTAGCTGTGCTGCATCATCCCTTCCTCTTTGGGGAAATACCGACGCAGTCTAAGCCACCTCAAAGGAATTTCTGGCACCGTTGCCAGGGAGACATCATCAACATCTATCAGGTTCCTAATCACAAATCTCATCTCCTTGCAATTTACATTATTTGCCATTTACCTCTCGTTTTCATCTCCCCCACTTCATAAAATTTGCCTTTTTATTTGCCTTCTCTTTTTCGTGCGCCTTTTTCTTGTCAGATCTATTTTTTGCTTGCAATCTTGTTTGTGTGTGATCTTGCTTGCTCTCATCATCATGTCTAGATCTTAAAAGAGTAGTAATGCTTTTGTATCCGTTCAAGCTCTTTGGACAATCCGTCCGTACTTTTAAAACTTATGAAAAATAAAGAAAATATTCATGAAGTTGTTAAAGAAAAATTTGATGGTCTTGATTCTTGTGAAGAGTAAACTACTATCTTGCATACCAAAAAACTCCGCGTAGGTAGTGGCAATATTATTGGATAAGGTGTTATTCAAGATTTCTTTACTTGTGTCAGTACGTTACCTATGTTAGGAGGGTCAATTCTTAATAAAACCTCTAGTCTTGCGGATGCAATATCTTTGCTAATAGTTGAACTTGAAAGACAATTTGTTCACGTGCATCCTTGCATACAACGGATCTTATTAGAATTCTCAAATATTCATGATCCTTCTGTTAAACGTGTTACCAATATATTTTTAGCATATGAATTTGGGCATATTATGAAAGAAGCACGTGAAATTTTTGCTCATTACAATATAAATTATGGTTGCCCTCCTATAGAGGAGATCCTTTTTAATCAAGAAGAGACTAGGAGATTAAAATCTCCGGATTATGCAGCTTATAATGAAAATCTAAGAAAAAGGGTTCCTCGCGATGTTTTGATTGATAAGATTTCTGAGCTCAATGACAATTTTGCTATACAAACTAATGGATTTGGATTTGTGCTTAGAGACAAACTTAGGAAGTTTAATCAAAGGAATGTTTATAATGAAGAGATAATTATCAAATATAAAGGGCCAAAGGAGGAACATATTCCTCCTAAACTTGATCTCATAGATCCCTTCCCAATTAAATTTAGCCCTTTGATTTTTTTTGTTTGCCAGAAAGAAAACTTGCAGCCGAAAGGAGGGAATATGAGATGAGCATGGATGATCTCCCTCACTTCTATTACAATACTTGAATCTATGCATTATGCCTAGCTAGGGGCATAAAACCATAGCGCTTGTTGGGAGGCAACCCAATGAATAAAATTTATTTTTGCCTTTTTCTTTCTGTTCTTGAGTGTTTGCACAGTTATGCCTCTATTATGATTGTGTTTTTTATGTTTTAATTAGTGTTGGTGCCAAGTAAAGCCTTTCGGATAGCTTTGGGTGATAGTTGATTTGATCCTGTTGAAAAACAAAAACTTTTGCGTCCAGTAACAGAACTGTTGAAATTCGCAGAAGCGACAAAAAATTCTGAATTTTTTTTTACACAAGATTGATATACAAATTACCTCTATTGTCCTATTTTTTCAGAATTTTTGGAGTTACAGAAGTATGAGTAAAATTTGCGTCTTTACAGACTGTTCTATTTTTGACAGATTCTGTTTTCTTTGCATCGTGTGCTTATTTTGATGAATCTATGGATTGTATCGGGGGGTATAAGCCATGGTAAAGTTATAATAAAATAGTTATAAGTCAATAACAAAATATGAATGGGTTTGCAACAGTACTTAAAGTGAAGATTGGTTTTCTTATACTAACGGATCTCACGAAGGTTTTGTTAAGTTTTGTGTGATTGAAGTTTTCAAGTTTTGGGTGAAATCACGATGGATGAAGGAATAAGGAGTGAAAAGAGTCTAAGCTTGGGGATGCCCATGGCACCCCAAGTTAATATTCAAGGAGAACCAAGCAACTAAGCTTGGGGATGCCCCAGAAGGCATCCCCTCTTTCTTCTAACAACCATCGGTAATTTTACTTGGGACTGTATTTTTATTCGTCACATATCATGAGTTTTGCTTGGAGCGTCTTGTATTATATGAGTCTTTGCTTGTTTTGCTTTTTAGTTTGTCATATTTATCCTTGCTGGACACACCTATTTGAGAGAGCCAAATTTGTGCTATGATTTATTAGAATTGCTTTGTGTGCTTCACTTAATTTTTTTTGAGCTATGGAATTGCTCTAGTGCTTCACTTATATCTTTTTGAGCATGGTGTGCTTTAATTTTTGAAGAATATGCTCTCATGCTTCACTTAGATCTATTTGAGAGTTAGTAAATTTTTTGAACAAATTCTCTCTTGCTTCACTTATATTATTTTGAGAGAAGAAAAATTTTATGCTCATGTTCTTCACTTAAATTTGTTTGAGCTTGTCAAAAGCAATTGCAATATATGAAATTAGTCCCAAAGTGATAGATATTCAAGAGGGATATAATAAAAACTTTCATGAAGATCATTGGACAAAATAAACTTGATTCTTTGTAATAGTTTTGAGACATGATGATAGTAATATGTGAGTCATGTTGGTGAGTAATTATGCTTTAGTAAGAATATTGGTGTTAAGGTTTCTGATTCACTATGCAAGCACGAAAGTCAATAGTTATGCAATGAAATTACATCCTACTTGTGGTGCATTATTCGATGTTAGTTATGCTTAATGCTCGTTTACGAGAATTTGTGTTTCTTGGTTGGTTGCTTCTCAATCTTTTTGCTAGCCTCCACTCGTATTAAGTAGAAATACTACTTGTGCATCCAAAATCCTCAAACTAAGTTTTGCCATATGAGTGCACCATACCTATCTATGTGCGGTATTTCTGTGCCGTTCTAAGTAAATTTGTAAGTGCCAACTCTAATTTTCAAAATGAATTTCCTTTTTGTGTGCCCGTACCGCTCATGAAGCGGCAGGGGGTGGCCAATATTTTCCATGCTAGATGTGTTATATTCAAGATGAGTGTTTATTCACTTGTGATTGCACGAGAGTACGGCGGTAGTAGGGATGCCCAGTCCCGAAATGAAAAAGAAATTTACTTTATGTTATCAAATAATAAATTCCTTGAAAAGTGTTGCTATGGACGGTACCCGTGGATACGGCTAGCCGTGGAGTGTGAAAGTATGGTGGAAAAATGAATAAACTTTATTTTATGTTTGGGAACCACCTATGATATATCTAGCATGGAAAGTGTTGGGAATTACTCGGTCGTTTTTGTTGACGGGAAAAGCATGCTTCTCAATTTTTTTATCTCACAATTTAAGCTTTGAGCTCTGGCACCTCTACAAATCTCTGCTTCCCTCTGCGAAGGGCCTTTCTATTTGCTTTTTTGCAATTTTATTTTTTTGACTCTCCATATTCACTTATAAAGCACCAACTACGGAGCACTATAATCGTACTTGAGCATTGGATTTAGCTAATATTCAAGTGTGTTTTGTGAATGTATCAATGATTGAGCATGATGGGCTAGGGATAACTTTCTTTAGTGTTGATATTTTGAAAGACATGGTTGCTTGTTGATATGCTTGAGTATTGAAGTCTTCATGTCAAATATAGACTATTGCTTTGAACCATCTAAAAAGTCCAAATGTCCATGCTACAAAAGAAAAGAATATGTGATGAACATGTTAGGCAACATTCCACATAAAAAATTCTGTTTTATCATTTACCTACTCGAGGACGAGTAGGAATTAAGCTTGGGGATGCTGATATGTCTCCAACGTATCTATAATTTTTTATTGTTCCATGCTGTTATATTATCATTCTTGGATGTTTTACAATCATTTTATAGCAACTTTATATCATTTTTTGGAACTAACCTATTGACATAGTGCCCAGTGCCAGTTGCGGTTTTTTGCTTGTTTTATACTTCGTAGAATATCCCTATCAAACGGAGTCCAAACGCAGCGAAACTTTTTGGAGATTTTTTTGAACCAGAAGACAACTTGGGAGCCAAGGAAGCACCTGGGGGAGGCGCGTGGGGCCCACAAGACACCAGGGCGCACCAGAGGCCCCTAGCGCGCCCTGATGGATTGTCGGCCCCACGGGGGTCTCCTCCACCGCCTCTCAGCTCTATAAATACCCAAATATTCCAGAAACCCTAGTGGAGTCGACGAAACACAATTCCATCCGCCGCAAGTTCCAGAACCACGAGATCCAATCTAGAGCCCTATTTCAGCACTCTGCCGGAGGGGAACACGATCACGGTGGGGTTCATCATCCTCATTGGTGCTCCTCCGATGATGCGTGAGTAGTTCACCATAGACCTACGGGTCCGTAGGTAGTAGCTAGATGGCTTCTTCTCTCTTTTTGATTCTCAATACAATGGTCTCTTGGAGATCTATTTGATGTGTTTGTTGCGATCCGATGAAGTTCGAGTTTATGATTAGATCTATATCCATGAAAATTATTTGAGTCTTGTTTGATCTCTTTTATGCATGATTATTTATAGCCTCATATTTCTTCTCTGAATCTTTGGTTTAGTTAGGCCAACTAGATTGATTTTTCTTGCAATGGGAAGAGGTGCGTTGTGATGGGTTATATCTTACGGTGTCCTCACGCAATGACAGAAGGGGTAGCGAGGCACGTATGTATCGTTGCTATTAAGGATAAAAAGATGAGGTCTATTCCTACATGAATAGATCTTATCTACATAACATCATCGTTCTTATTGCATTACTCCGTTTCTCCATGAACTTAATACACTAGATGCATGCTGGATAGCGGTCGATGTGTGGAGTAATAGTAGTAGATGCAAAATCGTTTCAGTCTACTAATCTTGGACGTGATGCCTATATTCATGATCATTGCCTGGATATCGTCATTATTATTTGTTCTTCTATCAATTGCCCAACAGTAATTTGTTTACCGACCGTATGCTATTTTCTCGAGAGAAGCCACTAGTGAAATCTATGGCCCCCGGGTCTATCTTTTATCATATTGCCTTCAGATCTATCTTTTATCATATTTGTTTTCAGATCTATTATTCTAAAAACCCAAAAATACCTTGCTGCACTTTTTCTTTACTTATTTTATTTCGCGTTTTATTCAGATCTATTTATTCAATATCATACAAACTAATCTATCTTTTTACCGTGGAGGGATTGACAACCCCTCTTACATGTTAGGTTGCAAGTATTTGTTCTTTGTGTGCAGGTACCGTTTACATAGTGTTGCTTGGTTCTCCTACTAGATTGATACCTTGGTTTCATAACTGAGGGAAATACTTACCGTAGTTGTGCTGCATCATCCCTTCCTCTTTGGGGAAATACCTGCGCAGTCTAAGCCACGTCATGCCTCAACTTCATCCTCCAGAAGTTCTTGCTTGAGCAAGTATGCGATGTATGGCACAGTCCAGTCGGTAGTGATAGCCAGAATCTCCATTACTAGATCAATAACTGCGGGGACCTCGACTTCGGTCGAATCAGAAGGGCTTAGTGTCTGCGGGGGCTCTTCAGTGAAAGGGTCTTCCTTCACCGTTGGGGAATGAAGATGATCAAGGAACACATTGCTTGGAATGGATTTCCATGTGGATCCAATCTTTGCCAACTCGTCTGCCGCTTGGTTCTTGATCCGTGGGATATGGTGGAGTTCCAAACCCTCGAATTTCTTCTTTAGTTTTCTCACTGCATTACAGTATCCGGTCATGGCAGGGCTTCTGACGTCCCACTCTTTCATCACCTGATTCACCACCAGATCCGAGTCACCGTAGACCATCAGGCGAAGGACGCTGAGTGAGATGGCCATACGTAACCCATAGAGGAGTGCTTCATACTCAGCCTCATTGTTAGAGGAATCAAAGTGGATCTGCAAGACGTAGCTGAGCCGATCACCCTTTGGAGACACTAAAACCACCCCGGCACCTGAACCATTCAGCATCTTGGAACCGTCGAAGAACATGGTCTAGTGTTCCGGGTGGCTCTGAGTCAGTTGTTGTTGTCCCGCCCATTCAGCCAGGAAATCTGCCAATGCCTGAGACTTGATTGCCTTTTTTGCTTCAAATTTGATGTCCAACGGAAGGAGCTCAAGGGCCCATTTCGCCAGTCGACCAGTCGCGTCCCGATTATTCATGATCTCAGACAATGAGACATCACTGATAACTGAAACTGAGTGTTCTTGGAAGTGATGGGCTACTTTCTTCTCCGTCAAGTAAATACCATAGACAAGCTTCTAGTAATGAGGATACCTCTACTTGGACGGTGTCAGAACTTCAGAAATGTAGTAGACTGGACGCTAAAGTTTGTAGACCTTGCCCTCTTCTTCCCGTTCCACTGTGAGGACTGTGCCGACCACTTGACCAGTGGCCGCAACATACAAGAGCAACATACACACCGGCTGGGTGGAAAGCAGGGCTTTGAGCTCAACAAACGCTGCTTGGGCTTCGGGAGTCCACTCGAATGAATCAGATTTCTTCATCAGTCGATACAAGGGTAACGCTTTCTCACCGAGATGAGAGATGAATCGACTCAAGGCTGCCAGAAAACTTGTGAGCTTTTGTACGTCGTGCACGCGCTCAGGGTGCTTCATTCGGACAATTGCACCGATTTTCTCAGGGTTGGCATCTATTCCTCGTTCGGAAATGAGAAATCCGAGTAACTTGCCCCCGGGTATTCCAAAGGTGCACTTTGCTGGATTCAGCTGGATGTCATATCTTCGCAAATTTGCAAAGGTCTCAGCGAGGTCAACCAGTAGGTCGGAACTCTTTCTGGACTTGACCATAATATCATCCATGTAGGTCTCGATGTTGCGACTGATCTGTTCATGCAAACACTTTTGGATCATGCGCATGAAAGTGGCGCCGGCATTCTTGAGACCGAATGGCATGGTGATATAACAGAAACACCCAAAAAGGGTGATAAAAGCCGTTTTTATTTCGTCTGGCCCATACAGTCGGATCTGGTGGTACCCGGAGTACGCATCCAGAAAAGACAAACGCTCACACCCAGCAGTGGAATCCACTATCTGGTCAATATGGGGGAGCGGGAAATGATCCTTAGGGCAGACCCGATTGATGCGCTTCAAGTCAATGCACATTCGGAGGGACTTGTCTTTCTTCGGAACCATGACGACATTGGCAAGCCACTCGGAGTGGTATACTTCGCGGATGAACTTGGCTGCAAGGAGCCGATCTACCTCCTCGCCAATCGCCTTTCTCTTTTCTGCGGCCGAATGATGAAGGTGCTCTTTCACTGGCTTGGCCTTCGGGTCGACTCTCAAAAGGTGCTCAGCCAGTCCCCTGGGTACACCTGGCATGTCGGATGGCTTCCATGCAAAGATGTCCCAGTTCTCATGGAGGAACTGGGTAAGTGCGGCTTCCTATTTGTTGTGGAGTGTTGTTGAAATGTTGGTGGGTGCAGCTTTGGGATCCTCCGGCTGAATGTGCACTGGCTTCGACTTCCCTGCCGACTGAAAAGCAGACTCTGCGGCCAGTTTCTTGGAGCACAACAAATCACTCGAATCAGCATTTTTATTGTACTCTTCTAACTCCACCATCGCCATCTGCTCATCAGAAATCTTTGACCCTTGCTGCAGACACTCTTCAGCGTGCTACATATTCCCAGTGACAGTGGTCAAACCTTTAGGGCCGGGCATCTTCAACTTGAGGTACACGTAACATGGACAGGCCATGAAGCGTGCATAAGCTGGCCGACCGAGAATGGCGTGGTAGGCACTGCGGAAATCTACTACTTTGAATGTCAACCTTTCCTTCCCAAAGTTTTCTTCATCCCCAAAGACCACATCCTGGGCGATCTGCCCGAGTGATTTTGCTTTCTTTCCAGGGATGACGCCGTGGAACTGCATGTTGCTCTCGCTGAGTCTGGACATCGGGCTGCCCATCCCCTTTAGGGTCTCGGCATAAAGTATGTTCAGATCGCTCCCACCGTTCATGAGGACCTTGCGCAGTCGAGTGCCTCCCACAATAGATCAACCACCAATGACTGCCGCCCAGGGGTGGCTATGTAAGCAGGATGGTCCGACTGATTAAAAGTGATGGGGGTCTTCGACCAGTTGAGGAACTTTGTCGTCGCCGGCATGGCCATATTTACTTCCCGATTAATGACTTTCGATCGGCTTTTGCTCTCCACATCTGCAAAGATCACCAGAGTCGCGTTGACTGTGCGGTATGCTTCATTCTTGCCTTTGCCGTCATCATCGTCTGGACTCTTGTCACTCGACTGGCCATCACGGAACTATTGGATCAACAGTCTGCACTGTCGAGTGGTATGCTTGGGCAATATTATGTTGCCCTCTTCATCTTTCTTGGTGTGAATATGAAACCGCAAATCAAGGACATCCTGACCCGACTAATCTTTTTTTTTTTTGGCTATCCACTTCTCCTTGGCTTTCCCTTCTTGGCTTGTCCGGCCAACGCTTCTGCTTCTGCCTGACCTAAGCCTTTGGCCTTGCGTTTGTGCTTCCGACTGGAATTATTATTATTACCGGGGTTGGGCTCACTAGCCTTTCCCTTGCCATTACGGAGACAGTCTTCCTCCTCGGCATTCGTGTATCGAGTGGCGATCTCCATCATTCTGCTCATGGTCAAGGGCTCTGACCGACCGAATTTCAGGATGAGCTCTCTATATCTGACACCTGCCTTGAAGGCGCAGACCGCCTGATGCTCGGTGACGTTCTCAACCACATGATGCAGAGTTGTCCAACCCTGAATATACTCTCTCAAGGTTTCATTCGGCTTCTAAACACAATGTTGCAATTCAGTCAGCCCAGCAAGACGCTTGCACGTGCCCTCGAATGTTTTGATGAACACCCGAGCCAGATCTTCCCAGCAGTATATGCTATCCGGAGTCAACTGATTGAGCCAAGCCCAAGCTGACCCTTCCAACATCAGAGGCAAATGCTTCATAGCTACGTAATCATTTCCCCCACCGATCTGCACGACCACTCGGTAATCCTCTAACCACGTCTCTGGCTTGGATTCACCAGTAAACTTTCTTATTCCTGCCGCCAATCTAAAATTGGGGGGAATCTCTGCGGTCCTTATGGCTCTGTTGAAACACTCGGGTCCAGAGATGAACACTCCACTCCCACTCGGGCGCTCCCTATCCATGTTCTCCCTGTGAGCTCTACCTCTGTCAACCAGATTCTGGGCGAGGACAGACCTCGCATTGAACAGCGGATCACGAAGATCGACTGGTTCCCTCTGGAAGCCACCGCCGCCGTGACGAGGAGGGCTGGCCCTCCAACCATCGCCATACGGACGCCCATCATCATATGGCCGGGGCGCGTACGAGTCGTCCCTCGGAGGGGACGTTGGCACCCGACGGCGGTCATCGTGGTGTCGCTGAGTAGCAAACCGATCGCCTCCTGATCCAGGTACTGATCCTGATAGCGACCTCGATCGTCTCGCCGCGGAGGCGACTATCTGACCCTTCTCAGGGCTGTGGGCTGACTGGACGGTGTCAGCCCTGACGGAGCTACTATGGATTCTGTTATGCGACTGGGAGACAGTCGAATTCTGCTCTTCAGCTGCTTTGAGTAGGGCTCTGATCTACCTCAGACCTTCCCCAGCCTCCGACCGGGACGGCTAAATGGAATCTGCTATCCGAGTGGCAGCCGCCAAATTCTGAATTGGGGTGCGGAATACCTGATACTCACGATGCTGATCACTCGGGAGCAGCTGCTGTTGCCGTCGACTGGAACTGGGTTGTTGCTGCCTGCGTGCGCGGTCGTCGAGTGATTTCTGGAGCTCCTCCAGCCGGGTGCACTCAGCCAGATTGGCCAAACGCACGGCCTCCAAGGCCTGAACCTCGTGAGTCGTCGCAACGATGGGTGTCCGGAGGGCGTGCTCGTTCCTGCGCTGCAACTCTTCCCTTTGCTGAGGGTTGAGGGGCTGAGGATAGTACTCGTCTTCGTGACGGCCTCTGTCGCCATCAACGCCACTGTGCGACTGGCCATCGACTCCAGTGCCACCGTGGGGATATCTGGGCGGACTGTGTAGGGAGCCAGCCATAAGTACCTCTACAGCAGGATCGCTGCTCTTGCACTCGGACGCACCGTACGAGTGATTAGGCAGGGAGTCTAACAAGTCGTAGATGGACTCGTCGGGCTCGATCGCTGCGATCTGCGAAGTCACCCCTTGGAGGGCCACCGCGTGCTTGATCCACCGCTGGAGCGCGAGCGTCCGAAGCGCTTGCAACGTCGAATGGCGGAGCGGAGAGATGCTGCCGGGTCTGTCGACTGGTACGGAGTCGACGGCTGCCGAAGAAGAACACGGAAGGTGCTCGCGCGGAAGTGCGCCGCCCCGCGAACGGGCAGCGCTTCGACGTCCAACGGGGCTTCATGGAGCCACGCCGAATCGTCAGCGACGAAGCTAAGGGTGCCGAGACGGATCTCGCAGCCGAAGGACAGTCCGCCGTCGGAAACCATGGTGAAGGTGAGAAAATCGCAACTACGACGGAAGTCGCTTAGACGCCTGCCCCGCGGTGAGCGCCAACTGTCGTGGGTATAAGTGTGACAGTAGTGTATGGGGGTACGGATTAGAGGGCAGGGTCTGGGTACGGATTAGAGGGCAGGTTCTAGCTACGGTGTAGTTGTTACACTCGGATTTACGAGTTCAGGCCCCTCTCGGAGGAGGTAACAACCCTACGTCTCGGTGCCATTGGGCTTGATTGACTGGAGTGTATAGATTACAAAGGTTGCGAACCCTTGCTATGGAGCTGGGGGGTGGCTTATATAGAGTACGCCCGACCCCTGATAAATGCCTCCATAACTAAGGGTTGAAGATAGGGTTTAAGGGCTACAGTTACTAGTAACGTTCGTATTGATTGCCCTTGAAGGTGGTTGACACACGTCCTGACTGTTGCGATCCTGGGGAGGCTCCTGGTCTTCTATGTCCGAATGGACTCAGGTGCTCCGAGTGAGATGAGTCGGTCGAGTGGATTGTTTAGACTCCGAGTGGTTGACGCAATCCGAGTGATGCTCTAGTTGCGGTAGTTAGAATCGGTAACCCGGCCCTGGGACCTAGCTTGCAATGTATGGTGTCCTTGGGTAGGGTATGTAGGTCAGGCATGTGACCCTATCCCTAGTACATGTCCTCGTCAATGCTTGGCACTGTTATCCCTCCTAGGGTTATTGTCGTGGAGCTTAGGTGTTTTAGGGCATCGTGTGGCATTGTACTCAGACAATTCCAGGCTCTCTTTCAGTAGCCTAGTCGTGTCCTTTGTGATACAGGTATTCTAGGATCGACATTGTTTGAGGGCTACTCATCATCTTGTATCGTTCTGTCGTGTACTATGTTCGGTGATTGCTTTGTATATAAAGCAGGACGAAAGCCTATTTTGAGAGAGAAGTGAGATAATAACCCTCAACTTGTGGTTTTTTGTTATTCGCTCTGAAGTACAACTCATGACATATTTGTGCCTCCATTAATTTTTAAAGAAAAGCATAAAATCCAGTTGAATTTTGTATGCACTAGGAAGATCAATTGGTTTCTTCTAGTCCAGCATCAATCCGGTTCAATATCTGTTAAAAAAAAATCCGGTTCATTTTTTCTCTGTAGGAAGGAATCACTGATACACAGATCACGCGAAATAAGGGGCCATCATTCCCACCCACTCATGACACAAAGATCCGTAGTCCGCAAGATGCTTTCCCATCCCCGGTGTTAAATTTCCGCGCTTCTTCAACTTTTACCGCGACGCCTTCAAAGTCAGGACTCGAAGCCATGTAGCATGGCACCTTGTGCGAACGCAGCATCACAACGGCTTTCCGTTGCGAATTACGGCTCGCAACGCAAGTGGCTATCGCAACTCACAAGTCGCGAGTAGGAGATGATGGGACAGAGCGGCGTTTTGCCGACGAAACACGCAGAACCCAGCCAGCGGCTTCTGGTCCCGCGTCGCGCGTGAGTCCCGTGGTCTCGTACGTGCCGGGTCGACAGGCCGGAAGTTGGAGGGGCCAATGGCTGGCGGTCCCGTCCGATTCGGTGGATGATTCTTTCTTGATCCAGTGGAGCCTTGAGGATTGATCGATCGAGATACACTATCTCTATGAACGCACCCATGCACGTCTAGCTTTATGTGCGTCTCCGCGAGGCTGAGCCAACACATCGTCTTGAGATTGACGAAGTCGCCACAGACGCCTTCGTAGTCGATGAGAACGTCTACTCCCACTGAACGCACATCGCTGGAAGGCCTGAAATAAATCCAGAAAAACGCAAGCATCAATGTCAAATCTGAGAACGCCATGATTGGTCCTCGGGTTCCTTTTGGAAATGTGGGAACGCCATGACTATTGGGGTCGGTTAAAATGTTGTGAATTTTGCATCCGATTTTCAAACATTGAAAAGGTTAAACAAGAATCGAGCCTTGATTATTCTGAACCCAAGGACACGGAGTAGCGTTTCTCAGTGGAAGTCGAAGCCACTGCTTTGAGGGTGTTTGAGTGCACATGTGTGCGCTTCATTCTCGGCATGTTGCATACTCTAGATCTAGCTGAGCTAGCCGATTTGAGTCTATTTGTACTTCCTCCAAGCGGCAATTAATATGGACAGGAGGGAGTACAATTTTTGATCGATTATTCTTATCGATGGATCAATCCTCTTCTACTTTAAAGAAAAAGTGAAGATGAAAAGGTAGAGCTCCTACTCATTTGCTTGAAGAACCCAAGGACTCCCATAGTTCTTGCCGGCTTTAGTCTCCTGTTAGCTTGACCACAACATTACCATCACTGGGCCTCGCGAGGTCAGCCCCTCCATATTTCTACTGCTCTACCCATTTTTCTTTCTCTTTCCTCTTCATTTCCCTCATCTTCTGTCGTGTACCCATCTTATCACATCAACAACTCTCAGAAAACATGTAGAAAGCATGATAAAAATATACTAGACACCACCACACCCTTTCCCTAACCCTAGTCGTCAATTTTCCTTCATGTCGCCATCTCGGTCCCCCTCTTCTCCCATGTCCGACGGTTTGTCGGCGATGGGAGTAGGAGGTTCTTGACTTCCTTGCATTTTTGTTTCACCGACGGCATCGACGAGGTGGCGGCGGCAATTGCACGTTAGAATAAGGTCTTTTGGCCTCTGCCTACCTCAACAATGTCCGATCCGACACCGGCGAAGGACCTATGAAAGTAGGTTTTACAAATCTATTGGCTCTCTCCAGATCTTGTAGTTGATATGTCAATCAAGTGAAGCAATTGGGTGGATCTTGGTGCGGTGACTTCGCCCTCTCTCTTGAGTTGTTATGCGGCATGGCTCGATTTCTGCAACCCTCTGGACTAGTGGTGAGGGATTGCAAGCCCACGTAGCGTGGGTGATGCCCCAATCGATATTCCTTCAGTGATTACTAGATCTCATTTCTAGTGTTGAGTGGATATTGTGGTCTTCAAAGCCTGTTAGCCTGGTACTGCGAGAATGTTAAGAAGTTTTCCTTTTCCTTCCTAATGGTTCAGTGCATTTTTCAAACTCTCGTAAACGGTGTACAATTGGAGGAAGAAGATGGACATTATCATTTTTTATGTAATTCTTGTTTGCTGGTCGTTTTGTGTCTGGGTACCTTTTCATTGTATTGTATGCTGTACTTTTTAGATAGTATTCAATGACGAGATGCCTTTTAGGTGTATTTTCTAAAAATAACTGCTCTCGAAAGTGTTGGAAAATTAGGCAAGTTAATGATTAATTTTAGAATATAAATCATGATAAAAGTTACAATTAGCATGCCTATGTCGAACATACTAGATGCAGAAATAGCGTGAACAACAACATCACTCATAAATCACGATAAAAGTAACAATTAGCATGCATATGTCAAACATACTTGATGCAGTAAATAGAATGAACAACAACATCACACATGCAACAATAAACAAGATTAAAGATTGGACCAGATCATGGCACATATACTGATTTGGTGATGCTAAGCCGATGACGATGGAGAAGACGCTGCGTGATGTCGCCTGACTTTGACGGAAGACGATTCTTGGCGAATGACGTGAGCAGTCGCGTGTAGCGCTTTTCAAAAACCTAATTTGCCCTTTCCCGATGCAGGATCACAAGGACGAGAGCTTTCAGAGACTTGCTCTCTTGCTCGCCTATGCACGCCGATGTTGGGATGGAGTAGACTACGTTGACGGCGCAAAAAGCGAGAGGACGTTTTCATTGTGTCTTTGATGGTGGCCGGTAAGTCATATATATAGGAGAGCCCACACAGTCTCGTGTCATGATCACGATCCAAACCGACTACGTTTCCAACTTGTAAATGTACCGCTTAAGAAAACAATAATATTGCTTGCCAAGAAACCCAAAAATAAAACGACAAAAGAAACTCCACTCCAACCGGATTTCGACCGGTCATTCACGCGTGCGTGGCATATCACACGCCCGCGCCATTTGTCTCGTCCCATTTCCTCCCGCGAGGACAACGTGCATGTCGTGTTCTCTTTTCTCCTCATGCCCATCATTTAGTGGAGGGGAGAGATTTTTTTTTTGTATAAGTTGATTTCACACCACCTTCACTCTCGGGATGAGACTAAAGATTGCACCACCATTTACCACTTATTTATAGGCTTAATATAAGATTTATTTGGATTTATCTATTGGACCAAGCCCAAATATTCCAAGTCGCGTGCTAGTTAAGTTGATTTTCTTTTTATAAAGTCTCGATATTTTTTTCTTTCAAACACGAGTCGAGTAACGATAGGGCCGAGGAGACAAATCGGATCAAGGTCAAAATCAGGTCGAGCGTGAGCTACAGGACGCTGAACCAAGGATATTTCCTGTGCATGAAACTATGCGAAGCTATCAAGCAGGTCTCCAACTTCCAACATGTAGTGCACGATCCATTGTACGCTGACAAAAGCCATCGCCGCACTGAACGTTGACGCTGACGATGACAAGAGCTTCCTCTGGATGATGTGTCCCGGTCGGAGCCCACGTGAAGCCCAGGGGGCGCGTCGCCGTCGATCAACGGGAGCTCGTCGCTAGAAATCGAGGTGGTAGTCGCTAGCAAGCTCCGCTCCAGTGGACCGTCGATCGTCCAGGCTGTGATCCCTCTCGATCGCCGGCCGTGGCACGCACGTCGATGACGATGTGGCCGTCTCCGGCTTGCTGTCTTGCTGACGCTCCCTTTCCGAGCTGAGCTACCTTCCAAAACCCCAACGAGAAGACGCTCCCCTTCCACACAGCAGCACCAACAAAACCTACAAAAATGCAAATGCAGAGTGCAGATATTGGCCGGGTTACGCCAGTGGGAAAAAGAATAGAATTCTACAGAATCAACATCCTCTTTCCATCGCAGAAAAAAAACTGTTTTTAATGAAATATTCCAAAAAAAAATCTGTTATCACAATTTTTTTTTGTTTCCAAGCTTGAACATGACCGAGGGAATCTCAAATTCTGAGACTCTTGTACTGAAATAAATAAATACTCCTAAATCAAAACACAACTTACACGGGCGGACCAACACGTACACATAACTTGGAAGAATACATGCTTAAAAAAAACTTGGAAGAATACAAATGCACCAGTCATTCTCACGGCCGATCGGGATCTTACCCGTTACGGGCGATTGGACGGAGAACATATACACTGCAAGCTTTTGGAGGATTTACACACCTCCAACCACACGCCGTGTCGACCGAATAAGTTGACGGGAAAGAAAGAAAAGAAAGATCCCATGGAGATATAGAGATCCCTCCCGGCGCCAACATGCGCAATGCACGCTCGCTGTTCCACATACACCATATATATATACTCGGGGCCCACAAACTTTTTATCTACATTTCTACTGAAAGCTACACATAGATAAATAGATTGATCGTTGGGAATATTGCAAATGGGTGAAACATATCATTTTCCGCAGAAAGAAGAAAAAAGAAGGAACGAATGAAAAACCAATCAGGGGATAACAATGCATATATGCATGAGGACATATGCATAGCTAAAGATCTCATGAGAGAGGAGATCTATGTTCATAGATACGGAGAGATGAACTTAACAACATCGTTCTCCTCTAAATGTTCGAACTGGATGGTCTGGACACTTTTAGGGCTTCAATGCAGCCGTCTCAATTGGCCTGGATCGGTCCACACAAATAATTATGATAAATTATCATCAAAGTAAAAATAAATTAACAGGACCATCTCTCGCATAGACCGATCGTGTGTAGAAGAGTATCTATCTTGCTACATCAGTATTCGCTTCGCTTTCCCCTCCCCTACGAGAGAGGCAAAACCGAAGGCGACCCCGCTGCCACCGTCCTCCGCCAGCGAGTCGAGGGCTTCCTCCTCTCTCCGTCGGTCGATCCGGCGGCAGAGGGGGTGGTGGGGCCCTCGCCGTCTCGTCGATGGTGCGTAGTTAGGTTAGGGCTAGGTTTTCTTCTTCTACCGTTTGTCTTGACGGTTATGGTGGTGGCGGCGTGGAATAAATTTGCTTCAGATTCGATTCTGGTGGGTTGCTGTGAGGCGGTCGTTGGCGGATTTGGTAGCAGGCTAATCAATCGAGGCTGGTGCGGCGGCGGTGCCGACCTCGAGGTGGATTTTTTTGCTTTGTCCTCGCCGTCGTGGTGACGCGTGCTCTGGTGTCACCATGGGGGCATTGAGCGTTTGTAGGAGCGTGGTGACTCCGGATTTGCAGGTTCTCGTCGGTGACGGTGCTTCATCGTTGTCGCTCAACAAACCGGCGCAAGTGGCGGCGAAGTTCCGATCTGGCTTGTCTCTGGCGTGCTAGTCCTCCTGGACCGAGGATGGTGACTTCCTAACGTCCTTATTCCGTGCGCACAACCAAGGGTTTCATCGGCTCCGGCATGGAGCAACAGCGTCGGCGACGGCGGCACGCCCTCATCCCGCGTTGGAGGTGTGGCTAGATTGGTTCCCCAGGGTGCTGTTTGTAATTTCTTTTTTTTCTAGGGTTGTGTTGTACCGCTGCTTATTTTCAATATAATCCGGGGTCCTTCTCGCGAAAAATGTAAAATTAAATTAATCATTTAGGACACAATGACTTGAGAAATAGCAAATATGTTGTCCAAAGCATACCTCATCAGAGATGTTATCTGATTCCTCTTTTGCAAAGCAAATCAGGCTATGGCTCAAAAAATCATCGCCCATCTTGTTACATAAAGCATTTTTCACAACTTCATATACGAGAAGCATCTCTCAACTTTTACCGTATTCTAGGCAATTACCATGGAGATCATACCGGTCCCATATCATCTATTCTTTCTAATCATTCTAGGTTTTAACTTGGAAGGAGGAGGTTGATAAGATGCCCACATCAAGTAGTTTCTCCTCATCTCCTCATGCTGACTGGGTTGTGGCTGCCCTGGCGGCCGACTGCGCCTGATCTGGTCGCCAACTCCCCTCCCTTGCTCAGTGTGGTCCTCTGTATCTGGGTCGCGATCTTGCCGGTTCTCGTTGTGGATGGACCTGGAGGTAGGGATTCAGATCGGGAGAAATCCCTAGCTAGCCTTTTGGCCGCGACGGCGATGACGCCCGAGAGGGTCATTTCTTCTCCATGGAGATGTTCGTCCGATCTGCTTCTACCTCCACCACGCCATTTGTCTCCCGGATGAAAGCCCTAACTATGGTGGGCGACGACGGCGCCTACGACGTCGTTTCCTTCTAGGCACCTCCTTGAGAGCTATGTGGCTGGTGGACACCGTTGGGTTAGTGTTGACGGCGATCTGGATCAGGAGGTGGTGCGGCGTCGTATTTACCGCGTCGACGACGATGGGTCTTGGCAGCATGGTGCAGCAGAGTCTCACCGACGGATGCGTCTTGAGGGACGAGCGCAGGGCAGTGGTGTTGTCTGGCGCCATGGTGGCATTGACGTCAGAATGGCCTGGCAAGGTGAATGCGTTGATCGCTCCTAAAGGTGGGACGGCGAAAGATGGCCGCTGCTGATTCTAGAGCATGCGCATGCAATGCGCGGTCCGCCAGACCGGTTGGTACTCGCGGCTTGGTGAGGCCACCAGATTAGATGGTGTGTTAATGCGAGGTCAGGGCACATCATCAAGATTGTAGGTGTAGCGACGGTGGTTGCCAAATAGGTGGCTTTGGGTTGATCTATTTTTTTTGTCGGGTCCTGTTGAATAATATAATAAAAATGGCTATGTGCATCGCTTGATGTGGAGGACGAGGGTACTCCTCATTTTTGAAAAATCAACCAGGTCTACGGACCACCTAGCGACAACTACAAGCACATGAGTGAGCCAAAGGCGCGTCGCTGTTATCGTCTCTCCCTCATTGGAGTCAGATAAATCTTGTTCTAGTAGACAATCGTGAATTCGTCCCGCTAAGAGCATCTACAATCGGACCCCCATACTCGCTCCAAACGCCTGGACGGGCTGTCCGATCTGTGTCTGGACGCAAAAACGCCACCCAACCGGGCGCCCCATAGCCGACCCAAACACCTGGACTGGCGACACTCTTCATATCCAGCCCAAATCTAGGGCGGATATGAGGACGCCCGGACGCGCCCCGGCACGCCCACCACATTGGACTGACAGGGAGGGCCCATGCCAATTCGCCCGTATTCGTCCCCCCTCCTCCTTGCCGCTGAAGGTCAGCGCCACCGGACGACGCCACCAGACTTTAAAAAGTTATGGTCATCGATGTACACTTTTGGATTTGAACGAACATCAATGCTCGCTTTGTAAGGGATATGGACCTTATTAAAAAGCAAGGCCATCAATGCACGCTTTGTAAGGGATATGGACCGTCACGATGAATCTTCTTTGTTTAAGCCGATCGCGTCGCTCCTCCCGCGGCGAGGTGGGACTAACCCCCCAACCAAGCATGCACACACACGTAGGCTTTGTCAAGCCGGACCGACCCAAATCGTCCGAAAAGACTACTGGTTTAGTCCCACCTCGCCGGGCGAGGCGCACGCCGATCGGCTTAAATAGCCACATCGGCAGACGGCGGTAAGCTTCTCTCTTGTTGCATTAGGTCCATCGACTCTCGCTGTGCGAACAAGGCAGCTTGACACTAAATTGCATTTCATCAACTGATGATTGTTCACCGAGTGTCAAGTTTGTCTCGTTCATATACCTTGATAGCCCTACTACAATGAAAGATATTTTTATATTGATCAATGACCGTGAAAACTATTTTGACCCACACTAGCTTTGTATCGTTGAATTTGTGTTGTATGATCGTCGTGCATGGATTTGGATATCAAGATTTGAGGATTGTGATTGTGAAGAGGGCCGAATGGGAACCTGCTCGACGCTGTTTGTGGCGTATAGGGGCTCGGATTAGGTATTCCTGGTTGTAAATGCTCTAAGGCCCCAAAGGACTAGCAAATCAGAGCAACAAGATAGGTGTAGATAGGAAGAATCAAACATGTAAAGGCACGGGTTATTCTCTAATTTTATTTGCATGGGTTATTTACATTTTATAGAATCTTTCATGGATTTTTAGACGTGGGTTTCGGTGGCCTACAACAGTAGTGAACGTTAAGGCCTTGTCAATGTGAGGTGTCCAGGGGAGGTACTTAGAGAAATAAACCAGTATTTATTTAAGCACTATGCTTATTTCTAAAGGTGGACGCTTAATTAGGCACCTCTTTTGTAGAAATAGTCACCGATGCTTTTAAAAAAAAACCGGTTTATTTTTTAAGCATCTCCCTAAACACCTAACATTGTATAAGGCCTAACGTTTGATGCACATTGCATGGATGCATCTTAGTTATGCAGAGGTCAGATGTTACTATTCATCGTACTTTGTATCTGTTTGATGCTATATTTTAAGATATAAAAGCGTCATTTATCGAACAATCACTACCAGGCTTCAGTAAATTATGCCAACATTTCTAAAATTGGATCCTTGACCCATCACAAAAATAATGAGAGCAGCTGGAGTTAAATGACAGGTGAATGTGGCGACCCTCACCAGTCACCTGCCTGGTGTTATCTGAAAGAAAATTGATGTGAAAGCAACTCGGCAGCAGTAAAGATAGAGCCCAAACATATCGGCCGATGAGTAAGGTTTTGGGTTATCTTTTGAGCCGCCAAAGAGTAAAGTTGGCAACTCCATGTAAGAGTTTTTTTTGGATTTATAATAGGTTTCCTGAATGTCTGGGTTCAGAAATATCAAGAACTGGTATGTGGTTTGTACTTCCATACAGAAAATGTTACTTTAACACTTTAAATAATTGAATTTAAATAACATTGTGTTCACAAAATTGGCACATCCTATCTGTATCATCGGAGACAACGACAACTGGATGCTATGACAAACAAACGGGAAAATAAACTAAAGGAGGTTGGCCCCAGGATAAGATAGTTATTTTCATCTGAGTCACCTTTGATTTGATTCTTTCTTTCTTTTTTAGCAATTTACATTGCAAGGACCTGCTTTGCTCAAGTCCATCTAAAAATCGTAAAGTACTGCAGCTAGGTATATAGCTACTTGAACTCTATCTTATCATGTTGCCAACAAAAAATACCATCTTATCATAACGCACCTAAAGAATTTGGAATGAGCATTTGCTGGCATCTTTGGCAGTATTTTATTTTTAGCACTTGAATTATATTGCTCAGAGGTCCGTTCCACGATGCGTAGTTTTCTTTTCTCGGGGGTATAAAAGCAGCCATAGACATATACTCCTTGAATCTTGGGAGTAGGAAGACACAATCCTTGAATCTTGTAGGCAAAAATTTACCAACAAAATGGCATTTTCTCCATGAAAATTAAGAAAAGCATAAAACAGAAGATTGCCCATTTTCCCCTTCACATTTTATATATACGTGGTCAGATAAACCTCCACAACAAGATAAGTATAGGATTCAAGCACACCATAGCTGACCAGATGAAGCCCCAAGCTCCACCAAGTAGGATGTTGATTGGGGATCCCTGATAATTAACTAAGAGCGATAAGCCTGCTTTGCAGCTGCTGTGGCTGGTGATGTGTCGGCATTAGGGACATCCCCATTAGCACGCTATCATCACAAGCATGTATGTAAATTGTTTCCCAATCACATTTCGGCGATATTCTTTGTCCACATTGGGGAGATGAGAGCGAGCCCGGCCCTGATCCTCGCTATCCCTGACCCTGCCTGAGTGGGCATGGCGCCACCAATGCGTTAGGTCTCGGCACCATAGCAGTTTCGGGATGGCTGACTCGGAGACTGCGATCTGTATGAAATGCAGTCCACAAGTCGCAGATAATATCGCCTCCGGGGCCCATAGAGGATTGTCATGCAAGTAGAGCTGTAGAGGGATCCGTGGGGAAACAGCTATGTGGCTGTTGCAACTTTATGAACCGGACAATTTACATATAGTGTGTGTTGGTGTTGTCTACTTGTCTGTGTGCATCCTAATGCCTATGCACAGGTTAAGTGAATGCTCATTATGTTCGTATCATCTTAATGATTCATTTTGAGTAAATAAAATTCACCATTTGTTAAAAAATAAGATAAATTTCTTAGAATTGAAGTCTCACAAAATTATTTGAAAATATTACTGATGTGAAAAAGCAAGAAATCTTCGACATGAACATTTAGTTGGTAACTTAGAGCGTGACACAGAAAGGAGAAGAAACGGAAAAGGTGAGAGGAAGAAAAAAGGAGCCACAACGACTGAGCTCACACATGGCATCATCCAGAAATGAGCGCCTCCATTCAGAGGGGAACGAATTAAATCTGGGGTAGGTGCACCTGCTTTTCAAAAGAAAAAAATTAATAATTGCAGGGATGGTCGAAAATTCATGAAATTGTTTGACAACAAACTTGCTCAGGCGTTACATTTAGGATATTTTTTGAAGAAATGACATTCGTGGTATTGTTGGCGTAAAAAACAAAATCAGCACTGCATTAGTGTGACTAGAGGGAGTAGATGTTAAGATCCAAAACCAGAGGAGCAGCTACCGCCCCTCTCCTCAATCCCCTCCCTCACGATCTCCTCCCTCCTGATCCCCTCCATCCCGATCCAATCTAGGGCTTCGAGTCAGCGTCGCCCCTCTCCTTGTCGCCGCCGGAGCTCCGCGGGGTAAAGCCCAGGCGGAGGATGATGGCGGCTGCGGCGGGGCCTTCTTCCGAAGCGGCTCCGGAATGCGATTGCGGCGGAGATCGGCACGGGTGTCCTAGACGTGTGCATCGTTTAGTGTCGGCGGCGTAGCGGTGAGGGCCCCTCCCACTACTAGGGAAAACCCTATAGGTAGATGCTTACCAATAGCGCGTATTGAGAAGGCGCGCTGCTAATAAGTAGCAGTAGCGTGCTGTGGGCTGACGCGCTGCAGGTAAAAAGTAGCAGGCTCGTCTGTTATACAAACAAACGCTACTGCTAAGGGGGGCCCACAGTGCCCTCGGGGCTAGCCGTAGTAGCAGCGCATTATGGTGGGCCCGCGCTACCACTAACGTGATAGCAACAATGACTCTTTGGCGGCCCGCGCTGCTACTATGGTTAGCCCCGGGGGGCTGATACGCCTCCGTCGTATCAACTTTTCCTAACGCTTTTGCTCTTGTTTTGGACTCTAATTTGCATGATTTGAATGAAACTAACCCGGACTAACGCTGTTTTCAGCAGAACTACCATGGTATTGTTTTTGTGCAGAAATAAAAGTTCTCGGAATCAGATGAAACTTTTTGGAGAATTATTTTGGAATAAAAAAATACTGGAACCAAGACCCACTGGAGGGGGGCCAGCAGCCCACTAGGAACCAGGGCGCGCCACCCCACTCTAGCGCGCCCTGCTGGGTAGTGGGGCCCACGAGGCCCCGCTGACCCTAATCTTGATTCTATAAATTCCAATTTTCCGGGGAAAAAAATAAGGAAGGAAGTTTCATCGCGTTTTACGATACAGAGCCGCCGTCACCTCTTGTTCTTCATCGGGAGGCCAGATCTGAAGTCCATTCGGGGCTCCCGAGAGGGGGATCTTCCGTCTTCGTCATCATCAACCATCCTCCATCACCAATTTCATGATGCTCACAGGCCGGAGTGAGTAATTCCTTCGTAGGCTTACTAGATGGTGAGGGGTTGGATGAGATTCATCATGTAATCGAGTTAGTTTTGTTAGGGCTTGATCCCTAGTATCCACTATGTTCTGAGATTGATGTTGCTATGACTTTGTTATGCTTAATGCTTGTCACTAGGGCCCGAGTACCATGATTTCAGATCTGAATCGTTTATGTTTTCACCAATATATTTGTGTTCTTGATCCTACCATGCAAGTTATATGCACCTATTACGTGTTATGATCCGCATACCCCAAGGTGACAATAATTGGGATTTTTTCCGATGATTACCGTAATTTGAGGAGTTCATGTATTCACTATGTGCTAATGCTTTGTTCTGGTTCTTTATTAAAAGGAGGCCTTAATATACCTTAGTTTTCTTATGGACTCTGCTGCCACAGGAGGGTAGGACAAAAGATTTCATGCAAGTTCTTTTCCATAAGCACGTATGACTATTTACGGAATACATGCCTACATTATATTGATGAATTGGAGCTATTTCTGTGTCGCCCTAGGTTATGCCTGTTATGATGAATATCATCGATCCAATGCCTACGAGTTTTTCACATATTGTTCTTGCTAAGTTACTACTGTCACAACTGCTACAAAACTATAGCTACTACTATTACTGTTACTGTTACTGTCACTATCATTGCTACTGCTATCAAACTATCATACTACTATGCTACTGATCACGCTACTCCAGATATTTAGTCTCCAGGTGTGGTTGAATTGACAACTCAACTGCTAATACTTACAAATATTCTTTGGCTCCCCTTGTGTCGAATCAATAAATTTGGGTTGAATACTCTGCCCTCGAAAACTGTTGCGATCCCCTATACTTGTGGGTTATCAAGACCTTTTTTTGGCGCCGTTGCAGGGGAACATAGCTATATTTGTTGAGTCACTTGGGATTTATATCTGTTGATCACTATGAAGAATCTTAAGGATGATAGAACCAAGATCGTTCCCTCTAAGATGAGGGGAGGTAAGGAACTGTTTTCTAGCTCTGTACTTGATTCACCTTCTGTTTTGAGTAAGCTTGCAACACCACCACCTGCTATTAATTCTGATATGTCACAAGTAATTGATGATGCTACTTGTGCTATGAATGATACTTATGATGATGCTAGTACTTTGCTTGATAAGACTATGCCACTGGGTGAATTTCTTGATGAACAACTTGCTAGAGCTAAAGAAACTGAGAATGCTGAAACCAATGAAATTACTGAAACTGATGAAATTATTGAAACTGAGAATTTTGATTCACCTATTGGAACTAGTGCTCCTAGATATGGATTGCCTGATATACCTGAGAGTTATGTTATGGATGGAGAGGTAGCTAGAGACTTTCTTGCTTGTAAGGATAGAGATGATCTTAAGAAATTATTATGCAAGTTGAAAGAAAAATCTTTGAATGCTAGAATGAAATATGATCCTAAGTTTGCTACTTCACCTATCTTTATTACTAATAAGGATTATCAATTCTCCGTCGACCTAGAGTGTCGGGGGGATGGACCCCGGGCAGACAACGGAACCCGGATCCCTTTCAAAAACATCGGGGCTAGCGACGCCCCTCAATCCGGCTTGCCCTTGGCCGGATTCCCAGCGCAACCCGGTCAAGTCCGGCAACGCCGGTCAAGCCGGCTGGCGCATGCCGGCCGGTCCCAGCAAGTCAAGCCTTCATCGATGAGTCAGCACAATCATAGTACGCCTCTCAACCCGGCCGCGGGTTAGCTCCCATCCCGTCCAAGGCGTATGACAGAACAAGTCCCCATGAAGGGATGAGCATGGCAACAGTGGCCCACCTATCCCGCTGACCGGCAGGAGCGTGGCAACAGTGGCCCACCTACCCCGCTGACCAGGGCGGGCGTGGCTACAGTGCATCCCCCTCCTGCTGACGCGAGCCGACGGCGACCAGGCGACACGCCACTGTAGCCGAGCCGGCTCAACCACTCCATGACGCACGACAAGATGGGGAACAGTGCCCTCTAGCGCACGGGGCCCACGCCTGGAGAACCCGGCGTACCCTGGTACCCGGCGGGCCCCAGCGCCGGCTTCCCAGATGCTGACATACCAGTCCCATGGCCATGTATCTTTACCATTGTAAGCCTGGGGGGGTTGACCTATAAACCCCCCAGGAAGACTCCATGCATGGGGACACGCGATCAGCCCATCAGTAGAACACACACACAAGGAGAAGGAGCAGCCTATGCCCTGGCCTGTCTTCCTTCCTCCCCAAAACAGCTCTAAGAGCAAGCTTGTCTCATTCACACATAAAACCACACTCGGCAGGACTAGGGGTGTTATCTCTCCAGAGAGCCCCGAACCTGGGTATGTCTTGCGTCCCTCGCTCGCTCATGCCGACCTCGCCTCTGGAGCCCACCGGTGCCCTCGAGCCTATCCCTCTCTTTAGCCATCCCTTGGCATCTGCTGTGCGCCCACCACGACAGTTGGCGCCCACCATGGGGCAGCTCGAGGTCCCGGCCGGAGACATGTTCCAGACGGGGCCCTACATCGACTTCGGTGAGCACATCGCACACTGCGCATTCCCCGCGCCCGGCACGCCAACGGCTGGCCCCACCGACTCGCTCACCGCCTCCTTCGGCGCACTGCGCATCTCAAACGCGTCCGCGGCCAATGAGTACCCCAGCGGGGTGCTCGACGTCACCGACTCGCCTATCCCCCTCAGCGACGACATCTCCGCCGGGGTGGCGGATCTCTGTGTCCGGGTGGAGGTGCTCGCCACCGACTCCGGCTCCACTTCGTCTAGCGCCGCGAAGAAGGCCGCTGCCGCCAGGGCCGCAGCGGAGCGCGCTAGCGTGCCCGGCCCGCTGCGCGCTACGATGCAGAACCTTAGCGTTCCCATAGCCACCGACATCGACACCACCAACGCCGCCTAGGCGTGGGCCCAGCTCGAGGAGGAGCACAAGCGCCTGCTGGATGAGGCCGCGACGCTCGCTGCCATGCAGCACCGGTTGGAGCCCGTCTAACGGGAGCGCGAAGCCGCGTACGGCTTCACGCCAGCGGCGGCAGAGCCCAGCCAGATTGGCGAAGTGCGGAACCGTGGCACCGCCATCGGTCGCGCACTGGGCGCGATCCCACCCGTCTACAACACCCCCGTCAAGAACATGCACACCGCGCAGGCGGCTGCTGTCGGCATGGAGCAGCTGCTGGGTGAGGAGCTGCAGGAGCGGCTGCGGTGCATGAACGAGCTTCTCGGTGCTACGAACACGCAGCAGGACCACCTTGACCGTCCCACGGGATCTGTCTCGCGCCGCACCAAAGACCCCGAGCAGCCGAACACGGCGTCCTCACCGCCCCCCAGCGAAGCTCATTCCGGCCATACCCGAACCCGGCGCAACCACGCCCTGATGGCCGGAGATGACCTGGGCAATGAGCCGGCTCCAGGAGACCAGCGCCAGCCAGACCCTCCTGCGCGATCCGGCCGACGCGCCCGTCCGGCTTCTGCCGATCCGGTTCCCCGCGGCTCGGTCATAAGCCGGCTGGGCCCGCGCGCCATCGACGATACCGACGCTCGCCATCGCCTCGATCAGCATGCCCTCTTCCTCGAGCTGGAGGAAGACAACGCCGTTGGGCCGGCATGCTTCGGTCCGCGCATCCGAGATGAGCCCTTCCATAAAGGGTTCACGCTGCCTCGCGACACCCCCAAGTACAACGAGACCATCAAGCCGGAGGACTGGCTCATCGACTACACCACCGCCATCGGCATCGTGGGCGGCAATCGCCACCTTGCCATGCGCTACGCCCCGCTCATGCTCCAAGGATCAGCCTGCACGTGGTTGAACAGCCTGCCGGCAGGCAGCATCAACGCGTGGGTTGACTTCGAGGAAGCCTTCGTGCGCAACTTCACCGGAACCTACAAGCGTCCCGGCCATCCCAGTCAGCTCGCCATGTGCGTGCAGGGACAGACAGAAACCGGCCGCGAGTACCTCGCACGCTGGACCGAACTCCGGAACAGCTGCGAGGGGGTCCACGAAGTCCAAGCCATCTAGTACTTTGTGAGCGGTTGCCAGGATGGAACCCTCCTCAAGCACAAGCTCTTGCGCTCTGAGCCGACCACCATGGCCGCGCTCATGGTCACGGCGGACAAGTACGCCACGGCCGACTCCGCCTTGAAGATCCAAGTAGTGCTAGACAAAGCTGGCAAGGCGTTGCCGGCATCCCCCTCCAAGCCGGCTGGCGAGATCAGTCGCCAGCGGAACCAGTAGAATAACAAGCGCAAGGCCGATCAACAGGCCCCCCGCTACGACAACCGCCTCATCGCGGCTGCCGAGCAGGCGCCCATGGTCGAGCCGGCCGGCAAGCGCCGGCAAACCGGCAAGACGGCGTGGCAACCCGCCATGAGTTTTGAAGAGATGCTCGACGCTCCCTGCAAGCACCACAGCGGCGCAAGGCCGTCCACGCACATGCTTCGGCAGTGCGCCATCACCAAGCGCATCATGAGGGGCGACATCCCTCCGGCTCCGGCTCCGGCTCTGAGTGCGGGGCAGCCACCTCCACCTCCTCCCCCGCCCCCGGCAAACGGCACGATGCGCGACGAGGTCTACCCCAACCAGAACGCAAGTTACGTCATCTTCACCAGCCTTGGCGACGACAAGCGTAGCGAGCGCCTTCTCCGGCGGGAGGTGAACACTGTCATCCCGGCCGTGCCAGAATATATGCACTGGTCGAAGCGCCCGATCAGCTGGACCCGGGAGGACCAACCGGCCGTCATGCCGAACCCGGGTGGCTACGCCCTCGTCCTCGACCCCACCATCGTCGCTACCAAGCGCACCTGCAAGTTCTCGCGAGTCCTCATTGATGGCGGCAGTAGCATCAACATCCTCTACCACGACACCATGACCAAGCTCGGCATCGAGGCCAAGCAGTTGGAGCCATCCCGGACGGTATTCCACGGCATCGTGCCGGGTCTGTCCTGCTCCCCCATCGGCCGGATCCGGCTTGACGTCCTGTTCGGCACGAGCGATCATTTCCGGCACGAGCCTATCTAGTTTGAGGTGGTGGACCTGTCCAGCACATACCATGCGTTACTGGGCCGGCCCGCGCTCGCCAAGTTCATGGCGGTCCCCCACTACGCCTACCTGAAGATGAAGCTGCCGGGTCTCAAGGGCCTCATCACTGTCATCGGCGACCACAGAAAGTCCTTGGAGTGCGCTCAAGCCGACGCCAAGTTGGCCGAGTCGCTGGTCATAGCCGAGGAGCGGCGCCAGCTCGACCGGATTGTTGTGCTGACCAGTGAGGAGCCGGCCGACGAGGCCTCATTCCAGCCGTCCAAGGAGACCAAGAAGATCAAGCTGAACCCGGAAGACCCCAGCTGCAGCAAGTACGTTGTTGTGGGCGCTCGCCTCAGTAGCAAAAAGGAAGGCGAGCTCGCCGAGCACAAACTAAACGCCCGCAAGGATGCCAAGCCCGTCCTTCAACCATAACGTCGCTTTTCAGAAGAGAAGAGAAGAACAATCGGTGAAGAGGTCGCCAAGCTACTCGCGGCCGGCTTCATCATGGAAGTGCTTCACCCTGAGTGGCTGGGTAACCCGGTCCTCGCCTTGAAGAAGAACAACACCTGGCACATGTGCATAGACTACACCAGCCTGAACAAGGCCTGCCCTAAGGATCCTTTCGCTCTCCCGTGGATAGATCAAGTGATCGACTCCACCACCGGCTGTGAGCTCCTGTCCTTCCTGGATGTTTACTCCGGCTATCATCAGATCAAGCTGGACCCGGCCGGCACCCTGAAGACATCCTTCATCACGCCCTTTGGGGCATACTGCAACATCACCATGTCGTTCGGCTTGAAAAACGCCGGCGCCACCTTCTAGCGCTGCATGCAGAAATGCCTACTGACGCAACTCGGCCGCAACATTCACGTCTTCATCGACGACATCGTGGTGAAGACCAAGAAGTACCTCACGCTCCTTGACGACCTGAAGGAGACTTTCGCCCATCTGCGCCAATACCAGATCAAGCTCAACCCGGAGAAATGCGTGTTCGGCGTGCCGGCCAGAAAGCTGCTCGGCTTCCTCGTCTCGGAGCGCGGCATTGAGGCAAATCCGGAGAAGATCAAGGCCATCGAGCGCATGCGCAGGCCAACCCGGCTGCGCGATGTCCAGAAGTTCACCGACTGCTAGGCCTCGGTCAGCCGGTTTCTCAGCCGGCTGGCTGAGAGGGCCTTGCCCCTATATCAGCTGATGAAGAACATGTTGCCGTTCGAGTGGAACGACCAGGCAGATGAAGCGTTCCGGGATCTCAAGCGCATGCTCTCCACCGCACCCGTCCTGGCCGCGCCGGCTGATAAGGAGCCGTTGTTGCTATACATTGCCGCCACCTCATGGTCGGTCAGCATGGTGCTAGTGGTCGAGAGACCAGAGAAGGGCAAGATCCAGGCCGTCCAGCACCCGGTCTAGTACCTGAGCGAGGTGCTTTCCGCCTCCAAGCAGAACTACCCACACTACCAGAAGATGTGTTATGGCGTGTATCTTACCGCCAAGAACCTGAAGCAGTACTTTCAAGAGCATGTCGTCACTGTGGTCAGCACGGCCCCCATCGGCGAGATCATGGGTTGCCGGGATGCCTCTGGCCGGGTTCCCAAATGGGCCATCGAGCTGGCCAGCCACACCATCCTCTACGAGCCCTGTACCACAATCAAGTCCCAGGCCCTGGCCAACTTCATTATCGACTTGACGGAGACCCAGTACCTACCGCCGCCGCCGGATTCAACGCACTGGCGCATGCACTTCGACGGCTCCAAGATGCGCTCCGGCTTGGGAGCCGGCATCGTGCTGTCTTCCACGAAGGGTGATCGGCTGCGGTACGCACTCCAGATCCACTTCACCACCTCCAACAACGTCGCTGAGTATGAGGCCCTTGTGCATGGCCTCCGGCTTGCCAAGGAACTCGACGTCCGATGCATCCTATGCTATGGCGACTCGGATCTGGTGGTGCAGCAGTGTTTCGGTGAGTGGGACGCCCGGGACGCCAACATGGCCAGCTATCGCTTCCTGGTCCAGCAGTTCTCCGGCAACTTTGATGGCTACGAGTTCCTACACGTCCCGCGCGCGGAAAACGAAGCTGCCGACACGCTAGCCAAGATTGGCTCATCCCAGCAGGCCATACCATCCGGCGTCTCCCTCGAGCACTTGCGCAAGCCGTCTGTCAAGCCATCTCCGGATTCCGAGTCCATCTTCATCCCGGACGATCCGGCGGCGCACCTACCCAACCCGATCCCGGAGGCTGCTGCCCCCAGCTCGGGGGCTGCCGTCTCCAAGTCAGTCGCGGGGGCTGCGGATCCCGGCCCAGGGGCTGCCTTCTCGACCCCGGCGACCATCAACCCTGGCCCGGGGGCTGCTGAACCCGGCCCGGGGGCTGCTGTGCTCAACCCGGCCGCCGTTGTCCCTTACCCGGGGGCTGCCGCCCCGGAACCCGTCTTGGTGGCCGTCTTCACCGTGGTGACGGCTCCATCATGGGCCCAGCCAATTCTAGCCTTCTTGGAGAGTGGAGCGCTCCCCATGGACGAGACCGAGGCCCGGCAAATTCAACTCCGGGCATCCGCCTACAGCATCATCAATAACGAGTGAGGTAGTCATGGACTGAGGGGTCCTCGGTGTGCCGGCCCATTGAACATGGGCCGGACTGGTGGAGCCGTATAGTGACAAGAGATCTATGAAGTCGTGGTGTGCCCTCCAAGTCAAGAATGCACAGGATCTCTTTGATCCCTTATTGTAATCTATCTTCGGTAACCGTAACCCTACCGGTGTCTATATAAACCGAGGGTTGTAGTCTTTAGGGCTAGAGATACTTCCATCACCTCATCTCCTTAGGGTTTAGCTCATGCTGATCTCGAGGTAGATCTACTCTGTAAACCATACTATACATCCAATATAATCAAGCATGACGTAGGGTATTACCTCTTCGAGAGGGCCCAAACCTGGGTAAACACTGTGTTCATCGTCCCTTGTTCCCCATCGATCCCAGATCCACAGCTCGGGACCCCCTACCCCGAGGTCTGCCGGTTCTGACACCGACATTGGTGCTTTCATTGAGAGTTCCGCTGTGGGGTCGCCTAAAGGATCAATGGCTCGACTAATCATAGGAGAAGGCATCGGATCCAGGGACTTCTTCGTCCCCGGTCAACTCTTCGCGTTTGGCAGCATCGTGCTGCACGCCGAACCGACTGGTCGTCTGGGTCAGATCGACACCTTCGCTCCCAAACACCAAATTCGATTCGGTGGTCTGGAATACGTTGCGGACACGCGGGGCGATCTGGTCTTCACCGGATTCACTTCCCCCTCCCGCACCCTCGCCATGCCCGCTTCGGAGTCCCCCTCCGATCCGATCTGTAGATCGGCCCCAACAGCTTGGAGCCAGGAGAGCGCCGCTTCAAGCGGGGGCCAGACTCCGCCTTTGTCCGGACCCATCATGACTGCGAAGGACCTATCCTCGACCTTCGAGGCAGAATCAGGATGCAGAAGCCAATAGTCAATCTCGGTCGAACCTTCCCTTCACGGCGCTCACTTGGCATTGAGCCCTTACAACAAAGCGGCAACCAATGGCCAGGGGTCACCCCCGGCCCAAAGCAGCTCGATCTCAAACCCCGGCGGGGAAGCCACTCGCAAGGACCAAAGCCCGTCCTTGACCTCCAGCGACGATCTGGACCCCTTCAAGGATCTGGCTCCGCACCCCGAGCTTAGCATGGCCAGCGGAAACCAAGGACCGGCCAGGGCACTGACTTGCCCCCACCCCATTACAACGGAATTTGGCCCGGAGCCCTCGAGTTCGGCGACCCTCGCAATGTTAAATGAGGCACAAGACCGAATTCAGAGAATGACCATCCAGGAGGACCTGCCCTCCGCCTTCAATCATCAACCCTTCGAGGCATACCATAGGGAATTTTGCGTCCCACGCACCACCCACTTGGTAGCCACTATCGTTGATTTAACCGATATGCTAGACTATAATTCGGAGAATGCCGAATACATGGACGAGGAGGGCGGAGCCACGGCCAATACCGATGTTGCCTCCCCGTCACCGGCCGCTGGTCGGCCACATCCACCTACGATATTTACATGGTGGACACCCCCAAGGACGGCGATGGCACTCCTAATCAGGACCGAGGCAAGCCCAGAGATGAGCCGCCCAAACACTGAAAACTGTGACGTCGATCAAGGCCATGTCGAAGCCATGCGAGCAACAAGGACTCTGCGGAGAACGACACCGTAAATAATACAGATGACCTCGCCAGAGACGCAGCCAACGAACATCATCAGGATGACCCCGCGGGGAAGGAGGACCCGCTCAATCCAGAAAACCCCGACGACTCCGAGGATAGCAACTACCTCCCATTCTCTGAAGAGGAGGTCAGTCTCGGGGATGACGATTTCATCGTCCCCGAAGACCCTCTGGAGCACGAACGGTTCAAACGGAGGCTTCTAGCCACCGCTCGCAACCTGAAGAAACAAAAACGCAAAATCAAGGCCAATCAGGACACCCTCAACGACTGATGGACAAAAGTCCTAAGTGCCGAAGAAGGGTATGGCCGCGAACAACCAACCAAAAGTTATCCCAAGCGAAGACTACTAGCACAATTGGACGACGAGGCCGTAGAGCCAACACGTCCGACATACGCAAGCGCCAAACAGCCGGACTGCCCCCCTAGAGGGCGGGACAGAGAAACTGACGAGGCCGAACACCCAGCCGCCCCACCTCACCGTTACGGCAAGGGTCAAGTGCGGCCCACTTACGAGTACGACCTCCGCCATGACATAGACGCTCGGGGAGGCCTACCAGGTCCATGTATGGACCTAGAAAAGACCCGCCCGCTTACCGGGAAGGATACTACAATTGGCTAAACCAAAACGATAGAATCCGGGAGCAGCATCTGACTCAGAGGGCCGAAGACCTCCGACGAGATGTAGCCCGAGTTCGGGGTGCCGCACACCACCTGTGCTTCACAGAGAGGGTAATGCAACACCAATTCCCGAAAGGCTTCAAGCCTGTGAACATCGAATCATAAAACGGTGATAAGCCACAAGTATAGGGGATCGTTTGTAGCCCTTTTCGATAAATAAGAGTGTCGAACCCAACGAGGAGCTAAAGGCAGAACAAATATTCCCTCAAGTTCTATCGACCACCGATACAACTCTACGCACACTTAATGTTTGCTTTACCTAGAACAAGTATAAAACTATTTTGCAAGAATAAAACTACGAGTACTTTGCGAGAATAAAACTACGAATAAATTGCAAGGTAATAAAAGTAGATAGCTTTTGTCAACAAGAAAGTCATTTGTCCCTAGGCAATCGATAACAAGTACCGGTAATTATTCTTGTAATTTTATATGAGGGAGAGGCATGAGCTAACATACTTTCTCTACTTGGATCATATGCACTTATGATTGGACCCCTAGCAAGCATCCACAACTACTAAAGATCATTAAGGTTGTGAAACCCAACCATAGCATTAAGTATCAAGTCCTCTTTATCCCATACGCAACAACTCACTTACTCGGGTTTAAGCTTCTGTCACTCTCGCAACCCACCATAAGCGAATCATGAACATATTGCAACACCCTACAGCGAGGGCCCCTCACGTTTGCACGAGACGGAGGGCACCATAGGACAACACCATAAATAAAATATACAACCATACCAACCAAGATCACGATTAACCCATAGGACAAAACGGATCTACTCAAACATCATAGGATAGCCAAATATCATTGGAAAATAATATATGGAGTTGAGCACCATGTTTAAGTAGATATTACAGCGGGGAGAAGAGGTGTTACACTGCTGCATAGAGGGGGAGAAAGTTGGTGTAGATGGTAGCAAGATTGTTGATGTAGATCGCCTTCACGATCCTAGTCCCGGCGGCACTCCGGCGCCACCGGGAGAGAGGGGGAGAGAGCCCCCCTCCTTCTTATTCTTCCTTGGCCTCCCCCCTAGATGGGAGGAGAGTTCCCCCTCTGGTCCATGGCCTCCATGGCGGTGGAGGGGCGGGAGCCCCTCCGAGATTGGATCTCCCTCTCTGTTCTCTTCTGTTTCGCGTTCCCCAGATCTGGCCCTTCACCGTTTCATAAATTCCCGGAGATCCGTAACTCCGATTGCGCTGAAATTTTTACATGATTTTTTCCCATAAATTATCTTTCTTGCGCCAGAAGAAGGGCCCCAACTGACGTTCAAGGAGGGCACAAGATACCTGGGCGCTCCAGGGGGTGCCCGGCGCGCCTTGGTGGGTTGTGGTCACTGTGGGCCCCCGTTTGCGTTGATTCCACCTCCAAAAAATCATAAATATTCCAAAAATAATTCTTCATAAATTTTTATCGCAGTTGGACTTTGTTTGATATGGATTTTCTATGAAACAAAAAACATGCAACAAAGAGGAACTGGCACTGGGCACTGGATTAATAGGTTAGTCCAATAAATCATATAAAAAGTTGCCAAAAATATGTGAAAGTCGTATAATATTGGCATGAAACAATAAAAAATTATAGATACGACGGAGACGTATCAGCATCCCCAAGCTTAATTCCTGCTCATCCTCGAGTAGGTAAATGATAAAAAAAATTGATGTGGAATGCTACCTAGCATAAACTTGATCATATATCTAGTCATGGCATGAATATTAAGACATAAGTGATTCAAAGCAATAGTCTATAATTTGACATAAATACATTAATACTCAGGCATCCCAACAAACAATCATGTCTTTCAAAATATCAACGCTAAAGAAAGATATCCCTACAAAATCATATAGTCTTGTCATGCTCTGTCTTCTTAACACAAAGTATTTATCATGCACAACCCCGATGACAAGCCGAGCAATTGGTTCATACTTTTTAACGCGCTTCAGCTTTTTCAACCCTCACGCAATACATGAGCGCAAGCCATGGATATAGCACTATGGGTGGAATAGAGTATGCTGATAGGGGTAAATATAGAGAAGACAAAAAAGTAAGAAAGTCTCACATCGACGCGGCTAACCAACAGGCTATGTAGATGCCCATCAATTGATATCAATGCGAGGAGTAGGGATTGCCATGCAACGGATGCACTAAGAGCTATAAGTGTATGAAAGCTCAATATGAAAACTAAATGGGTGTGCATCCAACTTGCTTGCTCATGAAGACCTCGGGCATTTGAGGAAGCCCATCATCGGAATATACAAGCCAAGTTCTATAATGAAAATTTCCCACTATTATATGAAAGTGACTACATAGGGACTCTCTATATGAAAAACATGGTGCTACTTTGAAGCACAAGTGTGGTAAAAGATAGTTGCAATGCCCCTTCTCTTTTTTTTCTTTTTCCCCCTTTTTTCTTTTCTTTTTCTTTTTTTTTCTCTCATTGTCCGGAGTCTCATCCCGACTTGTGGGGGAATCACAGTCTCCATCATCCTTCCTCACTGGTACATGCTCTAATAATGAATAATGATGATCATCACACTTCTATTTACTCATAACTCAAAAGAAATAAAAATTACAACTCGATACCTATAACAAAGTATGACTCTATATGGATGCCTCTGGCAGTGTACCAGGATGTGCAATGATCTAGCATAACATGTATAAAAAAATGATGAACGGTGGCTGAGCCACAAACACTATGTCAGCTATATGATCTTGCAAAGCAATATGACAATGAATGCTCAAATCATCAAAACGGAAGCGGTGGAAGTTGCATGGCAATATATCTCGGAATGGCTATGGAAAGGCCATAATAGGTAGGTATGGTGGCTGTTTTGAGGAAGATATAATAAGGCTTATGCGTGATAGAGCGTATCATATCACGGGGTTTGGATGCACCTGCGAAGTTTGCACATATATCAAGGTGAGAAAGGGCAATGCACGGTACCGTAGAGGCTAGCAAATTGCGAAAAGGTAAGAGTGCGTATAATCCATGGACTCACATTAGTCATAAAGAACTCATATACTTATTGCAAAAGTTTATTAGCCCTCGAAGCAAAGTACTACTACGCATGCCCCTAGGGGTATAGATTGGTAGGAAAAGACCATCGCTCGTCCCCGACAACCACTCATAAGGAAGACAATCAATAATAAATCATGCTCCAACTTCATAGCATAACGAGAGACTATACGTGCATGCTTCGGGAATCACAAACCTTAACACCAATATTCCTACTAACCACAACCATTTACTAGTACCTCCCACATATTACCATCTCTATATCGCAAAACTATTGCAAGGAATCAAACATATCATATTCAGTGATCCATAAGTTTTATGTAGGATTTTATGACTAACCATGCAATTGACCAATTCCTGTTGACTCTCTAAATAGATATAAGTGAAGCATTAGAGTTTAATTCTTTTTACAAAAGGCCATGTTCTAATAAATATAAGTGAAGCAAAAGAGCATTCTACAAATAACGGTTTTCTATGTGAAGAGAAACAGGCAATCCAAACTTCAAATGATATGAGTGAAGCACATGAAGCATTCTATAAAGCCATACTCAAAAGATATAAGTGAAGTGCAATGAGCATTCTATAAATCAACCATGGACTATCTCATACCAGCATGGTGCATGAAAGAAAAGTGAAAACTAAACACAAAAGACGCTCCAAGATCTACACATATCACGTGAACGAAACGAAGACGAAAACATACCGATACTTGTTGAAGAAAGATGGGATGCCTTCCGGGGCATCCCCAAGATTAGATGCTTGAGTCTCCTTGAATATTTACTTGGGGTGCCTTGGGCATCCCCAAGCTTGAGCTCTTGCCTCTCCTCCTCCTCATATCGAGACCTCCTCGATCTTTGATCACTTCATCCACACAAAACTCAACAGAAACCTCGGTAAGATCCGTTAGTATAATAATGCAAATCACTACTCTAAGTACTGTTGCAAACCAATTCATATTTTATTTTTGCATTGTAGCAACTGTATTATAACTTTTCCATGGCTTATACCACCGATAAAAATTGATAGTTTCATCAAAACAAGCAAAACAATGCATCAAAACAGAATCTGTCTTAAACAGGACAGTCTGTAGCAATCTGAACACCTACCATACTTCTGTTACTCCAAAAATTCTTAAAAATTATTAAAAAATAAATAATTTGTGTAGCAAAACTGTGCAAAAAGTTTCAGAAACTTTCGACGTTTCAGTACAAAATGTAAAATCGCGCACTACAGCCAAAGTTTCTGTTTTTGCACCGTGCATACCAACAAGCAATCTAATCATCCTAAAGGCAAATCTTGGTACATTATTTTTATAATACAATGGATTTGTACAAGGGGATAATTATTTTTATTGAAAATTTTATGTAATTAAGATTCACAAAGTTTCCATGGGCATGAACAAAGTTCAAGGCTAGCTCCCACTTTCACAATGATCGTCCCTCTCACTTTCACTTTTCTTTTTGTGAAGTTTTAAGTTCCCCTCTATATTTTTTTGTTTTTAAACTTTATAAAAGCACTCAACAGAAATAAATGACTCTCTAAAACTTCAGGGTTGTCTCCCTGGCAGCGCTTTCTTTAAAGCCATTAAGCTAGGCATAAAGTGCTCAAGCAATGGAACCACCCGGATCCCAAGGTATATCAAAGCCAATTTTAATTAAAAATGATTTGGCATTTAGTAGTGAGCACAAAGAAACATATATCATGCAATGACGAAGTCTAACTCTCTTCCTATGCATCGGCATGTCATACAAGAACAATTCATGCACATCAAGTAAAGGCCAATACATAGCATAAGCAGTTTCTTGCAGTTTTATCGTGTTGAAAATATAGAGAGGCGGAGAGGTAGTTCCTCTCTCATAATAATTTCAAGTTGGAGCAGCAAGCACATGCATATTATATTCATCAAAATCATCATGTGTAGTGGTAGAATGCAACCCATCAATATAATCCTTAATAAGAGCAAACTTCTCCAATATAGTGTAGTTTGGAGAATTCAAAAAGATAATAGGACTATCATGTGTGGGTGCAATAGCAACAATTTCATTCTTAACATAAGGAACTATAGCAAGTTCATCTCCATAAGCACAATTCATATTGGCATCTTGGCCACAATCATAGGAAACATCAAGTTCATCAAAAAGTGATATTTCAAAAGAATCAATGGGATCATAGCAATTATCATAGCATTCATCCTTCGGTAAGAACGAAGGGGCATTAAACAATGTATGAGTTGAAGAGTTACTCTCATTAGAAGGTGGGCACGGGTAGCTAATCCGTTCTTCCTCCGTTTGTTCTTCGCTCTCCTCATCATCTTTTTCATCCAATGAACTCATAGTTTCATGATTTTCTTCTTCCATAGACTCCTGCAAAATGTTAGTCTCTTCTTGGACAGCGGAGAAGTACTCAATATATTCTTTAACATAAGCATTGCAAGCATAGTTTTCATAGCAATGTTTAAGTATGGCAAAATTTTCAGATTTGTAAAGAGTAGCATCATACTTTTCAATCAAAAAAGCAATTTCATAAGCACCCTTAAAAGCAAAAAATTCTTCAATTTGTTCAACATCATAGTAATTATAAACACCTTTGGCATAAGAAGATACGATTCCATTATCCTTAAACTCACATTGGAAGGGAAGGTGTTTTTTAGGGTCTTCAGAACAACAAGTAAAATCATGTATTTCACATAAATTCAAAGCATAGCAATACAAACTATTAATATGATGCCATAAAAGTTTCCCTTTTTGAGATAAGCGGTGTCGCACATAATAAGCATGCTCATTTAATGATTTTCCCTCAACTAAGCTAGTTCGGTTTACAACACGAGCACAAATGGATCGAAGATGATACAAGTAGAAAGCTTCAGTAGTATGATAGATTTTGGGTGGTTCTTCAACCATTGGTTTAGCGGGTACAACTAATTTTTTTGGTATTTTGCGTTTCCTACCCATAACTAGAGATAGAAAACAAGAGCACAAAATAAAAACTACTTAGTGATAAAGCAAACAAGCACACACAAGAATATTCACCCCACGCTATTGCTCCCCGGCAACGGCGCCAGAAAAACGTCTTGATAACCCACAATTATAGGGGATCGTTTGTAGCCCTTTTCGATAAATAAGAGTGTCAAACCCAACGAGGAGCTAAAGGCAGAACAAATATTCCCTCAAGTTCTATCGACCACCAATACAACTCTACGCACACTTAATGTTTGCTTTACCTAGAACAAGTATAAAACTATTTTTCAAGAATAAAAGTACGAGTACTTCGCGAGAATAAAACTACGAATAAATTGCAAGGTAATAAAAGTAGATAGCTTTTGTCAACAAGAAAGTCATTTGTCCCTAGGCAATCGATAACAAGTATCGGTAATCATTCTTGTAATTTTATATGAGGGAGAGGCATGAGCTAACGTACTTTCTCTACTTGGATCATATGCACTTATGATTGGACCCCTAGCAAGCATCCGCAACTACTAAAGATCATTAAGGTCGTGAAACCCAACCATAGCATTAAGTATCAAGTCCTCTTTATCCCATACGCAACAACCCACTTACTCGGGTTTAAGCTTCTGTCACTCTCGCAAACCACCATAAGCGAATCATGAACATATTGCAACACCCTACAGCGGGGGCCCCTCACGCTTGCGCGAGACGGAGGGCACCATAGGATAGCACCATAAATAAAATATATAATCATACCAACCAAGATCACGATTAACCCATAGGACAAAACAGATCTACTCAAACATCATAGGATAGCCAAATATCATTGGGAAATAATATATGGAGTTGAGCACCATGTTTAAGTAGAGATTACAACGGGGAGAAGAGGTGTCACACCGCTGCTTAGAGGGGGAGAAAGTTGGTGTAGACGGTAGCAAGATTGTTGATGTAGATCGCCGTCACGATCCTAGCGCTGGCGGTACTCCGGCGCCACCGGGAGAGAGGGGGAGAGAGCCCCCCTCCTTCTTCTTCTTCCTTGGCCTCCCCCCTAGATGGGAGGAGAGTTCCCCCTCTGGTCCATGGCCTCCATGGCGGCGGAGGGGCGGGAGCACCTCCGAGATTGGATCTCCCTCTCTGTTCTCTTCTGTTTTGCGTTCCCCAGATCTGGCCCTTCACCGTTTCTTAAATTCCTGGAGATCCGTAACTCCGATTGCGCTGAAATTTTTACACGATTTTTTTCCAAAATTATCTTTCTTGCGCCAGAAGAAGGGCCCCAACCGACGTTCGAGGAGGGCACAAGATACCTGGGCGCGCCAGGGGGTGCCCGACACGCCCTGGTGGGTTGTGGTCACTGTGGGCCCCCGTTTGCGTTGATTCCACCTCCCAAAAATATAAATATTCTAAAATAATTCTCCGTAAAATTTTATCGCGTTTGAACTTCGTTTGATATGGATTTTCTTCGAAACAAAAAACATGCAACAAACAGGAACTGGCACCAGGCACTGGATCAATAAGTTAGTCCAATAAATCATATAAAAAGTTGCCAAAAATATGTGAAAGTTGTATAATATTGGCATGAAACAATAAAAAATTATAGATACGACAGAGACATATCAAACGGAACCACAGATCTAGCCGTATGGATAGAGGATTTCCTCCTCCACATTCACATGGCGCGAGGATATGACCTCCACGCCATTAAATATTTGCCGTTAAAGCTTAAAGGTTCAGCTCGACACTGGTTGAACAGCCTTCCCGAAGACTCTATAGGCTGCTGGGAAGAGCTTGAGGATGCTTTTCGAGCAAACTTTCAGGGCACCTATGTCCGGCCTCTGGATGCCGATGACCTAAATCGCATCACACAACAACCCAGAGAATCTGCCCGACAATTTTGGAACCTATTCCTGTCCAAGAAAAACCAGATTGTCGACTATCCGGATGCCAAAGCCTTGGCCGCCTTCAAGGATAGTGTCAAGGATGAATGGCTCGTAAGGCAGCTCGGCCAGGACAAACCAAGAACTATGGCAGCCCTTACTTCTCTCATGACCCGCTTTTGCGCGGGCGAAGATAGTTGGCTCGCTCGCAAAAACACCAACCCCGACACACCCGGTACCTCCGAGGTTCGGGAAGGAAATGGAAAGCCCCGACGCAGCAAGAATAAACGTCGCCACAATGACGGCGATGGCGAAGACATGGCAGTAAATGCCGGATTCCGAAACCAAAAGTCCGGACCCCAAAAGAAAGCCACTAAAGGCAACAGTGATGGCCTGTCCATACTGGACATAATTCTGGACAGGCCTTGCCTGTTGGATTTCGGGTTCCGCAAACCCTTGAGAGGTTCGAACTCTGGGGTGCGTGCGAAGAACTCGTCCTCCCCAGTCTGCCTACTCGCTAATCTCACAGCCTAGCTCGACGAACTGTAAGGAAAAGAGACACAGCAGTTTACCCAGGTTCGGGCCACCTTGCGGTGTAAAACCCTACTCCTGCTTTGTGGTGGATTGGCCTCGAGGGGCTGAGGATGAACTAGTACAGTGGCGAACAGCCTCAGGAGGAGAGGTGTTCTTGAGCTCGAGTGAGCTGGTGGAGTGAGGGTGATCTGAATGATCTGTCCGGGAGTCCGATCCGATCCGATCCGGTCCCTCTGTACGGTGGTGGCTAAGTCCTATTTATAGTGGCCTTGGTCCTCTTCCCAAATGAAAGGCAGGAAGGGATCCCACAACGGCCAATTTCAAAGGGAGACAACTAGTACATGCTATCCTGACAAAAGTAGTCTTCGCCTGCAAAAGCCTCTGGTCGTGACGCCATGGTGGGCTCGGTGATGACCTCTGTCCTGCCGTCCTAGCGGTCTTGGTCTTATTGCACGGGAATGGAAACCCTTGGCAGATTCCTCGGGACTCCGCGCCTGCACTTGCCTCTTTAGCACCGAAGAGGAAACTGGTACACTGCGCCCGCTGGCGCCCGCCTAGCCTTGGTCGTCATGGCTCACGTCATCCGTACCTCATGAGGTGAGGCTTGCATAGAGATCTCTGCTCCTCGGGAGCCAGCCTGAGGAGGCCGCTCCTCATGGAGGTCTTGGTGTCGTCCGCCTCGCGAGGCTTGGCCCCTCGCGAGGGTCTTGAGTTGTTGTCACTAAAGCTGGGCCGTACCAGGCTGTCGATGGAGCCACGCCGTGGGTCGCAGGCAGGTAAGTCTGGGTACCCCCGTTCCCAGAACGCAGACAGTAGCCCCCGGGCCCAAGGCACGCTCGAACTTGGCTTCGAGGCGAAGCCAAGGGGCAAGTGCGGAGCGCCACGGGCCCTAACCGCCTGCAGCCTTGATCGACGCGTGGCGATTGATGGGACGTGGGTGTCTCCGCTTCCCCAAGCTGCCTCGGAAACTGTCCCTGGCTGACAAAAAGGTTGGCGCTTGCCACTGAGCCTTCATTGCCTTTCTTCCATCTTGCTCCAGATCCCCTTCTCTTTCTGGTTAGCGCGCCTCCAGATCTGCTGAATCCTTTCCCCAGACTCGCCACCGATGGCCACCGACAAGGCGAAGTCATCGGCCTCCGCCGCGCGCTCGGCTCCCTGGTTTGAGCCAGCCTTGAGCGCGTCCTCCATCGCCGAGGAGAAGCACCTTGCCGCCATGCTCCCGCTGACGGCGGGCGGCGACAATGAGGGAGGGGAGACGACGCTCTGGGTCAGCTCCGCCCAGCTGGAAGCCTTGGGTGACACCTTCTACCCCTTCTTCCTACACAGCGTCTTCGCTGGGCTGGTTCCCCCTTTCTCCCGTTTCTTCTACGCCGTCCTCAATCACTATAGTCTACACGCCCTCCATCTTCATCCCAACTCCATGCTCCTCCTGTCGATCTTTGCCTTCTACTATGAAGTGTTCGTGGGGGTGATGCCCTCCGTCGCGCTGTTCCGCCACTTCTTCTACCTCCGGATAAGCAGCGGCCAGTGCTCTGGGTGCGCCATCTTCATCGCGGCCAACGGCAGCAACGCGATCTCACGGGACGGGAAGAAGGTGGAGGACTTCTGGAACAAGTGGATCTTCATGGACGCCAAGCGCTCCCATGCTCGGCTAGAGCTGCTGACGCCCCTGGATCGATGGGCTCATGAGAAGCTCACCGACCCCAGGGCGGAGCAGTTGCTGGAGAGGATGATGGCCGACCTGAAGGCGGAGGACCCGAAGGCGGAGAAGCTGACAGGGGCCATGATCGTCAAGGAGTTCCTGACGCAGCACCTGGCTCCGCTCCAGGCGCACTCGCGCCCCCTGTGGAGCTTCAAGGGCGCGGAAGACGGCCTCCGGTTGCGCCCGGACAACTTGTCTGACGAGGAGCTAAGCAAGGTCGTGCGCACCTTTCTCGGGAAGGACCAGGGTGGCCCCTCGGACGCCCATCTCCCGTTGTACCATCACGTCAATGGGGAGAAGGTACCCGCCGCCATGCCTGTCTTCAATGAGCGGGGGCTCGTGCCGCTGGAGCCTTCCCTGCCCGCGGGCTCCCCGGTGCCGGTGTCCTCCGGCGATCCCTCCGAGGAGGAGGGGAACAAGAGCTCGGAGGCGACCTTGGAGGAGGTGGGGGAGACTTCTCCCCCACGGCGGAGCGAGCTCCTCCGCGCCTTCTCTGACGCCGACGCCGACGAGCACCCAGTCAGGGAGTCGCCACGCTCCGCCGGGGTCACCACGAGGTCCAGGGGCACCCCTCCAAAGAAGCTGAAGCAGGGTGTCCCGAAGAAGGACATGTCGTTGCTTCCCCAAGGAGGCGCCTCCGCCCCGCCATCGGCCGCCGCTGCCGCAGATCCGGCCGCCGCGCGCTCATCCGCTCCTGAGAGCACGGCGGGGCTCGCGCCCACGAAGCCTGTGGGCATCGCGCTCCTGAAGAGGGCGAGGGAGTACGCCGCCACGGATCAGTAAGCGCACCATCTTGTCTTTGCTTCCTGCTCTTGACGTAGTGCTCTGACATTTTCCTCTCTACAGCCAGGCCAATGCCGGCGGTGAAAAGGAAGAAGGAGGAGGCGAGGGCTCCTGAGGCCAAGCGGCCCGCCTCGGCCCCGTAGGTTCTGGCGCAGACGGATAAGGCTAGGTCACGTCCTCCTGCCGCAGGGTTGCCCTCGCGAGGCTTAGGGGCCCAGCCTCAAGAGAAGGATGCCTCTGCGGCCGCGCCGGATTCAAAGACGCTTGCCTTCAGTGCGCCTGCTGACGACCCGAGGGCTCCGGAGCCCCCGACCATCCTTGCTACTGCTCCTTCACCAGTCTTGATGCCGTCGCCGTCTCCTCTTCCAGCCGCCACGCTGGCAGGCCGCGGCTCTTCTACCACGCCCGGTGCTCTGGAGCGATCTTTGGGGGCCCGACCGGCGCCGGGCGTCAGGGCGCCTGGAGCTGGTGTCGGGGTGGCTCCAGGCTGACTCGTCCGTCAGGGCAGCCTGGGACCAGGCCAACGCTGCTGAAGAGGAGGGCCAGAAGGTGGCCGGCGTGGCCGCCGCCGCCCGTGACGTGGCGTTGAAGGACGCGAAGGACGCTGAGAAGCGCTGCCGCGCGGCGGTGGCCGAGCTAAAAGCCCTCCGCGACGAGCAGGCCACCCGCGCCCGCCAACTCGAGAGCAGGAGGAAAAGCTGAAGGAGCGGGAGTTTGCGGTCGCCGGTCGTGACACCGAGCTGGAGCAGACATCTCGGGAGTAGGCCACGAAGCGCGGCCGCCTGGAGAAGCTGAAATAGGAGGTGGAGGCGGCCCAGGCGTCCCACGCCCAGCTTGTCTCCGACGAGAAGGCTCGGCTGGAGGCCAGGGAGAAACTCCTTGCCAAGGCTGAGGAGGCGGCCACCGCGGGGCGTGCCGCCTTCGACTCCCTCGAGCAGAGGTCCTGCAAGGCACTGCAGGATCTCTATGGGAGCGGGTACAAGGAGCTGCTGGTGACTCCGGAGGAAGGCCCCGCCGGGCTGCTCCCCAAGCTCGTCGCGGCGCTCGAGGGCATCATCGTCGGAGTGGGCCCCATGGTGGAGGGAGAAGCCCGCGTGCTTTCGGCCTCGGCCGCAACGTGCGTCTTCAGCCACCTCCATCTTCGGGACTCCAGCTTCGACTTTGGTGCCCTGCTCGAGCCCGTGGACCCTGAGCTCCAAGACGTTGCTGTCGAGGCCGTGAAGGGTCAAGTGGAGGCCCTGCTGCGGAAGTTCCTCACCGTCGACCCCATGCCTACGGCTGACGGCAAGGACGGTGGCAACGTCATCGGTGACGGGACTCCCCAAGCGGGCAATGGTGGCATCCAAGGCTGAAGGAGATGGCGGCGCTTTCCCCTTGTTTTATTCCTGCAACATGTATCGTGCCTCGTGGAGGCGTAAGAACTTATGCTTTGGAACTTTAAGAGACAGTATGTTTTGTAATAATTTGCTAAGGTTCTGCGGTTTCCTTTCCGTTTGCTTTGATGTTCTGCGTCGGCAGGGCCCGGCCCCACGCATACCTCAGCCGCCATTGGGTCGTCCGGATCGCCAAGACGAGACCACGGGGTGAGGGGCTACGTGGCCAGTTAGGCTCCTGAGTCGCGATGCTCAGGAGTCCCCCTTAACGTACGAACAGCCCTCGGGAAGGAGACGCAAGGTGGGTCTTGGCGTTCTGCGTCGGCAGGGCCCGGCCCCGCGCATACCTCAGCCGCCGTTGGGGCGTCCGGATCGCTAGGATGAGACCAAGGGGTGAGGGGCTACATGGCCAGTTAGGCTCCTGAGTCGCGATGCTCAGGAGTCCCCCTTGACGTGCGAACAAAAACCCCCATACCTGTCCTCGCCGGGCTTTCGCTCGGGAGGGATGCGCGAAGACCAGGTCCGAGGGACCTGGCATGGTGGCGTACGCCAGGCATGAATTGAGCGTAGCCCCCGTGCCTAGCCCCCTCGCGCTACTCTCCCGAGGGGAAAGCAGCGCGGTGAGGCTGAACACCGAGCCTGGTGGCTCTCCTTAGGTTAGTGTAGCCGTTAGGCTACCCCCAGTTGTTTATCACGAGCGCGGAGCATGGCGCTTCCGCTCTTGCACGGGCATAGCCGCTCCTTGACCGTGTCGACTGCCAGCGCAGAGCATGGTGCTTCCACTGTTACGTGGGTGGGGGCTCCCTCTGAGGGGAGACCCCGGGCGTGTATAGCCCCGCCCTGACATGTGGCTTGCACGGCAGGGCTAGAGGAGGTGTGTATGGGCACTCGTGAGCCAGCGCGGGACTCATGAGGCCCTACCTCAAGGCGGGTTGCACCTGAATTTGATCCGTAGCACTTGTGATAGTCCTGCGAGATGGTTAGGCAACCTACGCCGAGTGAATCTCCTGAGGTTATCGCATGAGAAGGCGAAACACCAACGACCCCAGGAGGTGACGTGAACGGGTCCGGCCCACCAGACAGAGCTCAGCCGTTGGGTTTGTCGACGCTGCAGGGACGGACCCGAGCACAGACACCGTGCCCAGTCTTCTCATGCGAATGTCCTAAAGAAAGACAACCGGCGCGCTGCTTCCGTGGTGGTGAGGCACCGGGTCGCGCGCCCTAACTTACCCGCCCCCGATTAGCTCATGCGAGAACAAGGCACCAAGGACCATGGGAGGTGACGTGCACGGGAGCTAGCCCGCGAGCCAGAGCTCAGCCACTTGGGTTTAGCAACGCTGCAGGGACGGACCCGAGCACAGACGCCGTGCCAGTCCTTAATCATGAGGCGGTCGTGGGTGGGCTTGCAAGGGCGTACGACGTTCGTGGTGACGAAGCACCGGACAGTCAACTGATAATCATAAATAAACTCATGGATAGGATAGAGCTAGTTCTGATAGATGCAAAACGATACATGCCGCAGGGACGGACCCATGCGGCTTGGGGATAATGCAGCCTGAGGGGCGCCCCCAACTGAACAAACCAGAAAATGTCACCTGGCACCGTTGCTGAAGAGATGTTGGAGTAGCTCAAGACGCGTGCCGCAGAAGTCGCTCCTCATGAGCCGCCCGGGCCCTGAACCTTGGGAGGCTCTAGGGGCCCGGGGGGCTCGCGAGGATCCATCTCCTCCTCTGACAGGATTGCCTGGCTTCTGGCCTCATGAGCCGCCAGGACGCCCCGCATGTGGCGCTAGAGTGCGGCAGCTGCGCTCGACAAGCCCAAAGGCATGCGAACATATCTGTGAGGGGGACCTTCGCACCGGCCAGCGCGGGACGGCCAGAAGCGCTCCTAAGATGCGGCCCTGTTGAGCCCTGGGATGTTGACGCAGACGCGCAGCTCGCTGTCCTCACCGGGATAAGGAGCCGCGCCGGGTGGTGGGCGATGGTCGCCTCGCATAGCTCTTGCCTCCTGAAGCTCCTCGATTGCCTTGGTGATGAACTCCTGAGCACCTGGCACCTCGTGCCTTGTACCCTCCTGGTAGAAGCGTGCGCTGAAGCACGCCTCCACATGGTGCCCGAGCGCCTCCCTCGTGACGTTGGCCAGGTTAGAGGCCCTCCAGAGGAGAGCCCCCGAGCCCAGCCTTAGAGGGGTGCCGGTCGCGCCTTCCGATGCGAGAGAGGGAGGCGCCCCGTCAGTGGGCGCTGGGCCTGAGGTGGTGCCGCTGGAAACCCCGCCCTCCTGAGGTCCTTGGCGGAGCAGCTGCTTCTTCTTCTTGGGGACAGCCTCAGGAGGGTAGACGGCGCCTTCATCGTCTAGGTTCTCGACTGCCGCAGCCTAGTAAGTGCGCTCGAGAGAGCACACCGCGTCCTTCTCCTCGCAGGCGACCGTGATGACGCCGCAGCTCCCTGGCATCTTGAGGACATTGTAACCATGATGAGTCACTGCCATGAACTTGGCTAGGGCTGGATACCCAAGGATGGCGTTGTATGGAAGGCGAATGTGGGCGATGTCGAAGTCGATGAGCTCAGTGCAGTAGTTGTCGCGCTTGCCGAAGGTGACAGGGAGGCGGATCTGCCCTATCGGGGTGGTGGAGGAGGGGCTCCGTGGGCCACGTCACCTGCAGCAGGCGGCGGGTGAGGCAGCGAGTAAGACGGTGCAGGAGAGTCCCCGGCAGCGCTGACAAGCTCGGTGATGCGGTCCAGCCAGTCTTCGTAAAGGTCGTCGACGGGGCGGTAGCGCAGGAGCTCGCGCGCCATGAGCAATGCAGCCTGCGTGTTCGCCGGCCCGCGACGAGCATGAGACGACGAACCAGCCGGAGTCAGCGACGGGGTGGCGGTGCGCCCATCCCGCCGCACAGAAGGGTGCAGTGACGAAGCTTGCTGCTCGTGCCCCGCGGGGCCGGTGGTGGCATTCGCCACTGGAGACGGGGGACGGCAAGGGCAGCCGTCAACCGCAGGCGCTGTCTGAGCAACGCGGGCGGCGAGGGCGGCCCGACGCTCAGCGTGAGCTCGATGAGCGTCAGCCATGGAAGCGGTGGAGCGGTGGTGGATCGACCGGCGGAAGAGAGGCTCCGACGCACCCCTACCTGGAGCGCCAAATGTCAGATTTCGGGTTCCGCAAACCCTTGAGAGGTTCGAACTCTGGGGTGCGTGCGAAGAACTCATCCTCCCCAGTCTGCCTACTCGCTAATCTCACAGCCTAGTTCGACGAACTGTAAGGAAAAGAGACACAGCAGTTTACCCAGGTTCAGGCCACCTTGCGGTGTAAACTCCTACTCCTGCTTTGTGGTGGATTGGCCTCGAGGAGCTGAGGATGAACTAGTACAGTGGTGAACAGCCTCAGGAGGAGAGGTGTTCTTGAGCTCGAGTGAGCTGGTGGAGTGAGGGTGATCTGAATGATCTGTCCGGGGGTCCGATCTGGTCCCTCTCTACGGTGGTGGCTAAGTCCTATTTACAGTGGCCTCGGTCCTCTTCCCAAATGAAAGGCAGGAAGGGATCCACAATGGCCAAATTCGAAGGGAGACAACTAGTACATGCCATCCTGACAAAAGTAGTCTTCACCCGCAAAAGCCTCTGGTCGTGACGCCGTGGTGGGCTCGGTGATGACCTCCGGCCTGCCGTCCTGGCGGTCTTGGTCTTGTTGCACGGGAATGGAAACCCTTGGCTGGTTCCTCGGGACTCCGCGCCTGCGCTTGCCTCTTTAGCACTGAAGAGGAAACTGGTACACTGCGCCCGCTGGCGCCCGCCTGGCCTTGGTCGTCATGGCTCACGTCATCCGTACCTCATGATGTGAGGCTTGCATAGAGATCTCCGCTCCTCGGGAGCCAGCCTGAGGAGGCCACTCCTCGTGGAGGTCTTGGTGTCGTCCACCTCGCGAGGCTTGGCCCCTCGCGAGGGTCTTGAGTTGTTGTCGCTAAAGCTGGGTCGTACCAGGCCATCGATGGAGCCACGCCGTGGGCCGCAGGCAGGCTAGTCTGGGTACCCCCGTTCCCAGAACACCGACATTGCTAGATCCACGGCACATCAGAGAAGCCCGCCAACCACTCTAACAGAAACTATTGGGTGATCAAACAGGTTGGCAAACTCACAGCCGAAGACTCGGGCAAAAGCCCACGAAGCGAGGACGATGATGAGCCCCGCAGGACAAATAGTGGAGGCCAGAAACCCTTCCCTTCCGAGGTCAAGATGGTAAACATGATCTATGCAACCCACATACCAAAGAAGGAGAGGAAGCGAGTGCTACGAGACGTGTATTCCGTCGAGCCAGTAGCACCAAAGTTCAATCCATGGTCAGCCTGCCCGATCACATTCAATCACAGGGACCATCCGACCAGCATACGCCATGGAGGGTCCGCAGCCTTAGTGCTCGAACCCATCATCGATGGATTCCACCTCACTAGAGTCCTTAGGGACGGAGGTAGCAGCCTTAATCTAATATACGAAGATACAGTGTGGAAAATGGGGATCGATCCGTCAAGGATCAAACCCAGTAACACCACCTTTAAAGGGGTCATTCTGGGAGTGGAGGCCGCTGCACAGGCACTATGATGCTTGAAGTAGTGTTCGGCTCTCCGGATAACTTCCGAAGCGAGGACTTGATCTTCGACATTGCACCCTTTCGCAGCGGCTATCACGCCCTCCTCGACTGAACAGCGTTCGCCAAATTCAATGCCGTTCCTCATTACGCGTAGCTCAAGTTGAAGATGTCTAGTCCTTCAGGCATCATAACTATCAACGGCAACACAGAACGCTCACTTCGAACTGAACAGCACACTGCGGCCCTAGCGGCCGAAGACCAAACTAGCCCATACAGGTCCGGATGCTGACCCGACGTAAAGGCCGGCGACAATAGTAAACGGGTTCGAACCCGTTCCCCGTCATGGGAACCCACATGCGTTCGCCGCAAATAGGGACGCGTGCCCCACAACATGCCCACATTCTTTGCGCTCTACGTGCCTCGTCAGCACAATTTCGCACTCAAAATATCATGGGCAGCCATGAGGCATATATCAATAAATCCGAAGTACATGTTCGGCTAACCCGAACTTCGGAACTACCTCATCTTCGGACGACCCGGGGGCCAATTCCAGAAACCCCCCAAGCATAAAGCTCCATCAGCAGGATCCCCGACCCTCAAGGTCTCATCGAAGGTCCCAACCCCCACCTCCCAGAAGCAAAGGCGCAGACATGCAGCAGGGCAAAGTGAAGGCTTCGACTCACGTGTCAAGGCCCTGCGTAAACCTTTACTCTGTAAAACTTTTTTTCTTTTTAAACGCCTTCGATGTTCGAATTGTACGGTTAGACGTCTTGAGCCTACGAGAAATAATAAAAATGCCCTTTATGGTGTTCGGATATCGGCCTCTTGCGATTGTCTATTTCCCTCCCGATTCTCCCCTCGTTCTTCGAATAGCCCGACATGAAAACATGATCGGTTAACTAAACCTAGAGCTCGATTTCCCTATCATCTCGGCACCCCAAGTCCAACACTACTTTCCGCTGAGTGTTCGGTGTCTCGGATATTGCACTATATGCATCAAGTTCCGAACTATGTCTTAGGTCAATAGTTGGGTTGCCCGGCTCCTGTGCTTGCCCCTTATGTTCCGCATGTTCGGCTAAGAGGGCAAAGGGAGAACCCCTGCGATTGTACTTCTGGCTCACCCGGACAAGTACCTCAGGAGGAGAAAGCCGAAAACTGATCGTCATAGTAAGCACGAACTGATCAGCGATCCGATGACGAGGTTTGACTCTAAAATTTGTTGGCGATTTAGCCGTGTCACATGAAGGGTTCGTCTTAACACAAACCATGTGATCGGAAAGGGTAGGCATTCGCCCCCAAGTACATTACAAAACACAGGGGGCTAGTCCTTAGCCCCACCGTCAAGCTCCTAAGGCTAAGTGAAAGCAGTAAAACCGAATAGTGTGATTGCCTAGTTTTGCTCACGTGCTACCGCCTCCGGGTACCAAGACGTTGGCTAAGGGTAACAGCGCGGAGACTAAACACCCCTCATGACATTCACCTGGGGGCTGAAGCCGACGACTGGTAGCTTTCAGATTAAACATACGGCCGAATAGGAGCCAAAATTAAAATCATGACAATATAAAACAAGTCAGGCGGACGCATTATAAAGCATAAGGTCTAACTGACAACAGCATAATACAGTCATTCAAGCATTACATATTTTGAACACTGGCCCTCTATCGCCCGCGCGCCATTCATCACCTGTGCAAAGTATTGGTCAGGGCGGCGATGCTCTTTTCCCTTGGGTGGAGGACTAGTGGCCATGTCCATTGGATTAATCTTCGGCCAATGCACCATGGTCTTTGCAAACGCAAGCCTCCCTCCCTCAAGGCACGCTGAGCGCTTTACGGCGTCAATCCGGAGCGGCGCCTCCCACAGCTTCTGCACAAGGCCGAAGTAAGTGTCTGGAATGGGCTCGGTGGGCCACAGACTGACACAGAGGTCCTTCATGGCCAGCTCAGACATCTGATGCATCTCCATCAGTTGCTTCATTTGATTGCTGAGGAGGGGAGGACGCTCGGAATCCAGAAACTGTGACCAGAAGAGCCGCTGAGTGGAGTCCTCCTCGCGAGTAGCATAGTGCTTCGCCGTGGCCGCCACATTCTTCGAAAGATTGGTGAAGACGCCTGCGGAGCGCCAGCCCCGTGTCAGCAGGGCGAATCTGTTGCCTCCGAACACACTCTGCAGTAAGTATTTCTTACCGTTTGCAATTTTCCGGACTTGGCGGAGCTCTTCCCAGGCACCTCGCGCTTCGGTCCTTGCCTCCTGGAGCTCCTTCTCTGCCTTGGACAGCCGGGAGGATCGCTCCTCCTGCTCCTTCTCAAGGACCTCCAGCTTCTTGGCGGCATCTTGGAGCTCCACTTGCACTTCGGTTACTCGAGCCTCGTGTTGACCAGCAGCGAGCTTGGCCTTCTCAAGCTCGGCCACCGCCTTCTCAGCGGCCGTTTTCTTTGCGGCCGCCTCTGTCTCGGCTTTCTTCAAGGACTCCCTCAAGCCCTCGACTTTGGCGGCGGCAACTGCAACATCATCACAATAAGAGACTAACATACAGTCTAGATCGTCAATATCCGGCATCAACCAGTTGTACACCTTATCAAAGGGCTTACCTTGTGCCTCGTCAAGCCATTTGTTGACAAGGTCAAGCTCTTTATCGGAATGCTTGAGCTTCCGATCCATCTCCTCCAATGCCGCAGCATTAGCAGTTGCGGCCAGAGAAGATGCCTGTGACATTTAAAAATTCACAACATTTCAGATAATGGCCTGTAGAACGAGATCCTCCGCAGGTTTTCTTCGCAAACCTTGCATAGTCTCGGGGGCTACTATAGATATGGCATACTTAAACTAAGGACTAAATCCAATTTATGAGGAAAGAACAATACTTGACTTACCTCAAAGCTTGTTAGCAGGCCTTGAACGGTGTCGTTCAGTCCGGAATGAAGGGACCGAACGCCCTGTATAACCGCACTCATAAGAATGCAACCGCATTCATAAGAGTGCGGTGCTCATCGACGACAGTAGAGTTGTTCACCAACTCCACCAGCGCGTCCGGCCAGCCCACCGCCGCCTGAGTGGAGGTGTTCGGCGTGGGCATCGGGCCCCCAGCACCTTCCGCATCGAAAGGAGGTACCGGCTCGCTTGGGGGCTCGGGGGCCGAATTCGGCAGGGGTTCGGATGATCCGGATCCCCTCCCCGCGGTAGCCTGGAGGGATGCATCCCCCTGGTCTTCAACGACCGAGGTATCGGCCTCGGCCATGGTGGCATCGACCTCCTCCCTTGTTTTTGGAGGAGGAGGGGTCTTTCATGACACCACCTCCCCAGCTTCTTCGGGGTTTGGAGGAGGGGCCGAGCGTGAGCCACTGTCCACCAGTTCGGCGGTTAGGGACGTCCCCGAAGAGGTCTCCTCGGCGGGGTGGCCACGCGGAGGGCTGCACCACTAGAAAAACAATCAATCTACGTTCTACCAGGGACTACTAAAGGCATAAAGAAATTGAAAATATCGCAATACGTACCTGGCCACTTAGGGCTTGACCCTGGGTTCCTTCTCCGGAACCTTTTCGGACGCTTCAGACTCCTTGTCGGATTCTGAGCTGTCGGACAGCACCAGCTTGGCCCAGCACTGTCTCTTCCGGGCCTGAGGAGGTTGGACCTCCTCGACGTCGCTAGAGGCCGCCCTCTTCTTAGAGTGCGAGGAGGCGCTTTCCTCCTCGTCCTCGTCCTCCTCCTATGCGGACTGGGCCACGGTGTCTCCGGACCTACTGTCCAGACGGGTTTTGCGACGGAGGCCCTCTCGGGCCTCCGCACCTCCGTCTTCTTGCCCTTCTTATCGGGCGCCTTGTAAGGCACCACGACCAACAGCTTCTCCAGCTGCTCGAATCAGGGCCCCTCTGGCAGCGGCGCTGGGCCGCTGATCTTCTCGGCCTTGGCAAGCCAGCCCAGCAAAATCCACATAAAGAGGTTCGGATCAAATAGTGTGGTGCTATTATTCGGATTTATGATAAGACAAGTATCGCTCACCTTCCTCGGAGGGTTCGCGGCGTCGATGCCGATGTCCTCCCCCTCGACCGGCCACTCCTTCTGCGGTTTGAATAGCATTCTCCACACTTTCTTGTGGGTCATGCCGAAGAGGTGCTGCACGGTGGCCGGATCTTCGGGGTCATACTCCTACATTGGCTTGGCCCTCTCCTGGCAGGGGAGGAATCGGTGATGGAGCATGACCTGAATCACGTCGACCAGCTTTGCGCCGGTCTCCATGACGCTGATGACGCGCTTCTGCAGCGCCTTCAAATCGTCAGCAGATCCCAGTCCGGGCTCTTGTTGATCCATGAGGCCAGCCTAGTTGGGGGTCCGGATCTGAATGCGGGAGCTGCCGCCCAGCCGGCTCCCCGTGGCTCAGTGATATAGAACCATTCTTTTTGCCACATTCTGACGGTATCGACGAAGTGGCCCTTTGACCAATGGACCCGCGTCAGTTTGCTGATCATGGCCCTGCCACAGTCCGCCTGCTCGCCGCCAACTACCTTGGGCTTGACGTTGAACACCTTTAGCCACAGGCCGAAGTGTGGCTGGACTCGGAGGAAGGCTTCGCAGAAGATGATAAAGGACGAGATGTGGAGAAGGGAGTTGGGGGCTAGATCGTGAAAATCTAGCATGTAGAAGAACATCAGCTCCCGCACAAAGGGGTGCAGGGGAAATCCTAGCCCCCTAAGGAAATGAGGGAGGAATATGACCCTTTAGTCCGGCTTGGGCGTAGGGATGATCTGGCCCTCTTCGGGGGCCCGATGGGCAATGTTGGTCGACAAATAGCTGGCCTGCTTCAGCTTCACGATATCGCCGTCGGTAACGGTGGAAGCCTCCCACTTCCCGTTGGCGCTGGATCCGGCCATGGATGGAGACAGAGTGGGACTTGCTGTGGAGGCAGAAGAAAGGGGCGCTGGAGCTCTAAGGATCTGCGAGAGCGGAAGGTGGAGGAAGGCGTGTGATGCTGACTATAGTAGCTCCCCCTTTATAGACTGTTGACAGGCCAGGGGTTCCTTTGTCTGCGTCACTGGCTTCTCCACTTCCCGATATACCCGCAACGTTATGTGCGGGGAGGGGAATCGAAATCATTAACCATATCTCCCGAAAGGTGGGACACGATCTCCACCTCAAGCGGACATGACAAACGTGGCTTCAGCCTCGAGCCGCACTTCGAGAAATAGTAACTGCTCGGTGTCATGGCCGGAAGCGACTCTTCGTTGAAAGAAAAAAGTTGTCAGATGAAGACACTATTTACACTTGAACGGTTTTTTGTTATTGCCTTCGTTGTTAAGTAAAACTGCCGTTTCAGATTCCGGACATCACTTGGCTCTGAACATGGGCAAAATATACTGAAGAACTCGCCTCGCAAGCCGAATCCTGATTGAGTGAGCGGATGCCGGATACAAGCCTTGGTGTTGGAGACAAGTTCGGGGGCTGCTGAGGGAGTCATGGACTGAGGGGTCCTCGGTGTGCCGGCCCATTGAACATGGGCCGGACTGGTGGAGCCGTATAGTGACAAGAGAACTATGAAGCCATGGTGTGCCCTCCAAGTCAAGAATGCGCAGGATCTCTTTGATCCCTTATTGTAATCTATCTTCGGTAACCCTAACCCCACCGGTATCTATATAAACCGAGGGTTGTAGTCTTTAGGGCTAGAGCTACTTCCATCACCTCATCTCCTTAGGGTTTAGCTCATGCTGATCTTGAGGTAGATCTACTCTGTAAACCATACTATACATCCAATATAATCAAGCATGACATAGGGTATTACCTCTTCGAGAGGGCCCAAACCTAGGTAAACAATGTGTTTGTCGCCCCTTGTTCCCCATCGATCCCAGATCCACAGCTTAGGACCCCCTACCCCGAGGTATGCCGGTTCTGACACTGACAACGAGCTTGTCAAGCGCAGCGCGACAGGGGTGTTCCAGCGATGTGTCGAGCAAGACAAGGGCATAGAGATCCTCCTCGACATACATCAGGGCGAGTGCGGGCACCACGCCGCCTCCAGGTCCCTAGTGGCCAAGGCTTTTCGCCATGGTTTCTACTGGCCCACAGCCCTCAAAGACGCCGAGTCGCTCGTCCTCAAGTGCGAGGGTTGCCAACGCTTCAGCAAGCACAGCCACCAGCCGGCTTCAGCCCTGCAAACCATCCCGATCACTTGGCCCTTCGCGGTCTGGGGGCTCGGGGCGGCATGACGCACTTGCTTGTGGCATTCGACAAGTCACCAAGTGGATCGAGGCACGGCCAATCAAGAAGCTGGATGGGCCCACGGCCGTCCGGTTCGTCAAAGACGTCGATGTGCGCTACGGCGTCCCGCACAGCATCATCACAGACTACGGCACCAACTTCGCCAAAGGCTCTTAGGTGCAATACTGCTCAGTCTCCGGCATCCGGCTTGACCTGGCCTCCGTCGCTCATCCTCAATCCAATGGCCAGGTCGAGCGGACCAATGGGCTGATCCTGTCCAGCATCAAGCCGCGACTTGTCGAGCCCCTCATCCGCTCACCCGGCAGCTGGCTCGACGAGCTGCCGACCATCCTCTGGAGTCTGCGGACAACGCCAAACTGATCGACCGGGTTAACCCTGTTCTTCCTCGTCCACGGAGCAGAAGCCGTCATCCCGACCGACATCGAGTTCGACTCACCGCGAGTCGCAATGTACACAGAAGCCCAAGCCAAGGAAGCCCGCGAAGACAGCGTCGACCTACTCGAAGAAGCATGCCTTTTGGCCCTTAGCCGATCGGCCATCCATCAGCAAGGCCTGAGGCATTACCACAGCAAAAAGATCAAGCCCCTCGTGTTCCGCGAGGGAGACCTCGTCCTTCGGCTTGTCCAGCAGCAAGCCGGCCAGCACAAGTTGGCCTCCCCATGGGAGGGCCCCTTCATCATCAGCAAAGCTCTGTGTGACCACAATGCCTACTACCTCATCGACTCCTGCAAGCCGAACAAACGCAAGAGAGACACTGCCGGCGAAGAAACAAGCCGGCCCTGGAACGCAGAACTCCTCCGCCCGTTTTACAGTTAGCTGTATGCATGTATGTATCGCTACCTTTTGTAATTTGATGAAAGACAATGGGACCCCCGAACGGCACTCTGGGGCTACCTTTTCCTATCAAACTATCATGTCTCGCACATCCATTATGATCTTCTGCCCTTAGCCGCCGGGTCGGTCCGTCCGGCTCGGGGGCTACCGGCTTGACTGCAACCCGCCGTCCTCCTTAGTGCATCCCGACATGTCCGAGTGGCCGAGGGCCCCCACTTCACCCCAAGCCACAGTACGGCTTCGACTGCTGGCTGGCAAGAAAATGGGCCGAAGCGCCGGCGCACCGAAAAACCGCTAAGTTGGATTCGCCGGATCGGTCAATCCATCCTCATCACACTAAGACGCCGCATGACCGACTGCGCGTTGGCCGGCTTCGCCGGCCACCGCCAGCCGGCCCAGTGGGTGTTTCGCTCGCGCTCAAAGTTCGAAAGGCCTAAAGTACTATGTGTTCTTTTCCAAGGCCGAACTCCTTGTCATAGACCGGAACCCGGCTGTTCGACTCGTGGGGGGGGGGGGGGGGCAAAGAAAGAACAAAAAAGAAAAAAAACTTAAAGAACAAAAAGCAAAGGCGCAAACACTCGCGAAAATATTTACATTACAGAAATATGGGCCTAAGGCGAGAGTTCATTTCATTCACCATACACCCCAGTGGGTGGGTGGACCTGTCACTTAACAAAAATGCAAGAAAAGTAAAGCAGGACGGCTTCAGGCGACCCCCGTGCCGGGTTGCGCAACTGCCGGCTCTTCCGCAGTGGCCTCCGGGTTCACCGAGGCGCCGGTATCGTCCAACCCGGCCTCATCTTCCGCATAAGGGCCCGACTCCTCAGAGCAGCCCGCTGGATCGTCAAGCGCCAGGCCAAAGTCATCGGGCGGCACCACCCAGCCGTCTTCGGTTCGCTCCACCTGGAACTCGTCGTGTGACGCGAACGCCGCGAGATAGCTAGCCCGCGCGGCGATCCAGCCCGCCTCCGTCGCCAGCTGGGGCTCTACGCCGGCTCGCTGGGCCGCCAGCTGGTCCAGCTTCAGACCTGGATACCAGGACATGACGAACCAAGCGTGAAGCCGCGCCGGCCCGGCCTCCAGCAAGCGCGCCAGCCGTGAAAAGCTAGTGGGCGCAACGGCGCCGGGCCAAAGGGCCGCCGTCATCCTCAACCCGGCCTCAGACAGCCGCGCCGTCTACTCATTCAGGGCCTTCAGGCGGTCCTCGGTGGCGTGCATGATCTCCGAAAAACTCTAGGCGGCGTGCGGATCGTCTTCGGCGCCCGCGTCCGCCTGGGTCGACCGGTGATCGCGCACAGCCCGGTCCGCCCTCCCCTGCGTCTCCAGGAAGTACTCTGTCGAGCAGAGAAGCAAGATAGTCAGCCACAAAATAAACAAAGCCGGCTTACAACCTGGCAAAACCAACAAAGAAACACTTACTGGCGAAGGCCTCATCCAGGTGTTGCGCTTCGCACAACATACCATGCCGCTCCAAGTCCCTGGCACGGTCGCGTGCCTCAAGTGCCTTCTCCAGCTTGGCATGCTTGTCAACGGCCGCCTTTAGCTCGTCGTCCTTGGCGGCGGCCGTATTCTTGTGGTACTCCTTGAGACGGAAGAGCTCCGCCTGGTGGGCCTCCGCCTTCAGGCGCTCCACCTCGGCCTGGAGCTGGCTCTTGTCGCCGGCCAGCTGGTCACGCTGCTGGCCGTCTTTGGCGAGCGCCTACTAGGCCTCCGCCACCTTGGCGGCTTCCGCTCTCAGCTGCCCCACCTCGGCCCGGAGCTGGCCAGCGTCGGCTACCGCCTGATCGCGCTGCTGGCCGGCTTTGTCCAGCCTGGTTCGCAGGTCCGGCACCTCGGCCGTGGCGGCTGCGCGGCAAAGAATCAAAGTCAAGACGACAGAAGAATAGACAGAACACTTTAAGATTCGACCCAACTACTACGTAGTTGGACCGAATCTCGGGGGCTACACCCAGTGGGTGCGCTGGCGCGCCCCCACTAAGAGCACGCAAGACATACCTTCGGCCAGGCGGAGCGCCTCCTCCTTGGCGGCAAGCTGCGTCGTGATCTGCTGATGCTTCTTCAGAAGCCGGTTGTAGATGCCGACTCGGAGGGCGTCCAAGTGCTGCAGGAAAGCAAGGATCAGCACAAGAGACTTTTTAAGATTCGGGCCAACTACTACGTAGTTGGCCCGAACCTCGGGGGCTACACCCAGTGGGTGCGCTGGCGCGCCCCACTAGCCGGCTGCAGAGAAAAAACCGAAGGAAGAAGACTCATGATCACGGAGCGCTCCAGCTCCCGCACCCGCTCCAGCTCGGTCTGGGCGAAGGCCTGAACCCGGTCCGCGCGCCCACGGAGATGTTGGCACACGGAGTCCATCAATGCCTCCTCCTGCGTCAGCGGCACGAAGACGACTCGGCTGGACCCGACCCGAACCTGCTGCGACCCGGCGGCAGGGCGACCACTCGGTGCCGCTTGCAGCTGCCTGATCACCAAGGCATGCTTGCCAACCGCCGTCTCCTCTGCGGCCGGCCTCGACTCCGGCGCACCGGCCGGTGTCCGCTCCGACGCTCCGGCCAGCATCACCTGCGGCGCCTGGTCCGGCGTCCCCTGCGGCGCCCTTTTTCGGGGTGGCCCCCCGTCCACCTCCTCCAACCTCCACCTGCTCGACCACGCCATTCTGGGGTGGGGTGTCGTCGTCAATCTTCACGAGCTCCCGGTCATCCACTGCCATCTCCACCCGGCCGTCCGGGTCACGCCCCTCCTCCGCCGACGGCACGATGACCGTCTCCGCTGGCTCCATGCCCTCCGGCATTTCCGGCCAAGACTGCTCCCCGGCGGCCCGCTCGCTCACCTCCGCGGCCCTGGCCCTGGCCTGGACCAAGGCTGCCTCCAGCTCCTCCTCGGCCTTGTTCCGGGCCCGCCAGGCGCAGCGCTCCATGTCCGCCGGGTCCAGGCCAAGGTCCTCCTTAACCGAACCCTCGGGCAGATCGATGGCGCTGCTCCGGGTCCTCCGGAATAAGAAGCCGCCCCTGGACGCGGCATCTGTCGCCGCCAACGCCAACTCCAGCGGAATCCTAGATCACACCAAGGAAAGCATAAGAAAAGAATGGCTGGGCAGCACGCCGGAGTCAACAAGGAAACGTACCCGATCACCATCAGGATGGCCTGCCTGGCTGGCGCCGTCGGGATGACACGGCGCGTCCTCTTGGCGGCCGGGTCCACTGCACGCTTCGCAGCCAGCTTCAGCGGCACTGAGTCTTTCTCGTGCGGCCGGCCCGCCGTCGCCGGCGCCCAAGACGACCCGGCGTCGGCCGTCTTCATCGGCCATCTTAGGGGGTCGATGTTCCCGTCTCCTCCCCTCGGCGGCGCTGCACCACCAACATGCGTCAGAATCTCCTTGTCGTCGTCCGGCCAGTCTCGCAAAAGCTCTGGGTACTTACCCGCGGGCCGCGTCACGCCAGCCTTGGTACCCGCCGGCTGCACGTCGGCCGGTTCCGGGTTCTCGATGAAGGACTCCGCCTCCTACGAGACGGCTCGCTGGGCGGCCACTACCTGCGTCGTTGTTCCGTCATACGTATGCCGGATGGCGTTCAGCAGCACCTCCCTTGTCGCATCGGAACGAAGAAAGAGATGGCACATAGCAAAATACGGAGACCAAGGACTCACCGCCGGTGCCGGGTTCCCTTGGCTGTAGGGCGCCTTCCCGAAGTGCCACTCCTCTGTCATCCCGGCCTTCAAGATGTCATTGACCCGGCTAGCGATCTGCTCCTGTGTCAGCCGCCGGGATGACATCCGGTTGGGGTCCTGGAGGCCAGTCATCTGGCCGATGATGTGCGTCCGGCGTTGCAGCGGCAGCCCGGCGCGCAATGAAGGCAGTGATGAGGTCCGTCCCGGTGAGCCCCTCGCGCGTCGTCATCTCCACGAACCGATTGCTCAGGTTCAGCACTGCCTGCGCCGGGTTCCTGGGGCAGTAATTCCAGTTGGCCATGGCCTGTGGTGTCACGTCGACGAAGGGCGGCAGGTTGATGCGGTCCGCGCCAAGGTTGCGGACGTAGAAGAAAGAATTCTGGCACTTCTTGGCAGAATCCTCCAGCGGCATCTTGGGGCACACCCCGTGCGGTCGAGTCGAGATGACGGCGTCTCCGCGGGCAGACATCACGCCGGCCGCCGGCCCCTGCTGCTTCAAGAAGAAGAAGCAGACCCAAAGGTTGATGCTGGGCTCGACGCCCAGGTAGCCCTCACGCAGGGTGACGAACCCAGAGACCTGCAGCACCGCGTTCGCTCCCAAGTGATGTGGCTGGAGACGGAAGAAATCCAAGAATGAGCGGAAGAAGTCACTCGAAGGGAGGCCGCACCCATGCTTAAAGTGGGAGAAGAAGACCACGCGCTCGGTCCCCTCCAGCCGCGGCACCAGCTCACCGCCCGGCAGGCGCACGGCCTCCTCCGTCGCTGGTGGCAGCCGCCGCGTATCACGCAGATACTAAAGGTCGTCTGCGGTGACCTCCGACCCCTCCCATGATCCCTTGGGTCTCGCCATCAGTGAGTGTGGCGGGGGAAGGGAGGCGCGTTGGCTAGGCAAGGAGCTGGGGCAGCTGCTAAGCACTATGGAGAGGCAGCAATGCATCGCTCACAGGCGGTAGGGCACTGTGGTGTGCGACAACCTCGGAAGAAAGGGCAAAGGAGGAAGAAGGTAGGGGGGCACGCGCGTGAATGATTTCCACCGCCCCTCCCCCTAATTTTATAACCGCGGCGAGAACGTGGCGAAGTGGGATCGGTTGCGCCCACCTTTTCCACTTCCCCGCATTTTGTGGGCACGATTCCCCCACGAATTAACTGCATCGAGAAGGGCAACCGTCTGCGGCCGCCACATTAATTCCCCGCGCGGGGGCCGAGGGCGCGGCGTGGCGGGCCCCAGCCCGCCGTTACGTCCCATCACACGCGTGGCCTGGCAGTGCCTCCCCGGCTACGGTTCGCCACGTGGCACCCGCATCGGATCATGGGACGCACGTCCCTTCCCCTTCAAGATTCGGCGGACTCCTCGGTATCCCGCCCAGGACGGGATGCCGCTATCCGGCTTCCAGAAGCCGGCACACAGTGGGTGTTGCCGGACCCGGCGGCCACAAGCATCATCAACACCAGCCGCCTTCTCAGGGGGTGAAACTGCGAAGGCCCCCTGCTTGAAGCCGGCGAGCCTTCACAATTTCGGGGACTACTGTCGGGGGGATGGACCCCGGGCAGGCAACGGAACCCGGATCCCTTTCAAAAACATCGGGGCTTGCAACGCCCCTCAAACCGGCTTGCCCTTGGCCGGATTCCCAATGCAACCCGGCCAAGTCCAGCAACGCCTGTCAAGTCGGTTGGCGCATGCCGGTCGGTCCCAGCAAGTCAAGCCTTCATCGACGAGTAAGCACAATCATAGTACGCCCCTCAACCCGGCCACGGGTCAGATCCCGTCCCATCCAAGGCATACGATAGAACAAGTCCCCATGAAGGGATGAGCATGGCAACAGTGGCCACCTACCCCGCTGACCGGCAGGAGCATGGCAACAGTGGCCCACCTACCCCGCTGACCAGGGTGGGCGTGGCTACAGTGCAACCCCCTCCTACTGACGCGAGCAGACGGCGATGCGCCACTGTAGCCGAGCCGGCTCAACCACTCCATGACACACGACAAGATGGGGAACAGTGCCCTCTAGCGCATGGAGCCCGCGCCCGGAGAACCTGGCGTACCCTGGTACCCGGCGGGCCCCAGCGCCGGCTTCCCAGACGCTGACATCCCGGCCCCACAGCCATGTATCATTACCATTGTAACCCTGGGGGGTTGACCTATAAAACCCCCCAGGAAGCCTCCATGCACGGGGACACGCGATCAGACCATCTGTAGAACACACACACAAGGAGAAAGAGCAACCTATGCCCTGGCCTGTCTTCCTTCCTCCCCAAAGCAGCTCTAGGAGCAAGCTTGTATCATCCACACATAAACCACACTCAGCAGGACTAGGGGTGTTATCTCTCCGGAGAGCCCTGAACCTGGGTATGTCTTGCGTCCCCCGCTCACTCATGCCGACCTCGCCTCTGGAGCCCACCGGTGCCCTCGAGCCTATCCCTCTCTTTAGCCATCCCTTGGCATCTGCCGTGTGCCCACCACGACACAGAGTTAATTACTTTGGTTGAATCTGATCCTTTCCATGGCTATGAAACTGAAACTGTTGTGGCACATCTTACTAAATTAAATGATATAGCCACCCTATTTGCTCATGATGAAATTTTTTGCTATTACTATATTCTTAAATTGTTTCCTTTTTCATTAAAGGGTGATGCTAAGATATGGTACAATACTCTTGCTCCTGGTTGTGTGCGTAGTCCCCAGGATATGATTTATTACTTCTCTAAAAAATATTTTTCTGCTCATCAGAAACAAGCTGCCTTAGAGGAAATATTTAACTTTGGCAAATTAAAGAAGAGAGTCTCCCACAAGCTTGGGGGAGGCTTCTCCAATTACTTAATGCTTTGCCTGATCATCCTCTTAAGAAAAATGAAATACCCAATATCTTCTATAATGGACTAACCAATGCTTCTAGGGACTACCTAGATAGTTGTGCTGGTTGTGTTTTCAAGGAATGAACTGTTGAAAAAGCTGAGGAATTATTGAATAATATATTGAAGAATGATAATGATTGGACACTTCCTGAACCACCGCCTAAACCCACTCCGAGGAAGAGGGGTATTGATACGTCTCCAACGTATCTATAATTTTTTATTATTACATGCTGTTGTATTATCAATCTTGGATGTTTTATATTCATTTACTAGCAACTTTATATCATTTTTTGGGACTAACTTATTGACATAGTGCCCAGTGCGAGTTGCTTTTTTTTGCTTGTTTTTTACTTCGCAGAAAATCAATACCAAACAGAGTCCAAATGCCATGAAACTTTTTGGAGAATTTTTTCTGCCCAGAAGACACTAGGGGAGCCCAAGAAGTGCACCATAGGAGGCCTGTGGGACCCACTAGGCATCAGGGGACGCTAAAGGCCCCTGGTGCGCCCTGGTGAGTAGTGGGGCCCACGAGAGGCTTCTCCACCGACTATCAGCTCTATAAATACTCTAAAATCCCAAAACCCCAAGGGGAGTCGAGAGAAAACAGTTTTCGCCGCCGCAAGTTCCAGAACCACAAGATCCAATCTAGAGGTGTTCTCCGGTACTCTGCCAGAGGGGTCAGCGATCATGGAGGGGTTCTTCATCAACACCCTTGCCCCTCCGATGATGCGTGAGTTGTTTACTACAGACCTACGGGTCCGTAGGTAGTAGCTTGATGGCTTCTTCTCTCTTTTTGATCTCCAATACAATGTTCTCCTCGATGTTCTTGGACATCTATTTGATGTAATGACTTTTTGTGGTGTGTTTGTTGGGATCCGATGAATTGTGAGTTTATGATCAGCTCTATCTTTGAATATTATTTGAGTCTTCTCTGAACTCTTTTATGCATGATCTTTATAGCCTCGTATTTCTTCTCCAGAACTTTGGTTTGGTTTGGCCAACTAGATTGATTTTTCTTGCCATGGGAAGAGGTGCTTTGTGATGGGTTCGATCTTGCGGTGCTCAATCTCAGTGACAGAAGGAGACATGACACGCATGTATCATTGCCATTAAGGACAAAAAGATGGAGTCTATTCCTAGATGAATAGATCTTGTCTACATCATGTTATCGTTCTTATTGCATTACTCCGTTTCTTCATGAACTTAATACAGTAGATGCATGCTAGATAGCGGTCAATGTGTGGAGTAATAGTAGTAGATGCATGCAGGAGTCGGTCTACTAACCTTAGACGTGATGCCTATATACATGATCATTGCCTTGGATATCGTCATAACTATTCGCTTTTCTATCAATTGCCCAACAGTAATTTGTTTACCCATCGTATGCTATTTTCTCGAGAGAAGCCTCTAGTGAAATCTACGGCCCCCGGGTCTATTTTCCTATCATATAAAACCAAAAATACCTTTCTGAAATTTTCTTTATTTATTTTATTTTGTGTTTTTCTTAGATCTATTTATCCAGTTTCATACAATTTAATCTATCTCAATACCAAGGAGGGATTGACAACCCCTCTAACGCATTGGGTTGCAAGTATTTGTTATTTTTGTGCAGGTGTTATTTACATAGTGTGGGTGGATCCTCCTACTGGATTGATAACCTTGGTCTCATAACTGAGGGAAATACTTACCATTGCTGTGCTGCATCATCCTCTCCTCTTCGGGGAAATACCAATGCAGATACAAGCAATCAGGTATCTTATTTCTCAGTCCTGAATATATGTAAGAAGCAAAGAAATGTATGAAGGAAAAGGGTATTAAAGTTGAAGATGTTAAGAATTTACCACCTATTGAAGAAATACATGGTCTTGACACACCACCACAGGTGGTAGAGGTAAATTCTTTAATAAAGTTCGATGAAGGTGATATCCCTTATAGTAAATCTCCTAGTCAATGCTTGTATGAATTTAATAACTACATTATTAAGCAAGATCAGTTCAATGCAAATGTTATGAAACATTTGAAACAAAATGCTTACATGATTAATCGCTTGAGTGACTTGTTGTTTAGAATTGTTAATGATGTCAAGGGTGTTAGTAAACATGCTTCTATGGTTCAAACTCAATTAGAACAAGTTGCTAAATCTCAAAGTGAATTGTTCAATGAAATGAATAATAATACAAATGATCATGCTGTTAGAGTAATGACTAGAGGAGGTACAATGACTCAGGAGCCACTTTATCCTGAGGGACACCCTAAAAGAATTGAACAAGACTCCCAAAAAACTAATGTAGATGCACCTGGTCCATCCGAGAAGAAAAAGAAAAAAGAAGAATGATAGGACTTTGCATACTTCTAGTGAACCTAAGGTAGAAAAACCTTCTGAGGATAATAATGATGTCTCTACCTCTGATGCTGAAACTCAATCTGGTAATGAACATTCACCTAGTGATAATGAAAATGACAATGATGATGTTCATATAGATGCTCAACCAGAAAATGATAAAGAACCAGATAATGATGTTGAAATAGAACCTGCTGTTGATCTTGATAACCCACCAGCTAAAAATAAACATTATCATAAAACAGACTTTGTTGCTAGAAAACATGGTAAAGAAAGAGAACCGTGGGTTCAGAAACCCATGCCCTTTCCACTTAAACCTTCTAAGAAAAAGGATGAGGAAGAATTTGAACGCTTTGCTGAAATGCTTAGGCCAGTCTTTTTGCGTACTTGTTTGACTGATATTATAAAGATGGCCCCTTATGCTAAATAAATGAAAGATATCACTACAAAAAAAATACACTTCCATGATGATACGTGTTTGTCACAGTAGGTCATGTTTTTTGTCATGCATGTACATCCATGACGATTTTATGATAGAATTAAGATAGTCATACCTGTGCTATCGTAGAAGTGTTCCATGACAAAACCAAAATTATCATCACGGAAGTGTCCACTTCCATGATGATAAATGGCGCGTCATGAAAGTGCTTTCGTCAAGGGTAACCGACATGTGGCATCCACCGTAACGGGTCGCCGTTAAGCTATCGGGTTCCCGTTTGAATCCGATAACCCGTTAACAGCCCGGACCAATGGGGATTTTCCACATGTAAAATTCTCAATGGCCAGAGGAACCACATGTCGGCTCATCGTTGGGACAAATGTCATCCACTCATTGGACCGGAAGCGCCTATGATACGTTATACATGGCACGGCCCAATAGAGGCCCATTCCGGTGAAAAGGCCGACCCGTTTGGCTTGGACAAAAGGTAGCGGGCCGGCCCACTGAAGGCCTGTTAACGACCTGTTCGCATATAGCCCATTTACAGCCCGCTAACTCACGGCCCGTTACGGCCTATTCGAATTAAGCTCAGTAGCGTCATCTGGGCCGTCCAATATGATTCCAGTCCATTGTAACTTCCGGCCCATGTATGGCCCATGATGTCTTTCGGCCCATAAGAGGCCCTTTGTAACTCTGGGCTCATTAAAGGCCCGAGGTGAAACAGGCCCATAATGAATAGTGTGTCACTTTATACCCATTAACGGCCCATTATTCCGTCGGCCGTTTCCAGCCCGTGTTAACTTTCGGCCTTCTAAGGGCCTATTTATTCTTGGGCTCATTTCCAGAATTCGGTTACTTACGGTTCGCTTGTGGGCCAAATTCAGCACGTGGTTACAGTCGGCCCGATTGTGGCCCGTTAACCCGTTGGGCTATTTTCATAGCGTCATCAAATACGGCCTATTAACGGCCCGTTATGGTCGGGACATAAACAGACGATTTCCACTCTAGCCCGTTTACGGCCCATTTTGCTGACCGTTATTGGTCCACAAATAGTATGGCCCATGTTTGGCGAAATGATTATACGGCCCGTAGAAGGCCCATTGATTAGACGGCCCATAGAAGGCCCATGGATCCTACGGCCCGTAGGAGGCCCGTGGTCACTACAGCAGGTAGCAGGACCATGGTTACAACAGTCCGTGTCTTGCCATGGTTATTGTGGCCTAGTTATAAAAATAGGTTATTGTGGCCACTAGAAAAACGCGAAAAAAGAACTGCAGTGACTACAAGCAAACAACTAAACAAGGCAATAAGGAAATAAATAAGCAAGCAACTACCGCTAGGCTATTACGGCTATTACACATATTACATCCACTGGGCATCAAAGTTCGCCACCAGTGCAAATATAGGGAACAAATCAGCATATTACATACACTGACCATCTAAATTGGCCACCAGTGCAAATAAACGCGGCAGCAAAACAAGTCCATAACTGAAACAACTTCAGAAGAGCTCAAGAAACGTTATCCTGGGTATCAACCATGCTGGCAATAAGCTTAGCAAGCTTATTAGCTTTCTCTTGCTTGGCGCTAAAATCCTCCAAAGCTTGCTGTTGCACCAGAAAGTATGCATCTGAATTCTCCAGGGACTTCCGCAGTCCTTCGGCTTCTTGTCGCAGCACAGCTGATCGATGTCTTTCAGCTTGTAGTTGAGACTTAAGAAACTGAACTGATTTAGCAGTGAGTTTGAATAGTTTGTGCCAGTGGTAGTGGCCAGTAACTCGAACACGACACCAAGACAGGACTTTGGGGTTGTCTCACTGTCTTCAAGATAGTTTTCCTTAGCTGTTTTATCAGCTTTGTTGGAGACCAACAAGGATGTCTCACTATCTTGAACCTTATTTGCATTACTTCCTTTACCATTGCTTAATAAGGCACTCTTCCCCAATATTCTGTCAGCATTCTAAAAGAGGAACAAGTAGACACATAATAGGTTTAGCATGTACTAGTATATGAAACTCATTTCGGTGAACCAGTCCATTAGTAAGGTGGACAGGATTAAACTACCAAGTCTTCTATTGCCAAGTAGTTCATAATAAAAGCATCAAACAAACATATATCTATGTCCTATGGTCACTGCATTGTCTTGCCAAATCAAAATAGAGACACGGTTCAAATCATATCAGTTCAAGACAAAGCAACACTGAGAGAATACAAAGCGTGGGAAACTACATGGCACAACAAGATTTCAGATGGGTATTACGGGTCTACATGTACAACAACACTATTGGTTCTGTTGTGATGCTAGTAATGTGCATGATATGAGAAGTCAACTGTATACACGATTGAAATTAAAATCAACAGAGCTATTTATAAGAGCAAACCTGTTAAAAAAACATGCGTAAACATTCCTGTTGTGCCATTGGAGTTTCGATTGGATCCTTCAATTTAAAAATAAATTTGTATGAGTAAATACAGTGATACAAGAGCAAAGCAGTATGCATGATAGCAATGGAATCTTAAATGAGAACAGTTGTTCTTCAGGTTTAAGCACTTGTTCTACACGAACAGAGTACAGTAAGACGCAGGCATATAGTACTTAAAAATAAAAAATGAGCTCATAGACCTTACCACATTCTTGGTTCGGGACCAGTACAGAACAAGGCTTTCCCAGTCATCGTCCAGTAAATGTGTCTCAGGAGAACGTAAGGGAATTTGATGAGTTTCTTTGCCAGTGAAGTATGTTTTCTTCAGGTAATTCCGATACTGCCACCAAGCATTCTTGAAGATAGCAGAGGTATTAGCACAGGTTACCTCATCCTGAGTTTCCAAATCGGTCCTTCTCTATAGAGAAAAATGGGAAAATTTGTTGTATTACAACCATAATGGAGGTAGAATGTATGGGACAAATCAAAGTAATTGCCATGAATAACATTACTTACACATAACTCCTGGACGAACACCTGCAACTGGCATTTTCCTTCATCTTCAGTATAATATTTCCATGATGGGAAGATACGCACATAGGATTTAACAACATCAAATGTGATAGATGCTAAACTACGAATGGCTGGTTGTGCTTCCTCCACAGGAATAGGATGTACTAACTAGTGGAGTTAGGGTTCGCCGTGGTAGTACTGGCGCTTTTGGCACTGGAGCTGCCTTACTAACTGCTCTTGTTTGGGAGCTCTGTGGTGGAGATGGTGCTGTGTCAACAGGAACTGGGTTACTATCTGCTGGGGTTGGGGTTAGATTGGGTGAAGCTGGTTCTCTGTCCATCGCAGTAGGGGTACTATCTGTGAGAGTCTGGGTTATGTGTGGTAGGGCTGGCTCTATTGCATGTACAACCGGGGTGCTATCTCCACCAAGAGGTAGCACTGTTTTATTTGAAGACTGTGTTTTTACTCCGCTAGATACTGCCATCACCCGCTCCAATTCAAATGGATGATAAACAGGAAACATAGTTGAATGTACAGACCTTGTATGAGAGACACATGTAATAGATAGTGTGGAAAAAAGAGACCATAAAATAGTTGACATGTATATTGTTTAACTAAAACGGATAGCATGACATAATCTCACATATATGATGTCTATCTAAACTGGATAGCATAGCATGACATAATTCAAAGATATGATGACTAACTAAACAGGATGGCATGAGATAATTATATGATGTCTTTAGTAAACAGGTTCGCATGACATAATTCACATACATGTTATCTAAGTAATCAGGATCGCATGATTTAATTCACATATGTGATTTATATGCTAAGTAGTGGGCATTCGCATATATGATGTCTGAACTAAGAACATGGTGTTGAATATTGTGTATATGATGTCTAAACTATGCAATGCAAGACACCATATGCATGATATGAGCAGTATAACCGTGCCAAGTTAGAGCATACACCTCGGTGGGGGAATAGGACTGGTCATCTATCTCTGAATCCATCTCTGAGGAGCTATCGGGACCCAGCAAGAGATCTGCTTCGACAAGTAGCACTGTCTGCTCTGAAGACCTTGTTTTCACCCTAGATTTTTCCATCACCCACTCAAATGGCTGATTCACAGAAAGAGTAGTTTAATGTACAAACATTGTCGACAAATGGAAATGTAATTAAGAAAAGGATGGGCAAGATATCATTCAAATATATGATGCCTGGTTAAACATGATGGCATTGCATATTTCACATATATTATGGCTGGCTAAAAGAGATGAGACTGCATAATTCCCATATATGATATAGAAACTAAACAGGTGGCATTACAGAACATGTCTAAACTAAGCAAATGACATATATGATGTCGAAAGTAGGCACTGCAAGGCAACATATGCATGATATGACCAACATCATCATGCCAAGTTAGAGCAAACACCTTGGGGGGTAAATAAATCCGCCTCAGAACAGATATCTTCCTCTGGATTACAATCTGGAGAGGGGGGGGGGGGAGGGTTTGCCATTGAACCCACCATGGAGCGATGTCTGCATGACATTGTATTGCCGCGCAAAACTCTTCTCTTTTTCTCTACATGTTCAGCATGACTGTGTACAATATCTGACATGCATACGAAAAAAATATAGTGAGATTATGTAAGGAGAGCATGCAGAAATCTAGAGTGATGGTAACAACCAGTGAATGGATCCAAAAATAATGATAGCAGGCTGATGATAGCTTTAATTTAATAAAAAGACAGATGATGATTGCTTTACTATTTGTTTCCCACCCAAGATGAACAACATAGGCATACCCTAGGTGAACCAGATAATAGACAAAGATACTATTCATTGCTGCCTCGATATGTGTCCCACAAGTAATTTTAAAACTCAAGTTTGAGCATTAATTTGGACCTGACTTAGAGTCTAAGAGGTGAACAGGACGATAAAGTAGCAGGTAATATTAAGCAATGCATAACATAAGCAGAAACAAAAGAGTGCGACCTCTCTTGTGTACCCGTGTACTCCTCAGGTTCATCTGCTGAGTCGACGATGGTGATGCAGTTGCGGTGGGTGCCGGCGGCAGGGAAGGAGGTCTGAGGCGGCGAAAGACAGTCAGGAGTCGTGATGTCTGGTTTGGTGGATGCTTCTGTCGATGGAGCAGCTCAGGTGAGGTGGACGACGTCGTGGCAGGAGCAGGACAAACCACACAAAGTTTTCTTCGTCACCTACTTGTAACTGAAGTAATTCTGTAAGGGCTCCTTTGGCTTGCAGGATTCTAAAAATGCAGAGATAGAAAAAACACCGGAATATGATAGGAATGCACATGGGAAACAGAGCATTTGTAAACACAGGATTTCTGTCACCTTGGGTGTTTGGTTCACAGGAATTGGAAGAGCAGAGGAATGCAAAGAAACATGACCAAATTAAAGTGAAACCATATGAAAGCGTGTATAGTTAGAATGTTCTTCTACCACTAATGCACTTGGTCTTGTTTTCATGCATAGGATTTTGAAAAGTAGGTCCAGGTGGATGTTTTGCTCCATTCCTTTTAGCAAAATGCATAAATAATTGAATAGTAGAGTGCCCTAGGAAAATTTCCTATTGCTATGTTTTCCTTCACTTTTTCCTTTGAACCAAAATAGCCCTAATGGATCGACATGAATGTAGAGTAATAAGTGATGCGACAAGTGTACAACCTCTTTGTCGTAGCCATGTCGACCTCAGCATCATTGGGTTGGTCGCTGAAGAAGTTGCGGCAGAGGTGGCTGTCGGAGGTGTGGAGGAAGATTTGAGGAATCTATAGACGGCGTCCAGGGCACTACTCTGTTGTGATGGATGGTTCCGTCGTTGGAGCAGCTCCGGTGAGCCGTAAGACGTCGAGGCTGAAGCAATACAAGATAGACATCGTTAATCTCAAGTGGGATTCTAATAGCATCTCCAATAGATGATGTAAAATACATTACCAAAAAGTGATAGATGTAAAATTTACATCACCAAAATACACCTGACTATAACAGATGAGGTAAAAACTGTTGACTCTGAACTTAACTGTCGAAACTGAAATTTACTATGGAATCTGAATGTTACTGTCGAAACTGAACGCACTGGCAGCAGAGAGGCACTTCACATGTAGTTTAGGCCGCTCGAGCACTAGTAGTAGAGAAACAGTGATCTAAATCAGCAGGCGATCGACGGGGAACACAGTAGCAGATAGCAGCCGGAGCAGCAGCGCCTGGAGGAGCAGTGCAAACTAGAGCCAGAGCAGCAACTCGTGTAGCTCCAGCAGCCCGTGTACCAGCATCAGCAGCGCGACCGAGAGCAAGAGCAGAGTAGCAGCACGAGCGAGGGGGAGAGCAGAGTAGCAGCGCGACCGAGCGAGAGACGGAGCAATAGCAGCGCGAGCGAGCGTGCGAGAGCCAGAGCAGCAGCAGCAGATCCGGCTGGTATGGGCGTCACCGCCAAAGGGGCCTCGCACTGGGGAAGAGCCGCCGTGGAGATGTTGCCCGCGGCGCCGGCTTCAAGGTAGCCGCGCCATGGAGGTGCGGGATGGAGCACCGTCGGCGCCGGGAGGTCGAGTTAAGGAGAAGGTGCGATGCGATGAGTGTACAACCTCTTTGGTGGCGCCGAGTAGGCCTCGGCTTCATCCGAGGAGTCGGTGAGGACACTGTGGTTCTGGTGGAGCAGGTTAAGGCGGTGCTGTGGGGATGGATCAGCCGCGATAGATGAGGCGATCATTGGAGCAGCTCCTTGGAGGTGGAGGACAGAGCGGCTGAACCGGCGGGACGACGAGATCGACAACGGATCCTCATCCGGGGAGGTGGATGAGGGACGTCGAGCTATTGCGGTGGATGATGTCGTCGGGGAAGAGGCTCCGGCTGGGCAGTGGTGGGGTGGTGGACGGAGGAGGGTGGGGTTTCGCAGCTGGAGCAGAGAGGTTATGGCGGCCTGGGATTTCGAATGGCGAAAAGGAGGTGATGGGAGGGAGGAACCATGACTTAGCGACGCGCTTGTCCAAAATGTAGGGTGTGTTACAAAAGTACCCCCACCGATTTGAACTAGTGGCCCTTTCAGCTCAGGGTTAGAAGGGGGATTTCGCATGTTGGGATTTGGCAGCTGGAGGGAGTTTTCACGCGCGTTGTAATTTCGGGATAGCAAGGCGCGAGTTTTGGGAGCACGATATCTGAATTTTCGGGATATAACAAGGCGCGGGTTGAATTTTAGGACAAGCCTAACGTGTAATATTGTACGTACCAAATCAATTCGCACTTCCCTCAACGAAAAAAACGAAAAAAATAAAACTATTCGCACCACACAAAGAGAGAGTCTTGTCCTGTTTTACTGTACAACTGCTATTCAAAGCTATGAATCCTTGTTATGTCCAATTAAATTTTTTCGCTGGCTATATAATGCATGTAACCTACTCATACCAACATTTTAGTCCATTCCAAATGTCTGTACTACCGCTGCAATTTGAACTAAATTTGAATTCATTTCTCTATTTGAATAAGAATCTACAATCATGATTGTTGCCAACTTAAACCATCATTCGTGTATTATCTTAAAAACACACCACATGATTACAATAGAGATAGATATGAACTATGTGTACTATATAAACTCGAATTCAAAATTTTGAATACACCTGATGTTGATTCCAAATAATAGCACATTTGATGTACTAACTAGATCTTCATAATCTAAACCATGTTCCATACGTACACCGTGTTTATCACACAAAGTATAGTGCCCCGCCCCCTACATTATGACAAGTATTTAGCCCTGAGCTGCAAAAGCCACACATTATCACAAATTATAATCAATGTTCTATATATTATATGTAGTATAACATGTTCATAACCACACCATGTGTATCACCATTATATATATTCATTCATGCATGCGTCGGTTTAAAACACTATGATATCTTCTTGAAATATCTGAATCCACTTTTTTATAATGAATTATGATCTCTGTTCGTCTTTTACACCCACACAATCCTCTTCTCTTTGTAGCTAGCGCTAACTTTTTATCGTGTATGCACACGCCCACCCCCCTCTCACCCTCCCTCAGCGTCCCCTCCATCGCGCACATTCGTTATTTCTCTTTAGGTCATTCACCCACGGTGTGTGTAGGCCCCTCGGCTCCTTTCCGGCACACACCGATCGATATACCTCTCTAGCCAAGTGTGCCTACCACAAACACACACTTCCCCTCTTTTCTTCTCACTGTCCATGCCCCCCTATGTCCAATACGGTTCCACGCAGGTGCACACTCCCGCCCCTCTTTTCATCGATCTCATACTCGCACACTCCTCCCCCCTCGACATAGTAGGCCTCTCGCACCACCTCCTTGCCACACCCCTCTCCCCCTGTCTGTCTCTCTGGACCTTATTTGCTTCTAACACATGCATGCATGTATACCTACCGATCTCCCTACATATAGCTAGGTCGACTGTAATTCTTTTTCCCCATGCAACGATCGACGTACCTCACTAGTTAGGTCTCTCCCTTTCTCCGACACACGACGATTGATCTTTCTATGTAGTTACGTCTGCTTACCACAACCATATCGTCCCCCTCATCATCCCTGCATACCTCCCGACCCGTCTCTCACACGCACGTGCATAGACAGGCAGACATTCCCTCTCTTATTGATATTACACTCGTACCCTCCGTTTGTCTAGAAGGCCTCTCCCACCATTTGTGAGAAGCAACTCTACCTTTGTCTCCCTCCCAACCTTATTCCTCTACTACACATATGCATGGATGCCGATCGATCTCCCTCAATACATAGCTAGGTCTCTCTCCTTCTCCACACATATACCAGTCGATCTACCTCTCTATAGTTAGGTCTCTGCCCCCTCCCCCTCCCCCCACACACACCAATAGTCGAACATTGTAGGTAGGTATCCATGCCACAGAGACAAACTGCACCTCTGCCCTCTCACATTCCAGTAGGCCAGCCGCCCTGTATCTTTGACGTGGGCAAACAGAAATTTGATGGCACTCTTTATCGATCGCACACCCACACACTTCATCCCTGTTTTCGATTCTATCGATATCTCACGCTGATGATCCCTCCACTCTCTTCTTGTGGATCGCTCCCTCTATATATGATATATCCATGACTCTGTTTCACACACATTGCATATGTTACATTTTTTTTGTTTGAGATATCATCGAAACATTGCCTCTGTTTCGCACAAACCATCTCTCTCACACCCACCCACGTACGTACCTACACATAAAGAAGAGGTGCACGCACGACGCACGTATTCACGTCTCATTCCCGGCCACACCCGCGCGGGTACACGGTGGAATTCATTTCTGTACGAAAAGGCAGCCCACGTGATAATTTGACGCGTGTAGCGGTTGTTTACTCGAAGGAGGGTTGTGTACCACGCGTAGACGGAACAAAGTTCGACTTCACGCATTAGTTTTAAATAAAGTTATATTCCTCAATGGCACATACAGAATATAAGACGATTGTCGTCGGTAAAAAAGAAATCCGCTCCACAATATACAATGGAGCCTGCCTGCCGGGGATTGTCTCTCGTCACACTATCTCACACAAGGCGGCGGTGGCCTCTCTCTCTCACCGTTGGTCACTGATCCGGCAGCATCCCGTCCGCCGGCAAAAAGGGAGGATGTGCATCGTTTCTCCATTTGACGGTGTTAAGGTAGCACGTCGCGATCTGCAGTACCCGCCGTTCTCTCTGACCAAGCTTTGACGTGGTAGGGCCTTCGCCACTTCCTCGCTGCCGCGGTATGGGCAGATCCCGGCCGCTGGCGCCCTCCTAGTTACACCCCGACGACCCTCAGGTACAGCTTCCTCCGTCCTTGCTCCACTTCCCATCTTCCCATGTTGCTGCATGTGGAAAATCTTGCATGTGGATCTTCTTTAGTTCTTTGCTTAAAATGTATCTCGGCCGGCGTACTTTCCATCTTGCAATCTCGTCCTCAAACCGTTTTTGATAAACCACCATGCTGCTATCTTTCCCTTATGACATGGAATATGCTTGTTTTTTTTCGGCGTATGTGTCTTCAACTCCTGTTATTGGGCAGTAATTGTTTCCTTTCTACCTCTTTTTGCAAATAGGGCTATCCATTTCACCTCGTTGCTATTGTGACCTTTTAGTGAACTGCAGAAATCACTTTTTTCTTAAGAGTGTTTTGTGCAGTTCCGCCAAAATATCACATGGGCAACGTTTTTACATTTCTGTGGGACAGCACAAAGGGAGATTGGTTTTGCTATCCTCCTCATACAACTCCGTGCCTAATCTTCTCCAACAAGTAGTTAGTCCTAAAGAGAGATCGCAGAGGTGATCGGCTTCTATTTGTGTGTGTTATGTTTCATCATCTAGTTCCACTATTATTGTAATCGCACTGACTGAATATCTTTGCAAACAGGGATGATCAGCTCGAATTTAGTGCAACTGCACAAAATGATCAGATTGTGATGTCCTCCATACACCTCTTTCTTGGCTACAGAGCTACGTGAAACTAGCTGCCAACCAATGAACACTGTGCCCAGGAAAAGGAGCCATGCCTACGAACAACATCGATCTATTATATATTTTTCATTATTTGTACACCTTCTCACAACTTTGTCTTCAGTTGTGATGTGAATATTGGCGATGATCTGTGAACCATTGAGATGCATTAACAGCCATGGTAGTTTCATTTGTATTTGATGGAATGTTGTAATGAGACAATCTTGAGGCAAGAGGACACATGAATCCTAAGTTGAAACCTTTTTTTCTGCGGGAACCAAAGTTGAAACCTTCATAACATCACAGTACAATTTCATTATGCTGGAAAATTATGCGTACATATAAACAAATCCTGAAAGATTGATAGCAATGCCAAAAACAATTCAATTTCGTTTCGCCGACATGTGGGACATCCTTCATCCAGCTCCACCTGCCATGCAGGAATATTGAGTGCACAACTGCAGGGGAGATTCACCCCGGCCGTTGCGCCGCAGTAATAATGACTAGTGAGCAGTCAAATCACAGAGCCCCACCTTCGCCACAGTAAGTTGCTCGGACGAAGCAACCATCATTTCTCTCTTCGTTGAATCCGCTGGTACTCCAATATTCCCAGAGTAATAAGTTGCTCGGGCGAAGCAACCATCACTTCACCTTTCCTATAGTAAGTACTACCTCCTTTTTTTATTCTTGAAACAACCACATGCGAATATTGGACGGTTGCAGCACAGCAACTCAATCAAAAATTGAAACCAACCAATGAACTACTACTAATGGTGAGCGTTTGCTAGTATCATGTACTCCGTCTGTCCAAGTATATAGGGCTTAATGCGTTTTCCGAGACTAACTTTGGCCCTGTTTGGATCCATGGGTTAGAGTTAGTTTGAGCTAGTTGGGGCTCAAATAGCCCTAAAGTATCCAAACATGAGGGTTAAATTGGAGCAGGTTGCACCTAACCCACCAAAAAAAACTATCCCACCCAAGAGGTGCTAATTGGAGCTAGTTCTCATTGGGCCCACTGAAAAATCTCTTTTCTCTCTCTCTATCCTGCCAGCTAAGTGGTGCTAATTGGAGCTAGTTCTCATGGGGCCCTCTGAAAATCACTTTTCTCTCTCCATCAAGTGCATTTATTGTCAATCTAACCCTGTCATCCAAACACCTCTTTGGCTAGAGTTAGTTCAGGGTTAGTCATGAGTTAGTCTAACCTCTAGCTAAGTTAGAGTATCCAAACAGGAGCAGTATAGGACATGCAACTTGCTCAAAGCATACCGTCAAATTCGTACGTGAAAGGATCTTCGAATGATATAATTTTCAAATTATATAAAATCTTATCAATAGTCAAAGGCAACCTTGAAGAATACATTAGGCCCTATATATACGTATGGATGAAGGGAGTAGTACTAATCGCAACACATGCATGCGTGTGGAGTACTACAGTACTAAACAAGAATGTTTTACATGCATTGGTTAATTATATCTTAGTTATGGCACTTAACAATTTAATGCACAAAACTAGAATGGTTGACGGGATTAGCAGAAAGCAAAGCGTCTTTTTAGCGGGGATTTTCATCATTCTATGAAGGTGCAAAACCAAGTGTTACTACTACACCAAACAATTTCAAAACGAGGAACTGGACCCACTCACGGCATGGCACACCTATCTCGTTTGGTCTGTTGGTCAAAGCGCTTCCTCTTCTTGGCATAACAATAGAGTACAGTAACTTTTTTAGAATGCTCTTGGCATGTCGCTAACATATGGGAGCGAGTGATGAGTTAACCGACCTCAATAGATGGCAAAATCGCCATCCCACCACAGTTTGAGAGAGACGAGGAGCGAGAAGCAATACGGGCTGGTGGATTACTAGAGCTAGGTGTCGCATGGAGGCCAAGAAATATGGTGATAGCGTGGGTTGGCCATGTATGATGTAACTACACTGGGTTGCCGTGTTTCGGACTCTTCCGGTCTACTGTGGAGAAGATTGGGTAGATTTTATATCGCTGAATAAAAATATTAAAGAGTCCAGATGCTCCACCGTGAGGTTTCTTGCTCCTTCTAGGTCGTCGGAAAGCGTTCTTCTAAGTTTTGCTGACACGTGGGACATCCAGCATACAGGTCCACGTGTCATGCAAGAAAATGGAGTTAAGTATAGTAGGAGAGACTCACCAACGGTCATGAACGTAGGTGGAGTACATGCACGAATCACCCGAAAAAAAGGAATACGAGCACAAAGAGAAGAGGTGCAGGCACCAACGCAGGAACTCTTTGCCTCTTTCCCTAATACTCACGCGCGGGTACACGGTGAGCTCATTTCTGTACGAAGAGGCAGCTCACCTGATAATTTGGCGAGTGTAGTAGTTGTTCATGGGAACCACGTGTGGACGAATCAAAGTTCAATCATGACGCGGTGGCGCATTTTTTATAAATTAAGTTATTCTATTCGATGGCACGTACGCAACATTATTTTCTCAATGGAACGTGAATCGTGCACGCACTGAATGACGGAGCACGGGATGGTAGCCATGGACATGGTCAGCCCTTTTTGGAGACTAATACACTACTTTTGATGTGTCCCGTCAACTCGCAAATGAGGAGAAGCTTTGCTTACTACTAGTACGCCTCTCCCTCGCTCACGCACGCCTGTGGTGGCTCACAGGACGAGGAGTGCTGCAATGTGTCAGCGTCAATTGCAAGATGAGCCAGCAAGCTAGCAGTGGAGTTGCCAACATGCTCAAAGTGCATGCAAAATTGAGTAGAAAGAAGCATGCCCAGGAAATTAATGCGTGCTTAGGGAGGCCTTTGCTCAAAGACCAAGTGTATATAAGGTACAGTCGGCAGGCTATAAGGACGAGGAGCGAGAAGCGATACGGGCTGCTAGATATACTATAACTAGGTGTCCCACGGAGGTAACATTCAAAGTTATTCTCACACTATAGAATGGTATAGGAATGTGGAGAGATTTGGTTGATTTTATATCGCTGAATAATATAAAATATTATGAGTGCAGACGCTCCACTGCGAGGTTCCTTGCTCCTTCTCGGTCGTCGGGAATCTATGTTCTTCCACTCTTTTTTTGACGGGAGCTTTGTTCATCCTTTTGCCAACACGCGGGACATCTAGCATCAAGGTGCACATGTCATGCAAGAAAATGGAGATAAGCAGTGCGTAAGTGAGTCATGCACTTCGATGGCACGTACTACGCAATATTTTTTCTCCTCGATGGCACATGAATAGTGCACGTACTCAATGACGGAGCACGAGATGATAGCCATGGACATGGTCGGCCCTTTTTGGAGAGAGTACTAAATAACTTTGATGTGTCCCGTCAACTCGCAGAACGACGAGAAGCTTGCTTACTATGCCTTCTCCCTCGCCCACGCGTGCCCGGTGGCTCGCAGCACAAGGAGAAACTTTTTCTTACAAGCGGTGGACGTGCAACAGTTCATTTGGTGCCAGATTGCCAGAAGTACTACTGTAGCACCATCATTATTGTTCGACTTCCGGAAGAGGTGAAGAGCCAAGCGCAAGGTCTCCTACTAACCGTACAGTATACTATAGCCAAAGCTGGTCCACCTTTTTAGAGCATGGTTAATTAATATAGGTAGCTCTTGCAGCGGCACATCATTTAGAGCAAGTACTCTCTTCGTAGGAACTTAAAACGCAGGAATAGGAAAAATAAAGGATTGGAGTGGCATGTCCACTTGAATCCCATAGCATTAACACAGTGTTCCCCTAAAAAACAGAGTGTTTGACACAGGAAAACAAAGGAAGTGAAAAAAAAGTTGGAGTGGATGCTAGATTGCAAATTAACACATGATTTCATAGGAAAAAATCCTATAGCATTCTATCCTATGAATCAAATGACCAATGTAGGAAAATTATGAGGGGGGTCTCTCTAACAGTGTTCCTCGGCTCGCACCTAGCATCACGGTGGTCGTACTTGGAGTCATTCATCTGGTACACGTGGCATCTCAGATCTGGACACAAGGTGACGTACACCATCAAGGTCCATTAGGCCTTGTTTGGTACTAGGGTTTTTGAGGGATTGGCGGGGATAATCCCCATAGGGATTGGGTGAAACCCCAACCTTCACCCAATCACTTCAAATCCCCATTTATCCCCAATACACTAGGTAGGAGTAGTGTATTGGGTATTGAGAAAAATGCACTAGAGTTTGGGGATTTGTGGGGAAATGTGGGGATGAAACATGTCAAATATACACTAGAACCAAATGTTGTTCTGGGTTATGTGGGGATTTAGTGGTTTGACCGGGATAATTCCCACCAATTCCCTAAAATACACTAGTACCAAACAAGGCCTTAAGGATAATGTTGTCCTCAAAGCCGGACGTACACGATCAAGGTCCACAGTCAAGGGGGTCAGGGCGGACGCGACCTCTCACTGCATCCGCCATTTGAAGTGGCACGCCGGCCGAGGGCGCCGCCCACTGCACTCCCAGCTGTACCCGCCTCCTCGCTGCATTCAAAAACCTGCATTTAAACCCGCGTGGAATGTGAGAAACCCACTCCGGCCACACATGTCCGTTCAGGAGCAGGACGCTGGCCAAGCTCCTCCTTCCACCATTTTCTCCACTCTTTCAGCGGCATCTGACGAGCAGGAAGAGCAGTTCTCCGGCATAAAAGCCGTCTGGGTGGCCCACCGAGCCCGATAGTTACGAGTGAGGCAGCTCGCTACTCCACCTACCTCGCCTAGCCCGTCGGAGGCAGTTGCCGCACTAAGCCAGCGCGTGGTTCCACAGCTGGCCGCTCCAATACAGCTCGAGGAAGAGTGCCGACTTGCTCCACACCGGCTTGTCAGGGAGCACGGCGGCACGGGCATCATCGCTGCCCTGGATGCCGCCACGTCGTACAGCGCCTCCAGTGCCTGCGACTGTGCCATCTGCGGTCGACGCGCGCGTAGCCGCGCCATGCAGGCAGAGATAGAAGCTGTCACGGATGTCGACGAGGTGATGCAACTACGCGGATGTCGACGAGGAGAAGTAGAACACGGGAGGCCGCCGCCGATTGTATCCCATGAAGGCCACCGCCGAGGCGATGCCGACGAAAACAGCCGATGTCTTGCATGATTCTTCTTCGTCCGGATGCTGGTGGAGGACAAAGAGATCGGGCGGCGACCATTTAGATTAGGTATGTTAATTCTACCAGGCTGGTTGTAATGGGAGTATCATAAGTAGTATCATGCATGCCAACTAGGAAAATTTGATGAGGTGGCGTAGAATTAAATGAAGAAAGAGAGGGTTGAGTATCATATTATGATACCGTATGGAATTAAGTTAGTCCCACTGTGGTTAGTCTTAGGTCTTGTTCGGTTCAACCTCCTCCCAAGGGGTTTGGAGAGGAATGGAGGGGAATTTGGCTTGTAGTACATGATTTAATCCCCCACAATCCCTGTTAATCCCCGTTAAAACCCCTTGAACCGCATATGCCCTTAAGGTTAAAAATGACCGGGATTACAGGGGACAGAGTACAAACTTCAAGGATTTAAAGGTGAGGGTTTGTTTCCGACTAGCTCTACAACCTCAAGGTTTATAAATCGGACTTCACTTTCCCCTCACGCACACGCCCAGGTACACTCACGATGGAGCGCATTTGCACACGAAAAGGCAGGTAACGTGACAATTTGAGACATCTAGTCGTCCACTTAATGTGGGGTCTGGGACCAAATGTCAGCCATACCAAGTGCGACCTGAACGCGGTAGCGCGATTATTGATCGAGTTTCTTTTTATTAGTACATTAAATGAAAAAATATGGCTGCGCGCGTATTCAATTTAAAATGATCGCTGCGGAGGGAAAAACAATTACTACTCCACTAGTCCACTTCGGGACTTGCTTGCTAGGGTTGTTCTCTTCTTCTCACTCTCTCACCCTCTCTAGATCGAAACAAGACCGTGGTGTCCTCTCTCTTTGTCTCTCTCTCTCTCTCTCTCATCTCTCAGGTTGACACAGATCCGGCCGGATACCTTCTGCTGGTGGTCACCGGTGGCGAGGGAGGAAGCCGACGCGCGCCGTCTTCTCTGACCTGGCACCGGCGTGGGAGGTCCTCCTCACCCTTGCTCCCCGCCGTCGAGTTGGCAGATCCCGCCGCCTGCCTCGCCACATCCCGCCGCCCGGAGGGATAACTTTTTTTAGAACCGGCCTTGTTCTAATGGCCCAGCTCCCCACGTCGCTGCATCCCTTTTTTTCATCAAGTTAGGATTGCTCCCCACATCACCGCATCCTGCATGTGGATATTCTTCTAGTATTACAAAGCTCTCCATGTAGCTAGCTCTGTTGGCTTGTTGAACACTCGAACACCACCTAAATTTTTACTATTAGAGGAAAAAAGGTACTGCAGATACTGGCTAATGAACCAATCTCTTGGTTGGAAAGGGAAATAAAGATGCTGGCCTGACCGGTCTCTTGGTTGAAAAAGGACAGAAAGTAGGGGGTGTTGGGTCGATAATGCAACCGAGAATGAGCATGTCTAGATTTCTTGTGGTCACATAGGAAAGGTCACTGACGAGAACAAAAAATACACAAATCCAGACATGCTTTGCATGTTTGCTGCACTCGGCAACACCTCTGTCTCACCACTTTATGCCTCGGTGGATGTAAAACATGCTTGTGCCTCCCCTGTCCCTATGCCCTTACTGCTGCTGTTAATCTAACATCACAGGTAAAATGAAATAATGCCACTGTTAATGTGATGTCGCTGTTAAGTAATGCTGCTGTCAATCTATTGCCATTGATAAAATGAATCAATGCCACCACTATTTTATGAAATGCTTCTGTCTTGCTTTATTTCTCATAAAGAGTGTTTTGGGCCGTTACACTCAACTCCGACACCGGTAACATAGTTGCATCTCCGTTGAACTGCACAAAATTTAATTGCACAATGGTTGACACGACGATGTGTTTCTCCTTTCCGTATCACCCTTTGTTAGAATGATCGTTCCTGTTAATCGTGCACGTACGTACTGATCAAGTGCTACTCCCAATCTGTCATCACATAGTCATAATGCAATTGTTATGCATGTTAATGTAAGCCCCCGTTAATCTAGTGCCAGTGTTGATTTGATGTGATGGCACTTCTTAGTTAATGGCACTTTTTCATACTGTCACTGTAATGCCATTGATAACATATGAGATGCTGCTGTTAATCATATGCCGCTGCAAAAAAATGACACTGCTTAAATAACCCTGTTACATATTTGTGCAAACAGGGTTGTCTATCTCCATATGGTGTCTATTTGTGTAAACAGAAGCACAAACCTCAATTTTAGTGGAACCTGCTGTCAGCTGACCTCATGGTTCTCCAAGTATTCCTACATTCTCAACTAGGTAGAATGACCAATGCAAGATGAAATAAGCTTATTCGTACGTTGACTTGCTGTTTGCAGTGTGGAACGAGCCTATCATGTGTGGAAGAGCAAACAAGCACTGCAGCCGCTCTGTCAACACAAGATAAAAGAGACCGAGTCATTGATGGCCTGGCTGGCGAGTAGGGGTCATGCAAACAGCGGTGCATTATTTTAGTGGAACTGCACAAAAAGATATTGGGGTTAGTCGGACAAATTTTCTACAGCCACACGGAAGGAATCGCGCTCATCGATTGCATAGAATTTCCTCCGTGCCATCATAGGAGATCCCAAGGTGGAAATCAACTAACCACTTAAAAAATTATGCATAATATTCCTCACGTAGGTCAGTATCCCCTTCATCTAGATGATCGTGTTTTGTCATGCCGAGCTATTGATATCTGCTACTGTTTTGTGACACCCTTTAAGTACAGCGCTTTCCTATCTTTTCACATTCAGGACAATGAAGATGATTTTAGTGGAACTGCACAAAATGGTCTGATGTTGAGTGATCTCTATTGCCTCCTCTGTTTGCCGCAATGTGTCAGCATAAATTGCAAGATGAGCCATCAAGCTAGCTGTGGAGTTGCCAACATGCTCAAAGTGCACGCAACATTGAGCAGAAAGAAGCATGCCCAGGAAATTAATGCGTGCGTAGGGAGGCCCTTTGCTCAGAGAAGCATCTATCATTTTTTTTTATTTCTACACCTTCTCATAGCTTTGTCTTGGTTATAGTCTTGTGAATCAGTTAGATGCGTAAACATGTTGAACTTAAGTGCTTGTGAATGTTAGCTAGTATGCATACCGTATCTTGTGAAGCTTAGTTTAGTGTGAATGTTAGCGTGTCAACCTTTACAATCTATGTATATTGTGGGCATGTTATTTGACCCCTCATTTTGCCGCGCTACGACCAGTGTGAGTGTCTACATGCAGTACACCATCCTCTAATTTGGTGGATGCCAAGCCGGCCCGAAAAAGAGCTATAACTTTTTTTCAAGTTGAAAAATGTTACCGATGAGAAGCCATAATTAAGCTGGAGGCGTCTCTTTTTTTCTTTCGAATGGGCAATAAGCTGGAGAGTATCTCTAATGGGCTGCCTCTAGTGTTAAGGCCTTCCAGTACGAAACACGGGCAGCCAACTGGGCCGATACAAAAGCCTATCCATCTTAAAGCCCATTTGTTTTTGTTTTTTGTGAGGAAAAGCCCATATTTCTTGAAGAGGGGGCGATCCTAGAAAAACCCTCCTTCCTCCTTGCTTCCACTTATACTGCAGCTCACTGGACTCTCCCACTTCCGTCGCCCCCAAATTCCCCCCGCTCCCCATCTTCCTCACTCGTACAGAAAACCCCCGCTCACCTTCTTCCTCACTCGTACAGAAAACGCCTGCTCCTCTTCTTTTACTCCTATAGAAAACCCCAGCCCTCCTTCTTCCCCACTCGCACTGCCACTAGGCTCGTCTCTGGATACACTGCTCAAACCCATGAGCTCGGTGCGATGCCTACAAGGAAAATGGAGTCGTCTGGCCCCAGCGCCAAGAAGATGAGGCTCCCGCCAGCGGCGACGCCGGTTGTAGATCCCGCACCCGGCAGCGCGGGGAGAAGCGGCAGGCCCCCCACCGGATCTGAGGAACCCGTAGAATCTCGGGTGGACCGCATCAGGGATCTCCCGGATGCCATCCTTGTGGAGATCATCTCGCTTCTCCCCACCAAGGATTGCTGCCGCACCCAAGTCCTCTCAACTCGGTGGCGCCCTCTATGGCGCGCCACGCCCCTCAATCTCGACTGTCGTTAGCTATCTGTCCATCATGATTTTGAACTCCTCAGAGCCATCACGTCCTCTCACCAGGGCTCCATTCAACGCCTCTGCATCCCGACACGCTACCTGCTGTCCATACCCTACACGGTGGACGCTTGGCTGACATCCCCTGAATTCGAAAAACTCCAGCAGTTTGAGTTCTACCATTACCACGAAAGTTTCATACCATGAACCGAACACCAAGAATTTGTGCCCATGCCATCGTTGTCCATCTCGTGGTTTTCTTCCTCTCTCCACACCGCCACCTTCGCTCGGTGCCATCTACCAAACGATCTGGTACAAATGCTTCGACTCCCACTGCTAAAAAACTTTCGCTTGTGGTGGTTTATCTGTCGGAGGCCTCACTACACAGCATCATCCACACCAGTTACCCTGCCCTGGAGCGCTTGCTGATTGTTTTGGGAATAGAAATCCGTATCTGTTGTCTCCAAATAAAGTTGCCTCACCTTAAAAGCATTGGAATTTGTTTTGAAGGACAGCAGCTCATCATCGAAGATGCCCCTTCACTTCAAAGGTTGCTCCTTCATTATTGTTATATAGCTTCGCAAATAACTATCATCTCTGCGCCCAAACTGGAGACCTTGGGTGTAATTCGTGATCCGTTTAATGATCACAAGTTGGTGTTTGGCTCCACGCTTATTCAGGTACCGTATATTATCATCTACCCATTTATAATCATAAGCTGCATTTTTCATTTGTGCGCATAAGTTTTATATCATCTTGGAGTACACTTTGGGTACTAATATTATGTTATATGCTCAATGAAGAGTTTGTCCATGGATAGCCTATCAATGCTGCTGGATTCTGTCAAGATCTTATATATCGGAATGTTTAGTTATGATCTGAACATAATTATTGGCTTGCTGTGATGCTTTCGATGTCTGGAAAATTTATATATAAAGGTGATGATTTCATGCACATTGAAAGCCGTATATATTGTACTAGAATTAACCGTTCAGATGTCGCTCTTTTGACATACTCTTTTTTCAGACCTTAACTATTTTCAATCTTCATGTCTACTTAGGCACTAACACATGGAGAGAAACATATAACCAATCGGTGGCATAATAAGCATCGGGATTTTCTCAGTTCTCATGACATTCGTTTGAGGACAATAATGATGGAAGGATATGCATCCAACCAGGCAAATAGAAGCTTTGTCACATTCTTCCTGTTGAATGCGAGGTTACTATTGTCCATGAGGCTTAAGTTTTTCAACAAGAAATTTCTCATGGACGGACATGTTTAACAGCAAAAAAAGAAGTTTCAGGTGGACAAATGGGCTTTTGAACGTGCTCGGCTTCTATTTACAACAACTTGTGGTCATGCTCCAATAAATTTTTTGGACAGGATGTTGATTTTATGGATCAGACCGATCCATTTGTTTGTGACTGCCAAAAACAGTGGTTGGGTTAGATGTTATTGCCATGTTCAATCTGGGTTTTGTCTAAATTTGATGAACAATTAATCCTTGGGCTTTTGTACCGTTTGTAATCTTGAGTTACATGTTGTTTCCCTCGTACTCCCCTCCGCCTGCCACTACACTGCCGCATCTTCCACGGCTCATGTTCGTTCCCGTCTGAGGCCTCGCTGTCGTTCTCCGCCTTGGTTTGCTCGCCGTGCCCGCCTCCGTCTGGCGTTGTCAACATGGTCAACAATCGAGAGGAATCAGGAGATGATTGTACATGGAGAGGCTGACAGTAGGGACCCACCAGGGTCATGGCATTACGGAAGCAGGTGCCTCATTATTACAAGCCAAAAAAAATACTTTCTCCTAATTGTTTGACAACTAGCTCCCACGCCATTGTTAATGTAGTCAATAAATGAGAAAATTACACAACGAGCGGCTAACAACAGGGACCCAGCAGCTCGCCCATTTTTTTTTAGAAGAAGTAGCTCTCCCAGTTGTTTTTTAATTTTAGATACGGAGCTCAACTACGTGTTGTGCGGGGGCTGTGGCCCGTCTAGCCCACGCTTATGCTTTTATTTAAGCACATGACGAGCCTAGTTGATATCTTTTTTCTTTCTGAAAATGGCTAGCCCAGTTTTATTTTTTTGGAGAATACCCAACCGAGGCCTACATGCTTTTCTCAGCCCTGCTGGGCTGCAAATCTTTCAAGACGAGGAGGGATGTATTCGGCTTACCCAAAAAATGGGCTATAAGTAGTAAGAAATGGGATGTAAATTTTTAAACCAAAGCCAACCGGCAATTACATTCAAATATCATTTTTTCTGGATTTCAAGATTTTAAATTTCATTCATTTTTTTGCGGAGAATTTTTTTTGAATTTTATTTTGATATAATTTTTAAAAAATTATTTTTAACGTGACTCGAAATTTCATGATTAAAAGAGTTCGGACCCCACCGAAATATGCAAAATTTCGTTCAATTTTTAGCAGTGCCCAGAATATGGTCTGTAATGCTAATAAAAAGAATATGGGCTTCAAAATATCCTTAAGAATTAGCAAATGGGCTGTAAATTATTGAAAATAATGGCAAATGGGCTGTATGCTGTTTTCCATAGATTTGGAGGCTGACTTCTGGGCCTACTAGGTTGACGATGACGCTGTCCTAAAATAAATTTTGACGCGTACGCAACGCTTTGTCAACTTAGTCAACACAGAGCAGTGACTGTTGGAAGTCCATCCAACGGACGCCGTGCTTCTTCAATCTCTGGTCTTCCTGTTCCAGCCGCCCAAACCAGCGCCGGCGGGACTGCCTGCTCCCTCCTTCCGTGGCTGGCTGTGCTACCGCCAGGCCATCCCTCTACCCACCCGCACATCCTGTTATTTTCCGGCGACATCAGCCTCACCCTGCAGCCGACCAGTCATCCCTAATACTCCCCTCAGCGTGGGCATCCGCTGCTGTGGCTTCGCGGGCTCCGGGTTGTTCCCTTCCTGGGCCTCGCCCTCGTCCACTCCGTTTGTGCTTTCGGCGCGGCGTGGTCAACATGGTCAACAAACAACAGTCATCGAAGAGGGATGTAAGTGGAGAGGCTGACAGTAGGGACCCACACAAGAAAGTGCCTCCTTATTACCTGAAAAAAATGATTGCTCCTGCTGACAGCTGGAACCCACCGGCTGTATCTTCGCACAGAAGTTAGTGCCTCCTTGTTATGCAAAAAAAAACTATTCCTCCTAATGACACCTGGGACCCGGCAGATTTGGTGGCTGACTTGTGGGCCTACCAAGCTGATGCGTACGCATGGCTTTGTCAACTTAATCAACAAATGATTCTAGCAGCTGGACCATTGGATGTTAATCCAACAGCCGTGCTGCTTCTTCAACCTCTGTTCTTGCTCCTGTCTCCCGTGGGCGGTAGTGCTGCCGCGCACCCGAACCAGTCAAGTTTCCCACTCCTCTCCATCTGCGACTCCACTCCCGCGTCTTCCCCATCTCCGGGTCGTTCCAGTCTGGGGCCTCGCCGTCGTCCACCGGCCTTGGTGCGCTCGGCACGGTGTCGTCAACGTGGTCAACAAACGAGAGTCATCGGAAGATGACTGTACGTGAGAGGCTGACCGTGGGGACGCACCACACCCATGGACGCATGCATGCAACTACATCCTTTTTACCCTAAAAAATAATGTTTTCTCGCCCTGACAGCTGGGACCCACCAACTACATCTTCGCACGCAACAAAGTGTGTCCTTATTACGGGCAAAAAAATGAATTCCTCCCCCTGACAGCTGGGACCTATCAGCTATATCTTCGCACGCAAGGAAGTGCCTCCTTATCCTCCCTGACAGCTGGGACCCACCGGGTCGAACTGTACGTAGGGTTGTCTCTCTGGTAGCGAACGTGTACCTACATACTGGTCGATCGGTCTCTCTGCAAGGATGAACCGTGGCCGAGCAAGGAGTGGCACGTGTGACATAGCAGTTGAGGCAGTCCTGTATAAATCATGTACACGTACGTACAGCCACGCTGCAAGAAACTAAATACGGCTATGTACATACATACAGGCGGGGTCTCGAACATGTATGCGTGCATACTTATGGCCAGGGCTCGTATACATGGAGAGGCAACGGACGGCAGCGACGTCGTCCTGTTCATCGGCAGCTAACCGGCTGGGTCAGAACGGAGGAAACAACGTCATGTTCACCGGGAGCCAAGTGACTGAGTCGAAACGCGTCCTGTTCATCAAGAGCGAAGCCACTGGGTCGGAACGCGTCCTGTTCATCGGGAGCCAACCGGCTTGGACGGAACAGCCGGAACGGGGTCTGGCGTACCGCAAAATGGAGGAAAACGACCTTCTGTTCAACCGCGTATGGTCGAAACGGGGTCCTGTTCATCGGGAAGGGTCTCGCATACCCCAAAACGGAGGAAACGGCCTTCTGTTCGAGTGCCTACGATCGAAACAGGGTGCTATAGATCGGCAGGGGTGTGGCGTACCGCAAAACGGAGGAAACAGACTTGTGTTGGAGCACCTACAGTCGAAATGGGGTCCTGTTCATCGGGAGGGGTGTGGCGTACCGCAAAACGGGACTCCACGGGCTACTGTTCATCCAGTGTCTACTGCCTCGCTCCAGCCTCCACCTGCTACTGTTCACCCACCGTCGACTTCCTCCAGCTTCCACCAGCTACTGTTCATCCACGGGGTCCCGTTCATCCAACCTCCACCGGCTACTGTTCATGGAGCCTCCATGGGGTCCTGTTCATCCACCCTCCAGCGGCTTCCTCGATCGGGGTCCTGTTCATCCAGCGGCAACGGCCTAATAGCTACTACCACAGGGTCCTGTTCATCCAACCCCCACCGGGAACTGTTCATCCATCCCCCAGCAACGGTCACTATTCATCAAGAGGTAGCAGGTTCGATCGGCTTCACTTAGGAGCAGTAGCGAAGGAATCGCTCGATCGGGTTCAGTTAACAGCCAGGGATCGATCAATCGCTCGGGTTCAGTAATGCGTAGCCAGTGCAATCGCTCGGGTTCAGTAAGCGAACGCCTCACTCGGGTTCAGTTAGAGCCCAACGCCTCGCACACACGCGCATACATGTACGATAGAAACGCGCAATCCCTCCATGCATCGCTCGGCCCCGACCACCCACCGTAACCGGGAACTCCCCGATATTTTCCTCGCCCTTGCTTCTACCATGATTTTTTCCGCCATGGACGGCCCAAAGAATGTCATGCAGCTGCGTCTCCAGCCCGCCCAAGATGAAAAGCACATTTTATGTCATGATTTTTTGTCATAGAAGTAGGAGCCCACCACATCTATGATGATACCGGGTTTTTTCACAATTATCGTCATAGAAGTGTCATTAGCATGACAGAAAAAAAATTGTTCGGCCCAAAATGTCACGGATGTGTCTTTTTTTTGTAGTGTATTGTCACTAATAAAAGAAAAATACCTGCAGCTCAAATCTCCACCATGCTTGCTAATTATTCTTTTAAGGATGGAGTAACTAATAAATTAGGAGATCCAGGAATACCAACTATACCATGCTCTATCAAAAGAAACTATGTCAAAACTGCTTTATGTGATTTGGGAGCTGGTGTTAGTGTCATGCCTTTCTCTTTATATAAAAGACTTGATTTGAATAAACTCACACCTACTGAAATATCATTGCAAATGGCTAGCAAATCAACAGCCATACCTATCGGTATTTGTGAGGATGTGCCTATTGTAGTTGCAAATGTTACTATCTTAACAGACTTTGTTGTACTTGAGATGCCCGAGGACGGCAACATGTCGATTATCCTTGGTAGACCCTTTTTGAATACTGCAGGAGTTTGTATTGATTGCAACAAAAGAAATGTCACTTTTTATATCAATGGTAATGAGCATACGATGCACTTTCCAAAGAAACAATTTCAAGTGAATGGTATTAATGTTATTGAAAAGATTCCGGCAATTATTATTGGAAGCTTGCAACTCCCTCTTCCTACTGCCAAAAAGAAATATGAAATACTTATTGTTGGGGATATGCATATTCCTGTTGAGGTAACTTCGTGTTTTATGAAGATTCTTCAGGTTCGTGCTAATCGGAAGTGGTTGTTAATAAGACTTGATCAACCTTATTAATGGATTACTTTCGAGAGGCATGTGGTCGACGAATTTAGCAAGCACAACCTTCTTTCCCTACCTTTTTTTCTGTTATTTTTAGTTAAATGCAATAAAATGCCATGTCTATCCTGTTTTCTGATTTATCTGTGTAATAAAAATGGCCTAAAAATAAAAGTGCCCAGAATGACCTGAAATTTTGACATGATTTTTTTGAATATTCGAGAATTTCTGGTACTAAATACACTACATGGGGGGTGCCCCAACTGCCCACTAGGCACCAGGGCGCGACACACCCACCTGGCACGCCCTGGTGGGTAGTGGGCCCCACAAACACCCCCTCACTCACACCTTTAGCTCAGTTCGTGCACCAGTGCGCGCCACACCCACCTGGCACGCCCTGGTGGGTAGTGGGCCCCACAAACACCCCCTCACTCACACCTTTAGCTCACTTCGTCACCTACCTCCAAAAAAATCCGTGTAGCTCTCTCTCTCGTGTTCTTGCTCCCAAACCCATGAATTTTGATCTCTTTGCTCGGAGCTCCGTTTCCGAAACTATTTTGGGGGATTGCTACTTGGTAAGTGACTCCTCCATTGCTCCAATCAGTTTTTGCTTTAGTGGTTTATATTTTGAGTAATTAGCTACTCTTGATGCTACTGAAAATGAGCTTGCATGTTGAATTCCTTGAGTTCCAAGTAGTTTGAATGCTTCTTATAGCCTCTGGACATCCATATGAGTAGTTGCTATCAATCTTGTGAAGTTTTATTGATATCATTTGGTGACCCAAAACTTTCAGGAATTTATTCATAGGAAAAATAGATTTCTTCGGGAGGAGTTCCTCTTAGCGGAATGCTAAAGGAGTCCTTGGTGAATCCTCGGACGGCGAAATCAACACTCTGCGCAGGACGGAGGTCCGACCGTGCGAATGGCCGCACAATGCCTTCATGAACGAAATCGGGTTCTACCAAGAGTTCGCGCAATTTTTTGCAAATGCTGGATTGTCCGACTTCCTCGCAGATGAGTGTGACCAACACCACATCCTTACAAATTCCTTTGTGCAAAACTTTCATTTCCTTAATAGGCTTGAACCTCCTACGGTGCGGTTTAATTTATACTCTGAAACCGTCAGATACCGCTTACTGAATTTTGTGAGATATGTTTAATTCCCTCTGATGGGGAATTAAGAGAGCCCAGACCAGTGGAGTTTGATGGTTTCCTCCGTACTTTAACTATGCGAGAGGAAAGGGGCGTGTCGAAAGCCACAGCCACTAGTTTGCAATTTCCTTCTGTGCATTACTTTGCTCTATTCATAACGAAATGCTTGACTACTAGAGAGAAAGGAAGTACACTCTGTGCCCCAGATTTGAGCCTTATACATACTGCTTTAACGGGCATTAAACAATATAATATTGGAGCAATTGTTGCACGGAGGCTGCAACGTAATGCTGATAGTGGTCATTTATACGAAGGAATTTATGCATCCCGCTTAGCTGCAAGGCTAAGAGTTTCACCTTTACCTAATGATCCGATTTTACCCACTAGATATTTAGACTTTGATGTGATGCAGCGCCATAAGTTCATTAAGTATGGAGCCACGGATTACAATTATAACTTGATGTTTGATAAAAAAAACTATTGCACTTGTTATTTTGCCTGCACCTACTCTCTTTGATTACCAGGGTAAGGGAAGGTATTACATCTATGAGAGAGAAGCACGCGAGTACAAGGCAGCAGTGGAAGCTGCCCGTCGGGCTGAGGAGTGTTGGGAAACATAGTAGAAAACAAAAAAAATCGCCCTACGATCACCCAGGAACAATATGAAGATGCATAATGGGTTGTGATCAACGATCGTTACCGACTCCGGGAGTGCAGCGGAAGTAGATTTGTCGGTGTAGATCATACTTGGAGTCCCTCGAATGTCGATGACAATCCCACGAACAACCCTTGAACGATCCCTCGAACGGAAGACCGAAAGCACGGCCTCTCTACTTGGTTGAAAGCGTACAGTCTTCACGATCCGGCAGCGCTTCGCCGTCCAGAGCTAATCGCCACAAGAGAATTAGAGGGGGGGAGATTAGAACCACACGAGGCTTCTAATTATGAGGATTAGAGGTGGTTAGGGCTAGCTCTAATTAGTCAACTAGGACCAACAAGAACTAGAACTAGATCAACTAGAAGAGGCTCCAAAACTTATGTTAACATAGGGTGGAAATCCTCTAGTATATATAGGTTAGAGGGGAGGGAGAGGGCAGCCACCAAGGAGGAAAGTCCCCTTTGGGGCGTCCAAGCAAGTGGGGAGGAATAGCACTCCTCCCCTTGTCCAATCCCCCCCCCCCCCCCCCCGCTACAAGGAAAGGGGGGCGCCTTCCCACTTGGGCCCTTGTGGCCCAAGTTGCCTTCCACCTCTTGGCCTTTTTAGGCCTGTTGATATTAAATTAAATATATATTTGTTCTAGACATTTTCAGAGCATTATATATATAATTTAACATCCCTAAAAACATTTTCCACCTACATATATTAATCGGTAATACCCGGTATTACCCGGTATTCACCGAAACCCTTCCAGTGACCCCGAAACGCTTCTGGAACCTCTCGAAACTATGCCGGATATTAATGAAACAATTCCACAAACATATTCTCATCCCTCCCATCCTACTAACACTCAGCAGATTGTGATTACCTTAAGCTCTGACCCCGTAGGTTCGGTAACCATAGACATGAACGAAACCCCTTCGTTCAATGACCGATAGCGGAACCGTAGACATCCATATCGGTCCCTATGATTACACGAATGATATTCGAGTGAACCTTTGGTTATCATGTGATGTTCCCTTTGCTTCGTGATACTTTACAAAACCCGGTGTGCATCAGTATCCTCCAGAGTCAATACTATGCTCACTATACCGTTGCTCTCGTTATCGGTTTTGTTCTTATTTCTCGTTGACGTGTTCCGGCATCCCCGTGACGTAGTCACCTGTGTCTAGCCAGACAATGATGGATGCTTTCACACCGAGAGGGCCCTAAGAATATCTCTCCATCGCCGGAGGAGCAAATTCCACTCTCGAGCTGTCTGGTCACTTGTCAAACTTTCCGGTGTGCCTGAAAGTTGTAGCTATGATCACCTTGTTACAGATGACATTTGAGCAACCCCAAAGCCCACCGTTTGGTAGGAAGTGACCGAGACACTCTCATGGTTTGAGGAACTAAAAAACATGCTAACACTCCATGTTATAAAAGATGATTTCAGATAATATTATCACATAGTATAACAGACAAGTATTGGGTCGATTCAATATAATCGTTCTTCTAACATCATACCCTCAATAATGTTTTAGGACTATCGTTACACTTAACAATATCCTAAGATCCAGAAAACATGATCACCAACAAAACTTGAGACGGTCTTAGAGGCGAGACTGGGAACCTATTGTTTACCGTTTATCATTCCACACGTGCATATGAGTTTGTCCACTGAATTGCATTTTCCAGGATCATAGCAGTTATAGCATGGAATATAAACTCTTAACTATGAATAATCAAAATATAATAACACAATATTATTGCCTCTAGGGCATATTTCCAACAGTCTCCCACTTGCATTAGAGTCCATAATCTAGTTAGCACTTTTAACTTTGACACCAATTGCAATCTGGTGTCAGTCCATGCTTTGCTTGTGGTATAGACTTCGTCCTATCGAATCTGACAACTTCAGATCCGCGTGTATGATTTGCATTTCTATGCATCTATCATGCTTTCACAAGAATTCATAATTTGTGTGAAACCAACTTTGTATATGTATTGAATCACTGGTAGAACCTTTGATTCCTTAGACTGAGTCATGGTACCAACATTAAGAATAGTGTTCCAATGATACAATCATCTAGAAACCATACCAAGCTCATAAATGAACTTTGGATTCATCACCCTTTATTTTTGCTTCTAAAGCAATAATATACTTAGCCTTCTATTATAAAATTCACCACGGTAACTTTCTTGGACCAATTCCAACTTACTGTGCCACAATAAATCACTTTTAATTTGAAATCAAAAAATCACTTGCAGAAGAGATGAAGATTTTATAGATGTACTACTTACAACGAGCCTTCATTGATGTAACTACTTACAACAATCTCTTCATTTTCTCCGTGTGTGAGAAACATGTCGTTAATCCTTAACGACATTTACATTGTTGTACTATGATCAACAATTTGACCATACTAGTTACTTTTACTTACAACTAACTTGGAGTATTGGAAATATCTGGTTGTTTACATATCATGGAATACAAGTGTGGTTGAAATCATACTATGCTCATTAGTATTTCTGGATACCGACTCATTCCATGTGACATTGACAAGAAACTCTTCTTGACATTTTACATACTAAACAACTTTAGTATTCTGCCAGAATGTATTTTGGCTAAGTCCGATTAGACACCATTATCTCCATAGATCATTATGTCTAATGCTAAGACTATTCATTGCCTAAGTATTTTACTGAAAAACTAGTTTCAGTAAAGTCTTAATCCGTGTCAAGAAATTTACATAACTTCCAATCAACAATATGTCATGTACATATAGTGTTTAGAAATACTATCATGCTCCCACTCACTTTCTTGTAAATACAAGCATCTTCGCTTTAATCGATGAAATCAATTTATTTGACCATTTCATCAGTACGAAGATTTCAACACCACTATGCTTGCTTCAAATCACTATGGGATCTCTTGAAGTTTGCATAGTAGCATCCTCTGGATCGACAAAACTACCTTGGATCGTATCAAACATACAACCTTGGTTCTATTTCCATCTCATGGAATTATTTTAACATCCATCTATTTTATATTATAATTGAAATATTTAATAATTGCTAGTTTAACCCGAACTGACTTTAAGTATTGTTATGATGAGATAATCTCGTCATAGTCAATTCTTTGATCTTGTCATAAACTATTTGTAACAAGTCAAGCATTATAAAACATTTTTTATCTTTGTCAGTTTATATATCCATCACTACTCATTAGACTCTAAGTATTTCGAAGGGTTCATCAAGTTCTAAGCTTGAATTATGTGAATGGATACTATCTCGGATTATGTTGGCATATAGCCAATTTCCGGAGTCAGGGCCCATCAATGCTTCTCTGTAATTTATAGGTTCATTGTTTGCCCAACAATATTTTGTCTGCATAACACAAAGGTCTGCACGAATTTTCCCAACCTATATAGTTCAGCTGCAAGTTCTACCGTAGTATCTACATCTCATGTAGAGGCTTTTGTATCAGTCGCAGTAAAAAATTCTAGAATTACTTCCAGTGTTTCTTTTTTTTTTTGAGCTGATTACAAAGATTCTGCAATCTTGTCGAGTGGCACTGTCCTCCCACTCACTCTTTTGTAGAAAACATTTTCTTCAAAACTTCCGCACTCTATGGCAACACTTTGCCTCGGCGTAGTGATAGAGGAGTACCCAACTATTTGGGATAACCTACAAAGTAGCACTTATTTCAATAAATTTGATGGTGCTCCCTTTTTCAGTGTGAAAGCCGTAGTCTCTAAAGCATCACTTTGAAAGAATATTGGCAAAATAATTAATGTCATCTTTGACCTCACCATGTCATACATAGTTTGATAGCATCTACTTAAAACAACCTACTCTCAGTAGTGTTTCTAGGAGATGCAAGCTATAAAATTCTTTTATAGCTCATCAGACATTCGCTAAATTTGTAACTCAAATATTCTTTTCTGCAATCCAATTGTGGAAACATAATTTTCTTGTTACAATAATTTCTACTTCATTCTGAAAACCTTTTGAAACACTTCAAAAGATCCAAATTTATGCCTCAATTAGTAAATATAACTATCTACTTGAGTCATCCTTGAAGATAGATAAATCCACTGCTTGCAACAATACTTATTGGACTACACACATCGATATGCATATTGCCAATTATTTTGTTGCTCGTTCTCTATGGCCCGTGAATGGTATTTTAGTTTACTTCATTAATTGGACGAAACTGGCAAGTGACAGATGATTCTCAACTAGATGACTTCAAAATTCATCACTATGAAATTTCTCCATGCTAGTTTCCCCAATGTGACTAAATGCAGTGCCACACGGATGTGGTATTCTTTTAGTCTTGCAACATTTAGCGTCAATGTTATGGATGTTTAATTTATTATCAATATTCATAACATACATCTTATTCACAATAAGAGTATGCCCTTTTTTTCATAACATTGGACAACTGTTGTTCTATCATGGACAACCTCCTTCATAATATCGAAAAACTTTTGTTCTGTCATGAAGAATCTCCTTGCAACTTCTATGCAATGGGCTAGAGTGTACAAAAACTCTAAAATGAATTATGATAATAAATACAGAGGAAATACACTGATAGAAATACTGTAACTTTTTACAATCCATCAAAATATTTTAACCTCATTATTTGTTGGTCATTTAGGCAGTTCAAAGTTTATTGCAACAATTGGCAATAATATGCAATTGAATCGATACCCTTGTGATTAACCTTTTACCATAATACCGAAGAATCAGTAATCAACAAATTGATCATTTTTTCTAAGAACTACACTTTACTTGACCAACCACCTCTGCATCACATAACTTGTATGACATTCATACCCGAGCTGGACATTCCAGTCTTCTTTTCTTTCTGCCTTTTACTTCTTATAATTTTACTTCAATATTTCTCTTTACTCTTAGAAGAAACAACAACTTTAAGAGTGGCTGAGCCCTGAACTTCCCTAGGCGTGTAAGTCTCATTACATCCTTTGGTTTTGTTCTTTCTCTACAAGTTTTCACCGTCGACACATGACTGGCTTTCTTCCAGATCTTACGCATTTCAGTCTTAAACATAATTGAACACTTCACTAGAATTTGCAAACACAACACTTTTTTAGATATCGCATATCTTTTAGCCTTTGTTTGTTTCTGAAAACAATTTTCAGTTCTACGAATATCACATAACTATCCCAAACATTTTAAAGTTCGGGTTTCTTGGAAGCAAGCAGACCGTAATGCAATTCTAGCTTTTGGATCGAATGATGTGAGTCTCGTCATCCATTGCATCAGCAAGAGAGTATTGTAAACATGTAGTAGGACAAAATCCTTCTTGGCACTTTTAGAGGACGATCCTCACAAACATAAAGTTTCAACCAGATAAATAACAGTCAATCAATTTCAACAACAAAGGTGGAACCGTGAGCTATAATTCTACAACTATAATGCAAACTACACATAGACATTGTTCATAATTAATTTGCACTAGTTACTAAACTTAATTAATACATAATTGTGCTCCCACTCAAATCAATATCTCTCATAATTGATAGTGAGTGATTGAAGATCCAAGTCTAGTTCTCAGCCATTGATGTGTGCATCACTGATGACGAGAATTTTGACCGGTGGGCAATCTTTTGCCGATCATATCTCCATATGACTCTTGTCCATCTTTCGATGCTTTGTGCTCTGAGCTTAGAAGGATTCTGCCAGAACTTCAAGAGAACCGAGTTATATCTGCATGTATGTTCTGACCATCCCCGCCTTACACCTCACGTCCCGTTTGTGCTCATGTGTACATGACCCACTCCAGAATGCTACGTGTTATAGACGGTTGCAACACTGGGAAGAGCACCTTTTTACTTGATAATTACTGTGAGAGATCATGCTAATAATTGACTACTACGCAATCAAAGGGTACAAACAACAAAGGGATAAACATCTCAGGCAATTCATAATAGCATGATATGGTATAGACCTGGGCGCCGGGAGTTCTCCGTGATCGTCTTCAATCTCCAGTTGAAGCGACGTGACGACCAATATTTTGTTGCCGTGGCAACCGTTTCAAAAACTTTATCATGACGGCAATCTCAGAAAACGTTGCTGTGGCGACCGTTTCAGAAAAGTTGTTGTGGCACCAAAATCTGAAATTCCGTTGTGGCACGAAATTATAGCTCCTCGTCTCGCGCTTGGTACACCTTCTCCTCGTTGGTGTCCTCCGTGTACATCTTGCCACCGTCACCTGTAATCTATCTCTATGATATTTACATTAAGGTGGCAATCTCGTGGCTCGAGCGATCATGCCGTGACGCGCAGACCACTTAACATTACAACATATAACCATCTCATACATAAACTCATTATCATGACGAAGTCTATACCACATCATATGCAAACCCTGCAAAACCAAGTTAGACGTCCTCTAATCGGTTTGGCAAATTTTAATTACGTGGCTTCTAGGGTTTCCGGATAAACCTAGCTACCTACACAAACACAACAAGGCGATGTTCTTGATGCTAGATTAAGTTTCGGGGTGTGTGAAGGAGAGACTTAATTAAAAGTCTCATCCCCCACACTAAACTTCGTCAATACGCGTGACCCCCTAGAGGATCATACATCTTCCACACCCCCTTGTGTACACGACGGTTCAATATTCCCGACTATGATGTAGCGCAAGGAACTGTTAGCAGATCGTCGATAGACAGAGCCGATCGATTGTCAGAACCTTGTAGCAAAACTACATCATTCTGCCGATGAACTGAACCGAAGCAACACTCATGGGAAGCATAGCAAGAACACCAACCCTCACATATTAGATGTGATCTAGATTGGAACCTGCATCTACTCATAGAACCGCTCATGATGCCACAATTGGGAAACGTAGTAGAAAACAAAAAAAATCGCCCTACGATCACCCAGGAACAATATGAAGATGCATAACGGGTTGTGATCAACGATCGTTACCGACTCCAGGAGTGCAGCGGAAGTAGATGAGTTGGTGTAGATCGTACTTGGAGTCCCTCGAATGTCGATGATGATCCCGCGAACCACCCTCGAAAGATCCCTCGAACAGAAGACCGAAAGCACGGCCTCTCTACTTGGTTGCAAGCGTACGGCTTCACGATCCAGCAGCGCTTCGCTGTCCAGAGCTAATCATCGCCGGAGAATTAGAGGGAGGAGATTAGAACCACATGGGGCTTCTAATTATTAGGATTAGAGGTGGCTAGGGCTAGCTCTAATTAGTCAACTAGGACCAGCAAGAACTAGAACTAGATCAACTAGAAGAGACTCCAAAACTTATGTTAACATAGGGTGGAAATCCTCTAGTATATATAGGTTAGAGGGGAGGGAGAGGGCAGCCACCAAGGGGGAAAGCCCCCTTTGGGGCTTCCAAGCAAGGGGGAGGATTAGGACTCCTCCCCTTGTCCAATTCGGCCCCCCCACAAGGAAAGGGGGGCGCCTTCCCACTTGGGCCCTTGTGGCCCAAGTTGCCTTCCACCTCTTGGCCTTTTTAGGCCCGTTGATATTAAATTAAATATATATATTTGTTTAGACATTTTTAGAGCATTATATATATATATAATTTAACATCCCCGGAAACATTTTCCACCTATATATATTAATCGGTATTACTCGGTATTCACCGAAACCCTTCCGGTGACCCCGAAACGCTTCCGAAACCTCTCGAAACTATTCCGCATATTAATGAAACAATTCCACAAATATATTCTCATCACTCCCATCCTACTAACACTCAGCAGATTTTGATTACCTTAAGCTTGTGACCCTGTAGGTTCGGTAACCATAGACATGAACGAAACCCCTTCGTTCAATGACCGATAGCGGAACCATGGACATCCATATCGGTCCCTATGATTACACGAATGATATTAGAGTGAACCTTTGGTTATCATGTGATGTTCCCTTTGCTTCGTGATACTTTACAAAACCCAGTGTGCATCGGTATCCTCGAGAGTCATCACTATGCTCACTATACCGTTGCTCCCGTTACCGGTTTTGTTCTTCTTTCTCGTTGATGTGTTCCGGCATCCCCGTGATGTAGTCACCTGTGTCTGGCCAGATGATGATGGATGATGTCATAGCGAGTGGGCCCTAAGAATATCTCTCCATCGCCGGAGGAGCAAATCCCACTCTCGAGTTGTCTGGTCACTTGTCAAACTTTTCGGTGTGCCTGAAAGTCGTCGTTATGATCACCTTATTACAAATGACGTTTGAGCAACCCCAAAGCCCATCGTCCGGTAGGAAGTGACCAAGACACTCTCATGGTCCGAGGAACTAAAAAACATGCTAACACTCCATGTTATAACATATGATTTCAGACGATATGATCACATAGTATAACAGACAAGTATTGGGTCGATTCAATATGATCGTTCTTCTAACATCATACCCTCAATGTTGTTTTAGGACTATCGTTACACTTAATGATATCCTAAGATCCGGAAACGTGATCACCAACAACACTTGAGCCGGTCTTAGAGGCGAGACCGGGAACCTATTGTTTACCGTTTATCATTCCACATGTGCATATGAGTTTTCCACTGAATCGCATATTCCAGGATCATAGCAGTTATAGCATGGAATATAAACTCTTAACTATGAATAATGGAAATATAATAATACAATATTATTACCTCTAGGGCATATTTCCAACAAGGAGGCCACGCCTAGAGCCTCCACGAGCTATCACTTTGACTCTTATCCAAGCCAGGGATGGTGATCACCAAGCTAGGCGAAAGCCTAAGCTTCGGGGAGTACGTATTTCTCATCAACGTTACATTCATGTTCATACATTTCCTTTTAGTCATTGGTGTTCATCCTCTTTCATTGTATTGTCCATGTTATCTTTATTTTCTCGCTTTCTTCTAGTGTGTTTGAATTTTTTTGAGAAAACCCAAAAATATTTCTCACCTCTTTTCGATTTTCTTTCTAGTTTAATTAGTTGTCGTATTAAAAAAACAAAAAGATTTCTCATTTCTTCTTTTGCCTGTTGGGAGCTTTCCCGCGTAAATAATTTTCTTGTTTTTTTTCTTTGTTAATTTGCTTTCTTCAATAAAAACTAAAAACTTCAAAAATATTTCAGCGTGTTTCTCTGAAATTCTTCTCTTTTGTTGAGTCGTACTAAGGAGAAGACCACGATGAAAATATTGAGTGGCTCTCATCTGCATTATTGTTAATCTAACAAAGAGCCCATATTATTTAGTCTTCGCCTTTGAATAAAATGTTAGCAGATTCCAGCTTAGTCCATGGCACTCTTGCACTATTATTATTTTCATACCATTAGGTCATGCAAGTGAAAGGCAATAATGACGATATATGATGAAGTGGCTGAGGTAAAGAAAGGCGGGTATGAACTCAACTTGTTTTTGTTTTTGTAAATATGTTTAACTCAGTATCCATGATTCAGCATATTATGATTAAACATGTTTATGATGATAATTAGAGACTATAGTTGGCCATGCCATGCTTAAGTAGCTAGGAGTGGATAATGATTTATTTTAGCTGTTAACATGCATTGATTGTGATGTAGTATGATGATATGGTATCCTCCTATGAATGATTCGCGTGGCTTGACTTGGCACATGTTCACACATGCAGTTGATTCAAAACCAACATAGCCTCCATGATATTTATGTTCATGGTGTTCATATCCTACTCATGCTAGTATTCAATGTTAATTATTCACAACGCAAGTTCATGACCGTTTTCGCTCTCTAGCTGGTCGCTTCTCAACCTATTTGCTAGCCTTCGCCTGTACTAAGCGGGAATACTGCTCGTGCATCCACATCCTTAAACCAAAGTTATCCCAGATGAGTCCACTATATCTACCTATATGCGGTATCACCCTGCCGTTCCAAGTAAATTTGCATGAGCCACCTCTAAAAATTCAAATGAACATCTGTTTTGTGTGCCCGTACCACTCATGGAGTCACATGGGGTGGTTAGTATCTTCCATGCTAAGCGAGTTATTCTCATGATGAGTGTTTATTCACTCGTCCTTGCACGAGAGGGGCTAGTAATCGGGATGCCTAGTCCCGTGATCAAAATTGAAAGTAATTAAACAAAACTCCCCTGGACTGTTGTTGGTATGGAGGGCACCCGAGGATTCGGCTAGCCATGGCATGTGTTGTAGGTGGAGGGGGAGTAAACTTTACTTTTACCGCTTGGGAACCGCCGCTAATTTGTTTAGCATGGAAGATATTGAAAACTCTTGGTCGTAATGATGACAGGAAAGGTATACCTCCCAAAATTATATTTACCTCTGATTTAAGCTTTGAGCTCTGGCACCTCTGCAAATCCCTGCTTCCCTCTGCGAAGGGTCTATCTATTTACTTTTATGTTATTTTACTTCTATTGTTGAGTCATCACCTTCTCAAATAAGCACCAGTCTTGAGAGCACTATTGTCATCCTCATGCATTGCGTATAGTTAATGTTGGGTGCATCATGACTGGATCTCTTCTACCATGAATTACAATGTTTAGTCGCTACTTGAACTTTGGAGGTGCTCTGCATTTATGTTTTGCGGTCTCAGAAAGGGCTAGTGAGATACCATTATTGTCATATTATATCATGATCGTTTTGACAAAGTGTTGGCATTTGAAATATTTTATTATTGCTCGCTAGTTGATTATGTCATTGGTATGAGTGAATATAATTTCTAATAGTTATCATCTGCATGGTTAGTCATGATCCTTGATGAAAACCTGGGTATTATTTAAGCATATATATGGACACAAGAACAAAAGAGTTCGTAAAAGTTTTTCTTTGTCACTTTCAGTTTATCAACTGAATTGCTTGAGGACAAGCAATAGGTTAAGCTTGGGGGAAGTGATACGTCTCCGTCGTATCTAATTTTCCTAATGCTTCTGCTCTTGTTTTGGACTCTAATTTGCATGATTTGAATGAAACTAACCCGGACTGACACTGTTTTTAGCAGAACTACCATGGTGTTGTTTCTGTGCAGAAATAAAAGTTCTCGAAATTGGACGAAACTTTTTGGAGAATTATTTTTGAATAAAAGAAAAATACTGGAAGCAAGACCCACTGGAGGGGGGCAGCTGCCCACTAGGCATCAGGGCGCGCCACTCCCCCCCCTGGGGCGCCCTGGTGGGTAGTGGGGCCCACGAGGCTCCGCTGACCCTAATGTCCATCCTATAAATTCCTATTTTTTGAGAGAAAAATATGGGAGGAAGTTACATCGCATTTTACGATACGGAGCCGCCGCCACCTCCTGTTCTTCATCGGGAGGCTAGATCTAGAGTCTGTTCGGGGCTCTGGAGAGGGGGATCTTCCGTCTTCGTCATCATCAACCATCCTCCATCACCAATTTCAGGATGCTTACCGCCGGGAGTGAGTAATTCCTTCGTAGGCTTGCTGGATGGTGAGGGGTTGGATGAGATTCATCATGTAATCGAGTTAGTTTTGTTAGGGCTTGATCCCTAGTATCCATTATGTTCTGAGATTGATGTTGCTATGACTTTGCTATGCTTAATGCTTGTCCTAGGCCTGAGTGTCATGATTTCATATCTGAACCGTTATGTTTTCACCAATATATTTGTGTTCTTGATCCTACCATGCAAGTTATATGCACCTATTACGTGTTATGATCCGCATACCCCAAGGTGACAATAATTGGGATTCTTTCCAGTGATTACCATAATTTGAGGAGTTCATGTATTCACTATGTGCTAATGCTTTGTTTCGGTTCTCTATTAAAAGGAGACCTTAATATCCCTTTGTTTCCTTATGGACCCCGCTGCCGCGGGAGGGTAGGACAAAAGATGTCATGCAAGTTCTTTTCCATAAGCACGTATGACTATTTACGGAGTACATGCCAACATTACATTGATGAATTGGAGCTAGTTCTGCGTCACGCTAGGTTATGACTGTCATATGATGAATATTATCCAACATTATCACCAATCCAATGCCTACGAGTTTTTCACATATTGTTCTTGCTAAGTTACTACTGCCGTTACTACTGTCACTACTGCTACAAAACTACAGCTACTACTGTTACTGTTACTAGCATTGCTACTGCTATCAAACTATCATACTACTGTGCTACTGATCATGCTAGTGCAGATATTTAGTCTCCAAGTGTGGTTGAATTGACAACTCATCTGCTAATACTTACAAATATTCTTTGGCTCCCCTTGTGTCGAATTAATAAATTTGGTTTGAATACTCTACCCTCGAAAACTATTGCGGTCCCCTATACTTGTGGGTGTTGGAAATATGCCCTAGAGGCAATAATAAAATGGTTATTATTATATTTCCTTGTTCATGATAATTGTCTGTTATTCATGCTATAATTGTGTTATCCGGAAATCGTAATACATGTGTGAATACATAGACCACAACATGTCCCTAGTAAGCCTCTAGTTGACTAGCTCGTTGATCAATAGATGGTTACGGTTTCCTGACCATGGACATTGGATGTCATTGATAACGGGATCACATCATTAGGAGAATGATGTGATGGACAAGACCCAATCCTAAGCCTAGCACTAGATCGTGTAGTTCGTTTGCTAAAGCTTTTCCAATGTCAAGTAACTTTTCCTTAGACCATGAGATTGTGCAACTCCCGGATACCGTAGGAGTGCTTTGGGTGCACCAAACGTCACAACGTAACTGGGTGGCTATAAAGGTGCACTACGGGTATCTCCGAAAGTATCTGTTGGGTTGGCACGAATCGAGACTGGGTTTTGTCACTCCATGTAACGGAGAGGTACCTCTGGGCCCACTCGGTAGGACATCATCATAATGAGCTCAATGTGATCAAGGAGTTGTTCACGGGATGATGTGTTACGGAAACGAGTAAAGAGACTTGCCGGTAACGAGATTGAACAAGGTATCGAGATACCGACGATCGAATCTCGGGCAAGTATCGTACCGATAGACAAAGGGAATTGCGTACGGGATTGATTGAATCCTCGACATCGTGGTTCATCCGATGAGATCATCGAGGAGCATGTGGGAGCCAACATGGGTATCCAGATCCCGCTGTTGGTTATTGACCGGAGAGTCGTCTCGGTCATGTCTGCGTGTCTCCCGAACCCGTAGGGTCTACACACTTAAGGTTCGGTGACGCTAGGGTTATAGAGATATTAGTATGCGGTAACCCGAAGGTTGTTCGGAGTCTCGGATGAGATCCTGGACGTCACGAGGAGTTCCGGAATGGTCCGGAGGTAAAGATTTATATATGGGAAGTCCTATTTTGGCCACCGGAAAATGTCGTGCCCGGTAAGCCAGCTGCCGGGAAGAAGTCGAAGAATGGACCCAAGCCTGAGACTGAGTGCTTTTATTGCAAGGGAAACGGTCACTGGAAGCGAAACTGCCCCAAGTACTTGGCGGACAAGAAGGCCGGCAATACCAAAGGTATATATGATATACATGTAATTGATGTGTACCTTACCAGCACTCGTAGTAGTTCCTGGGTATTTGATACCGGTGCGGTTGCTCATATTTGTAACTGAAAGCAGGAACTGCGGAATCAGCGTAGACTGGCAAAGGACGAGGTGACGATGCGCGTCGGGAATGGTTCCAAGGTCGATGTGATCGCCGTCGGCACGCTACCTCTGCATCTACCTACGGGATTAGTTTTAAACCTCAATAATTGTTATTTAGTACCAGCTTTGAGCATGAACATTGTATCTGGATCTCGCTTAATGCGAGATGGCTACTCATTTAAATCTGAGAATAATGGTTGTTCTATTTATATGAGAGATATGTTTTATGGTCATGCCCCGCTGGTGAACGGTTTATTTTTATTGAATCTCGAACGTGATGTTACACATGTTTATAATGTGAATGCCAAGAAATGCAAGGTTGATAACGATAGTCCCACATACTTGTGGCACTGCCGCCTTGGTCATATCGGTGTTAAACGCATGAAGAAACTCCATGCAGATGGACTTTTGGAGTCTCTTGATTATGAATCATTTGACAGATGCGAACCATGCCTCTTGGGCAAGATGACCAAGACTCCGTTCTCCGGAACAATGGAGCGAGCAACCAACTTATTGGAGATCATACATACTGATGTGTGTGGTCCGATGAGTGTTGAGGCTCGCGGTGGTTATCGTTATGTTCTCACCCTCACCGATGATTTGAGTAGATATGGGTATGTCTACTTGATGAAGCACAAGTCTGAGACCTTTGAAAAGTTCAAGGAATTTCAGAGTGAGGTTGAGAATCAACGTGACAAGAAAATAAAGTTCTTACGATCAGATCGTGGAGGAGAATATTTGAGTCATGAATTTGGCACGCACTTAAGGAAATGTGGAATTGTTTCACAACTCACGCCGCCTGGAACACCTCAGCGTAATGGTGTGTCCGAACGTCGTAATCGCACTCTATTGGATATGGTGCGATCTATGATGTCTCTTACCGATTTACTGCTATCCTTTTGGGGTTATGCTTTAGAGACTGCCGCATTCACTTTAAATAGGGCACCGTCAAAATCCGTTGAGACGACACCGTATGAATTATGGTTTGGGAAGAAACCTAAGCTGTCGTTTCTGAAAGTTTGGGGATGCGATGCTTATGTGAAGAAACTTCAACCAGAGAAGCTCGAACCCAAGTCGGAAAAATGCGTATTCATAGGATACCCTAAGGAAACTATTGGGTATACCTTCTACCTAAGATCCGAGGGCAAGATCTTTGTTGCCAGGAATGGATCCTTTCTAGAGAAAGAGTTTCTCTCGAAAGAAGTAAGTGGGAGGAAAGTGGAGCTTGATGAGATGACCCTCGAACCGGAGAGTAGCGCAGCACAGGAAAATGTTTCTGTGGAGCCTACACCGGCTAGAGAGGAAGTTGTTGATAATGATCATGATCAAGCTACCACTGAACTTCGAAGGTCCACGAGGACACGTTCCGCACCAGAGTGGTATGGCAATCCTGTCCTGGAAATCATGTTGTTAGACAACAGTGAACCTTCGAACTATGAAGAAGCGATGGCGGGCCCGGATTCCGACAAATGGCTTGAAGCCATGAAATCCGAGATAGGATCCATGTAAGAAAACGAAGTATGGACTTTGACTGACTTGCCCGATGATCGGCAAGCCATAGAAAATAAATGGATCTTTAAGAAGAAGACTGACGCGGATGGTAATGTGACCATCTATAAGGCTCGGCTTGTCGCTAAGGGTTATCGACAAGTTCAAGGGGTTGACTACGATGAGACTTTCTCACCCGTAGCGAAGCTGAAATCCGTCAGAATCATGTTAGCAATTGCCGCATACTATGATTATGAGATATGGCAAATGGACGTCAAAACGGCATTCCTTAATGGTTTTTTTAAGGAAGAGTTGTATATGATACAACCGGAAGGTTTTGTCGACCCTGAGAATGCTGACAAGGTATGCAAGCTCCAGCGCTCAATCTATGGGCTGGTGCAAGCATCTCGGAGTTGGAACATTCGCTTTGACGAGATGATCAAAGCGTTTGGGTTCACACAGACTTATGGAGAAGCCTGTGTTTACAAGAAAGTGAGTGGGAGCTCTGTAGCATTTCTCATATTATATGTGGATGACATACTGCTGATGGGAAATGATATAGAATTCTTGGAAAGTATAAAGGCCTACTTGAATAAGTGTTTTTCAATGAAGGACCTTGGAGAAGCTGCTTATATATTAGGCATCAAGATCTATAGAGATAGATCGAGACGCCTCATAGGTCTTTCGCAAAGCACATACCTTGATAAGATATTGAAGAAGTTCAATATGGATATTTCCAAGAAGGGGTTCTTGCCTGTATTGCAAGGTGTGAAATTGAGATCGGCTCAATGCCCGACCACGGCAAAAGATATAGAAGAGATGAGTGTCATCCCCTATGCCTCAGCCATAGGGTCTATTATGTATGCCATGCTGTGTACCAAACCTGATGTAAACCTTGCTGTAAGTTTGGTAGGTAGGTACCAAAGTAATCCCGGCAAGGAACACTGGACAGCGGTCAAGAACATCCTGAAGTACCTGAAAAGGACTAAGGATATGTTTCTCGTATATGGAGGTGACGAAGAGCTCGTCGTAAAGGGTTACGTCGACGCTAGCTTCGACACAGATCCGGATGACTCCAAGTCACAAACCGGATACGTGTATATTTTGAATGGTGGAGCGGTAAGCTGGTGCAGTTGCAAGCAAAGCGTCGTGGCGGTTCTACATGCAAAGCGGAGTACATAGCAGCCTCGGAGGCAGCACACGAAGCAGTATGGATGAAGGAGTTCATCACCGACCTAGGAGTCATTCCAAATGCGTCGGGTCCAATGGCTCTCTTCTGTGACAACACTGGAGCTATTGCCCTTGCCAAGGAGCCCAGGTTTCACAAAAGGACCAGGCATATCAAGCGTCGCTTCAACTCCATACGTGAACATGTTCAAGATGGAGACATAGATATTTGTAAAGTGCACACGGATTTGAATGTAGCAGATCCATTGACTAAACCTCTTTCACGAGCAAAACATGATCAACACCAGTACTCTATGGGTGTTCGATTCATCACAATGTAACTAGATTATTGACTCTAGTGCAAGTGGGAGACTGTTGGAAATATGCCCTAGAGGCAATAATAAAATGGTTATTATTATATTTCCTTGTTCATGATAATTGTCTGTTATTCATGCTATAATTGTGTTATCCGGAAATCGTAATACATGTGTGAATACATAGACCACAACATGTCCCTAGTAAGCCTCTAGTTGACTAGCTCGTTGATCAATAGATGGTTACGGTTTCCTGACCATGGACATTGGATGTCATTGATAACGGGATCACATCATTAGGAGAATGATGTGATGGACAAGACCCAAGCCTAAGCCTAGCACTAGATCGTGTAGTTCGTTTGCTAAAGCTTTTCCAATGTCAAGTAACTTTTCCTTAGACCATGAGATTGTGCAACTCCCGGATACCGTAGGAGTGCTTTGGGTGCACCAAACGTCACAACGTAACTGGGTGGCTATAAAGGTGCACTACGGGTATCTCCGAAAGTATCTGTTGGGTTGGCACGAATCGAGACTGGGATTTGTCACTCCATGTAACGGAGAGGTACCTCTGGGCCCACTCGGTAGGACATCATCATAATGAGCTCAATGTGATCAAGGAGTTGTTCACGGGATGATGTGTTACGGAAACGAGTAAAGAGATTTGCCGGTAACGAGATTGAACAAGGTATCGAGATACCGACGATCGAATCTCGGGCAAGTATCGTACCGATAGACAAAGGGAATTGCGTACGGGATTGATTGAATCCTCGACATCGTGGTTCATCTGATGAGATCATCGAGGAGCATGTGGGAGCCAACATGGGTATCCAGATCCCGCTGTTGGTTATTGACCGGAGAGTCGTCTCGGTCATGTCTGCGTGTCTCCCGAACCCGTAGGGTCTACACACTTAAGGTTCGGTGACGCTAGGGTTATAGAGATATTAGTATGCGGTAACCCGAAGGTTGTTCGGAGTCTAGGATGAGATCCTGGACGTCACGAGGAGTTCCGGAATGGTCCGGAGGTAAAGATTTATATATGGGAAGTCCTATTTTGGCCACCGGAAAATGTTCGGGATTTTTCGGTATTGTACCGAGAAGGTTCTAGAAGGTTCCGGAGTGGGGCCCACCTGCATGGGGGGACCCACATGAACGTGGGTAGTGGGGGCAAGGCCCCACACCCCTAGTCAAGGCGCACCAAGATTCCCCCTTAGAAGGAATAAGATCATATCCCGAAGGGATAAGATCAAGATCCCTAAAAAAGGGGGATAACAATCGGTGGGGAAGGGAAAGGATGGGATTTCTTTCCTTCCACCTTTGCCAATGCCCCAATGGACTTGGAGGGTAAGAAACCAGCCCCCTCCACCCCTATATATAGTGGGGAGGTGCATGGGAGAAACAGCTCAGCCCCTGGCGCCTCCCTCTCCCTCCCGTGACACCTCTTCCTCCTCCAGTAGCGCTTGGCGAAGCCCTGCTGAAATCCCGCTGCTTCCACCACCACACCGTCGTGCTGCTGGATCTCCATCAACCTCTCCTCCCCCCTTGCTGGATCAAGAAGGAGGAGACGTCTCTGCTCCGTACGTGTGTTGAACGCGGAGGTGCCGTCCGTTCGGCGCTCGGTCATCGGTGATTTGGATCACGACGAGTACGACTCCATCAACCCCGTTCTCTTGAACGCTTCCGCTCGCGATCTACAAGGGTATGTAGATACACTCCCCTCTCACTCGTTGCTAGATGACTCCATAGATTGATCTTGGTGATGCGTAGAAATTTTTAAAATTCTGCTACGTTCCCCAACAGTGGCATCATGAGCTAGGTCTATGCGTAGTATCTTGCACGAGTAGAACACAAAGTAGTTGTGGGCGTCGATTTGTCAATCTTCTTGCCGTTACTAGTCTTATCTTGATTCGGCGGCACTGTGGGATGAAGCGGCCCGGACCGACCTTACACGTACGCTTACGTGAGACAGGTTCCACCGACTGACATGCACTAGTTGCATAAGGTGGCTAGCGGGTGTCTGTCTCTCCCACTTTAGTCGGATCGGATTCGATGAACAGGGTCCTTATGAAGGGTAAATAGAAATTGGCATATCACGTTGTGGTTTTGGCGTAGGTAAGAAACGTTCTTGCTAGAAACCTATAGCAGTCACATAAAAACTTGCAACAACAATTAGAGGACGTCTAACTTGTTTTTGCAGCAAGTGCTTTGTGATGTGATATGGCCAAAGGATGTGATGAATGATATATGTGATGTATGAGATGATCATGTTCTTGTAATAGGAATCACGACTTGCATGTCGATGAGTATGACAACCGGCAGGAGCCATAGGAGTTGTCTTAATTTGTTATATGACCTGCGTGTCATTGAAATTCGCCATGTAATTACTTTACTTTATTGCTAACCGTTAGCCGTAGTAGTAGAAGTAATAGCTGGCGAGACAACTTCATGAAGACACGATGATGGAGATCATGATGATGGAGATCATGGTGTCATGCCGGTGACGATGATGATCATGGAGCCCCGAAGATGGAGATCAAAAGGAGCAAAGTGATAATGGCCATATCATGTCACTATTTTGATTGCATGAGATGTTTATCATGTTTTTGCATCTTATTTGCTTAGAACGACGGTAGCATATATAAGATGATCCCTTACTAAAATTTCAAGAAAGTGTTCCCCCTAACTGTGCACCGTTGCGAAGGTTCGTTGTTTCGAAGCACTACGTGTTGATCGGGTGTGATAGATTCTAACGTTCGAATACAACGGGTGTAAGCCAGATTTACACAGCAATACACTTAGGTTGACTTGACGAGCCTAGCATGTACAGACATTGCCTCGGAACACAAGAGACCGAAAGGTCGAGCATGAGTCGTATAGAAGATACGATCAACATGGGGATGTTCACCGTTGATGACTAGTCCGTCTCACGTGATGATCGGACACGGCCTAGTCGATTCGGATCATGTAATCACTTAGATGACGAGAGGGATGTCTATCTGAGTGGGAGTTCATTACATAATTTGATTAGATGAACTTAATTGTCATGAACTTAGTCTAAATGTTACATATCTATCTTGTAGATCAAATGGCCAACGCTAATGTTACCCTCAACTTCAAAGCGTTCCTAGAGAAAAACAAGCTGAAAGACGATGGTAGCAACTATGCGGACTGGGTCCGTAACCTGAGGATTATCCTCATAGCTGCCAAGAAATCATATGTCCTTGAAGCACCGTTAGGTGACCCACCTGCTCTCCCAGCACTGCCAGACGATTTGAACGTTTGGCAGACACGCACCGATGATTACTCCTTCGTTCAGTGCGGCATGCTCTTCAGCTTAGAACCGGGGCTCCAAAAGCGTTTTGAGCATCACGGAGCATATGAGATGTTCGAAGAGCTGAAAATGGTTTTCCAAGCTCATGCCCGGATCGAGAGATATGAAGTCTCTGATAAGTTCTACAGCTGTAAGATGGAGGAAAATAGTTCTGTCAGCGAGCACATACTCAAAATGTCTGGGTTGCACAGCCGCTTGGCTCAGCTGGGAGTTAATCTCCCGGATGACGCGGTCGTTGACAGAATCCTTCAGTCGCTTCCACCTAGCTACAAGAGCTTCGTGATGAACTTCAACATGCAGGGGATGGAAAAGACCATTCCTGAGGTATATGCGATGCTGAAGTCAGCGGAGGCAGAGATCAGAAAGGAACATCAAGTGTTGATGGTGAATAAAACCACTAAGTTCAAGAAGGGCAAGGGTAAGAAGAACTTCAAGAAGGACGGCAAGGGAGTTGCCGCGCCCGGTAAGCCAGCTGCCGGGAAGAAGTCGAAGAATGGACCCAAGCCTGAGACTGAGTGCTTTTATTGCAAGGGAAACGGTCACTGGAAGCGAAACTGCCCCAAGTACTTGGCGGACAAGAAGGCCGGCAATACCAAAGGTATATATGATATACATGTAATTGATGTGTACCTTACCAGCACTCGTAGTAGTGCCTGGGTATTTGATACCGGTGCGGTTGCTCATATTTGTAACTCAAAGCAGGAACTGCGGAATCAGCGTAGACTGGCAAAGGACGAGGTGACGATGCGCGTCGGGAATGGTTCCAAGGTCGATGTGATCGCCGTCGGCACGCTACCTCTGCATCTACCTACGGGATTAGTTTTAAACCTCAATAATTGTTATTTAGTACCAGCTTTGAGCATGAACATTGTGTCTGGATCTCGCTTAATGCGAGATGGCTACTCATTTAAATCTGAGAATAATGGTTGTTCTATTTATATGAGAGATATGTTTTATGGTCATGCCCCGCTGGTGAATGGTTTATTTTTATTGAATCTCGAACGTGATGTTACACATGTTTATAATGTGAATGCCAAGAAATGCAAGGTTGATAACGATAGTCCCACATACTTGTGGCACTGCCGCCTTGGTCATATCGGTGTTAAACGCATGAAGAAACTCCATGCAGATGGACTTTTGGAGTCTCTTGATTATGAATCATTTGATAGATGCGAACCATGCCTCTTGGGCAAGATGACCAAGACTCCGTTCTCCGGAACAATGGAGCGAGCAACCAACTTATTGGAGATCATACATACTGATGTGTGTGGTCCAATGAGTGTTGAGGCTCGCGGTGGCTATCGTTATGTTCTCACCCTCACCGATGATTTGAGTAGATATGGGTATGTCTACTTGATGAAGCACAAGTCTGAGACCTTTGAAAAGTTCAAGGAATTTCAGAGTGAGGTTGAGAATCAACGTGACAAGAAAATAAAGTTCTTACGATCAGATCGTGGAGGAGAATATTTGAGTCATGAATTTGGCACGCACTTAAGGAAATGTGGAATTGTTTCACAACTCACGCCGCCTGGAACACCTCAGCGTAATGGTGTGTCCGAACGTCGTAATCGCACTCTATTGGATATGGTGCGATCTATGATGTCTCTTACCGATTTACCGCTATCCTTTTGGGGTTATGCTTTAGAGCCTGCCGCATTCACTTTAAATAGGGCACCGTCAAAATCCGTTGAGACGACACCGTATGAATTATGGTTTGGGAAGAAACCTAAGCTGTCGTTTCTGAAAGTTTGGGGATGCGATGCTTATGTGAAGAAACTTCAACCAGAGAAGCTCGAACCCAAGTCGGAAAAATGCGTATTCATAGGATACCCTAAGGAAACTATTGGGTATACCTTCTACCTAAGATCCGAGGGCAAGATCTTTGTTGCCAGGAATGGATCCTTTCTAGAGAAAGAGTTTCTCTCGAAAGAAGTGAGTGGGAGGAAAGTGGAGCTTGATGAGATGACCCTCGAACCGGAGAGTAGCGCAGCACAGGAAAATGTTTCTGTGGAGCCTACACCGGCTAGAGAGGAAGTTATTGATAATGATCATGATCAAGCTACCACTGAACTTCGAAGGTCCACGAGGACACGTTCCGCACCAGAGTGGTATGGCAATCCTGTCCTGGAAATCATGTTGTTAGACAACAGTGAACCTTCGAACTATGAAGAAGCGATGGCGGGCCCGGATTCCGACAAATGGCTTGAAGCCATGAAATCCGAGATAGGATCCATGTATGAAAACGAAGTATGGACTTTGACTGACTTGCCCGATGATCGGCAAGCCATAGAAAATAAATGGATCTTTAAGAAGAAGACTGACGCGGATGGTAATGTGACCATCTATAAGGCTCGGCTTGTCGCGAAGGGTTATCAACAAGTTCAAGGGGTTGACTACGATGAGACTTTCTCACCCGTAGCGAAGCTGAAATCCGTCAGAATCATGTTAGCAATTGCCGCATACTATGATTATGAGATATGGCAAATGGACGTCAAAACGGCATTCCTTAATGGTTTTCTTAAGGAAGAGTTGTATATGATACAACCGGAAGGTTTTGTCGACCCTGAGAATGCTGACAAGGTATGCAAGCTCCAGCGCTCAATCTATGGGCTGGTGCAAGCATCTCGGAGTTGGAACATTCGCTTTGACGAGATGATCAAAGCGTTTGGGTTCACACAGACTTATGGAGAAGCCTGTGTGTACAAGAAAGTGAGTGGGAGCTCTGTAGCATTTCTCATATTATATGTGGATGACATACTGCTGATGGGAAATGATATAGAATTCTTGGAAAGTATAAAGGCCTACTTGAATAAGTGTTTTTCAATGAAGGACCTTGGAGAAGCTGCTTATATATTAGGCATCAAGATCTATAGAGATAGATCGAGACGCCTCATAGGTCTTTCGCAAAGCACATACCTTGATAAGATATTGAAGAAGTTCAATATGGATCAGTCCAAGAAGGGGTTCTTGCCTATATTGCAAGGTGTGAAATTGAGCTCGGCTCAATGCCCGACCACGGCAAAAGATATAGAAGAGATGAGTGTCATCCCCTATGCCTCAGCCATAGGGTCTATTATGTATGCCATGCTGTGTACCAGACCTGATGTAAACCTTGCTGTAAGTTTGGTAGGTAGGTACCAAAGTAATCCCGGCAAGGAACACTGGACAGCGGTCAAGAGCATCCTGAAGTACCTGAAAAGGACTAAGGATATGTTTCTCGTATATGGAGGTGACGAAGAGCTCGTCGTAAAGGGTTACGTCGACGCTAGCTTCGACACAGATCCGGATGACTCCAAGTCACAAACCGGATACGTGTATATTTTGAATGGTGGAGCGGTAAGCTGGTGCAGTTGCAAGCAAAGCGTCGTGGCGGGTTCTACATGCGAAGCGGAGTACATAGCAGCCTCGGAGGCAGCACACGAAGCAGTATGGATGAAGGAGTTCATCACCGACCTAGGAGTCATTCCAAATGCGTCGGGTCCAATGGCTCTCTTCTGTGACAACACTGGAGCTATTGCCCTTGCCAAGGAGCCCAGGTTTCACAAAAGGACCAGGCATATCAAGCGTCGCTTCAACTCCATACGTGAACATGTTCAAGATGGAGACCTAGATATTTGTAAAGTGCACACGGATTTGAATGTAGCAGATCCGTTGACTAAACCTCTTTCACGAGCAAAACATGATCAACACCAGTACTCTATGGGTGTTCGATTCATCACAATGTAACTAGATTATTGACTCTAGTGCAAGTGGGAGACTGTTGGAAATATGCCCTAGAGGCAATAATAAAATGGTTATTATTATATTTCCTTGTTCATGATAATTGTCTGTTATTCATGCTATAATTGTGTTATCCGGAAATCGTAATACATGTGTGAATACATAGACCACAACATGTCCCTAGTAAGCCTCTAGTTGACTAGCTCGTTGATCAATAGATGGTTGCGGTTTCCTGACCATGGACATTGGATGTCATTGATAACGGGATCACATCATTAGGAGAATGATGTGATGGACAAGACCCAATCCTAAGCCTAGCACTAGATCGTGTAGTTCGTTTGCTAAAGCTTTTCCAATGTTAAGTAACTTTTCCTTAGACCATGAGATTGTGCAACTCCCGGATACCGTAGGAGTGCTTTGGGTGCACCAAACGTCACAACGTAACTGGGTGGCTATAAAGGTGCACTACGGGTATCTCCGAAAGTATCTGTTGGGTTGGCACGAATTGAGACTGGGATTTGTCACTCCATGTAACGGAGAGGTACCTCTGGGCCCACTCGGTAGGACATCATCATAATGAGCTCAATGTGATCAAGGAGTTGTTCACGGGATGATGTGTTACGGAAACGAGTAAAGAGACTTGCCGGTAACGAGATTGAACAAGGTATCGAGATACCGACGATCGAATCTCGGGCAAGTATCGTACCGATAGACAAAGGGAATTGCGTACGGGATTGATTGAATCCTCGACATCGTGGTTCATCCGATGAGATCATCGAGGAGCATGTGGGAGCCAACATGGGTATCCAGATCCCGCTGTTGGTTATTGACCGGAGAGTCGTCGCGGTCATGTCTGCGTGTCTCCCGAACCCGTAGGGTCTACACACTTAAGGTTCGGTGACGCTAGGGTTATAGAGATATTAGTATGCGGTAACCCGAAGGTTGTTCGGAGTCTCGGATGAGATCCTGGACGTCACGAGGAGTTCCGGAATGGTCCGGAGGTAAAGATTTATATATGGGAAGTCCTATTTTGGCCACCGGAAAATGTTCGGGATTTTTCGGTATTGTACCGAGAAGGTTCTAGAAGGTTCCGGAGTGGGGCCCACCTGCATGGGGGGACCCACATGAACGTGGGTAGTGGGGGCAAGGCCCCACACCCCTAGTCAAGGCGCACCAAGATTCCCCCTTAGAAGGAATAAGATCATATCCCGAAGGGATAAGATAAAGATCCCTAAAAAAGGGGGATAACAATCGGTGGGGAAGGGAAAGGATGGGATTTCTTTCCTTCCACCTTTGCCAATGCCCCAATGGACTTGGAGGGCAAGAAACCAGCCCCCTCCACCCCTATATATAGTGGGGAGGTGCATGGGAGAAACAGCTCAGCCCCTGGCGCCTCCCTCTCCCTCCCGTGACACCTCTTCCTCCTCCAGTAGCGCTTGGCGAAGCCCTGCTGAAATCCCGCTGCTTCCACCACCACACCGTCGTGCTGCTGGATCTCCATCAACCTCTCCTCCCCCCTTGCTGGATCAAGAAGGAGGAGACGTCTCTGCTCCGTACGTGTGTTGAACGCGGAGGTGCCGTCCGTTCGGCGCTCGGTCATCGGTGATTTGGATCACGACGAGTACGACTCCATCAACCCCGTTCTCTTGAACGCTTCCGCTCGCGATCTACAAGGGTATGTAGATACACTCCCCTCTCACTCGTTGCTAGATGACTCCATAGATTGATCTTGTTGATGCGTAGAAAATTTTAAAATTCTGCTACGTTCCCCAACAGTGGGTTATCAGAGGCATGGTGAGCCTTGCTTAGGAGTAGCACGTTCTCGAGCCCTGCGCTACTTCTAATCCAGCCTTATCCCCTTCCTCTCGTGGCCCGTCCAACTCTCCCTCACTCTCCCCTCACACTCTCTCGCTTGCTCTCACTGCCGCTGCCGTCGCCCGATGTAGCTCATCGCCCCCGAGGTATCTCCCTCCCTCCTTCTCTCACCGCCCTACTCCCTCCTGTCGCCGCACGCCGTCCTCCTCCTCTCTCCCCCTCCTCTCGCCGCCTGTTGTCCTCCTCCGGACGCCCTCCTACCTCCCTCTATTCCTGTAGAATGTAGGTTTTTTAATGTTTTTCAAATACGATAGAATGTATATTATTTAAATGGGATAGAAAATATTCAGTAAATGTAGGTCTTTTAAATAGAGTAAAAAAATTCAGTAAATGTAGGTCTTTTGAATAGAATAGAAAATTAGTAAATGTTGGTCTTTTGAATAGAATAGAATACTAAGTATAGAATAGAGTAGAAAATTAGAAAATGTTCAGTAAATGTAGGTCTTTTGAACCAAATACCTTTAAGTATTTTAGGTATCAAATAAAATATAAAAAAGTTGTTGCGAATTATTTTGATGTCATTCTCACATTGCCAAATTTAGAGAGAGCGAGAGAGACCTCCTTTATTGAAGAACTAGGGTATTTAGTTATGCTTGTTGTCCAAATGAAATGTTAGGGTTATAAGATATATTGCAATGTTTTTGTCAAAATTGAAAAATTGAAATGCAAGCATACCAAGTTTGAAATTTTCTATATAAATGCTTAGGTGTGAATGCTCATGTGGCGCAGAGTAGATCACCGACGAGCCGCTCGACGACGCCTAGAGGATCACCGACGACACTCACATTCTCGATAGCCATTGTCTATAGTGAGTAAACATGGTCTATGTGGTTGCTTAAATATGAAAATGAAGGATATGTGCTTGCCCAAGTGGCCTATGTTTGCAGGGAACACCTCCGAGTGGCCTATGTTTTGCCGGAGTGTTGATACATTTCCGTTCCAGCAAATTTCAGGCACTCGATATGTCCTATTTTAGCAAAGGTCATGTCAAAAAAATTCGTGGATTTCAGCATGACTTGTGCTATAAAGTAGGAAATATTGAGTGTTTGTGATTTGCTGGAACAGGAATTAAATGACATTCCGGCAAACCATAGGTCATTTTTTATGTCATTACTCGATATATGTAACGGGTTGACTGTCATTCTATCGGGGCTCCTTGTGTGACTTTTAGAGAGGAAGCATCCCGACTGTTGTCGTGGGGTTCACTTCTTCTTCTTTCATAGGTGTTAGACATTTTGTTGTAATGCACTTTCGAAAGAAAGGAGGAGCGACCAGCACCGACGGTCGAAATATCTATGAGGGAGTGTCCACCATATACTGTCGAAATATCTGAGAGGAAGAATCCCGACTATTGTCGTGGGGGTTGTTTCCTCTCCTTCTTCTCGTGATATACCTTGGTAATGCACGAGAGACGGAGGGTAAGCGACCATCACTGACGGTCGAAATATCCGTGAGGGAGTGTCCACTATATACTGTCGAAATATCAGAGAGGAAGAATTTTGACTGTTGTTGTGGGGTCGCTTCTCCTTCGTTCCCGTGTGCTAGACATTTTGGTGTAATGTACTAGAGAACGAAGGGAGGAGCGACCATCACCGAGGTCGAATATATCAGAGAGGGAGTGCCCACCATATACACCACATGAGATAAGAGTTTTCAAGGAAGACTCGACAGACCAACAGTCAACCGTGTTGAATAGTGATCTGTGTGTTGAGTTTCTAGCAATTTCCATTGATTTATAATCTTTGAATTATGAACATAGGAAATGTCTGACGATGATAGGATCCCTGAGTGTGAATACTGCAGCGACGACCGGGGTATGTGCGACAGGCATCACCTGGAAAACGGTAGGTTCTTCACCATCAAGCTGGACGAGACCTTTGATGTTTTTACGGTACGTAACGACCACAAGTATTTTTTTCGTAATTAAGCATGACTTGTTCTTCTTTGCTTCAACGTGTAATTTTTTGGTTTTTTCAATTCAACTAGTGCATCCCCTGCCATGCAAGACTGTTTGTCTTGGAGAAGCTCGGTTTCCAAGAAAGTGACAATATGGAGACAAAGATAGCTCACCTTAGGACTCAACATGGTTACACTTTTGTGGTAAAGCTCTACAATGCAGTTAATCACACACATTTTGGTTGCTCAAATTTGATAGCTCTAAGCAAGGTCTATGGATTTCAGGAGGATATGCAAATAACCTTTGATATTCATCCTGAAGATGATGTTGAAGATAATATCGACATTTGGGTGAATGTGCATATGCTTCCAGTTCTACCTCTATCTGAGTTTGTCAAATAAATTTGTTAAGTAATTTATATTGTTTATTTAAAAATAGTTGACAGCTTATTTCCATTCTTCAAGAAATGTACGGAAGGTAGTAGATAACGCCTACTACAGTTATGGCTCTGAACTAACTTGCGACGAGAAAAATCATCTTATCTCATTTATTAATGATATTGAGACTTTCAAGACAAACTATGAAATTAGCCCACATTATGGTCAATATGTGCCAGTAGTCCATGTGTTGAACTACGATAATATCCCATGGAAATAGCATGATAAGATTTTTTACTATTATGTCACCAGTGCATCTTTTGCATACAATCTTCTTAAGCTAAACTACATTGCTAACTATGTTATTATTGTGTTCTTCAGCAGAAACTCCTGAAGGATTGTGTGCCTCATCTGATGCATATGCAAGGTGACCTGAATATTATTAGCTTACGGCCAAGTCCACCTATGGTTCATTGCTGTGCATCTCGATTTCTCGAAGAGATGAAGATATCACAATTAAAGGATGGAGAAAAGTTATGAATGATTGCAGGGAGCTACTTGGAGGTAACATGGCGCGGATCCCACAAATTGGAGACAGGTGGATCTTCATTCTCCATAATGGAGAGTCAGGGGCTATCATGTTTTATGTTATTTTACCTTAGATAAAGTAGCAGGTCCTAGCAAGTACTCATCATGTGCTAAGAACAATTAACTAGTGTTGATTATAACTATGATGATGATGAGAAGTTGTTATTATTATTATTATGATGATGATGATGAGTTATGTGCTATAATGATGAGTTATTATATGACTATCATGATGATGAGTAGGACTTGTTATTATTATTATTATTATTATTATTATGATGATGAGTTGTTATTATGATCATGATGAGTTATTATATCAGTGGGTGAAAGAAACATGGATTAGATTCAAGTGGATGAATCCAAACTGGCCAAGTTACTTCGTCACTTTGGATCCATCCACTTGATGTTTCTTTCACACACTGATATAATAACTCATCATGATCATAATGATATAACAATCTCCAAATTGCTACTATATCAAAACTTGTATAATGGTGTATAAATATAGTATAAAACAAAAGAGAAATGGAATACAGACAAATAGTAGTAGCGCGGAGTTAGGGCGCGCTACTAGTACTTAGCACTAGCGCGTGTGGGAGCACACGCTACTGCTAACTGAGTTAGCAGTAGCGGGGGTCAGATCCGTGCTAGTGCTAAAAGTTAGTTGTAGCACCCTAGTAGTAGTGCTGGCACCCGCGCTACTGCTAGGGTTTTCCCTAGTAGTGTCCGTTGTCGATGGCTCACCCAAGCGGGATGGCGGTTCCGGGCGGTGGTCTGGCTCCGGTAGCAGACGTCACCCAAGGGCATGCTGGATGGTGAAGGAAGTTGATCTGGTGGTACAGCCAGGGATGAGGATGAATTTGCCAGCGAAATCTTGGTTCGGCCTCGGCCAGAACCGTCAATGACGGCGCCCGCGGGTGTCGTTACCTTGTTGGAGATGTTGTGTGGTGATTCGTGTTCCGTGTATGCCCCGGAGGAAACCTCACATTCGGGCTTTCTGGATCAGATGATGGCGAGGTTCCTGCGTCGTCATCCCTGTGGGGTCATCATCTTTGGGGTTGTACATCGGCTGGAGGGATAAGTGTTTGGCTTGATGGTTGCGCGCAAGTCTCCGTATGCTTCTCGTGCGTCCAAGGTGGAGCGGCGTGCCATCTACAGTATCAACGACGACGAGTCTTGGCGGCAAGGTGCAGGGGGGTCTCATCGTTGAATACCGTTTGATGGGCGCGCGTAGTAGGCTGGCGTTGTCCGGCGTCGTGGTGGAATCGGCAGCAGAAGGGTCTGGCAAGATTAGTGCATTGATTGTTTTGGAAGATGGGACTGTGGAAGAAGGCGGTGACGGATTCTACAGCGTGCACATGCGGTGCACGCTGAGGGTCTGTTAGACCGGTTGGTGCTCCTGGCTAGCCAGCAGACGGCCTGGTGAGACCACCGGATTTCCTGGTGTGCGTGGCGCGAGGTGAGGGCAAATCATCAATCTTGTAGGTAGGGCAACAATTTTCACCAGGAAGGTGCCTTTGGGTCGATCTTTCTATTCATTTTGTAAGGCTTAATGCAATAAAGATGGATGTGTGCATCGATGCAGAGCCGGGTAATCCTCCTTTCAAAAAAAAACATTACCGTGACAATTCACGCTATATTGTCTTGAAATTTTTGCTTTTTCGCTCAGATTTTTTATGGGAGTTTTTCTTTGTCAAAATTTTTATACGAGTCCGCCAGCACGTCAGGTTTATTCCAAAAAGTTTCAAAGATTTTCAACTTTGTCCTGAATTGCAAAAAAAATTAAAAACATTTTATCAGCTTCACCTACAACCGGGTGTATCAGTGTATTTTCTGCCTCCGATCACACTTACTACACAACCTATAAAAATGCATATTTTAACCTCGAACTTGCACCCTAATTTAATTTACAACCCCGAACTCTAATACCGGTTAGGACACAACCCTCAACTCTCAAATTCATTTAAATTACTCTCCCTTGCTTGGGCTAAAGAATCAAAGATGGTTATCGCATACGTGGCAGGTATTTGACCGAATTGACCATGTCGTAGTTCACTACATCATCACCCAATTTTTGGTCAAATTTAGACAAAAAATTCAAAGTGTCAAAAAAATCTTTTAAATCAGCACTATCATGCTGGCCAATCTATGAAGTTTCACACTTTTTTGACAAACAGATTTTAAAATACAATGGAACTTCAATTTCAACCTATTTTTGTCAAATTTCAACAAAAATCCGAAGTGTCCAGAAAAATAGGAAAATTATGTAAAATCAACACTACCATGCTCAAATATCTTGGAAAGTCGCCCTTTTTTGACAAACAAATTAAAAATAGAGTAATATTCAATTATGTAAGAAAGAGTCAATGGAAGGGAACAATCGGGTCATTCCCTGGGAGGGTGCAAGTGAGCTACCAATGTATTCCACTAAAATTACCACGTGTCACCGTTTTAAGATTCGCGGACAAAATCGGACGCAAAAGACAGTGTTCCCTCCAAAAACTACTTACATGAACGTCAATTCTATAGCATTTCCCAAATTGATTGCGTGTATCGATTGATGTCGAAGCTGGCGCCGATCCTCAACAAATAGAAGTTTTTTAAACAATGATCGATTCTTGTCTAAAATGCATATAGTATTTGTTAGCTGAAGCATTTTTTTAGGCGGCGGGTAGGGTTATGATGTCGCTTCAACTACGTCGGTATTTCCCCAAAGAGGAAGGGATGATGCAGTACAGCTACGGTAGGTATTTCCCTCAGTTATGAAACCAAGGTATCAATCCAGTAGGAGACCAAGCAACACTATGTAAACGGTACCTGCACACAAAGAACAAATACTTGCAACCCGAAGCTTATGAGGCGTTGTCAATCCCTCTACGGGTAACGGCACCAGAAATTGTCAAGTTGACGGGATAAAAATTGTGTAGATTGGATAAATAGATCTCGATAAAACATGAAATAAAATAAGTAATAAAAAAGTGCAGCAATGTATTTTTGGGTTTTTGGAATAATAGATCTGAAAACAAAAGCGAATAAAAATAAATCTCAAAGCAAATATGATAAAGAATAGACCCGGGGGCCGTAGATTTCACTAGTGGCTTCTCTCAAGAAAATAGCTCACGGTGGGTAAACAAATTACTGTTGGGCAATTGATAGAAGATCAAATAATTATGATGATATCCAAGGCAATGATCAATATATAGGCATCACGTCCAAGATTAGTAGACCGACTCCTGCCTGCATCTACTACTATTACTCCACACATCGACCGCTATCCAGCTTGCATCTAGTGTATTAAGTTCATGGAGAAACGGAGTAATGCAATAAGAATGATGACATGATGTAGACGAGATCTATTCAAGTAGGAATAGCCCCCATCTTGTTACCCTTAATAGCAACGATACATGCATGTCTTGCTGCCCCTTCTGTCACTGGGAAAGAACACCGCAAGATCGAACCCATCACAAAGCACCTCTTCCCATGGCAAGAAAAATTGATCTAGTTGGCCTAACTAAACCAAAGATTCGAAGAAGAAATACGAGGCTATAAATAATCATGCATATAAGAGATAAAAAGAAGACTCAAATAATATTCATGGATATAGATCTGATCATAAACTCAAAGTTCATCGGATCCCAACAAATACACCGCAAAAAAGAGTTACATCAAATAGATCTCCAAGAGACCATTGTATTGAGAATCAAAAAGAGAGAAGAAGCCATCTAGCTACTACCTAAGGACCCGTAGGTCTATAATGAACTACTCACGCATCATCGAAGAGGCACCAATGAGGATGATGAACCAGTCTGTGATGGTGTCTAGATTGGATCTCATGGTTTTGGAACTTGCGGCGGCTGGAATTGTGTTTCGTCGACTCCCCTAGGGTTTTTGGAATATTTGGGGATTTATAGGGCAAAGAGGCAGTGCGGAGGTCACAGAGGGGGGGCACAACACCCCTGGGCGCGCTTGGGCTCCTGGGCGCGCCCTGGTGGGTTGTGCCCACCTCAGGCCTCCCATCTGGTACTTCTTTGGCCCATGTGTTGTCTTCTGGTCCCAAAAAAATCTCCAAAAAGTTTCGCTGCGTTTGGACTCCGTTTGGTACTGATATTCTGCGAAGTAAAAAACAAACAAAAAACAGCAACTGGCGCGAGTCCCAAAAAATGATATAAAGTTGCTATAAAATGATTGTAAAACATCCAAGAATGATAATATAACAGCATGGAACAAGCAAAAATTATAGATACGTTGGAGACATATCAGCATCCCCAAGCTTAATTCCTACTCGTCCTCGAGTAGGTAAATTATAAAAACAGAATTTTTGATGTGGAATGTTGCCTAACATGTTCATCACACATTCTTTTCTTTTGTAGCATGGATATTTGGACATTTATATGGTTCAAAGCAATAGTCTAGTTTTGACATGAAGATTTCAATACTCAAGCATATCAACAAGCAACCATGTCTTTCAAAATATCAACACTAAAGAAAGTTATCCCTAGCCCATCATGCTCGATCATAGATCCATTCATGAAACACACTCACATATTAGCTATATCCAATGCTCAAGTACGATCATAGTGCCCCTTAGTTGGTGCTTTATCAGAGAAGATGGAGACTCAAATAAAAATAAAAATTGCATAAACTAAATAGATAGGCCCTTCGCAGAGGGAAGTAGGGATTTGTAGAGGTGCCAGAGCTCAAATCTTAAATTCAGAGATAAATTTTTTTTAGAGGCATACTTTTCCCGTCAACGAAAATGACCGAGTAATTCCCAACACTTTCCATTCTAGATATATCATAGGCGGTTCCCAAATAGAAAATAAAGTTTATTCCTTTTTCCACCATACTTTCACATTCCACGGCTAGCCGTATCCATGGGTACCGTCCATACCAACACTTTCCAAGGAATTTACTATTTGACAACATAAAGTAAATTTCTTTTTCATTTCGGGGCTGGGCATCCCTCTTACCTTCGTACTCCCGTGCAATGACAAGTGAATAAACACTCATCTTGAGAATAACACATCTAGCATGGAAAATATTGGCCACCCCTGCCGCTTCATGAGCGGTACGGGCACACAAAAAGGAAATTTATTTTGAAAATTAGAGAAATCACATACAAATTCGCTTAGAACGGCATGGAAATACTGCATATAGGTAGGTATGGTGGACTCATGTGGCAAAACTGGGTTTACGGAATTTGGATGCACAAGTAGTATTTCTACATAGTACAAGTGGAGGCTAGCAAAAATATTGAGAAGCAACCAACCACGAAACGAAAAATCTCATAAGCGAGCATTAAGCATAACTAACACCGAATAATGCAGCACAAGTAGGATATAATTTCATTGCATAACTATTGACTTTCGTGCTTTCATAGGGAATCACAAACATTAACACCAATATTCTTACTAAAGCATAAGTACTCACCGACATGACTCACATATCACTATCATCATATCTCCAAACTATTACAAAGAATCAAGTTTATTTTGTCCAATGATCTTCATGAAAGTTTTTATTATATCTCTTTTGAATATCTATCACTTTGGGACTAGTTTCATATATTCAATTGCTTTTGACAAGCTCAAACAAATTTAAGTGAAGAACATCAGCATAAAAATTTTCGTCTCTCAAAATAATATAAGTGAAGCATGAGAGAATTTGTTCAAAAAATTACTAACACTCAAATTTATCTAAGTGAAGCATGAGAGCATTTCTTCAAAAATATTAAAGCACACCGTGCTCAAAAAGATATAAGTGAAGCACTAGAGCAATTCCATAGCTCAAAAAAATTTAGTGAAACATAAAGAGCAATTCTAACAAATCATAGCATAATTTTGGCTCACTCAAATAGGTGTGTCCAGCAAGGATACTTGTAACAAACTAAAAAGCAAAAAAGCAAAGACTCATATAATACAAGACGCTCCAAGCAAAACTCATGATATGTGACGAATAAAAATATAGCTCCAAGTAAAATACCAATGGTCGTTAGAAGAAAGAGGGGATGTCTTCCGGGGCATCCCCAAGCTTAGTTGCTTTGTTCTCCTTGAATATTAACTTGGGGTGCCATGGGGCATCCCCAAGCTTAGGCTCTTTTCACTCCTTATTCCTTCATCCACCGCGATCTCACCCAAAACTTGAAAACTTCAATCACACAAAACTTAACAAAACCTTCGTGAGATCCGTTAGTATAAGAAAACCAATCTTTACTTTAAGTACTATTGCAAACCCATTCAAATTTTGTTATTGCATTATATCTACTATATTCTAAATTTTCCATGGCTTATACCCCCCGCTACAATCCATAGATTCATCAAAATAAGCACACAATGCAAAGAAAACAGAATCTATAAAAAATAGAACAGTCTGTAAAGATGCGAATTGTTCTCACACTTATCTAAAGGAAAAATTATAAAAATTTAAGAAAACATAGGCAATTTGTATATCAATCTTGTGTAAAAAATTCAGAATTTTCCGTCACTTGTGTGAAATTAAACAATTCTATTACTGGACACAGAAGTTTCTATTTTTCAACAGGATCAAATAAACTATCACCAAAGCTATCCCAAAGGCTTTACTTGTCACAAATACTAATTAAAACATAAAAAACACAATCATAACAGAGGCATAATTGTGAAAACACTCAAGAACAGAAAGAAAAAGGCAAAAATAAATTTTATTCATTGGGTTGCCTCCCAACAAGCGCTATCGTTTTATGCCCCTAGCTAGGCATTGACAATTTTGATGATGCTCGCATGAAAGACAAGAATTGAAACACAAAGAGAGCATCATAATACATGTGAAAAACACATTTAAGTCTAACATACTTCCGATGCATAGGGATTTTATAAGCAAACAAATTATCAAGACAAGAAATATATAGCATATGCAAGGAAGAAGAAAGAAACAATAGCAATCTCAACATAACGAGAGGTAAATTTGTAACATGAAAATTTCTACAACCATATTTTCCTCTCTCATAATAATTACATGTAGGATCATAATAAAATTCAACAATATAGCTATCAAATAAAATTTTCTTTTTATGATCCACATGCATGCAAAGTTGACACTCTTCCAAAATAGTGGGATCATCAACTAAAGTCATGACCTCTCCAAGCCCACTTCTATCAGAAATTTCATAAGATTGATTATTCTCTGAAGTAGTGGGATCTTTATTACCTAGAGTTGACGCTCTTCCAAACCCACTATGAATATTGTTGCAAACATTATTATTAATATCATATTCATCATGAGGCTTAAATAAATTTTCAAGATCATAAGAAGAATCACCCCAATCATGATCATTCAATAAGTAGTGGACATAACAAAATTAGCATCCCCAAGCTTGGGATTTTGCATATTATTAGCACAATTGACATTAATAGAATTTATAGTAAAATCCACTATTAAAAAAATCTTCCGATTCAGCGTTTTATCATCCGATTTATCGCTACTCTTGGGTTGACCAATAAGATTATGCCTTATCTTCACCGTTTATCATTTGGGCCGATTTATCGCTATGACAAGCGATTTATTGGTAATCTACCAATAAATCGGGCCTATTCATCGCACTATGTTTGCAAAAACTATGTTTATTTGCGTTTTGTGGACCTTGTTACGCTATATGTACTGTTGTCCTATTTTGTTTGTCATTATACGAGGATTCGAAGGCTAGGAATCAAGGTAACATTTCTACCCAATATTGTTTTGGTTTTGAATATAGAATATTTTAGTGTCGGGGACCTAGGATTTGCAAAAGGATGGCCGATTAATAGCTGACCGATAAAATCGATTGATTACCGATTAATCTCTATTCCCCGGCTGACCGAGACGCTAACGATAAGCGATATCCTCAACATTGTTAAAATCATTGCAATCATGCTTTTCATTCAAGGAGCTATCATGAATCACTTCATAAATTTCTTCATCACAATTTTCAGATTCACGAATCTCAAGCGAAACTTCATAAAGATAATCTAGTGCACTCAACTCACTAGCAATTGGTTCATCATGATTGGATCTTTTAAAAAGATTGACAAGTGGATGGGGATCCATATCAATAGATTTTTAGCAAGCGAAGATGCAAGCATATAGAAGGCACATGGCAACACAAGCAAACAAAAGATCAAACAAGAAAAATGAAAACGAAAAGAAGGTGAATAAAACGGCAAATATTTTTGTGAAGTGGGGGAGATGAAAATGAGAGGCAAATGCCAAATAATGTAAATTGCAAGGAGATGAGATTTGTGATTAGGAGCCTGATAGATGTTGATGATGTCTCCCCAGCAACGGCGCCAGAAATTCCTTTTGATGTCGCTTGAACAACGTCGGTATTTCTCCAAAGAGGAAGTGATGATGCAGTACAGCTACGGTAGGTATTTCCCTCAGTTATGAAACCAAGGTATCAATCCTGTAGGAGAACCAAGCAACACTATGTAAACGGTACATGCACACAAAGAACAAATACTTGCAACCCGGTGCTTATGAGGGGTTGTCAATCCCTCTACGGGTAACGGCGCTAGAAAATGTCAAGTTGACGGGATAAAAATTGTGTAGATTGGATAAATAGATCTCGATAAAACGCGAAATAAAATAAGTAATAAAAAAAGTGCAGCAAGGTATTTTTGGGATTTTGGAATAATAGATCTGAAAACAAAAGCGAATAAAAATAGATCTCAAAGCAAATATGATAAAGAATAGACCCGGGGGTCGTAGATTTCACTAGTGGCTTCCCTTAAGAAAATAGCACACGATGGGTAAACAAATTATTGTTGGGCAATTGATAGAAGATCGAATAATTATGATGATATCCAAGGCAATCATCAATATATAGGCATCACGTCCAAGATTAGTAGACCGACTCCTGCCTGCATCTACTATTATTACTCCACACATCGACCGCTATCCAGCATGCATCTAGTGTATTAAGTTCATGGAGAAACAGAGTAATGCAATAAGAATGATGACATGATGTAGACAAGATCTATTCATGTAGGAATAGCCCCCATCTTGTTATCCTTAATAGCAACGATACATGTGTGTCTTACTGCCCCTTCTGTAGCTGGGAAAGAACACCGCAAGATCGAACACATCACAAAGCACCTCTTCCCATGGCAAGAAAAATTGATCTAGTTGGCCTAACTAAACCAAAGATTCGAAGCAGAAATACGAGGCTATAAATAATCATGCATATAAGAGATCAAAAGAAGACTCAAATAATATTCATGGATATAGATCTGATCATAAACTCAAAGTTCATCGGATCCCAACATACACACCACAAAAAATAGTTACATCAAATAGATCTCCAAGAGACCATTGTATTGAGAATCAAAAAGAGAGAAGAAGCCATCTAGCTATTGCCTACGGACCCATAGGTCTATGATGAACTACTCACGCATCATCGAAGAGGCACCAATGAGGATGATGAACCCCTCCGTGATGGTGTCTAGATTGGATCTCGTGGTTCTGGAACATGCGGCAGCTGGAATTGTGTTTCATCGACTCCCCTATGGTTTCTGGAATATTTGGGGATTTATTGGACGAAGAGGCGGTGTGGGAGGTCACCAAGGGGGGCACAACCCCCCTGGGCGTGCCCTGGTGGGTTGTGCCCACCTCGGGCCTCCCCTCTAGTACTTCTTTGGCCCATGTGGTGTCTTCTGGTCCAAAAAAATCTCCAGAAAGTTTCACTGCATTTGGACTCCGTTTGGTACTGATATTTTATGAAGTAAAAAACAAGCAAAAAATAGCAACTGGCACTGGGCACTATGTCAATAGGTTAGTCCCAAAAAATGATATAAAGTTGCTATAAAATGATTGTAAAACATCCAAGAATGATAATATAACAGCATGGAACAAGCAAAAATTATAGATACGTTGGAGACGTATCTGGTTACACCTCCCCTCGAAGCAACATCGGTGAGCCCATGGATTCATCTCCCCTCTACATGCCGCTTCGGCGACCAATGTTGTGGAGGAGATTTTTTTGGTGCCTTGGCGTTGTCTAGTAGTTTAAGTTAGGGTTTTTAGTCCTCGCAGGAGCGGCATTGATACGCCTCCAACATATCTACAATTTTTTATTGTTCCATGCTATTATAGTATCAATTTTGGATGTTTTATATGTCACTATATGCAATTATATATCATTTTTCTGGACTAACCTATTAACTTAGTGCCCACAGACAGTTGCTATTTTTTTGCATGTTTTTGACTTTTCATGAAATCAATATCAAACGAAGTCCAAATGGAGAAAAAACTTTGAATTGATTTTTTCTGGACCAGAAGAGACCCAAGAAGGTTTGTAAGAAAGCTAGAAGAGCCACGACGGAGCGACAAGCCCTAGGGGCGCGCCCCAGGATTGTGGACCCCTCGTGACACCTCCAACCCTAATTCCACCTCAATAAATACTCAAATATTCCCCTGACATCAGAGAGCCAGCCGGAATACTTTTTTCGCCACCGCAAGTTCCAGAACCACGAGATCCCATCTGGAGGCCTTCTCCGATACTCTGCCGGAGGGGGAATCGATCACGAAGGGGCTCCACATCAACCTTGCTGCCCTTCCGATGATGCGTGAGTAGTTTACCACAGACCTATGGGTCCATAGTTAGTAGCTAGATGGCTTCTTCTCTCTATTTGATCTTCAATACAATGTTCTCCTTGATGTTCTTGGAGTTCTATTCGATGTAATGACTTTTTGCGCTGTGTTTGTTGGGATTCGATGAATTGTGAGTTTATGATCAGATCTATCCATGAATATTATTTGAGTTTTCTCTGAACTCTTTTATGCATGATTGCTATAGCTTCGTATTTCTTCTCTGATCTATTGATTTGGTTTGGCCAACTAGATTGATTTATCTTGCAATGGAAAGATGTGCTTTGTAATGGGTTCGATCTTGCGGTGCTCAATCCCAATATAGAAGGGGACATGACACATATGTATCATTGCTATTAAGGGTAAAAGGATGGGGTTTATTCATGTGTGAGTTTATCTTGTCAACATCATGTCATCTTGCTTAAGGCGTTACTCCGTTTTCTATGAACTTAATACACTAGATGCATGTTGGATAGCGGTCGACGTGTGGAGTAATAGTAGTAGATGCAGAATTGTTTCGGTCTACTTGTCTCGGATGTGATGCTTATATATGATCATTGCCTTGGATGTCGTCATAATTATTTGCTTTCCTATCAATTTCCCAACAGTAATTTGTTTACCCACCGTATGCTATTTTCAAGAGAGAAGCCTCTAGTGAAAACTATGGCCCCCGGGTCTATCTTTTATCATATATTGAAACCAAAAATACCTTGTTGCATTTTTTTTGTATTTTTGTCCGATCTATCTATCCAAAACTATACGATTTAATCTTGCTCGCAACCGTCGAGGGATTGACAACCCCTTGTGTGCGTTGGGTGGCAAGGATTTGGTGTTTGTGTGCAGGTGCTGCTAAGGACGTGTTGCTTGGTTCTCCTACTGGATTGATAACCTTGGTTCTTAACTGAGGGAAATACTTATCTTTACTGTACTACATCATCCTCTCCTCTTCGAGGAAATCCCAACGCAGATCACAAGTAGCAGGAAGAATTTCTAGCGCCGTTGCCGGGGAGACATCATCAACATCTATCAAGTACCTTCGCATAAAATTTCATCTCGTTGCACGTACATTATTTGCCATTTGTCTCTCATTTTCATCTCCCCCACTTCTAAAAAGCTTTTACAAAAATACAAAAATATTTTCCGTTTGCCTTTTTGCGTGTTTTCTTGTTTGCTTCTTTGCTTGCTTATTATCTTGTTTGCGTAGACACGATATCTCAAGAAAATACAAAATTGTGTGATTTTTCCAATACTAATAATAATGATTTAATTAGTACTCTGATTGCTTCTCCTGCCACTAGTGCGGAGTCTTGTGATATTAATGCCGCTTTGTTAAATCTTGTGATGAAAGAACAATTTTCTGCTAGTCCTAATGAGGATGCCACGTCCCATCTAAACACTTTTGTTGAATTGTGTGACATTCAAAAGAAAAAATGTGGACAATGATATTGTGAAATTAAAATTATTTTTGTTCTCACTACGAGATCGCGCTAAAACTTGGTTTTCATCTTTGCCACGAAATAGTATTGATTCTTGGGATAAATGTAAAGATGCTTTTATTGCCAAGTATTTTCCTCCCACAAAAATTATTTCCCTTAGAAATAAAATTATGAATTTCAAGCAACTTGAGCATGAACGTGTTACCCAATCTTGGGAAAGGATGAAATTAATGATAAGAAATTGCCCTACTCATGGTTTAAGTTTGTTGATGATTATACAAAAAAATTATGCGGGATTGAATTTTGTTTCTAGAAATCTTTTAGATTCCACTGCGGGTGGTACTTTTATGGAGATTACATTGGGTGAAGCTACTAAATTTCTTGAAAATATTATGGAAAATTATTCACAATGGCATACTGAAAGAGCTCCTACTAGTAAAAAAGTAATTTTTGTTGAAGAAATTAGCACTTTGAGTGATAAAGTTGATGCACTTATGAAATTGGTTGCTAGTAAAAATGCTCCTATTGATCTTAATGATGTGCCTGTGTCTACTTTGATTGAGCAAAATAACGATCCCGTAGATGTGAATTTTGTCTCACGAAACAATTTTAATAGTAATGCTTATAGAGGTAATTTTAATCCTAGGCCGTTTCCTGGAAATTCCTCTAATAGTTCTGGAAATTCCTATGGTAATTATTATAATAATAATAATCGGATGCCTTCTGATCTTGAAAGTAATATTAAAGAATTTATTAATGCTCAAAAAGTTTTCAACACTACGATACAGGAAAAATTGAGTAAACTTGACGATATGTCTAGGAGCATTGATAGAATTATTCATGATGTGGAAAATCTTAAGACTGAAATTTTGCCACCCAAAATTGATATTAATGAATCAATTAAAGCTCTTTATGTCTCCATGGATGAAAGTAAAGAAAGAACCGCTAGGTTGAGGGCTAAGCGAGAATTCTTAGAAAAATCGTTTCCGCCCGGTTTCTTTCATAGTAACGATGAAGATATTAAAGTGATTGGTGTTTCTTCCATTGAATCCTTGTTTAGTAATGTTAAACTTTATGAAAAGAGGACTGAAGAATATTCAACTTTAACTAGAAGGCATCCCCATATTTCGGAGGGTAAATCTTAATGAAAAAATTGCTAAAAGTGGGTTTGGAGAGGTAAAAACTTTAAATAGTGATGTGCCCACTCTTTTGGATTACAAAGAATTTAATTATGATAGTTGTTCTTTGATTGAGTGTATTTCTTTGTTGCAATCCATGCTAAATTCACCCAACTCTTATGAGCAAAATAAGGCTTTTATTAAACATATTGTAGAAGCGATGATGAAAGCTTTAGAAGAAAAGTTAGAATTAGAGATTTTAATTCCTAGAAAATTATATGATGAATGGGAACCCATTGATACGTCTCCAACGTATCTATAATTTATGAAGTATTCATGCCATTTTTACAACAATTTTACATGGTTTTGGTATGATTTGCATGGAACTAACCCGGACTGGCGCTGTTTTCACCAGAACTACCAGGGTGTTGTTTTTTGTGCAGAAATAAAAGTTCTCCAAATGCAACAAAACTTTTTGACGATTTTTTTGGAACAAAATAGGCACTAGAAGCTTTGTGGGAGGACAGAAGGTGAAGGAGGTGAGCACAAGACACCAGGGCACGCCTAGTGGCTTGCCCGTGTGCTGGTGTCTTATGGGCCCCTCAAAGCCCATCTTCGCGTGAAGCCAACGCCAAAAATCCTCTAAATACAGAAACCCCCACAAATAACCCTAGATTAGAAGTTTCGCCGCCGCAAGTCTTTGTAGCCACGAAAAACCAATCTAGACCCCGTTCCGGCACCCTGTCGAAGGGGGAATCATCACCGGTGGCCATCTTCATCATCCCGGCGACCACCATGATGATGAGGGAGTAGTCCACCCTCGGGGCTGAGGGTTTGTACCAGTAGCTATGTGTTTAATCTCTCTCTCTCTCTCGAGTTCTTGAGTTGGCACGATCTTGATGTATCGTGAGCTTTGTTAATATAGTTGGATCATATGGTGTTTTCCCCTCTCTATCTTTTTGTGATGAATTGAGTTTTCCCTTTGAGACTTCGTTTTTATCAGATTGAATACTTTTATGGATTTGAGAGCACTTGATCTATGTCTTGGCACTCAACTCGTGGATTCCCAAGGTGACATTGGGGTAATCTATGCATAGGGGTTGATGCATGTTTTCGTCCTTGTTTCTCCGATAGAAATCTTGGGGCACTCTTTAAGGTTCTTTGTGTTGGATTGAGTATTATGAATCTGACATTGTTTGATGCATATCGTATAATCAACTCACGGATACTCGTGGTGACCTTGGAGTATCTAGGTGACATTAGAGTTGGTTGATGTGTATCATATGGTGTTATTTTAGTACGAACTCTTATATAGATCGATCAGAAAGGATAATTTGGTGTTATTTTAGTATGAACTCTTGGATAGATCGATCAGAAAGGATAACTTTGAGGTGGTTTCGTACCCTACAAACAATTTCTTCTTATGTTCTCCGCTAGATAAGAACTTTGGATTGATTCTTCATCGCACGTTGAGGGATGATTATATGATCCAATTATATTAGCATTGTTGAGAGATTGCACTAGCGAAAGTACGGACCCTAGGCCTCATTTTCAAGCACTGCAATACCGTTTGTGCTCACTTTTGCTACTTGCTACCTTGCTGTTTTTTATTGTTACTATTACAAAAATCAATATCTACTATCCATATTACACTTGTATCACCATCTCTTCACCGAACTAGTGCACCTATACAATTTATCATTGTATTTAGTGTGTTGGGGACACAAGATACTCTTTGTTATTTGGTTGCAGGGTTGTTTGAGAGAGACCATCTTCATCGTACGCCTCCCACGGATTGATAAACCTTAGGTCATCCACTTGAGGGAAAATTGCTACTGTCCTATAAAACTCAGCGCTTGGAGGCCCAACACGAATCTACAAGAATAAATTTGCATAGTAGACATCACCCATCATTAAAGTCAAGATTAAAAATTATGAGTGCAATGCTTTATGTGATTTGGGTGCTAGCGTTTCCACAATTCTGAAATCTCTATGTGATGTGCTAGGTTTTACCAATATTGATGAATGATCTCTTAATTTGCACTTGGCGGATTCTACTATTAAAAAGCCTTTGGGTAGGATTAATAACGTTCTTATTCTTGCAAATAGGAACTATGTGCCCGTTGATTTTATTGTGCTTGATATTGAATGCAATCCATCTTGCCCCATAATACTTGGTAGACCGTTCTTACGAACTATTGGTGCCATTATTGACATGAAAGAAGGGAATATAAAATTTTAGTTTCCATTAAAAAAGGGTATGGAACCCTTCCCTAAAAAGAAAATTAAGACACCATATGAATCAATCATGAGGGCCACCTATGGAACTAAAACCAAAGATGACAATACTTGAAACAATGCATTATGCCTAGCTAGGGGCATCAAACAATAGCGCTAGTTGGGAGGCAACCCAATGGTTATCCTTTAAATTTTTGTTTCTTTTCTGTTTTCAATAAGCACACAATTATGCTACTGTTATGATTGTGTTTTTGTATTTTAGTTAGTGTCTGTGCCAAGCAAAGCCTTTGGGATGATTTGGAAGATAGTTGCTTTGATTCTGTGCGAAAACATAAACTTTTGCATCCAGTAGCAGAACTGTTAAAATTTGCTGGAGCATAGACAAATTCTGAATTTTTTACACATGATTGATATACAAATTTCCCATGTTTTCCTGATTTTTCTGAATTGTTGGAGTTACAGAAGTATGGTCAATACTTAGATTTCTATAGACAATTCTGTTTTTGACAGATTCTGTTTTCGTTGCATTGTGTGCTTATTTTGATGAATCTATGGATTGTATCGGGGGGTATAAGCCATGGTAAAGTTAGAATAAAGTAGGAATAATGCAATAACAAAATATGAATGAGTTTTCAACAGTACTTAAAGTAGTGATTTGTGTTATTACAATAATGGATCTCACGAAGGTTTCGTTAAGTTTTGTGTGATTGAAGTTTTCAAGTTTTGGGTGAGACCACGATGGATGAAGGAATAAGGAGTGGTAAGAACCTAAGCTTGGGGATGCCCGAGGCACCCCAAGGTAATATTCAAGGACTCCCAAGCAACTAAGCTTGGGGATGCCCCGGAAGGCATCCCCTCTTTCTTCTAACGACCATCGGTAATTTTACTTGAAGCTATATTTTTATTCGTCACAGATCATGAGTTTTGCTTGGAGCGTCGTGTATTATATGAGTCTTGACTTTGTTTGCTTTTTAGTTTGTCACAATCATACTTTCTGAACATGCTTATTCGACAGAGCCACACGTTTATCACGATTTGTTAGAATGCTCTATGTGCTTCACTTAATTTTTTTGAGTTTGGCAGTTGCTCTAGTGCTTCACTTAAATCTTTTTGAGCACGGCGGTGATAAATTTTAAAGAAATATTTGCACTCTCATGCTTCACTTATATCTTTTTGAGAGTTGATAAGATTATATTTTAAAGAAATATTTGCACTCTCATGCTTCACTTATATCTTTTGGAGAGTTGATAATAGTAATGGTAATTTGCACAAGATATGAATTTGGTTCCAATAGGATGAATATCCAAGAGGGATATAATAAAAACTTTCATATAGATCATTGGATGTGATAATCTTGATTCCTTTCAATAGTTTTGCGATATGGAGATGATAATATGTGAGTTATGCTAGTGAGTACTTGTGCTTTAGTAAGAATATTGGTGTTAAGGTTTGTGATTCCCTATGCATGCACGTAAAGTCAATAGTTATGCAACGAAGTTACATCCTACTTATGGTGCATTATTCAATGTTAGTTATGTTCAATGTGTGTTTATGACCGTATTTGTTTTTTGGTTGGCCGCTTCTCAATCTATTTGCTAGCCTTCATTTGTACTAAGCGCGAATGCTGCTTGTGCATCCAATTCTTTAAACCCAAAGTTGTGCCAAATGAGTCCACCATACCTACCTATTTGCGGTATTTCCATGCCGTTCTAAGTAAATTTGCATGTGCCAACTCTAATTTTTAAAAATAAATTTCCGTTTTGTGTGCCCGTACCGCTCATGAAGCGGCAGGGGGTGGCCAATGTTTTCCATGCTAGGTGGGTTACTCTCACGATGAGTGTTTATTCACTTGTCATTGCATGAGAGTGTGGCAGGTAATAGGGACACCCAGTCCCGAAATGGTTTTTTTTATATGATGTTAATAATAAATTCCTTAGAAAGTGTTGGTATGGAAGGCACCCGTGGATAAGGCTAGCCATGGCTTGTGAAAGAATGGTGGAAAGAAAATAAACTTTATTTTCTGTTTGGGAACTGCCTATGATTTATCTAGCATGGAAGATATTGGGAATTCTTGGTCGTTTTCGTTTTCGTTAATTTAAGCTTTGAGCTCCGGCACTGCAAATCTCTGCTTTCCTCTGCGAAGGGCCTATCTATTTACTTTTATGCAAAAAAAATTATTTGAGTCTCCATCTTCTCTTACAAAGTGCCAACTGGAGAACACTACTGTCATACTTGTGCACTGGATGTAGCTAATATTTGAGTGTGTTTCAATGGATCAATGACTGAGCATAATGGGCTAGGGATAACTTTCTTTAGAGTTGATATTTTGAAAGACATGGTTGCTTGTTGGTATACTTGAGTATTTATGTTTTCAATCCAAATTATAGACTATTGCTTTGAATCACTCAAGTCTAAATATCCATGCTGGAAAAGAAAAGATTATATGATGAACATGATAAGTAGCATTCCACATCAAAAATTCTGTTTTTATCATTTACCTACTCGAGGACGAGCGGGAATTAAGCTTGGGGATGCTTGATACGTCTCAAATATATCTATAATTTTTATTATTCCATGCTATTATAGTATCAATTTTGGATGTTTTATATGTCACTATATGCAATTATACATCATTTTTTGGGATTAACCTATTAACTTAGTGCCTAGTGCCAGTTGCTGTTTTTTTTGCATGTTTTTGGCTTTTCAGGAAATCAATATCAAACGAAGTCCAAACGGAGAAAAACCTTTGGATTAATTTTTTCTGGACCAAAAGAGACCCTAGAAGGTTCGGGAGAAGGCCAGAAGAGTCAAGAGGGAGCGACAAGCCCTAGGGGCACGCCCCTAGGCTTGTGGGCCCCGTGTGGCACCTCCAACCCTAATTCCACCTCTATAAATACTCAAATATTCCCCTAACATTAGAGAGCCACCCGAAATACTTTTTCCACCACCGCAAGTTTCAGAACCACGAGATCCCATCTGGAGGCCTTCTCCGGTACTCTGCCGGAGAGGGAAACAATCACGGAGGGGCTCTACATCAACCTTGTTGTCCTTTCGATGATGTGTGAGTAGTTTACCACAGACCTACGGGTCCATAGTTAGTAGCTAGATGGCTTATTCTCTCTATTTGATCTTCAATACAATGTTCTCCTTGAAGTTTTTGGAGTTCTATTCGATGCAATGACTTTTTGCGGTGTGTTTGTTGGGATCCGATGAATTGTGAGTTTATGATCAAATCTATCCATGAATATTATTTGAGTTTTCTCTGAACTCTTTTATGCATGATTGCTATAGATTCATATATCTTCTCCGATCTATTGATTTGGTTTGGCCAACTAGATTGATTTATCTCGCAATGGGAAGAGGTGCTTTGTAATGGGTTCGATCTTGCGGTGCTCAATCCAAGTGACAGAAGGGGACTGTAGGATCGAAAGTAGGTCTAGAGGGGGGTGATTAGACTACTTGACCAAATAAAAATCTAACCTTTTCCCAATTTTAGTTGTGGGCAGATTTTAGCAATTTAGCACAAGTCAAGCAATCAACCTACACATGCAATTCTAAGAGTGTAGCAGCGGAAAGTAAAACATTGCATACGAAGGTAAAGGGAAGGTTTTGGAGAGTGCACCCGCAATGATGACACGGAGATTTTTGGCGTGGTTCCGATAGGTGGTGCTATCGTACATCCACGTTGATGGAGACTTCAACCCACGAAGGGTAACGGTTGCGCGAGTCCACGGAGGGCTCCACCCACGAAGGGTCCATGAAGAAGCAACCTTGTCTATCCCACCATGGCCATCGCCCATGAAGGACTTGCCTCACTCGGGTAGATCTTCAAGAAGTAGGCGATCTCCTTGCCCTTACAAACTTCTTGGTTCAACTCCACAATCTTGTCGAAGGCTCCCAAGCGACACCTAACCAATCTAGGAGACACCACTCTCGAAAAGGTAATAGATGTTGTGTTGATGATAAACTCCTTGCTCTTGTGCTTCAAATGATAGTCTCCCCAACACTCAACTCTCTCACACAGATTTCGATATGGTGGAAGGATGATTTGAGTGGAAAGCAACTTGGGGAAGGCTAGAGATCAAGATTCTTGTGGTAGGATTGGAATATCTTGGTCTCAACACATGAGTAGGTGGTTCTCTCTCAGAAAATGAGTAGTGGAAGTGTAGGCACATTCTGATGGCTCTCTCACATATGGAGAAGGGGGTGGAGGGGTATATATAGCCTCCACACAAAATCCAACCGTTACACGCATTTGACTCAACTCGATCAGACCGAATAGAAGAACTCGGTGAGACCGATTTAGTTCAAAATGTGAACGTTAGGAATCTCGGTGGGACCGACTGAAACAACTCGGTGGGACCGATGTGCTAGGGCTAGGGCAAAACCTCATCTCGGTGAAGCCGATTGCTTGAACTCGGTGAGACCGATTTCAGCAAAGAGCAAACAGAGAGTTGGTCAAGCAAACTCGGTGTGACCGATCGCTCATTTCGGTAAGACCAAAATGTTACAAAGGGAAACTGAGAGTTTGCAAGGCCATCTCGGTGAGACCGAGATCCGTATCGGTGTGACCGAGGAGTTAGGGTTTCTAGCAGTGGCTATGTCAAATGAACTCGGTGGCGCCGGATGGATCATTTCGGTGGGGCCAAGTTTGACTTTGAGTTTTGGACATATTTGGAAATGAGAAACTGGTTGAGGGCTTTGGAGCAATATCACTAAGCATTTTGAGCAAGTAGACCATTAAGCAACACCTCATCCCCTTTTAACAGTATTGGCTTTTCTATGGACTCAATGTGATCTTGGATCACTAAAATATAAATGAAGAGTCTTGAGCTTTTGCCAATATGTGTCCTTAGCATTTTGAGGGATCCACATCTCTAGTCCATGCCATGCCATTCATTGAACTTTCTGAAATATTAAACTTGAATGGATATTAGTTCAATGAGCTATATGTTGTTATGAATTACCAAAACCACCCGGGGATTAGTTGCACTTTCAATCTCCCCCTTTTTGGTAATTGATGACAACATATAGATCAAAGCTTCGACAAATGATAATATGAATGAAATACATCGTCGCTTTGAGAAGTATGTGATAATCAAGAGCTCCCCCTAAATTTGTGCATTATTTGAAATTTGCTTTTGAATGCAAATGCACAATCGATTAGGATCATGGGTCACTCTTCCATGTCACATACATCTTGGTGGAGCACTCAAAATGAAAAGAGTTAAATAACATGCACTCATCACCAAGGATACAAGTGATTGATCATTCATAAACATTCATGGATATAATCATGCAAGCACACATTAAGGCATAGTATGATCAAACACAAGATCACAGAGTATCTCACGAGCATAGCACAAATTGTAGCATAGGAATCAAACAACCAAACGACCAAGGTAGCAAGAGAAGCAAATGAAACCAACAAAAAACAAGACACTCTCTCTCTCGAAGCCTATGATCTATACACTTTCTCCCCCTTTGGCAACAAGTTACCTAAAAGTTTGAAAATGTATAGTGCTATATGGCACTCTAGGCACAATCTCCGGGAGCTCCTGAAGGGGTCTTCTGGCTTGTCGCTCCGGTGTGCGTAGATGGCATGGAGAGGAGGGCATCTGCAAATGCTTCGGCAGAAGTCTGTGGAGCTGGAGGGGTTGACACTAGAGGTACAACCATGGCAGTTGTTGCAGGTGCTGAAGTGGTAGTCCTGGAGTCTCTGACAACTGGCACATCTGATGACCTTTGTGCCCTTGGCACTCTCTGGAATGTGTCTGTAGTAGGTCTATCATCCCTGTCCTTAGCATCCTCTTGAAGCTTCTCCACAATGGTCTGAATCTCAGTGACCTTCACATCTTGGTCATGGAATTTTGTCTCAATGATCCTCTCAAGACTTTCCTGATTTTGAGTCAAGGTGGCCAAGCTCTTCTAAATTCTCACGATGGCCTCAAGCAGATAACTGAGTTGATCTTGCTTGGTCTTGGGTAGCACTGTGGAAGCATCTGGTGCACTTTCTGCCTTTGTTGCTTTGGCAGCCTTTGCTCTCTCTATCTTCTCCTGGGCTTCAGCACAGGTAGGATGGGAAGCATCCATGACAACCTCGTTGTTCTCAAAGTCTGGCCTCAGGGGTAGATGCTCACTGTCTAGTAGATATGTCCCAGTTCCCATCTTGGAGTTGATCAAAGTTTGAATGTGAGGGGCATATCCACAAGATCTTTTCTGGTCTGCAGCTGTTCTCTTCACAGTCTCTACAATCAGGCTCATCACCTTGAATTTCTGTGGAACATCAAACAAGTGAAGCAGGTTGATGGAGTGACCACGGATCATTCTATGATCTCTTGAATTGGGCAAAAGAGTATGCCTCAATATAGTGTTCATGGTGGTCAAACCAGCAAGCAGATAATATATGGATCCAAGCTTGTGAGTTTCCAAGGCTTTATCAGGAATTGGCTTGTACATGTTAGCCATGGAGTTGTGATCCTTCCTCGGCTTAGCATACACATCAATATCATTCTCCTCTTCCTCGGGGGCATTGATCAACTTGGCCCATTCTGAGATTGTTGACTGATATCTTGTTCCTTCTGTCATCCACACAATATTTCCATCGGGGTAGAAGTGAGCAGTGGAATAGAATTGCATGATCATCTCATCGTTCCACTTTGTCAGCTTCTGACCAACAAACTTGTCAACACCATTCATTCTGAAGCTCTCATGCACACTTGGAAAATAGTCTTCATTGTCATCAATGTATTTCCAGTCTACCCATTTCATATCACAAACAATGGGCTTCTTGTCCAAAAGGACAGTCTCATAGAAGTCCTGCTATTCCTTGGTGTGAAAGCTATAGTCCACAGCAGTTCTTCTCCTGGTGGCATAAGGATCTATTTGTCTCCACAGTCTCAGACCATGATCCTTTCTCAACTTCATGTTCTCTGCCACAGGATGATCATCACTATGATCTGGAATCTTGGGCTTGAGCTTTCTGAGCACTAGGGGCTCTTCTTCTTCTTGAACTTCAGGCACTGGGGCCTTGTTCTTTTCAGCAGCTGAGATGTTCCTGGTTGATCTCTTTGGTGCTGTTATCTTGGGGGCTTGATCTTGAGCTGAAGGCTTGGGGGCAGACTTGGGCTTAGATGGAGCAGCCCCAGTGCTGATGGCATCCCCCATCAACTTCTGAGTCTTTGCAGGAGGTGCAGCAGGCTCTTCCTCCTCCTCTTCTTCTTCAGAAGAGTGCCTTTCAAATTCACCCATTGGATCAACTAGCTTGCACCATCTACCTCTTTTCCTTTCCTTCTTCTTACTTGCACCACCTGGTGCAATTGTAGTTTCTTGAGTTGAGGCTCTGGCTTTTGACATTGGAGCTCTCTTTGCAGGAGCTTTCTTCTGCATTCCAGGCTTTGTGGCAGCAGCAGCATACTCTTTCTTGAGTAGTTTCTTCTTGGAGGTCACTTCCTCCTCAATCACAAAATATTCATCCTCAGATTCAGATGTTCTTTTCTTCTTTTTCCTAGTAGCTGCCTTAGGCAAATTGCTGGGAGTGCTCCTACTCCCCTCATCATAGCTGCTAGAGGGACTAGCACCCTCACTGAGGTTGAGCTGCTCTTCAGACTTGTTTTGACTGTCACTGCCCTCTGACATAGTTGTAACTGACCCTATGAATAGTTGGGTGTACATAGAGTAGATGAGCATCTCAAAGTACAGCTTATTTTGCAAAATATTGAGACAAAAACTTAACTTTAGTTTTCTGCAGAAAGCATTTCGGAGCTACCGATTTGACAAACTCGGTGACACCGAAGCACTAACAGAGTCTAAACACACAGTTTCGGTCAGACCGAAATGCAGTTCGGTGACTCCGAGATGCTAGGGTTTCACAGAGAAAGTGATTTTGGTCTCACCAATTAGTACACTTCGGTCAGGCCGAGTTGTACTTGTGCAATGGCCAGGGCCAATCGGTGTGACCAATGGCAGATGGTCACTGGCGACGATGGCGACGATCCGAAGACCAAGGGCGGCAGTGCTGGGGCGCGAGCTCGTGCGGTTTGAAGTGATTTTCAACCGTACGGGTACGCGGGGAATATATACCCAAGCGCTGTCGGTGGTGACGAGTGGAACGACTCGGTGGCACCGAGATGCAAAACTGCTAGCAGTTGCTGCAACTCGGTGTGACCGAATAGTTCTAATTGGTGGCACCGAGATGAAAACTTAGATCAACTTATTGATCTCGGTGAGACCGAATTGGATATGTCGGTCTGACCAAAAATCATTAAGAGGTTTTGGAAGTTAAGCCCTTGATGGATCGGTGGCTCCGAGTGCTCCTCACCCGGAGGGTCCGAAAGTGACTTGTTCAAACTTTGTGATGTAGCATTAATAGAGTTTGAGACAAGAAAAAGCATAGATAGCTAGAGGGAGTACTTAGGCATTCTTGTCCATCCATTTGGCAAAATGAAAAACCAAACAATCAAAGCAACAAATGGATGTTCTTGAATGAAGAAAATTATGCAACCAACATGCTCACACAATAAGATAGCAAATAAATCATGTGACAAAGCATGCACAAACACTCTAGCATCTATCAAGCAATTGGCGATGACTAGGTCATCTATATATGAGTATATTGACTTAGGAGTCAAATGAGAACATTTGTGTAGGAGATATGCCCTAGAGGCAATAATAAAAGTTATTGATTATCTCCCTGTTCATAATTAGGTTTATGATCCATGCTATAACTGCTATGGTTCTCGAGTCTACAATAACCATGAGGCTCGGAGCAAGACTCATATGCACGTGTGGAATAATAAACGGTAAAATGTATTCCTAGTCTAGCCTCTAAGACTAGCTCAAGTGTTGCATGATGGTTCTATTTTCCTGATCATGGGCATGTCTATGCCAGCAACTTTGAGGGCACGATGTTAGAAGAACATTTGTGTTGAAATGACCCGAATTGATGTTATGCTATGAGATACATTCGTCACAAGTTAATGGTTTATAACACAGAGATGGTTAACATTTGCATGATTCCTCAGACCATGAGAGTATCGAGTTTCTTCATGCTTGATTCATGAACTTTGGGGTTTGTTAAACGTCATCCGTAACTGGATGGCTATTACGGCGGCTTACGGGTTCATGGGAAAGTATGTCAAGTAACTTGATAGCTCAAGATTGGGATTTGCTCCTCCGACAATGGAGAGATATCTCTGGGCCCTCTCGGTGTTACGGTATCCATCATCGTCTGGCCAGACACTTTGTGATTTGATCACGGGGATGCCGGAACACGGTAACGAGAAAAGAGAACAATACCGGTAACGAGGTAACTGGCATAGTGGACAAGTTGTTGATCCACATGGATGCCAACATGTCTCACCTCGGGTATTTGTAACATATCACAAAGCAACAGGAATAGCACACGGCAACTGGAGGTTCACTCGAATATTCATTCGTGTGGGTATAGGGGTCAATATGGGTGTCCACGGCTCCGATGTTGATCGTTGATCGGAAGGGGTTCCGGGTCATGTCTATACTTCACCGAACCTATAGGGTCACACGCTTAAGGGTCATCTATCTGCTGAATACTAGACAGGGAGTCTGAGAGAAAGTCTCCGGAAAAAGTTTTCGGAGATAGCGGAAAAGTTCCGAAGAGAGAGGTCACCGGATGAGTTCCGGTAAAACTGAAAAGTTGTTTCAGGGGATACCATTAAGTCAAACTGGTTTCGGCACACGCCTGATAATTCTTGGAGAGTTCCAGAATCATTCTGCAAACTTTCTGGAATTTTCCATGATGAAAACCGGAAATGTTCCGGAGCTGCCGGAACCACTTCAGATGCTTTTCGCAGATGAAAATCACTAATCCGGAATTGTTCTGGAAAGCGTTGAATATTATTTTAGTGGGTACTGGAAATGTTCTAAGCCCACATAAATATTTTTAGTTCGAACGGACGCTAAAAAATGTCGTTGTCAATAGTGAAAGTGCTTTTTGGATTACTTTTTGGAAAGCCATTCTTTTAGGCTTTTGCTTAAAAGATCTTGGGGTGTGACATGGATGGATAGGAGCCCTTTTGGGGTGACCCACTAGGGGATGGCCGGCCACATGGGGGTTCTTCCTTGGAGCCCCCACTTGTCCCATGGCTTCACCTTTATGCCCTTGTGAAGGACATCATTCATGTGCACTTTTGGGTTTTTGTGTAAAACTACCCTACCCCTTGGGATTTCCTATAAATAGAGGTGGAGAGCCACTCTCCACATTCATCCCTTCTCACATACAAGTGCCATGCATGATCTGGCTTCTCTCTCCCTCCCAGCGAAATAGTTTCGTAGAGCCGAAAGGCTGTCTGGGTTCCGGTCGGAACTAGTTCTGGACGGCGAAGCCCTGCCGAATAGATGACACCGTATGTGTGCAACTCTGTAGAGAGATCATTGTTTCGGTCTTAGTTCGAGGGTGCCTCCCGAAGGGCTGTCCATGTGACCGTCCGAGTTTTGAGGGTCCTCCCGAAGGGCTGTCCGAGTGATCGTCCGAGTTTTGAAGGTCCTCCAGAAGGGCTGTCCGAGACACCGTCCGAGGGACTGTTCGACCGCCTCCCGAAGGGCTGTCCGAGGGGCAGATGAGGGTATACATCCTCACGGTTGGGAGGTTGTAAATCCTAGCTATGGGGATCTGCACCGCCGATCGTCATCGACTCTACTTTCGCTGCGCTACGAGTCGGTAACGAAAATGATCAAACCTTGTATGCAGTCTCCATAGTGGTCCTGGGCTGGTGCGTAGGTCAGAAATTTTTTGTTTTCTGCTGCGTTCCCCTACAGTGGCATCATGAGCCGTGCTATGCGTAGATGCAGGTTGCGATCTAGAATACATAGAGATGTATGGGTGTTGCACAATATAATTAGGTAGTAGATGAGTTCTGTTACTGAAAATTATTTGTGCGGGTAGCAGATGAAATATGTTACCCGATGTTCCTGTTGCTTCCCTTGAATTTGCATAATCCTGATCTTGACGGCATGGTGGAATCTCACAAAGTTCTGGCAATCCACGATCCTTTCATGATGCTCCTGAGTATGCTGATTGACAGATCAACGAAGTGCTAACAGTTCTTTGGGTTCCACCATACTTAAAGAAAGATGGACGTTTCGCGGATGAAAGGGCAATGCAGATATGATCTGCATGGGGGTCATGCGTATGACGAAGTTTAGTATGGGGTTCGAGATTTTATTATCTCGTGCTTCATACACCCCGCAAAGTTAATCTAGCGACTTGAATTATCATACTTGATGATGGACGTTGGTAGCTTCGGTTTGTTTCGAAACGTTAAAAGCCACGTAAAACAAGTTTTTGCATGAACTGATTAGAGGCGTCTAACTTGGTTTTGCAGGATGGTTTACATGTGCATGAGATGTGGTATAGCAGTGCTCATAATAATTTGATTATGTATGAGATGACTATATAATGTAAATTGATTAACATGACCTGCATGTCATGATTCGGCATGATGGCTGGAGCCATATGATTGCACTTTAAATGACCTGCAAGTCAACCTTAAGTAATGCACTTATTTTATTTGCTATAGAGATAGCAATATTATCTGGTGCATCGACAAGGTGGTGGCAATCTTCGTGAAGGTGAACACCGACGCGAATGCCGAAGACGAAGAAATACAAGACTTCTCCGTCAGAAAGGGCTATACCATATCATGCTATTATGAATTGCCTAAGATGTTTATCCCTTATGATGCACCCTTCTTGATTGCGCGGTAGTCGCTTTTTATTAGGGTGATCTCTCACAAAAATATCAACTAGTTAGTGTTCTCCCAAGTGTAGCACCGTCACGGCACCTAACTTTTCGGGGTGCGCCATGTCCACATGGGTACGAACGATTAGAGAAGTGTGAGGCGGGTGAGGTCAGACCTCGCAGCGAGATCACTTGGTTGTCTTGACGTTCTGGCTTGATCGTCCTGAGCTCGGAACACGCCCATCGAAAGATGAACAGGAGTCACATAGAGATGTGATCGGCATGTTTGCCCACCAATTGAAATTCTCGTCATCAATGGTGTCCACATCAATGGCGTTGAATTGAAATGTGGATCTTGTATCACTCACAATCAATTATGAGAGATATTGATTTGAGTGGGAGCGCACTATAAAATTGACTTGTTTAATTCTCAGTGCAATTAATTATGAACACGGTCTAAGTGTGGTTTTGCATAATAGTTGTAGAATAATGGCTCGCGTTTCCACCTTCCCTGTTAAAATTGAACAGCTGTTAAATATCTGGTTAAATCTTTACGGTTGGTAACGTAATGTGAGGATTATCCTCTAGAGTGCTGAGAAGGACTTGTCCTATCGCATGCTTTCGGTATTCTCCCGCTAATGCTATGGATCATGTGACTCTCGTCCTTCGATCCAAAAAGCTAGAATTCCTTTTCAGTCAAAGTGCAATATGTTTGTTTCCATGAGACCCGAACTTCGAAAGTTTGGATAGTTATGTGATATTCATGGAATCTGAAAATCATTTTTAGAGACAGACAAAAGATAAAAGATATAAGATATCCAAAGCAATGTTTGTTTGCAAACTATTAGTAAAGGTGTTTACTATGCATTAGACTGATAAGAGAGGGATCCAGAAGAACGCCTGTCATATGATGAAAGGTGAATAAAACAACAACTTAAAGAGAAAGGAAGTGTCCGAAGGGTGTTAGTGAAACTTTCACGCCTAGGAAGTCCGGGGCTAACGCCACTCTTAAGTTGAGTGCTTCTTCTGAGAGTAGGAGGAATACTGAAAGTTAAACTGTTAGAAGTATAAAGGCAAGAAGAGAGAAGACTGGAATATCCAGCTCATGTATGAATGTCATACAAGTTATTGATGTATGGAAGGCTGGTCAAAGATATAGCTCTTGGGAGTTATGGTTAAACATGTTAATCACTAATTCTTGGGTATTGTGGTTTAATCACAGAAAAACCCGTGCGATTGCATTCTCTTGCAATTCGATACAAGAACTATGGCCTAAAAGACTTGCCGGTAATGAGGTTCAGTATACACAGGGAACATAGTAAATGTTACTTTACCTTCCATCGGTGTATTACTGTCTGTATTTACTTTCATAATTCATTTAGAGCTTTACACACTCTAGCCCATTGCATAAGGTATCTTGCAAGAAGGTTGTTCATAAGAGAACTTTTGATGTTCGGTGTTATGAATAACATAAGGACCATACTTTCATTATGAATGAGATGTATGTTATGAATATTAACAATAATATATTACCTCTGGATTTACTTTCATAATTCATTTTAGAGTTTTACACACTCTAGCCCATTGCACAATGTTGTTGCAAAAGGGTTGTTCATAAAAGAACAATTGTTGTTCAGTATTATGAATAACATAAAGGGCCATGCTTCCATCCAAGATGGGACGTATGTTATGAATATTGATGGTAATATGATACATCCATAACACTGGCGCTAAATGTCGCAAGACTAACAGAATACCACACACGTGTGGCACTGCATTTGGTCACATTGGAGTAACCCGCATGGAAAAATTCCATTATGATGGATTTTGAAGTCGTTTGATTTTCAATCATCTGACACTTGCAACTTTCCTCCAAAAGGTGAAGTGACTGAAAAACCGTTCACAGGCCATAAGGAATGAGCAACAAACTTATTGGTGACCATACATTTTGATGTGTGTAGTCCGATAAATGTTGTTGCAAGCAGTGGTTTTGTCTATCTTCAAAAATGACTCAAGTAGATATATGGATATTTACTTGATGAGATGCAAGTCTGGATCTTTTGAAATCATTCGAAAGGTTCTCAATATGAAGTAGAAATTATTGTAACAAGAAAATTATATTTCTGCAATTAGATTGCTGAAAGGAATATTTGAGTTACAAGTTTAGCGAATGTCTGATGAGTTGTGAAAAGAGTTTCATAACTTGCACCTCCCGGAACACCACTGTGAGTGGAATGTCCGTGAAGATGTAATCAAACCATTTGTGACATGGTAAGATAAAAGATGACATAAATAAATTTGCCATTATCCCTTTTAAAGTGATGCTTTAGAGAGTGCGGCTTTTACACTGAAAAGAGCTCCATCGGGTCTGTTGAAATGATGCCATGGTATGGTACGCCCAACCATGTTATATCTTTTCTTAACATTTGGAATATGGGGCTTGTGTGAAAGGTTACAAGCCTATTCCAAATCAGACAAGTGCTACTTTGTAGGTTATTCCAAGTAACTGGGTATTCCCCCACCGCTAAACCAAGGCAAAGGATTTTGCCACAAAACGGTATGCTTTTAAAGAGAATATTTCTTGCAAAAGGTGAGTGGGAGGACAGTGCAACTCAACGAGATAACTAGTATCTTCGTCATCAGATCAAAGGAAAGGAACCTTGGAAGTGATTCCAGAGTTTCCTACTTCGACTGATACGGAAGTCTCTACTATAAAATGTATAGACTTCGGTCGAACTTGCAGCTGAACCACGTAGGCAAGGCTCGTGCAAACCTCTCAGGTGCGCAAACGAGATAGTGTTGTTAGACAACAGTATACCTACGATACACAAGGAAGCATTGATGGGCCCTGACTCCGGAATTGGCTAAATGCCAATACAATCCAAGATAGTTTCCATATAAATGTTTCAAGATTAAAATCTTGATACACCTTTCAGAAGACTTAGAGTCTAACGAGTATTTATGGAACTAAAAACTGATACGGATAAAAATGTTTTATCCATAAAGCTTGACTTGTTGAAATAACAAGTTCAAGGAGTTGACTACGATGAGGTTGTTTCACCGTAGCGATGCTTAAAGTCGGTTCGGGTTGAACTAGCAATTAATACATATTTCAGTCATGAGATATGAAACATGGATGACAATAGGATTTCCATATGATGGAAATGAAACCAAGGACTTGCATGTGTTACAGTCGAAGGTATTTTGTCATTCCAGAGGATGCTAGTGAGTGTGCAAACTTCAGAGTTCCAGCGATGGACAGAAGAGAGCAAAATGGAGTTGGAATATTCGTGTTTTGATGAAATGGTTAAAAGGGTTTTGACTTCATCAATGGGTAATGAAGATGCTTGTGATTCAAGAAAGTAAGTGGGAGCATAATAATATTTCTAAAAATGTTGTGTGCTTGACACCTTGTTAATTGGAATTAAATTTCTTGACACGAATTTGGACTTCATTTGAAAAGGGTTTTTCGATGAAGTGCTTGGGATAAATAGCCTTGATATTAGGCATGATGATCTATGGAGATGGATTTACCTGATAGGGCTGAGCAAAGATACATATTAAAAAAATGCTAAAACCTTTTAGCATTAAAAACGTTAGGAAGTGATTCTTGCCGAAGTCACATGGAAAGAGTTTTTGCAAGACTCGGTGTCCCAAAGCACTGATGAGCAAAATACATGATGGAGATTCCACACACTCTTGTGTTTGGATTAATCATGTATTCCATGGTATGTAAAACAACCAGATATGTCCAATACTCCCAAAGTTGTTGCGAGTATAGATACCAAAGTGATCAAAAGTACTAATCATGGGACAACAGTGAAAAAGGGTCATTGAGTACTATAGTAGCACTGATGACATGTTTTCTCGCAAGCAGAGATCATGAAGAGTTCGTTGTAAAAGTTTGCATCGATACAGTCTTCATCCATGCTCCAAGCAATTTTTTGATTTAAGTTAAGGGTTTTGTGCAATACACAATATGGTGGCACGGTAGTTGGAAATTGTTCCAAACAGGTTACTATGGCGAATTCTATGACAAATGGCTAAGTATGTTGGCGCTTTAGAAGCGACAAAGAAGTTGTTGAATCATATAGTTCATTCATGAACTTAGTGTGGTTCCAAGATGGCATTGGTCAATGGGACACTATTGCAGATAGTTGCTCCATAGCTCAGTCTGAGGAATCAGGTTTTGACCAATGATTCACACATATGCAAAGCCAAGTCCACACAAAATATGAATTTTGTGAAAGCATGAAAATGCGAGGATATGCAAAGATACACACAGATCTGAAGTTGTCAGATCCATTGGACATCAGGCTATACCAAAAGCGAAGCATATTTACACCGGTGTGCCACAGGTGTAAAGTGCATTAGCATTAACTAGATTATTGACTCTAGTGCAAGTGGGAGTCTGTAGGAGATATGCCCTAGAGGCAATAATAAAAGTTATTGATTATCTCCCTGTTCATAATTAGGTTTATGTCCCATGCTATAACTGCTATGGTTCTCGAGTCTACAATAACCACGAGGCTCGGAGGAAGACTCATATGCACGTGTGGAATAATAAACGGTAAAATGTATTCCTAGTCTAGCCTCTAAGACTAGCTCAAGTGTTGCACGATGGTTCTATTTTCCTGATCATGGGCATGTCTATGCCAGCAACTTTGAGGGCACAATGTTAGAAGAATATTTGTGTTTAATCGACCCGAATTGATGTTATGCTATGAGATACATTCATCACAAGTTAATGGTTTATAACACAGAGATGGTTAACGTTTGCATGATTCCTCAGACCATGAGAGTATCGAGTTTCTTCATGCTTGATTCATGAACTTTGGGGTTTGTTAAACGTCATCCGTAACTGGATGGCTATTATGGCGGCTTACGGGTTCATGGGAAAGTATGTCAAGTAACTTGATAGCTCAAGATTGGGATTTGCTCCTCTGACAATGGAGAGATATCTCTGGGCCCTCTCGGTGTTACGGTATCCATCATCGTCTGGCCAGACACTTTGTGATTTGATCACGGGGATGCCGGAAAACGGTAACGAGAAAAGAGAACAATACCGGTAACAAGGTAACTGGCATAGTGGACAAGTTGTTGATCCACGGGGATGCCAACATGTCTCACCTCGGGTATTTGTAACATATCACGAAGCAACAGGAATAGCACACGGCAATTGGAGGTTCACTCGAATATTCATTCGTGTGGGTATAGGGGTCAATATGGGTGTCCACGGCTCCGATGTTGATCATTGATCAGAAGGGGTTCCGGGTCATGTCTATACTTCACCGAACCTATAGGGTCACACGCTTAAGGGTCATCTATCTGCTGAATACTAGACAGGGAGTCTGAGAGAAAGTCTCCGGAAAAAGTTTTCGGAGACAACGGAAAAGTTCCGAAGAGAGAGGTCACCGGATGAGTTCCGGTAAAACTGAAAAGTTGTTTCAGGGGATACCATTAAGTCAAATTGGTTTTGGCACATGCCTGATAATTCTTGGAGAGTGCCAGAATCATTCTGGAAACTTTTTGGAATTTTCCGGGATGAAAACCGGAAATGTTCCGGAGCTGCCGGAACCGCTTCAGATGCTTTTCGCAGTTGAAAATCGCTAATCCGGAATTGTTCTGGAACGCGTTGAAAATTATTTTAGTGGGTACTGGAAATGTTCTAAGCCCACATAAATATTTTCAGTTCGAACGGACGCTGAAAAATGTCGTCATGAATAGTGAAAGTGCTTTTTGGATTACTTTTTGGAAAGCCATTCTTTTAGGCTTTTGCTTAAAAGATCTTGGGGTGTGACATGGATGGATAGGAACCCTTTTGGTGTGACCCACTAAGGGGTGGCCGGCCACATGGGGGTTCTTCCTTGGAGCCCCCACTTGTCCCATGGCTTCACCTTTATGCCCTTGTGAAGGGCATCATTCATGTGCACTTTTGGGTTTTTGTGTAAAACTACCCTACCCCTTGGGATTTCCTATAAATAGAGGTGGAGATCCACTCTCCACATTCATCCCTTCTCACATACAAGTGCCATGCATGATCTGGCTTCTCTCTCCCTCCCAGCGAAATAGTTTCGTAGAGCCGAAAGGCTGTCTGGGTTCCGGTGGGAACTAGTTCTGGACGGCGAAGCCCTGCCGGATAGATGACACCGCATGTGTGCAACTCTGTAGAGAGATCGCTGTTTCAGTCTTAGTTCGAGGGTGCCTCCCGAAGGGCTGTCCGTGTGACCGTCCGAGTTTTGAGGGTCCTCCCGAACGGCTGTCCAAGTGATCGTCCGAGTTTCAAAGGTCCTCCCGAAGGGCTGCCCGAGACACCGTCCGGGGGACTGTTTGACCGCCTCCCGGAGGGCTGTCCGAGGGGCAGATGAGGGTATACATCCTCGTAGTTGGGAGGTTGTAAATCCTAGCTACGGGGATCTGCACCGCCGATCGTCATCGACTCTACTTCCGCTGCGCTACGAGTCGGTAACGAAAATGATCAAACCTTGTATGCAGTCTCCATAGTGGTCCTGGGCTGGTGCGTAGGTCGGAAATTTTTTGTTTTCTGATGTGTTCCCCTACAATTTGATCATAGGTCATACTCATCAATTAAGCACAAGTGGGGTTACCACTTTTACATAAAGCACTGTTGTGTTCACATCATTAGAGTTGCTTTAGCTCAATTCTTAGAGCAAAGCTCCCCCTAGATGTGATATCCCCCCTTAGAGGGATGAACTAACCTTGGGTTTTGTCGATGATGACTTCATGTAGATAGTGAAGATGTGGATGCTCAACGTTGATGAAGATCATTTGGAGCAATCCATTGGAGTGAGTTGCACTTTCAATACCTACATGGGTTAGTCTCACAAGGAACATACAAGAATATCCATAGACATAGAGTGATACACACATTTGATGATGTCCATGAAAGCATTAGGTTACCTTGTCCCTTGACTTACCAACAAGAGGGTTTGTGACTCCTTGAACTAGTGCAAGATATGAAAGTTGATTGCACTTGTCCTTGCCAAAAGGAATATGAGTGAAGTATGTTGGCGGATTCGCCCTCAAGAACTCTCTAGTGCTTCTTCTTTGGGATCCACATCAACTTGATTGGAATCCTTGGAGTTGTAGTCGTACTTGATGTAGTGGAACTTCATGTAGTCTTGGGAACCCAGTTGACCATGGCCTTAGGAGCTTCTTCAAATGAATCAATCTCTTCTTGAAGCTTGTCCTTTCCTTTTAGCTTGTGGTCTTGTGGTGGAAGATCATCTTGAGCTTGTGTTCCTTTGAAAGAAGTGGAATCATACTTCTCTTGTTGAGGAACAAACTTCGTCTTGGGGTGTTGATCTACTTCCCACTCAACTCCATTTGCATTGAACTTTCGTTCAAAACCAACACCTTGATTCTTCCGGTGCCTTCCTTGGTTGCGTACAATTTCCTCAAATTGCTTACTTCCGGCAAGGCTCTTGTAAACACCTTTCTCTATAATTCCCTTCAATAAGCTATTTTCTTGCTCAAGTGTAACTTGGCTAAGAGAATCATTAGTGGAATCAAGAGAACTACTAGAAGCAACAATATTGGAGTTAACATTGTTATTGTTACTACTAGAAGAAGAATCTTTCTTGCTCTTGTTGCCAGATTTTACTTGTGGCATATAAGTAGACAAGAGTAAACGCTTGGCAATGTAAGAAGAACTCTTCTTTCGAAGATCATCATTGATTGCTTTTAGGAACCCATGCTCTTGCTCTAAATTTAGCTTCTCGAAGCGTAGCTTCTCATGAGTTCTTAGAAGCTCTCTATGATCCTCTAGAGTTGTTTCATGAGCTAACTTAAGAGTGTTTAGTTCTTTAGTTAGACGCTCAATCTCCTTCTTATCATTGTCATTCGTTTCATCTTGATTAGCATGATTAATAGCAATTTCATCATAGTTTTCATCACTAGTGTTGTCAACAAGTAAATCATCTTCATCACTATTGAAATCAACATACTCGGGGTGTGATACCTTAGGGACTTTAGCCATGAAGCATCTTCCAATTCCTTCATTTGGTGAGTCAAATATGTCGTAGGAGTTGGATGACACAAGTGCAAGACCGGCAACACCTTCATCTTGAGTATATTTGGAGTCGGAGTGATAACTTCTCTCGGATTAGTTGTCGGAGTCGGAACCGGATACCCATTCACCAACATGAGCTTGATGTCTTCGCCTTGTGTAGCTCTTTGATGACTTGTCCTTCCTTTCCGAATCCTTGCTTCTACGAGAGGGTCTTCGTTCATAACGATCATCTCTACTCCTTCTCTCTCTTGGTGGTGATTCATCTCTTTTACTTCTCCTCTTAGGTGAATCTTCTATTTTCTTGTAGGGAGCCATACACTCATTGGAGTAGTGTCTGGGTCTTCCACAATTGTAGCAATTACGATCATGACTAGACGATCTTTTGTCATTGTAGGATCTTGACTTGGAACTTCTTTCTTTGCTTCTATTCTTGTAGAATTTGTTGAAGTTCTTCACCATTAAGCTCAATTCTTCATTGAAGACTTGTTTCTCACTTGATGTTGTAGGAGCATCACATGAAGCTTTATAAGCACCACTAGACTTGTTGTGGAGCTCTTCCTTATCCTTGAGTGACATCTCATGAGCAACAATTCTACCAATGACTTCCGTGGGCTTGAGATCTTTGTAGTTGGGCATCATTTGGATCAAGGTGCACACGATATCATATTTTCCATCCAAGGCTCTTAGGATCTTCTTGATGATGAATTTGTTGGTCATCTCTTCGCTTCCTAAGCCGGCAATCTCATTTGTGATGAGAGCAAGCCTAGAGTACATCTCAGCGACTCCTTCACCATCCTTCATCTTGAACTTGTCAAGTTGACTTTGAAGCACATCCAATTTGGATTCCTTGTCGGACTCGGTACCTTCATGCATATCAACCAAAGTATCCAAATTTCTTTTGTATTCTCAAGGTGGCTGATTTTGTAGAATTCTTCGGGGCACAATCCGCTAAAGAGAATATCGCAAGCTTGAGCATTGTACTGCAACATCTTCATTTCTTCCGCGGACGCTTTATGATCCGGTTCTTTTCCATCCTTGAAGAAATAACCTTGCAAGACAATGTGCACAATAGCCCAAACGGCAGGGTTATGACCAAGAATATGCATTTTTATCTTATGCTTCCAACTAGCAAAATTAGTACCATCAAAGTAAGGACCTCTACGATGGTAATTACCCTTGCTAGACGCCATACTCTCCTAGGTTGTGAACCAAGGCTATGATCACCAAAGCTATGGAAATCAAGGCAAATGGAGACCAAAGCTCTGATACCACTTGTAGGATCGAAAGTAGGTCTAGAGGGGGTGATTAGACTACTTGACCAAATAAAAATCTAACCTTTTCCCAATTTTAGTTGTGGGCAGATTTTAGCAATTTAGCACAAGTCAAGCAATCAACCTACACATGCAATTCTAAGAGTGTAGCAGCAGAAAGTAAAACATTCCCTATGAAGGTAAAGGGAAGAATTTGGAGAGTGCAAACGCAATGATGACACAGAGATTTTTGGCGTGGCTCCGATAGGTGGTGCTATCGTACATCCACGTTGATGGAGACTTCAACCCACGAAGGGTAATGGTTGCGCGAGTCCACGGAGGGCTCCACCCACGAAGGGCCCACGAAGAAGCAACCTTGTCTATCCCACCATGGCCATCGCCCACGAAGGACTTGCCTCACTCAGGTAGATCTTCAAGAAGTAGGCGATCTCCTTGTCCTTACAAACTTCTTGGTTCAACTCCACAATCTTGTCGAAGGCTCCCAAGCGACACCTAACCAATCTATGAGACACCACTCTCCAAAAGGTAATAGATGTTGTGTTGATGATGAACTCCTTGCTCTTGTGCTTCAAATGATAGTCTCCCCAACACTCAACTCTCTCTCACAGATTTCGATATGGTGGAAAGATGATTTGAGTGGAAAGCAACTTGGGGAAGGCTAGAGATCAAGATTCCTGTGGTGGGATTGGAATATCTTGGTCTCAACACATGAGTAGGTGGTTCTCTCTCAGAAAATGAGTAGTGGAAGTGTAGGCACATTCTGATGGCTCTCTCACATATGGAGAAGGGGGTGGAGGGGTATATATAGCCTCCACACAAAATCCAACCGTTACACGCATTTGACTCAACTCGATCAGACCGAATAGAAGAACTCGGTGAGACCGATTTAGTTCAAAATGTGAACGTTAGGAATCTCGGTGGGACCGACTGAAACAACTCGGTGGGACCGATGTGCTAGGGCTAGGGCAAAACCTCATCTCAGTGAAGCCCATTGCTTGAACTCGGTGAGACCGATTTCAGCAAAGAGCAAACAGAGAGTTGGTCAAGCAAACTCGGTGTGACCGATCGCTCATTTTGGTAAGACCCAAATGTTACAAAGGGAAACTGAGAGTTTGCAAGGCCATCTCGGTGAGACCGAGATCCGTATCGGTGTGACCGAGGAGTTAGGGTTTCTGGCAGTGGCTATGTCAAATGAACTCGGTGGCGCCGGATGGATCATTTCGGTGGGGCCAAGTTTGACATTGAGTTTTGGACATATTTGGAAATGAGAAACTGGTTGAGGGCTTTGGAGCAATATCACTAAGCATTTTGAGCAAGTAGACCATTAAGCAACACCTCATCCCCTTTTAACAGTATTGGCTTTTCTATGGACTCAATGTGATCTTGGATCACTAAAATATAAATGAAGAGTCTTGAGCTTTTGCCAATATGTGTCCTTAGCATTTTGAGGGGTCCACATCTCTAGTCCATGCCATGCCATTCATTGAACTTTCTGAAATATTAAACTTGAATGGATATTAGTTCAATGAGCTATATGTTGTTATGAATTACCAAAACCACCCGGGGATTAGTTGCACTTTCAATCTCCCCCTTTTTGGTAATTGATGACAACATATAGATCAAAGCTTCGACAAATGATAATATGAATGAAATACATCGTCGCTTTGAGAAGTATGTGATAATCAAGAGCTCCCCCTAAATTTGTGCATTATTTGAAATTTGCTTTTGAATGCAAATGCACAATCGATTAGGATCATGGGTCACTCTTCCATGTCACATACATCTTGGTGGAGCGCTCAAAATGAAAAGAGTTAAATAACATGCACTCATCACCAAGGATACAAGTGATTGATCATTCATAAACATTCATGGATATAATCATGCAAGCACACATTAAGGCATAGTATGATCAAACACAAGATCACAGAGTATCTCACGAGCATAGCACAAATTGTAGCATAGGAATCAAACAACCAAACGACCAAGGTAGCAAGAGAAGCAAATGAAACCAACAAAAAACAAGACACTCTCTCTCTCGAAGCCTATGATCTATACACTTTCTCCCCCTTTGGCAACAAGTTACCTAAAAGTTTGAAAATGTATAGTGCTATATGGCACTCTAGGCACAATCTCCGGGAGCTCCTGAAGGGGTCTTCTGGCTTGTCGCTCCGGTGTGCGTAGATGGCATGGAGAGGAGGGCATCTGCAAATGCTTCGGCAGAAGTCTGTGGAGCTGGAGGGGTTGACACTAGAGGTACAACCATGGCAGTTGTTGCAGGTGCTGAAGTGGTAGTCCTGGAGTCTCTGACAACTGGCACATCTGATGACCTTTGTGCCCTTGGCACTCTCTGGAATGTGTCTGTAGTAGGTCTATCATCCCTGTCCTTAGCATCCTCTTGAAGCTTCTCCACAATGGTCTGAATCTCAGTGACCTTCACATCTTGGTCATGGAATTTTGTCTCAATGATCCTCTCAAGACTTTCCTGATTTTGAGTCAAGGTGGCCAAGCTCTTCTAAATTCTCACGATGGCCTCAAGCAGATAACTGAGTTGATCTTGCTTGGTCTTGGGTAGCACTGTGGAAGCATCTGGTGCACTTTCTGCCTTTGTTGCTTTGGCAGCCTTTGCTCTCTCTATCTTCTCCTGGGCTTCAGCACAGGTAGGATGGGAAGCATCCATGACAACCTCGTTGTTCTCAAAGTCTGGCCTCAGGGGTAGATGCTCACTGTCTAGTAGATATGTCCCAGTTCCCATCTTGGAGTTGATCAAAGTTTGAATGTGAGGGGCATATCCACAAGATCTTTTCTGGTCTGCAGCTGTTCTCTTCACAGTCTCTACAATCAGGCTCATCACCTTGAATTTCTGTGGAACATCAAACAAGTGAAGCAGGTTGATGGAGTGACCACGGATCATTCTATGATCTCCTGAATTGGGCAAAAGAGTATGCCTCAATATAGTGTTCATGGTGGTCAAACCAGCAAGCAGATAATATATGGATCCAAGCTTGTGAGTTTCCAAGGCTTTATCAGGAATTGGCTTGTACATGTTAGCCATGGAGTTGTGATCCTTCCTCGGCTTAGCATACACATCAATATCATTCTCCTCTTCCTCGGGGGCATTGATCAACTTGGCCCATTCTGAGATTGTTGACTGATATCTTGTTCCTTCTGTCATCCACACAATATTTCCATCGGGGTAGAAGTGAGCAGTGGAATAGAATTGCATGATCATCTCATCGTTCCACTTTGTCAGCTTCTGACCAACAAACTTGTCAACACCATTCATTCTGAAGCTCTCATGCACACTTGGAAAATAGTCTTCATTGTCATCAATGTATTTCCAGTCTACCCATTTCATATCACAAACAATGGGCTTCTTGTCCAAAAGGACAGTCTCATAGAAGTCCTGCTATTCCTTGGTGTGAAAGCTATAGTCCACAGCAGTTCTTCTCCTGGTGGCATAAGGATCTATTTGTCTCCACAGTCTCAGACCATGATCCTTTCTCAACTTCATGTTCTCTGCCACAGGATGATCATCACTATGATCTGGAATCTTGGGCTTGAGCTTTCTGAGCACTAGGGGCTCTTCTTCTTCTTGAACTTCAGGCACTGGGGCCTTGTTCTTTTCAGCAGCTGAGATGTTCCTGGTTGATCTCTTTGGTGCTGTTATCTTGGGGGCTTGAGCTTGAGCTGAAGGCTTGGGGGCAGACTTGGGGCTTAGATGGAGCAGCCCCAGTGCTGATGGCATCCCCCATCAGCTTCTGAGTCTTTGCAGGAGGTGCAGCAGGCTCTTCCTCCTCCTCTTCTTCTTCAGAAGAGTGCCTTTCAAATTCACCCATTGGATCAACTAGCTTGCACCATCTACCTCTTTTCCTTTCCTTCTTCTTACTTGCACCACCTGGTGCAATTGTAGTTTCTTGAGTTGAGGCTCTGGCTTTTGACATTGGAGCTCTCTTTGCAGGAGCTTTCTTCTGCATTCCAGGCTTTGTGGCAGCAGCAGCATACTCTTTCTTGAGTAGTTTCTTCTTGGAGGTCACTTCCTCCTCAATCACAAAATATTCATCCTCAGATTCAGATGTTCTTTTCTTCTTTTGCCTAGTAGCTGCCTTAGGCAAATTGCTGGGAGTGCTCCTACTCACCTCATCATAGCTGCTAGAGGGACTAGCACCCTCACTGAGGTTGAGCTGCTCTTCAGACTTGTTTTGACTGTCACTGCCCTCTGACATAGTTGTAACTGACCCTATGAATAGTTGGGTGTACATAGAGTAGATGAGCATCTCAAAGTATAGCTTGTTTTGCAAAATATTGAGACAAAAACTTAACTTTAGTTTTCTGCAGAAAGCATTTCGGAGCTACCGATTTGACAAACTCGGTGACACCGAAGCACTAACAGAGTCTAAACACACAGTTTCGGTCAGACCGAAATGCAGTTCGGTGACTCTGAGATGCTAGGGTTTCACAGAGAAAGTGATTTCGGTCTCACCAATTAGTACACTTTGGTCAGGCCGAGTTGTACTTGTGCAATGGCCAGGGCCAATCGGTGTGATCGAGATCCTCAGATCGGTCGGTCCGAGATGGGTTTGGCGGAAACCTAACCCTAAGTTTTTGCATCAAATCTATTCTACGGAATTTGTTTGGTGGATAGATTAATCTCATACGTGGGAGGAACAATGGCAATGTACTTTGTGCAAGAATCGGAGCAATGGAAAGCACAAAGGGTCAAATTCGTACCCTAACTTGGCGGCGGATTTGCTACGGCGGCAACGGCGGTGAGGATTCCGTTGACGGCAGCGGAGACCAGCGGTAGAAGGTCACTGGCGACGACGCGACGATCCGGAGACCAAGGGCGGCAGTGCTGGGGCGCGAGCTCGTGCGGTTTGAGGAGATTTTCAACCGTACGGGTACGCGGGGAATATATACCCAGGCACTGTCGATGGCGCCAAGTGGAACGACTTGGTGGCACCGAGATGCAAAACTGCTAGCAGTTGCTGCAACTCGGTGTGACCGAATAGTTCTAATCGGTGGCACCGAGATGAAAACTTAGATCAATTTATTGATCTCGGTGAGACCGAATTTGATATGTTGGTCTGACCGAAAATCATTAAGAGGTTTTGGAAGTTAAGCCCTTGACGGATCGGTGGCTCCGAGTGCTCCTCCGGAGGGTCCGAAAGTGACTTGTTCAAACTTTGTGATGTAGCATGAATAGAGTTTGAGACGAGAAAAAGCTTAGATAGCTAGAGGGAGTACTTAGGCATTTTCTTGTCCATCCATTTGGCAAAAAGAAAAACCAAACAATCAAAGCAACAAATGGATGTCCTCGAATGAAGAAAATTATGCAACCAACATGCTCACACAATAAGATAGCAAATAAATCATGTGACAAAGCATGCACAAACACTCTAGCATCTATCAAGCAATTGGCGATGACTAGGTCATCTATATATAAGTATATTGACTTAGGAGGAGGCCCACCAGGTGGGCACAACCCACCTGGGCGAGCCAGGCCCCCCAGGCGCGCCCTGGTGGGTTGTGCCCTCCTCGGCCCACCTCCGGTGCCCATCTTCTGGTATATAGGTCATTTTGACCTAGAAAAAATCAGGAGGGGACTTTTGGGATGAAGCGTCGCCGTCTCGAGGCGGAACTTGGGCAGGAGCACTTTTGCCCTCCGGCGGAGCGATTCCGCCGGGGGAACTTCCCTCCCGGAGGGGGAAATCATCGCCATCGTCATCACCAACAACTCTCCCATCTTTGGAAGTGCCATCTCCATCAACATCTTCAATAGCACCATCTCCTCTCAAACCCTTGTTCATCCCTTGTGTTCAATCATTGTACCGGAACCTTAGATTGGTACTTGTGGGTGACTAGTAGTGTTGATTACATCTTGTAGTTGATTACTATATGGTTTATTTGGTGGAAGCTTATATGTTCAGATCCATTATGCTATTTTATACCCCTCTGATCTTGAGCATGATTATCATTTGTGAGTAGTTACTTTTGTTCTTGAGGTCACGGGAGAAGTCATGTTGCAAGTAATCATGTGAACTTGATATGTGTTCGATATTTTGATGATATGTATGTTGTGATTCCCTTAGTGGTGTCATGTGAACGTCGACTACATGGCACTTCACCATATTTGGGCCTAAGGGAATGCATTGTGGAGTAGTTATTAGATGATGGGTTGCTAGAGTGACAGAAGCTTAAACCCTAGTTTATGCGCTACTTCGTAAGGGACTGATTTGGATCCAAAAGTTTAATGCTATGGTTAGATTTTATCTTAATACTTTTCTCGTAGTTGCGGATGCTTGCGAGGGGGTTAATCATAAGTAGGAGGTTTGTTCAAGTAAGAACAACACCTAAGCACCGGTCCACCCACATATCAAATTATCAATGTAGCGAACACTAATCAAACCAACATGATGAAAGTGACTAGATGAAATTCCTGTGTACCCTCAAGAACGCTTTGCTTATCATAAGAGACTGTTTTGGCCTGTCATTTGCCACAAAAGGATTGGCCTACCTTGCTGAATATTATTTACCGTTACCGTTACTTGCTCGTTACAAATTATCTTGCTATCAAACTACTTGTTACCGACTATTTCAGTGCTTGCAGAAAATACCTTGCTGAAAACCACTTGTCATTTCCTTCTACTCCTCGTTGGGTTCGACACTCTTACTTATCGAAAGGACTACGATTGATCCCCTATATTTTTGGGTCATCACCTATATATGATCACTGCCTTGGATATCGTCATAATTATTTGCTTTTCTATCAATTGGTCAACAGTAATTTGTTTACCCATCGTATGCTATTTTCCAGAGAGAAGCCTCTAGTGAAAACTATGGCCCCGGGTCTATCTTTTATCATATATTAAAACCAAAAATCCCTTGATGTCTTTTTCTTTTATTTATTTTATTTTGTATTTTTTTCCGGTCTATCTATCAAAAACTATATAATTTAATCTTGCTCGTAACCGTCGAGGGATTGACAACCCCTTGTGCGCATTGGGTTGCAAGGATTTGTTGTTTGTGTGCAGGTGCTGCTAACGAGGTGTTGCTTGGTTCTCCTACTGGATTGATAATCTTAGTTCTTAAGTGAGGGAAATACTTATCTCTACTGTACTGCATCATCCTCTCCTCTTCGGGGAAATCCCAACGCAGATCAAAAGTAGCAGGCATTCGGGCGGATGGTGACGCTTCTTCTTCAAGTTGGTCTTTCGGACTGATCCTCCTCGGGTTCGTCCGTATGGATGGATTCGACAGAGCTCCGGTGTAGATTCATGTCATTCCTGTGGGGCGATGAGGCTACGGTTTCTCGTTGTGTGTGTGCGACGGTAAGATCTGGTGTTAAGCACTTTATATCGATTCAAGGGTTCAACGACGATGATGACTGTGGCTCCATGGCATTGGTCCTTATGGCCACGTGCGCCAAGACTTTCCAACTATCATCAACAAGGTCAAGCCGACTCTGGTAGTGGAGTGACGACAACGGCGCGTCGGCGGCTTGTTCTAACGGTGGTAGTGGTTCTTTGATGGTCTAGGGATCTCGTTATAATTTTTATATGTTAGGGTGCTTTGTACTTCTGGTGGATTTTATAATAGATCCGAGTGCTCTTTCAAAAATAATAACAATTTAATACTACATTACGCATTACGGCTACTACATTAGTTATATCGGCGGAGTTACTGCGAAATTCGGCCGAACCTATGCATCCATCCACGATGAAATTAGTGTGACGGAGTCGCTACCTTGCCCTGCGGACTGCGGGAGCCATAGGCAATAGCGTCATTAGGGCATTTTTTACGGCAATCTGTAAAAAATCTCCCGCATCCGTCCGCGGACATGGGGGCCAGTCCACGGACATGGATGCGAGAGGCAGCCATCCAACCACAGCCACATACATCCGGCCTTCCGGATTTATTTCCCAGTCCGCACAATCAAGTAACCGCATGCAAATGGTATAGAAGTTCAAATAGCCATATGCAGCACTAGCTTAAATTTTAAAAAAATCAAATATTTTACATCCCAACATTGTTGTCCCCTTTCACCACCCACTGATCCTCAATCAAATCCTCCTTGATGGTATAGAAGTTCAAATAGCCACATGCAGCACTAGTTTAAAAAAAATTAAATCAAATATTTTACATCCCAACATTGTTGTCCCCTTTCACCACCCACTGATCCTCAATCAGATCCTCCTTGAGCTGCTCATTAGTTGGTCGATGCCGAATTTGTTGATGCATTTGAATAAACTCCTCAAATGTGGTCGGATTTTGGTCCAGTAGTTGGATAGGATCACCCATGTTCTCAAATTCCAAAGCTGCAGCAACATCACCACCCTCATCCTCGACGATCATGTTGTGCATGATCACACAACATGTCATCACCTCCCACAAGGTCTCCAGATCCCATTGTTTTGCAGGTCCACGAACAACTACAAAACGGGCCTGAAGAACTCCCAATGCCCTCTCGACATTCTTTCTTGTTGCTTCTTGTCTTTGGGCAAAGTGAGCCTTTTTCTGGCCAACTGGGTTTGAGATGGTGCTGACAAAGATAGCCCGTGAAGGATAGATACCGTCAACCAGATAGTAGTCTATGGTGTACTCATGTCCATTGATAGTATAGTGGCAAGGAGGAGCTTTTCCTTCAGTCAGCCTCGCAAACAACAGCGATCATTGCAGCACATTGATGTCATTGTGAGACCCGGGCATGCCAAAGAAAGTGTGCCAAATCCAAAGATCTTGTGATGCAACTGCTTCAAGAATGATGGTGGGCTTCTTAACATGACCCTGATGTTGCCCTTGTAAAGCCTTCGAGCAGTTCTTCCATTTCCAATGCATGCAGTCAAGAGATCCAAGCAAACCTGGCCACCCTCTTTCTTGTGAGATTGATAGGAGCCTCTCAGTGTCTGCCACAGTTGGTTCTCTCAGGTACTGAGGTCCGAACACCTCAACCACGGCAGTTGGAAACCTGACCATGGCATCTTCGCATGTGCTCTCAGACATCTGTAGGTACTCGCCCCACGAATCAGCAGTCGTGCCATAAGCAAGCATCCGGAGTGTGGCCGTGCACTTTTGGTAACCAGAGAAGCCAATTGTTCCCACGCCGTTCTTCTTCAGGATGAAGTAGTCATCGTAGGACCGGACGCCATGGTACAAACAATCGAAGACGGTCTTGCGCATCCGAAAATGCCGGCGAAAATGGTCAGCGAAGAGTGCATCGGGGGCAAAGTAGTGGGCCATTAGTTTCAAATGCCCGCGCGCCCTGTTGTGGTTGAGCACGTGATGACCCTTGATCGAGCCCTTGAAATTGAGAACATGCTCCTCCACACGCTCCGCGTCTTCAAGGACCGCCTGCATCATCACCGTTTCATCGGAGTACTCCTCCTCGTCCGATGGGCCGTCGGAGGACTCAACATACTACTCGTATATGTACTCCAAATCGGAATCCATTGCTACAAACATGAAGGGACAACTGTTTTCAGCTCTAGCGATTCAACGAACATTTACCGGGCATGGTAGAGGATGGTACCTGGCGGGGCGGTCGGAGGACAGGGGGTTGAACAGAGACGGAGGAGAAGCGACGGGGAGCCCTGCTGGATCGCCGGAGGTGACAGAGAGGCAGATTTTCGGCAAGGGTGTGGCATGGTGGCCAGGGTGGTGGAGCGCGGCGACGGCAAGAGAGAAAGAAGGAAGGAGAGAAAATGAGGAGGAGAAAGATGCGGGGTCCGGGAAGGGTTTTGGGTGGGACTGGGGTGTCAGATTCGTACGTTTCGCATGTCCAGACTCCCGCAAACCTCCCCCAGTTTTGTCTCCGTTTTGCGAGAGAAATCGCGTCCGGACCATCTCGCGGACCAATACAGGGCCGCGTTGGAAGGATTCCGCGGTCCGGACGGTTGCGGGAGGTTTATGGGTCCGCCTTGAAGATGCCCTTAGTTCCATATCAATTTTACCATGTCCTCCACCGTCAGGGGCGGAGCTAGGCCCCGGGCACCCAAGGCCCAGGCCCGGGGCGTGGAAAACTTGATATGCTATTATTTATATATATATATATATATATATATATATATATATATATATATATATATATATATAGACACATAAACACTATTCTGATCACGGGATCAGAATATTATTCTGATCACAACCTGAACTTCCTGAGTTACAAAACCTGAACTTCCCTTTGTAGGAACCCGACCTTCGGGCTATCTTCACAACCGTGTCTCCCCGCGTGAATTTTTCTGGTCAGTCGTGTTCTATGTGATGTAAGTGTAATATGCAAATGGTTTTTAGCAACTAAATGCCCGTTTTAAATAGGAATCTCGCTCATTGGCGGATTTGCTCTCGGGTCGTGATGAACATGCCTCTGTTGCAATTTTACTGCCTGAGTTGTTCGACCTGAACTTCCCCCAATGCTAGGTTGAACTTCCCCAAACATTGCCCAAATGGGGCTTGCGATATACTGTTGGAAAGCTATGGACATGAGTATCATGACCCAAGTTAAATTTTTGGCAAAATTTAAGCGGTTTAAGAGCAGTTTTGAAAACCGTTTTTTCTTCATACAAAAAACGTGAATCGTATTTTCGATCGTATTTCTAAACCGTTTATCGGAATGAGGCAAATAATATGGCATTGGAAAGCTGCTGCAAAACTGCTCCTTCCACATGTTGAAAGTTTTCTCTAATTCCCTATGGTTAAAGAGTAATTTGAAAAATCGTAAAATTTCGCAAACCGAACAGCTGAGTTCGTATTTTCGATGCCACTTCTAAACGGCTAATCCAATTGAGGCAAATGATATGGCGTTGGAAATCTTATGAAAATGCACTACTTTTCCATGTTGAAAGTTTTTCCTAATTTTGAACGGTTTAAAAGTAATTTTGAAAATGGTACAAGTTCCACCGAGTTCGTATTTTCGAACTAATTTTTTAACCGTACGTCCGAATGTAGCAAATGATATGGCATTGGAAAGCTTGAGGAAATGCAAAACTTTTTGGTATATATTGTTTCTCCCAATTCCTTATGGTTTTAAGGTAATTTTGAAAATGGCTAAAAACGTTTTTTGGCCGTAATTTCTACAAACTTTATCGGAATGGGGCAAATAATATACCGTTGAAAAGCTACGAAAAATGCGAAACTTTTTCATGTAGATGATTTTCTCTGATTCCTAGCCGTTTTCAAGTAATTTTGAAAACAGCGAGATCATGCGTTCTGCCTTTATCGCAAAACAGATTCTTCGAAAATGCACCGCGTGAAGAATTTGAACTTCTCGGTATGTCTGCTTGAACTTCACTCTATTTTTCACGTGTTTTTTTGCTCATAGCTCTCCATCCACTCACCAGAATTGAGCAAGTGATATACCGATGGACAGCTGCTGTAAACACACAACTTTCCCGTGTTTATCATTTTTTCATACTCGCGACGATATTTAAAGTTTTTCATCTGAAATTCATTCAGTGTAGTAGTTGAACTTCCTGCTGTTTTCACGTTGAACTTCTATGACGTATTTTCGTTTGTAATTTTCTCATCCATTCGTCAGTGTTACACAAATGATATTCCTTTTGTACAAACCTCTCTCACAATAATTTTTTTAACTTTCTCCGACCGAGGACTTGAACTTACACAAATGATATTCCTGCCATTTTGAAGTAAATTAGAAAATGACGAGATCATGATTTCTGCCTTCATCGCGAATGGAAATGCACTGCGTGAAGTAGTTGAACTTCTCGGGCATGTCTGTTTGAACTTCACTCTGTTTTTGACGTGCTGTTTTTTACCCGTAACTCCCAAACCACTTACCGGAATTGAGCAAATGATATACCGATGGAAAGCTGTGGAAAACACGCAACTTTTTCGTGTTGATCAGTTTTTCATACTCGCGACGGTTCAAAATATTTTTTTTAACGCGTAAAAATGTGTTTTTAACGGTATACATAAAAATTTTAAACCATTCATCGGAATATAGCATATAATATACCATTGGAAAGCTTATGAATAGGAGCATCTTTTTCATGTAGACAGACGTTACAAATTTTTGTCGTTTGAGAGCAGTTTTAAAAATGGAAAAAACAACGTCGTTTTTTGCCTGTTTTTTACATGTAATTGAAGGTCGGACGTCTCGCACTAGAGATCTTGAACTTCACCGGGAGGAGCATGGAACTTCTTGCAACAAACTTTTTAAGCTTTTTGTTTTCTATTCTTATATTCCTATCTGAAATGCATTTCCTGTAGTAGTTGAACTTCCCGCTGTTTTCACCTCGAACTTCTGTCACGTATTTTTGTTCAACCTCTCTCACAAGAATTTTTGAACTTTCTCAGGCTGAGCACTTGAACTTCTAGTAACAAAACTTTCGGCCTTTGCTTTTTCATTCTTTTTTTTTCATACTAATGCACACCGTGTAGTACGTGAACTTCTGGCAGTTATCAAACCGAACTTCTCTCGGTTACGTGAAAATATCTGAGTTTTATATAGACAGTGAACTGCTCTACCTTTTTTACTTCTAAGTTCTTTTAGAAATAGGAAAATTTGGTTTTAAAAAATTAAACTACACTATTTTTTAATTTCACTATCTTGATTTTCTAATAAATATTGAACTTCTTGTTATTATAATTTGAACTTCTAGGTTTTTTTAGAAATGAGTAAAATACATTTTCTCTATATTTTTTGAACTGCTCTATTTCTTAAAGTTGAACTTCTTGGTTTATTCATTGGTAATGATGGAAATCATAGTTTTATAATAACATTGAGTTGCTCCGTTATTTAGATTTGACTCCTAGGTTTTTTTTAGAAACGAGGAAATTTTGTTTTCTTGTTAAAAAATTGAACTATTCCGTTATTTCATTTTGACCTTCTTGGGGGGTTTTAGAATTTGGAAAAATATATCTTTGTTACAACATCAAACACCTTTGTTATTTTAATTTTAATTTTTGTTTAAAAAAATATCAACAACACAGGGCTCACTACATTTTTTATTTGCACTAATTTTACTATACGTGAACTTGTCCTTATTTTTTACTTGAACTTCTCACATGAAACTAATGTTTTTATTGTACAAAGTATGTGTTGCCAGCTACATTGGCGAGACACAAATGCATAATTTTGTGTAGAAAAACATTGGATCCCAAAGCACTCTGTATCTCTCAAAAGAATTTGTCATTAACCTTTTTTTCTCACACAAAATGTCTCCGAAGTACATAGACAGAAAGGACACATTAATGATTTCCACAATTTCTATGTCTCTCTCTCCATGAAACACATGCCTCGATAGAAGCACACAAGAAGAATTAGCACTTCAGAGCGGTGATGCATTTTGGAGAAGAAAACTCCTTTTTCCCATTCATTTTTCGAAGGACCCATGAAACTGAACCAACTTTTTAGCACCAACAGATACTACTGAACTTCAGAAAAAAAGTCATTTTGAAACAATACATGGTCATAACAGCAGCAGGGAAGCGAGATTTCTGCTACAGGAGCAAATTCAAAGCAGTAGTGATCTGATCATTTTGTGTTCAAACTTAGTTGGGTTCACAACATGAACTTCAGAAAAAATCTACACATCATACATCAGAGCACGCAAGCAACACACCCAGCGCTCACACAAACGCCAGCACGCACACACACCAGTGCATGAACAAACGCATTTAGCATGCACCCTATGCCTTGCTCAGGGTGCACTCGGAGGGCGTTGGTGGACTGGCCGCGGAGGTCGTGAGGACGCAAGGCAGACGCAGCGGCAGACGGGATGCGGAGCTCAGGGCAGATGGTGGTCACGACGGCGCCCCATCCCAAAACGAGATCGCACACCACACAACGCCTTGACTCCATGGACAAGATGCTAAAAGCAAGCAGTGCAAGCGATTAAGGACTCCGACGACCGCTCCTGTAGCAAAGAGGTAGAAGTTCAGTTTCATGTAAACTTCAGATTCAGAGATGCTTCTCTTCCTCTGTGGGTGTCCGTACTAGCAAAAATTCAGAAAAGAAAACAATCGCGAGAAGGAATGCTGATGTTGCTGCACCTGGAGACATGCCACGGGAGTGAGGCGCTGCGAGAGCCGGTGGTCGGTGGCGTCCGTCGATGGAGGAGGTGAAGGCGCGTGCTGTCCTCCGGCATCGGGGATGTGGTGCGGCCGTTGGCGATGCGCAAGGTTGGGGTGGGGCTGCGGCGGCGGTGCCGGTTGGGGCAAGGCGACGGCGGCCTCGCCGGTTGGGACGGGTGGGGGCCGGGCGGCTCCGGGGTTGCAGCGCCGGTTGGGGATGGGGTGGGGCGGCGGAATCACACGGGAAAGGTAGGGAGGCAGCGGCGTTGCGCGGGGAAGGTGAGGTGGGGCGGTGGCGCGCGGAGGGGATGGCCGGGAAGGTGGGGCGGCAGCACGCGGAGATCGACGGGGAGCAGCGGGCGGAGGCAATGGATGGATGCTAGGGCGGACGGATCCCGGCCCACAGAGTGCGCGCGCGAGGTTACAGGCGACGGCGGCGGCGGTTCTGGGGGCTGGTGGGTGGGGGCGCCGAGGAGTTGGTGGGTGGGAGTTGGGGATGGACGGAGTGCGGGAGGTGGGGGACCGGCGGTCGTGTTTTTTTTCTTCGTTCCACCGGGTTCGGAAGTTCGGGAATATCGGATCGGCTCCTATATAGGGGCGTTGTGATCCAAATAGTTATTCTAATCCCAGGATTACAATAGTGTCACTCTATATATACATAAACACTATTCTGATCACAACCTGAACTTCCTGAGTTACACAACCTGAACTTCTCTCTGTACGAACCCGACCTTCGGGCTATCTTCGCAACTGTGTCTCCCCGCGCGGATTATTCTGGTCAGTCGTGTTCTATGTGATGTAAGTGTAATCTGCAAACTAAATGCCCATTTTAAATAGGAATCTCGCTCATTTGCGGATTTTGCTCTCGGGTCGTGATGAACATGCGTCTGTTGCAATTTTACTGCCTAAGTTGTTCTACCTGAACTCCCCTCAGTGCTAGGTTGAACTTCCGCAAACATTGCCCAAATGGGGCTTGCGATTACCGTTGGAAAGCTATGGACACGAGTATCATGACCCAAGTTAATTTTTTGGCAAAATGTAAGCGGTTTAAGAGCAGTTTTGAAAACCATTTTTTCTTCATACAAAAAACGTGAATCGTATTTTTTATCGCATTTCTAAATCGTTTATCGGAATGAGGCAAATAATATGGCGTTGGAAAGCTGCTCCAAAACCGCACCTTCCACATGTTGATAATTTTCTCTAATTCCCTATGGTTAAAGAGTAATTTGGAAAATCATAAAATTTCGCAAAACGAACAGCTGAGTTCGTATTTTTGATGCCATTTCTAAACGGCTAATCCAATTGAGGCAAATGATATGACGTTGGAAAGCTTATGGAAATGCACTGCTTTTTCATGTTGAAAGTTTTTTCTAATTTTGAACGGTTTAAGAGTAATTTAGACAACGGTACAAGTTCCATCGAGTTCGTATTTTCGTGTAAATTTTTTAACCGTACGTCCGAATGCAGCAAATGATATGGCGTTGGAAAGCTTGAACAAAGAAACTTTTTGGTATATATTCTTTCTCCCAATTCTTTACGGTTTTAAGTCAAATTTGAAAATGGCTAAAAACTTATTTTCGTCGTAATTTCTACAAACTTTATCGGAATGGGGAAAATAATATACCGTTGAAAAGCTACGGAAAATGCGAAACTTTTTCATGTTGATGGTTTTCTCTGATTCCTAGTGGTTTTCAAGTAATTTCGAAAACCGCGAGATCATGCATTCTGCCTTTATCGCGAAACAGATTCTTCGAAAATGCACCGCGTGAATAAACTTGAACTTCTCAGCATGTCTACTTGAACTTCACTCTATTTTTCACGTGTTTTTTTTTGCTCGTAGCTCTCCATCCACTCACCGGAATTGAGCAAGTGATATCCCGATGGAAAGCTGCTGTAAACACGCAACTTTCCCGTGTTGATAATTTTTTCATACTCGCGACGGTTTTTAAAGTTTTTCATCTGAAATTCATTCAGTGTAGTAGTTCAACTTCCTGTTGTTTTCACGTTGAACTTTTGTGACGTATTTTCGTTTTTCATTTTCTCATCCATTCGTCAGTGTTACACAAATGATATTCCTTTTGTACAAACCTCTCTCACAATAATTTTTTTTAACTTTCTCCGACGGAGGACTTGAACTTATAACAACAAAACTTTTAGCCTTTGCTTTTTTATTCTTTTTTTAATACAAAATGCACACCGTGTAGTACGTGAACTTCTGGCAGTTATCAATCTGAACTTCTCTCGGTTACGTGAAAATATCTGAGTTTTTATGAATTTAATCTGATTTTCTTAATCCTTTTTTATGAAATTTTGAAGCGCTCTATTTTTAAAAGTTGAACTTCTTGTTATTTAATTTTTGAACTTCTTGTTTCCATTCTTTAATAACGAGGAAAATCTGAGTTTTCTATAATCATCGAACTTCTCCATCTTTTTAATATGGACTTCCTGGTTTTATTTCTTAATCCTTTTTTATGAAATTTTGAAGCGCTCTATTTTTAAAAGTTGAACTTCTTATTCTTTTTTTGAATTCTTGTTTCCATTCTTAATAACGAGGAAAATCTGAGTTTTCTATAATCATCGAACTTCTCCATCTTTTTAATATGGACTTCCTGTTTTATTTCTTAATCATTTTTTATGAAATTTTGAAGCGCTCTATTTTTAAAAGTTGAACTTCTTGTTATTTAATTTGAACTTCTTGTTTCCATTCTTTAATAAACGAGGAAAATCTAAGTTTTCTATAATCATCGAACTTCTCCATCTTTTTAATATGGACTTCCTGGTTTATTTCTTAATCCTTTTTTATGAAATTTTGAAGCGCTCTATTTTAAAAGTTGAACTTTTTGTTATTTAATTTTTGAACTTCTTGTTTTCATTCTTTAATAACGAGGAAAATCTGAGTTTTCTATAATCATCGAACTTCTCCATCTTTTTAATATGGACTTCCTCGTTTTATTTCTTAATCCTTTTTTATGAAATTTTGAAGCGCTCTATTTTTAAAAGTTGAACTTCTTTATATTTAATTTTTGAACTTCTTGTTTCCATTCTTTAATAACGAGAAAAATCTGAGTTTTCTATAATCATCGAACTTCTCCATCTTTTTAATTTGAGCTTCTCCATAGGCATCAAACTTCCATGAATTACAAAACGAACTTTTTTCTGTTTTGAAACAAATAAAAGAAACGATGTATGTGAAACAAGTGTTAATTTTTTCCAACAATAATAAAGGTGAACTTCATGTTTTTCTGTTTTCAACTTGTATTATAGTTTCATCACTTTTGGCTGGAACTAAGTGAAAAAGAAGAAGAAATGAACAGCAAAACCAAAATCTGAACACAAATAAGAAGAAAACAGAGATACTTATGAACAAGCACGAGCAAAAAGTGTGGTCGTGCATTTTTTCTGAACTTTTTATGCAATAACTCTGATTTTTTCACGCCGTGTTCTTCCTGAACTTCATTTTCCTCGATGGATCAATGGGTCGGGGAGGCCCTTGCGGACGGCAACTGCACCGTCGGGCGTCGAAACCGTCTTGGGGAATGACGTTCGACCAGCGCAGGGCGGTTGGGGACGGCTACATCGGTGGGATCCGGGAGCTCATCATCCGCTGTCGGTGGCATCTCGCCACACAGATGGGGGAGAGGGACTTGCCGTGCTTCGCCAGCGGCTTCGTAGGGAGACGGCGAGGAGTGGAGAGGGCGGCAGCCGTTGCCGCGATGTGTCGCCAGTAGCGCATCGGGGAGGTGTCCCGCATCGGCGGCGCATAACTCTAGATTGGGGAGGATAGACATGGTGGGTCGCGGCCGGGCAGCGGGGTGGCAGCCATGGAGCGGGGTGGATGGCGAGCCAGCGGCCGGGGAGCGGGACGGCCGTCGAGCAGCAGAGCGGTGAGATCCAGGTGCGGCACCCGGTGGGTTGTGCATGTCGCGGTGGGAAGAGGAAGGCGCATGGTCGGGGTGGAGCTGGGAGGAGGAGCGCCGGCGGATCCAGAGCCAGGCGGAGGCGGTTGCGCGCCGGAGGTGGCCTCGCGCCGTAGGAGGCAGCGGGCGCGATCCAGAGCCTGGCGACGGCGCGCAGGATCCACGATCGGCGGTGGCGCGTGAGGCCTATGGGCGGCGGAGGTTTGGGACGGCGGCGCGGTGCTCATGGCCGATGGGCGGCGGCGGAGGTTAGCCGGGGTCGGGAGGTGGGGGTTGGTCGGGGATCGGTATTGGGGCGACGTGGTTGGGTGGTTTTTTTTCTAAAGTATGTGTTCGAGTTCGGGAACAACTCCTCCGCGCCCTATGTAGGCTGATTGTGATCAGAATAGTTATTCTAATCCTGGGATTAGAATAGTGTTACTCTCTCTCTCTCTCTCTCTATATATATATATATATAGGTATAGGTATTTCTGTAGGCCTGGGGTGCAGCAGGTGAAAAAAGGGAGGCCCAAAGCCTGATGGGCTTCTCACTAGAAACGGACGGATGCACGCATGAGGGACGAGGCGACCTCCCCCATGATCTACTCCGTAACTCACAGTCTCGCACGTAGGCACATGACAGGAGACGCCGGTGCTCGCTCATCCCTCTGTGCGTCGTTCATCCGTGTGGCGCGTCATCCCCTGCTGGCTGCTTGACTGCCGCACATTGGTTATTTTCTTTGATGCTTTGAAGGTGTATCTCTTCTTCCACCATTTGATAAGGTTATGAAAGGCATTGATGAAGTAAACCATTGATTTGGTACACTTTTGTAACATCTACTGTTCTTTGTAGTTTTTGTCATGTTTTTATCTACTTTGTTGGGTGTTAAGCATTGAGTTTAAACTCTAAAAAAAATCATGCAATTGAGTCATATTTTATATGGGGTATCTTTTGAGGTAGCTATAGCCTTAGAGCATCTATAGCAGATCCCACAAACCGGGCCATCCACTAAAATAACCGCCGGTTTGCGGGATCCATCCCGTATCGCCGGCCCGAACAGATCCGCCAAATTGGGCCGTCCCGGATTTTTTTGTGGGATCCCGCATTCGCGAGCCCGTTTCTTCCATATGTGCGGGAATTCCCTCGATTTTGCCGGATTCCCTTTCGGTTGGCGCGAAGCACTTCCGCCGGCTTCCATTTCCCGCTTCCACGCGTCGTTGCCGCCGCCGCTAGGTGCCGCCTGCGGCTGCCTCGCGCCGCCCGAAAGCTCCGCCGCCCCATGCCGCATCCACTCCACCAACTCTCGGCAGCATGGGTGACCTTTTGCACCCGCGGCTCGTTGGCGCCGCCGGCGCCATGGATCCGCGTGGGAGCTTGGCGCTTGGGCTCTTTCCTTGCGGATCCGGGCATTTCCGCCTACTCTGACCGAGGCGCGTCGTGGGGAGAAGAAAGGGGTTGCGCGGCTTCGGACGCGGTGGGGGGGGAAGAAAAGGGTTGCGCGGCGTCGGGCGGCGGGAAGGAGAAAGGGGTGGCTCCACGTCGGCTGGCGGGAGGAGAAAGGGTAGCGCGACGCGTTTTGTTCCGGTGAGGTATGTAGGGGTGAAGTTCATGTTGGGTAACGTAGCATGCAATTTAAAAAAAATTCCTACGATCACGCAAGATCTATCTAGGAGATGCATAGCAACGAGAGGGGAGAGCATCTTCATATCCTTGAAGATCGCAAAGCGGAAGCGTTTATCAACGTGGTTGATGTAGTCGTACACCTTCATGATCCGTCCCGATCAAGTACCGAACATACGGCACCTCCGCGTTCAGCACACGTTCAGCTCGATGACGTCCTCGCCTTCTTGATCCAGCAAGACGGGCGAAGTAGTAGATGAGTTCCGGCAGCACGACGGCGTGGTGACGGTGTTGGTGAAGAACAATCTCCGTAGGGCTTCGCCTAAGCACTACGGAAACTATGACAGAGGATAAACTAGAGGGGACGGGGTTGCCGGCACACGGCTTGGTGATTCTTGATGTGTCTTGGGTGCTAGCCCTGCCCCTCTATTTATATGTTGAGCCCTGGGGTCGAAACTTGGAGTAAAAGCCTCCTCAAAGTCGGTTTTGCCCGAAAGGCAAGAGTCCTTCTCAGACTCCAGGGCTAGACGCCAGGGTTCCCGGCGTCTACCCCCCAGACGCCAGGGTTCCTGGCGTCTTGCCCCTGGCCTCCGCAAAACTTCCTTTTGCACTTTACAAAAGCCTCGTGGGCTTTCCCCTTTGGCCTAAATAAAGTGTTTCTCGTACCCAAACATTTCGGGAAACATCCGGAACCCCTTTCGACGAATTCCGGAACCCTTCCGGAGACCAAATACTATTATCCCATATATCAAACTTCACCTCTGGACTATTCCAGAGCTCCTCGTCATGTCCGTGATCACATCCGGGACTCCGAACAACATTCGGTCACCAACATACATAACTCATATAACACTATATCGTCAACGAACGTTAAGCGTGCGGACCCTACGGGTTCGAGAACTATGTAGACATGACCAAGACACCTCTCCGGTCAATAACCAATAGCGGAACCTGGATGCTCATATTGGCTCCTACATATTCTACGAAGATCTTTATCAGTCGAACCGTTATGACAACATACGTAATTCCCTTTGTCCATCGGTATGTTACTTGCCCGAGATTCAATTGTCGGTATCTTCATACCTAGTTCTATCTCGTTACCGGCAAGTCTCTTTACTCGTTCCGTAATACATCACCTCGTGACTAACTCCTTAGTCGTTTGCTTGCAAGCTTATGATGTGTATTACCGAGAGGGCCCAGAGATACCTCTCCGATACTCGGAGTGACAAATCCTAATCTCGATCTATGCCAACCCAACAAACACCTTCGGAGATACCTGTAGAGCATCTTTATAATCACCCAGTTACGTTGTGACGTTTGATAGCACACAAGGCATTCCTCTGGTATCCGGGAGTTGCATAATCTCATAGTCGAAGGAATATGTATTTGTCATGAAGAAAGCAATAGCAATAAAACTTAACGATCATAATGCTAAGCTAACGGATGGGTCTTTGTCCATCACATCATTCTCCTAATGATGTGATCCCATTCATCAAATGACAACTCATGTCTATGGTTAGGAAACTTAACCATCTTTGATTAACGAGCTAGTCTAGTAGAGGCTTACTAGGGACATTATATTTTGTCTATGTATCCACACATGTATCAAGTTTCCGGTTAATACAATTCCAGCATGAATAATAAACATTTATCATGATATAAGGAAATATAAATAACAAATTTATTATTGCCTCTAGGGCATATTTCCTTCAGTCTCCCGCTTGCACAAGAGTCAATAATCTAGATTACATAGTAATGATTCTAACACCCATGGAGTCTTGGTGCTGATCACGTTTTGCTCGTGGAAGAGGCTTAGTCAACGGGTCTGCTACATTCAGATCCGTATGTATTTTGCAAATCTCTATGTCTCCCTCCTTGACTTGATCACGGATGGAGTTGAAGCTTCTCTTGATGTGTTTGGTTCTCTTGTGAAATCTGGATTCCTTCGCCAAGGCAATTGCTCCAGTATTGTCACAAAAGATTTTCATTGGACCCGATGCACTAGGTATTACACCTAGATCGGATATGAACTCCTTCATCCAGACTCCTTCATTTGCTGCTTCCGAAGCAGCTATGTACTCCGCTTCACACGTAGATCCCGCCACGACGCTTTGCTTGGAACTGCACCAACTGACAGCTCCACCATTCAATATAAATACGTATCCGGTTTGTGACTTAGAGTCATCCGGATCAGTGTCAAAGCTAGCATCAACGTAACCATTTACGACGAGCTCTTTGTCACCTCCATAAACGAGAAACATATCCTTAGTCCTTTTCAGGTATTTCAGGTTGTTCTTGACCGATGTCCAGTGATCCACTCCTGGATTACTTTGGTACCTCCCTGCCAAACTTATGGCAAGGCACACATCAGGTCTGGTACACAGCATAGCATACATGATAGAACCTATGGCTGAGGCATAGGGAATGACTTTCATTTTCTCTCTATCTTCTGCAGTGGTCGGGCATTGAGTCTTACTCAACTTCACACCTTGCAATACAGGCAAGAACCCTTTCTTTGAATGATCCATTTTGAACTTCTATAAAACTTTATCAAGGTATGTGCTTTGTGAAAGTCCTATTAAGCGTCTCGATCTATCCCTATAGATCTTGATGCCCAATATATAAGCAGCTTCACCGAGGTCTTTCATTGAAAAATTCTTATTCAAGTATCCTTTTATGCTATCCAGAAATTCTATATCATTTCCAATCAACAATATGTCATCCACATATAATATTAGAAATATTACAGAGCTCCCACTCACTTTCTTGTAAATACAGGCTTCTCCAAAAGTCTGTATACTTTGATCACACTATCAAAGCATATATTCCAACTCCGAGAGGCTTGCACCAGTCCATAAATGGATCGCTGGAGCTTGCACACTTTGTTAGCACCTTTAGGATCGACAAAACCTTCTGGTTGCATCATATACAACTCTTCTTTAAGAAATCCATTAAGGAATGCAGTTTTGACGTCCATTTGCCAGATTTCATAATCATAAAATGCGGCAATTGCTAACGTGATTAGGACAGACTTAAGCATCGCTACGGGTGAGAAGGTCTCATCGTAGTCAACTCCTTGAACTTGTCAAAAACCTTTTGCAACAAGTCGAGCTTTCTAGACAGTAACATTACCGTCAGCGTCAGTCTTCTTCTTGAAGATCCATTTATTCTCTATGGCTTGCTGATCATCGGGCAAATCAACCAAAGTCCACACTTTGTTCTCATACATGGATCCCATCTCAGATTTCATGGCCTTAAGCCATTTCGCGGAATCTGGGCTCATCATCGCTTCCTCATAGTTCGTAGGTTCGTCATGGTCTAGTAACATGACTTCCAGAACAGGATTACCGTACCACTCTGGTGCGGAACGTACTCTGGTTGACCTACGAGGTTCGGTAGTAACTTGATCTGAAGTTTCATGATCATCATCATTAGCTTCCTCACTAACTGGTGTAGGCATCACGGGAACTATTTTCTATGATGAGCTATTCTCCAATTCGAGAGAAGGTACAATTACCTCATCAAGTTCTACTATCCTCCCACTCACTTCTTTCGAGAGAAACTCCTTCTCTAGAAAGGATCCATTCTTAGCAACAAAAATCTTGCCTTCGGATCTATGATAGAAGGTGTACCCAACAGTTTCTTTTGGGTATCCTATGAAGACGCACTTCTCCGATTTGGGTTCGAGCTTATCAGGCTGAAGCTTTTTCACATAAGCATCGCAGCCCCAAACTTTAAGAAACGACAGCTTAGGTTTCTTGCCAAACCACAGTTCATACGGTGTCGTCTCAATGGATTTAGATGGTGCCCTATTTAACGTGAATGCAGCTGTCTCTAATGCATAACCCCAAAATGATAGTGGTAAATCGGTAAGAGACATCATAGATAGCACCATATCTAATAAAGTACGGTTACGACGTTCGGACACACCATTACGCTGTGGTGTTCCAGGTGGCGTGAGTTGCGAAACTATTCCACATTGTTTTAAATGAAGACCAAACTCGTAACTTAAATATTCGCCTCCACGATCAGATCGTCGAAACTTTATTTTTTTGTTACGATGATTTTCCACTTCACTCTAAAATTCTTTGAACTTTTCAAATGTTTCAGACTTATGTTTCATTAAGTAGATATACCCATATCTGCTCAAATCATCTGTGAAGGTCAGAAAATAACGATACCTGCCGCGAGCTTCAACACTCATCGGACCGCATACATCAGTATGTATTATTTCCAATAAGTCAGTAGCTCGCTCCATTGTTCCGGAGAACGGAGTCTTAGTCATCTTGCCCATGAGGCATGGTTCGCAAGCATCAAATGATTCATAATCAAGTGATTCCAAAAGTCCATCTGCATGGAGTTTCTTCATGCGCTTTACACCAATATGACCTAAACGGCAGTGCCACAAATATGTTGCACTATCATTATCAACTTTGCATCTTTTGGCATCAATATTATGAATATGTGTATCACCACAACCGAGATTTAACAAAAATAGACCACTCTTCAAGGGTGCATGACCATAAAAGATATTACTCATATAAATAGAACAACCATTATTCTCTGATTTAAATGAATAACCGTCTCGCATCAAATAAGATCCAGATATAATGTTCATGCTCAACGCTGGCACCAAATAGCAATTATTCAGGTCTAAAACTAATCCCGAAGGTAGATGTAGAGGTAGCGTGCCGACGGCGATCACATCGACTTTGGAACCATTCCCGACGCGCATCGTCACCTCGTCCTTAGCCAATCTTCATTTAATCCGTAGCCCCTGTTTCGAGTTGCAAATATGAGCAACAGAACCAGTATCAAATACCCAGGTGCTACTACGAGCTTTAGTAAGGTACACATCAATAACATGTATATCAAATATACCTTTGTTCACTTTGCCATCCTTCTTATCCGCCAAATACTTGGGGCAGTTCCGCTTCCAGTGTCCAGTCCCTTTGCAGTAGAAGCACTCAGTTTCAGGCTTAGGTCCAGACTTGGGCTTCTTCCCGGGAATGGCAACTTGCTTGCCATTCTTCTTGAAGTTCCCCTTCTTTCCTTTGCCCTTTTTCTTGAAACTAGTGGTCTTGTTAACCATCAACACTTGATGCTCCTTCTTGATTTCTACCTCCGCTGCTTGGAGCATAGCGAAGAGCTCGGGAATAGTCTTCTCCATCCCTTGCATATTATAGTTCATCACGAAGCCTTTATAGCTTGGTGGCAGTGATTGAAGAACTCTGTCAATAACATTATCATCCGGAAGATTAACTCCTAGCTGAGTCAAGTGGTTATGGTACCCAGACATTCTGGGTATGTGTTCACTGACAGAATTGTTCTCCTCCATCTTGCAGCTATAGAACTTGTTGGAGACTTCATATCTCTCAACTCGGGCATTTGCTTGAAATATTAACTTCAATTCCTGGAACATCTCATATGGTCCATGTCGTTCAAAACGTCTTTGAAGTCCCGATTCTAAGCCGTAAAGCATGGCACACTGAACTATCGAGTAGTCATCAGATCGAGCTTGCCAGACGTTCATAACGTCAGCATCTGCTCCTGCAGCAGGCCTTTCACCCAGCGGTGCATCAAGGACATAATTCTTCTGTGCAGCAATGAGGATAATTCTCAAGTTACGGACCCAGTCCGTGTAGTTGCTACCATCATCTTTCAACTTAGCTTTCTCTAGGAATGCATTAAAATTCAAGGGAACGGTAGCACGGGCCATTGATCTACAACATAGATATGCAAATACTATCAGGACTAAGTTCATGATAAATTAAGTTCAATTAATCATATTACTTAAGAACTCCCACTTAGATAGACATCCCTCGAGTCATCTAAATGATCACGTGATCCATATCAACTAAACCATGTTCGATCATCACGTGAGATGGAGTAGTTTTTAATGGTGAACATCTCTATGTTGATCATATCTACTATATGATTCACGTTCAACCTTTCGGTCTCAGTGTTCCGAGGCCATGTCTGTACATGCTAGGCTCGTCAAGTTTAACCCGAGTATTCCGCGCGTGCAAAACTGTCTTGCACCCGTTGTATGTGAACGTAGAGCTTATCACACCCGATCATCACGTGGTGCCTCGGCACGACGAACTGTCGCAACGGTGCATACTCAGGGAGAACACTTATACCTTGAAATTTTAGTGAGGGATCATCTTATAATGCTACCGCCGAACTAAGCAAAATAAGATGCATAAAAGATAAACATCACATGCAATCAAAATATGTGACATGATATGTCCATCATCATCTTGTGCCTTTGATCTCCATCTCCAAAGCACCGTCATGATCTCCATCGTCACCAGCTTGACACCTTGATCTCCATCATAGTGTCGTTGTCATCTCGCCAACTATTGCTTCTACAACTATCGCTAACGCATAGTGATAAAGTAAAGCAATTACATGGCGATTGCATTTCATACAATAAAGCAACAACCATAAGGCTCCTGCCAGTTGCCGATAACTTTTACAAAACATGATCATCTCATACAATAACGTATATCACATCATGTCTTGACCATATCACATCACAACATGCCCTGCAAAAACAAGTTAGACGTCCACTACTTTGTTGTTGCAAGTTTTACGTGGCTGCTACGGGCTTCTAGTAAGAACCGTTCTTACCTACGCATAAAAACCACAACGATGTTTCGTCAAGTTTTCTGTTTTAACCTTCAACAAGGACCGACCATAGTCAAATTCGATTCAACTAAAGTTGGAGAAACAGACACCCGCCAGCCACTTTTATGCAAAACAAGTTGCATGTCTATCGGTGGAACCGGTCTCATAAACGTGGTCATGTAAGGTTGGTCCGGGCCGCTTCATCCAACAATACCACCGAATCAAAATAAGACGTTGGTGGTAAGCAGTATGACTATCATCGGCCACAACTCTTTATGTTCTACTCGTGCAAAACATCTATGCATAGACCTGGCTCGGATGCCACTGTTGGGTAACGTAGCATGCAATTTCAAAAAATTCCTACGCTCATGCAAGATCTATCTAGGAGATGCATAGCAACGAGAGGGGAGAGCATCTTCATAACCTTGAAGATCGCAAAGTGGAAGCGTTTATCAACGCGGTTGATGTAATCGTACACCTTCACGATCCGTCCCGATCAAGTACCGAACGTACGGCACCTCCGCGTTCAGCACACGTTCAGCTCGATGATGTCCTCGCCTTCTTGATCCAGCAAGACAGGTGAAGTAGTAGATGAGTTCCGGCAGCACGACGGCGTGGTGACGGTGTTGGTGAAGAACAATCTCCGCAGGGCTTCGCCTAAACACTACGAAAACTATGACAGAGGATAAACTAGAGGGGACGGGGTTGCCGGCACACGGCTTGGTGATTCTTGATGTGTCTTGGGTGCTAGCCCTGCACCTCTATTTATATGTTGAGCCCTGGGGTCGAAACTTGGAGTAAAAGCCTCCTCAAAGTCGGTTTTGCCAGAAAGGCAAGAGTCCTTCTCGGACTCCAGGGCTAGACGCCAGGGTTCCCGGCGTCTACCCCCCAGACGCCAGGGTTCCTGGCGTCTGGCCCCTGGCCTCCGCAAAACTTCCTTTTGCACTTTCCAAAAGCCTTGTGGGCTTTCCCCTTTGGCCCAAATAAAGTGTTTCTCGTACCCAAACATTTCGGGAAACATCCGGAACCCCTTCCGGCGAATTCCGGAACCCTTCCGGAGACCAAATACTATTATCCCATATATCAAAATTCATCTTTGGACTATTTCAGAGCTCCTCGTCATGTCCGTGATCACATCCGGGACTCCGAACAACATTCGGTCACTAACATACATAACTCATATAACAATATATCGTCAACGAACGTTAAGCGTGCGGACCCTACGGGTTCGAGAACTATGTAGACATGACCGAGACACCTCTCCGGTCAATAACCAATAGTAGAACCTGGATGCTCATATTGGCTCCTACATATTCTACGAAGATCTTTATTGGTCGAACCGTTATGACAACATACGTAATTCCCTTTGTCCATCGGTATGTTACTTGCCCGAGATTCGATCGTCGGTATCTTCATACCTAGTTCTATCTCGTTACCGGCAAGTCTCTTTACTCGTTCCGTAATACATCACCTCGTGACTAACTCCTTAGTCGTTTGCTTGCAAGCTTACGATGTGTATTACCGAGAGGGCCCAGAGATACCTCTCCGATACTCGGAGTGACAAATCCTAATCTCGATCTATGCCAACCCAACAAACACCTTCGGAGATACCTATAGAGCATCTTTATAATCACCCAGTTACGTTGTGACGTTTGATAGCACACAAGGCATTCCTCCGGTATTCGGGAGTTGCATAATCTCATAGTCGAAGGAATATGTATTTGTCATGAAGAAAGCAATAGCAATAAAACTTAACGATCATAATGCTAAGCTAACGGATGGGTCTTTGTCCATCACATCATTCTCCTAATGATGTGATCCGTTCGTCAAATGACAACTCATGTCTATGGTTAGGAAACTTAACCATCTTTGATTAACGAGCTAGTCTAGTAGAGGCTTACTAGGGACACTGTATTTTGTCTATGTATCCACACATGTATCAAGTTTTCGGTTAATACAATTCTAGCATGAATAATAAACATTTATCATGATATAAGGAAATATAAATAATAACTTTATTATTGCCTCTAGGGCATATTTCCTTCAGTTCATTCCGGCTAGTGCTCGATTTTGGCCCGGATTGGGTTCAGGTGAAGCCTATTCCGGCTTGTGTGCACATTGTAGATGCATTGGAGTTCTTCCTTGTCATCTTCGTCCGACGATTCGGATATAGAAGATTTGATCCTCGACGACGATGATGAGAACCTAGTGTTGTTGCATCTTGCCGACGAATTTGAGGCGGGGTCGCTGAAAAAGCGGCGCGGGTCGATGGTCGGCCAGCTATGCATTCCCCGCAACCGAGCTCTCGGCGACAAAATGCTCATGAAGGACTATTTCGCCGACGTGCCGACATATCCGGCTCACCTCTTTCGTAGGCGATATCGAATGTATAGGTCACTTTTCGTCCGCATCGTCGAGGCTTGCGAGCAAAATTGTCGTTTCCTCGCCCGGGGTAGGAATGTCGTCGGGTTGATTGTTTTGGTGCATAAAAATCGGCGGCAATTAGAGTGATTGCATATGGTGTTCCCGCCGACTATGCGGATGAATATCTTCGCATTGGCGAGGATACCACCATCAAAAGTGTCAGTGTCTTTGCAAAGACAATAATTCAAGTTTTTGGCCCAGAGTATCTTCGCGCTCCAAACGAAGATGACGTAAAGAAGCTCATGGTAATGAACGAAGCAAGGGGATGGCCGGGCATGCTAGGTAGTATAGATTGCATGCATTGGAGTTGGAAGAACTGACCGGTGGCTTGGGCAGGGCAATACACAGGCCACAAATGCAAACCCCGTGGCCTCACATGATCTGTGGATTTGGCATTGCTTCTTTGGTTTGCCGGGGTCTCTAAATGATATCAATGTTTTGCAACGGTCTCATTTATTAGCTCAGCTAGCTAGCGCCAAAGTTTCGGCTTGCAACTATATCGTTAACGACCATGACTATACCATGGGGTACTATCTTGCCGACGGTATTTATCCAGCATAGCCTACATTTGTCAAGACCATTAGTGACCCCAAAATCCAGAAGCACAAATTTTTTGCGGAAGCACAAGAAGCTTGCCGAAAGGATATTGAGAGGACATTTGGTGTGTTGCAAGCTCAGTTTGCCATCGTTCGAGGCCCTGCTCGCTTCTGGGATAAAAGACCCCTTCGAAACATCATGACTGCTTGTGTAACTTTACACAACATGATTGTCGAGGATGAGGGGGATTTGAACTTGGAGTACAACTATGATAATGTTGGTAGCCGTGCGAAGCCGGCCAGGGATGCAGATGAGATCAATGCATTTCTTGAGATCTACCGGAAGATCGAGGACAGTGATTCGCACAACCAACTTCAGCATGATCTTATTGATCATCGGGGGCAGCTCTATGGGCGGAGATAGATCCCCATTTCTATCCTTCTAAGATTTGAACAATTTGGTGTTGTAATAATTATTTGAATTCCAAGATTTGTTGTAATGATGATTACTGTTGTATTGTGAGTTGCTTGACTATTTATATATTCGTATGTTTAATTTATTTTAGTTTTCATTCGGTGGATATTATGAAATGTACAATTTATTTAATGTTTTATGAAAAATTTACGGTGCAAGATGTATTTGCGGGAGTTCGACCGGAGCGCTCGCCGCACCGTAAAAATAATTTGCGAGGGCCCTTGTACGTTTTTTTATGGACTGCGTGTTTGCGGGGTCTGCTAGGATGCTTTTATGAACGTTAATCCCGGGGCTTGCTGGCTGCGCGACTGTCCACCGTGCCCGTGGTGTGCCAAGGCAAGGTTGGTCCCCGGCGGCGACAGAGAGGGGGGCCTCGATCGTACCTACGTGGGTCGTCTCGGTGCGTGCCATCTCCTGCAGTCAGATCGGGCCGATCGTGAATTCCGAACTGCCCGTGCCCGTCCCAGGTCAAGGAGAATTGATGGGATAAGGATGGCTAGGCTAGGCTAGGCTACGGCGCCCAATTATAAGTTTTTATTTTATTTTAGGGAAGCGCCCAATTATAAGTGGACTGGGAGTTGGACAGATGGGCTGGCTAGTGGACAATGGCAGCACGTTGCCATTTGTGCGACTAGCGCTGCAGCACACGTTTCCTCCCTCGCCGATCGATGATGGTACTAGACCGGCGTTCCGATCGACAAGAGAACCTGACATACCGATATGGTTTCTACTATATCGCCTGTACGCCCGCAAAAAAAAAAGTTTGTGAAGTAGATGGCGGCCACCGCCACATAGACAATATTTTGCAAGTTCTCTCTTCTAATATTTCTTAGTGAGTTATGTACGAAATATTGCCTAGTGCCTACGTGCCGGTGGTCAGGTCGTCAAGCGTGCAGATTAAGGCTGATCAGGGACGTATAGGACCTCCGGTGAACGACTTAAATAGTTTTAGGACTCAAAATATGCAGTTTTATAGATTTGAGACTAACTTGACACGCCTCCAATAGTATTAGGAATTATGATACAATTTACACCTTGTATTATGCACGGTACACACGTGGCGGAAAATGGATGATCAGCCAGGTCCATGTGTAGAGGACAATAAATCAATCATGAGAAGCTCGCTAATACCATGCTAATGCAGATACAACCTCGATGACAAAAAAAAAATTTGAGACACTTATTTTGAGACGGAGGAAGTAGTATTTATTATTTGAGGTGTTCGATGACGAAATCCGAGGCAAATCGGTGACGTCGGTTGATCCCAGCATGCCATGCAAGTACTCCAGTCCAGGATCGTAATCCGGACGCACTAGCAGATTGAACGGGATCGAGCATGCACGGCCGGGCAGCTTTCATCTCCTTTGCGCTGGACTCCTCTGGTTGGTGGGTGGGCGAAGGGAAGGGATGCGGAGCCAGAGTGACAACGCTTCGGCACACGTGGTCCAATGCTAACTGGAGGCACACCGCTGCTTTGCTTGCAACTCTCACTCTCGTAGTGGCTGCTGGCTGGAGGTGCCAAAAAAGTCAGCAGCAAGGCAACCAAAGGAGAGATAGGCCAAGAGGCCCTCTTTTTTGCACTGCATCCCAATCCCATCGCATGTATATCAAGGATGTCGATTGGAGCTAAACCTCATCATGGCCGGAAGACGAACCTCGAACTCACAAATCAAACACCATATCTTGATGGAAAATCGGCTTGATGGGGATGGAAATGCTGGAAGATTGGGATGGGAGGACCATGGAAATACGTACTCGAGTCAACTTGGTGGGTTTCAGGGCTGACTGATAAATCTGCTCTCTATTTTTAGTGGGAAAACCATACCCCCAGGTTGATTCTATTTTCCAGCAACCTGTTGGCGTATAGTGTTCACTGAATGTGAAACTTCAACCATGCATTATCCTATGCATGCATAGATAGATGTGTTCTTTTAGTTTTAATAATCTACAAATAAACAAGAGAACATTAGAATTATGCCTTCAAACTTCTAATTCTAGATGAACAGACAATACACTTGACACTTTTTTATGAAACCTCACCGGAGTGCTGGGAGCTCTGTCCATGCATTAGGAAGAAGATAATTGGTCTAATTTATAACGGATCGAAAAGCTAACAGAATGATGCCGTTTATGAGGAAAACAAGTCTGAAAAACCACAAGAGCAATGAGGCCTCGTCGACCACACGACCCTAGACCACAATCGCAACAAACACATACTCCCGGCTCCGAAGCCGCGCCACTCCGACATCCCCCACTTACTCGCAAGCCGCAATGCTCCACGACTCAGATGCCTTGTACCATCACTCATTGATGTTGAAATATGGGGTGGGCTTTAGGCCCATCCAACAATTTCAGAAAAATCTCTAAGGGCCCATGTGGGTTTATTGGCACTAGGTGTAGTGGGAAGTTTAGTCCCACACCAGAAGTTTGAGAGGAGTTGGACTTCCTTATAAGGGTTTCTCTTCTACATACTATTGGAGCTTGAGAAGAGAAGAGGCCATCGCGCACTCGTCCTCCGCCGCCCGCCTCGTCGCGTCGCGCCGCGGTTTGTGGGAATGAGCCGAGCTCACACCTACACGCTTATTTTTGCCAGTCACTAACAGAGAGATTCTGACAGTTGGGCCACGATCTGAGACGTCGGATCGTGGGCTGTCACGAGCTCGGACGTGGGTCGAGCCCACGTCTCTCCACGCGGCTGCGCCTATATAAGTGTGTGGTGTCTCCTAACCCTAGCCGCCACGAACAGAACACATCTGCTCCACGCGCACTGCCCATCGTCGTTCCTTTTGCTGCTGCCGCCGCCGGTGACTCCATCCCGTCCGCCGCGTACACGGTCGACGGGAGAGCAGGTCTCCGAAACCCCGTCCCTCCAGTTCCTGTATGGGAGAGGGGCGAATAGGTTTTTGGGAAGCGACCACGCGACTGCTCGCCTCCGATCTGCTACTTCCTCTACGTCCGCGTCGCCTTCATCATCACCATGTCTCAGTCCGACGCCGACCATCTCGCCGCCGAGAAGCTCGAGACCGACAAGAAGGCCGCCGAGGACGCCGCTGCTGCCGCCACCGCCGCGGCGGCTTCTGCATGGCCTACTGGAGGGTATAACGCGTTTATCCCTCTCCTGATTATTTCCGTATTAGCAGTACTAGCATTATGTGTAGATCTGTCTACTGTTTGCGTAGTACGTGCTCGTTTAGATCAGTATCAGTATGTTGTTAATTCTGTCAATGCCATGCTAGTCATCTATTTATGGATTAAATTAGTTGAAAAATTGCCTATTTACTCAGCAATCCAAAAACCTATTATGTGTAGGAATTTTTCGGCAAGTGGCTTTGCCGCTGCATTGAAACCGGATAAGTTTACCGGTACGTACTTTAAGCGTTGGCAGACTAAGACCACTTTATGGCTCACGGCTATGAACGTATTCTAGGTCGTCGGTGTGCCCACGGGAACGATTGCTCCTGAACAGGAGAAGGCGTTCAGGGAGGCCACCGTCGTTTTTCTCGGAGCAGTTCTTAGCGTGATCGGAGATAAATTGGTCGACGCATATTTACATGTGCGTGTCGCCAAGGACTTGTGGGAGGCGCTCGAATCTAAATTCGGGGCCACCGATGCTGGGAGCGAGATGTATATTATAGAGCAGTTCCATGATTACAAGATGGTCGAGAACCGTCCTGTATTGGAGCAGGCTCATGAGATAATATGCATCGTTAAGGAGCTTGAGCTTCTTAAGTGCGATTTACCGGGCAAGTTTGTCGCGGGCTGCATAATCGCTAAGCTCCCTAATTCTTGGAGGAACTTTGCCACCACTCTGAAACATCAGAGGCGTGAATTCTCAGTGGAGGATGTCATTGGCCATCTGAGTGTTGAGCAGAATTCGAGGGCAAAGGACTCGCACGGAAAAGGGGCCGAAGGGACTTCTGTCGCCAACATGGTGAACCAAAGGAACTTCAACTCCCACAAGCCCAAGGGAAAGAACGGTGTCCAACAGAATACCGACTTTAAGAAGAAGGGTAAGAAGACCTTCAAGAAGAACAAGAAGGATGAGGGCTGCTTTACTTGTGGTTCGATTGAACATTGGGCCAACAAGTGCCCAAACAATTTTAAGAAGTCAGGACAGGACTCCAAGTCTGTCAACATGATTATGGGCAACAATGAGAATGGTGCTTCTGGGTACGGTAATTTATTTACTGTTTTTCAGTGTTTCAGCCCACCGATTGGTGGGTGGACACAGGTGCAGGCATTCATGTGTGTGCTGATATTTCATTGTTCACTTCTTACTAGGTCATAGGCCACGGGTCCGTATTGATGGGGAATGGCGCGAGTGCTTCTGTTCATGGTGTTGGCATGGTCGATCTGAAGTTTACTTCGGGAAGGATCATGCAGCTGAAGAACGTACAGCATGTCCCCGCCATCAAGAAGAACCTCGTTAGTGGCTTCCTTCTATATAGAGAAGGGTTTAAGTTGGTCTTCGAGTCTAATAAATTAGTTGTTACTAAGTATGGACTATTTGTTGGAAAAGGTTATGAGAGCGGAGGGATGTTCCGCCTTTCCCTCGCAGATTTTTGTAATAAAGTCGTGAACCATATTCATTCGAGTGTTAATGAATCTGAAGTTTGGCATTCACATCTTTGTCACATTAGTTTCAGTGTTATGACGCGGCTAGCTAAGTTGGATTTAATCCCGAGTTTCACTTTAGCCAAAGGTTCTAAGTGCCTTTCATGTGTGCAAGCTAAGCAACCTCGCAAGCCTCACAAGGCTGCGGAGGAGAGACACTTGGCACCATTAGAACTCATACATTCTGATCTCTGTGAGATGAATGGTGTGTTGACTAAAGATGGAAAGAAATGCTTCATGACATTGATAGATGATTCCACTAGATATTGCTATGTGTATCTGTTAAATACTAAAGATGAGGCTCTACACTACTTTAAAATCTATAAGGCAGAAGTCGAGAATCAACTTGAAAAGAAAATCAAACGAGTCCGGTCAGATCGTGGTGGAGAGTACTTCTCGAGTGAGTTTGATTCCTTTTGTGCGGAACACAGTATTATTCATGAGAGGACGCCTCCCTATTCACCCCAGTCAAACGGGGTTGTAGAGCGGAAAAACCGTACTCTAACTGATTTGGTTAACGCCATGTTAGATACATCGGGTTTATCCAAGGCATGGTGGGGGGAGGCTATATTGACGGCATGTCATGTCCTGAATAAAGTTCCAACAAAGGATAATGAGATCACTCCCTATGAGAAATGGGTGAAGAGAAGGACAACACTCTCGTACTTGCGTACTTGGGGCTGCTTGGCGAAAGTCAATGTGCCGATCCCCAAAAAGCGTAAGCTTGGACCAAAAACTGTGGACTGCGTTAATTTGGGCTACGTTAAGAACAGCGTTGGCTATAGATTTCTAGTAGTGAAATCTGAGGTACCTGACCAGAAGGTCGGTACAATTATGGAGTCTAAGGATGCTACATTCTTCGAGGATATTTTTCCTATGAGAGATATGCAAAGCACTTCTAGACAGGAATCTGAGGAGACTCCTGAGCCTGCCATTCCTATGGAATATTATGAACGAACACATGATGAAAATCCTGAGGAGGATGACGAGGAAACCCTTGGTAGGGGCAAGAGACAAAGGACTGCAAAGACCTTTGGTGATGATTTCTTCGTGTACCTCGTGGATGATACTCCCACTTCTATTTCAGAACCGTATGCCTCTCCAGAAGCTGACTACTGGAAGGATGCGGTCCGTAGCGAGATGGATTCCATCATGGCTAACGGGACATGGGAGATCACTGACCGTCCCTATGGTTGCAAACCATTGGGATGTAAGTGGGTGTTCAAGAAGAAGCTTAGACCCGATGGTACGATTGAAAAGTACAAGGCTAGGCTTGTGGCCAAGGGCTATGACCAGAAAGAAGAGGAAGATTTCTTCGATACTTATTCACCTGTGGCTAGACTGACCACCATTCGAGTATTACTCTCATTGGCGGCCTCGCACAATCTTCTCGTCCACCAGATGGATGTTAAGATGGCTTTTCTGAATGGAGAGCTAAATGAGGAAATTTACATGCAACAGCCAGATGGCTTTGTGATAGATGGTCAGGAAAGAAAGGTGTGTAGGTTGCTGAAATCTTTATATGGCCTGAAGCAAGCACCTAAGCAATGGCATGATAAGTTTAATACAACTCTGACATCTGTTGGCTTCGTTGTTAATGAAGCTGACAAATGTGTATACTATCGCCATGGTGGGGGCGAAGGAGTTATACTGTGCTTGTATGTTGATGACATACTGATATTCGGAACCAATCTCAAAGTCATTGAGGAGGTCAAGTCGTTTCTATCTCAGAACTTTGAGATGAAAGACCTTGGTGTGGCTGATGTTATCTTGAACATCAAGCTACTGAGAGATAATGAGGGTGGGATTACACTTCTGCAATCCCATTATGTTGAGAAGGTGTTGAGCCATTTTGGATATTCGGATTGCAAACCATCTCAAACACCATATGATCCTAGCATGTTGATTCGAAAGTTCGAAGGCACGGCTCAAGATCAACTGAGATAATCTCAAATTATTGGTTCACTGATGTACCTAGCGAGCGCAACGAGGCCTGACATCGCGTTTGCTGTGAGCAAACTGAGCCGGTTTGTTTCCAAACCAGGTGATGTACATTGGCATGCTGTTGAAAGAGTTATGCGCTATCTGAAAGGTACTATGAACTATGGACTTCACTATACCGGATACCCGTCGGTACTTGAAGGGTATAGTGATGCGAATTGGATCTCTGATGCTGATGAGATGAAGGCCACAACTGGGTATATGTTTACTCTTGGAGGTGGCGCTGTTTCCTGGAAGTCTTGCAAGCAAACGATCTTAACGAGATCGACAATGGAAGCAGAATTAACAGCATTAGACACATCTGGTGTCGAAGCAGGATGGCTTCGAGATCTTTTGATGGACTTGCCATTGGTTGATAAACCGGTTCCGGCTATCCTTATGAACTGTGACAATCAGACTGTCATCATCAAGGTGAAGAGTTCAAAGGACAACATGAAGTCCAACAAACACATAAGAATAAGATTAAAAGCTGTCAGAAAATTAAGAAACTCCGGAGTCATAGCGTTGGAGTATGTCCATACGGCTAAGAATCTAGCAGATCCCTTTACAAAAGGGCTATCACATGTTGTGATAGATAGTGCATCGAGGGAGATGGGTATGAGACCCACATGAGTTGCCATGGTGGTAACCCAACCTATGTGATCGGAGATCCCGTGAAGTAGGACTTGAAAAAACAAGTCAGTGGTGAACTGAGGAGAGTAACTACACTAACCCACTCCGTTGGAGATGCAATACTCTCGATACTGTATGGTAGGATGACTACTGTCTTAATGTGTTCCAAAGCTTGTGTAAGCAAGATGCTATCCTACAGAGCGATCTTTGGAGGAACACACCTATATGAGCCCGACTGCTGGTCACAGTCTATGAGATTGGGGTGATCTCTAGTAAGCTCATGAATAGGCCAGGAGTGTGACTTATATGCTCCACCCGAGGGGTCAGCCTTCTGCAGCCTAGTACTAGTAAGACATGTGGTGAAGCTTCTTTACGCCAAACTGATAATTCAAGACTTAGTCCATTGTTCAGTTGTGAAGGAGTGTAGCTGCTTGCTCTAGGTGAAGTTCAACCTTAACAGGTCTTCACTGAAACACTGGTATATCAAAACAGTAATTGGAACAAAGGACACAATGGGCCCTCGAGATCTGGTGCGGGATTGTTGAAATATGGGGTGGGCTTTAGGCCCATCCAACAATTTCAGAAAAATCTCTAAGGGCCCATGTGGGTTTATTGGCAGTAGGTGTAGTGGGAAGTTTAGTCCCACCCCGAAAGTTGGAGAGGAGTTGGACTTCCTTATAAGGGCTTCTCTTCTACATGCTATTGGAGCTTGAGAAGAGAAGAGGCCCTCGCGCACTCCTCCTCCGCCGCCGCCCGCCTCGCCACGACGCGACGCGACGCGGGTTGCGGGAATGAGCCGAGCCGAGCTCACACCTACGCGCTTATTTTTGCCAGTCACTAACGGAGAGATTCTGACAGTTGGGCCACAATCTGAGACGTCGGATCGTGGGCTGTCACGGACTCGGACGTGGGTCGAGCCCACGTCTCTCCACGCGGCTGCGCCTATATAAGTGTGCGGTGTCTCCTAACCCTAGCCGCCACGAACAGAGCACATCTGCTCCACGCGCACTGCCCACCGTCGTTCCTTTTGCTGCTGCTGCCGCCGGTGACTCCATCCCGTCCGCCGCGTACACGGTCGACGGGTGAGCAGGTCTCCGAAACCCCGTCCCTCCGGTTCCTGTACGGGAGAGGGGCGAATAGGTTTTTGGGAAGCGACCACGCGACTGCTCGCCTCCGATCTGCTACTTCCTCTACGTCCGCGTCGCCTTCATCATCACCATGTCTCAGTCCGACGCCGACCATCTCGCCGCCGAGAAGCTCGAGGCCGACAAGAAGGCCGCCGAGGACACCGCTGCTGTCGTCACCGCCGCGGCGGCTTCTGCATGGCCTATTGGAGGGTATAACGCGTTTATCCCTCTCCTGATTATTTCCGTATTAGCAGTACTAGCATTATGTGTAGATCTGTCTACTGTTTGCGTAGTGCGTGCTCGTTTAGATCAGTATCAGTATGTTGTTAATTCTGTCAATGCCATGCTAGTCATCTATTTATGGATTAAATTAGTCGAAAAATTGCCTATTTAGTCAGCAATTGACAGGTGTGGCCATACATATAGATACACCTGCATACGCGTACTGTGACTGTATCTGCACGCTTGAGTCAAGTTAGGTGACCACAAAACTGTATTTTCGAAGTTCTAGCACCAAACTAAACATGCCACACAAGTTCTATGACTCCGGGTGATATTACCTTAATCGGACTCAAATATGCAGTTTTATAGATTTGAGACTAACTTGACACACCTCCAATAGTTTTAGGAATTATGATACATTTTACACCTCGTATTATGCACGGCACACACGCGGCGGAAAATGGATGACAAGCCAGGTCCATGTGTGGAGGACAATTAATCAATCATGAGAAGCTCGCTAATGCCATGCTAATGCAGAATACAACCTCTCACGTCCCCATTACAAGAGGTGGAAAAAGCATGTGTTTACATCATAAACAGAAGCGCAAAAGATAAGAGGCCATTATTACCATGAAACGAACCTTGAGCCAGAGCCAGCAGGGGAGAGGAGGCACGGCGTGGTGCCAGGGACACTGCACAGAGAGATGAGATGTGGATCAGGTTGGAAGTGTCGAGTCATAGACGGAGAGGAGAGGAGAGGAGAGGTGAGGTGACTCATGGATAACACACGATAGTGGGAATCTGATTCAGCCCTGTGGCCTAGTCCAGAGGACTTTTTATCCAATGATGATGATAGTGGCCACCGCGGCGTGTGCGTGCGTGCGTGCGGGTGTAGAGGAGTACCTTTTGGTCCCCCTCCGCTGCGATCGGCTATCTTGTTGCCGCATCCACCTAATTCCATTCCGTGGCGTGCCCCACCATGTTGATCTTGTACCGCAGCACACCTTCCACGGCCCCCCCCCCCCCCCCCCCCCCCCCCCCTATCACCTCACATATTCTCTCTCTCGTGGCGTTATCCTAAACACACCCCGACGAAATGTACAGACGGGGGTACCCTTGGCCGTGCGAGTCAACTATGTGGCACTTTCCTCGAGTGGTCTGGGATCCTGCTACGTTCTTGGTAGTCTGTCTCCACACTGATCCTTCCTTAGGAGGCATGGCTGGAATTGTAAAACTGATGCCAATGAACTCCATTTTATTTTATCCTCCGTTCCTCGCCAATACGCGGTTAGCCACCCACAATGGCCATGGCAACGGCTGTGAGTAGAGATGGTAGACCATAGCACCACAAGTGGTTTGGCAAAACAAAAACTAAAAAATAGCAGCACAAGTGTTGGTGGTTCAGAGATAAATATTAACAGGAAAAGGAAAAAGGTTAAACAGAAGGCGAGATACTATCCTGACATTTTATTTTATTTTTGCAGAAAATACCTTCCTGACATTAACGAATACATAATACTCCCTCCGTCCCATAATATAAGATCTTATTACATCCAATATGTGAGCATATTGGATGTAATAAGATCTTATATTATGGACGGAGGTCAAATAACAGGATGGAAGTAAACCATAGATGACAACAGGATGGAAGTAAACCATAGATGACGCATACTATTTCTAACAACAATCTCTCCTGGTAATATTTTCTGAAGAATAATACTCCCTCTGTCCCGAATTACATCCATTTCTGCAATAAGTAATTCCGGACGAAGGGAATAAGATACAATAATGCCTTCATGAATTTCAAAAGATAAAAAACCTACAAACTTCAATACCCACGAGAAGGATAGGGGACTGAAATTGCCCCGTCTTGTGCCCGTCTCTGGCGCAGCAAGAGATTTGCGAGTTCACATGTTTTGCACAAGTATATCTGAGAATTTTTTTTATTTTTTTTTCCAACAATAGATTAACTGGGTGCCCCTGAAACCTTTGTACACTTTTAGCAACGTTGGTGAAAAAGAAACATGGATCACAATGATAAAGAGTATGCCTGAATAATATACTCCTGCTAGTTTAGTATACGACGAGCGTGTTCTGAATCATCCCAAAATATGAACCCCAACATTTGCTTAAGTTACTGAGTTCGGTTACAGGGATTTACAGCTAACAATTCGGTTTCTCTTCATCTGCCACGAATACCAGCAGGCTAACCATAATTTCACTGATTGTTCCAAAGTTTGATGCATAACCATTGAACTGTCCACCGTGAACCCAACATCACGCAAAAGAAACCAATCTAGATTACATATCCAGCCTGAGCAGGATAAATAACCAAGTATTCCAAAATATCTTTAGCAACTTGAGACTAGATTTTGCCCTGATACTGGAAGTGCAATTTATAGTCATGCACTAGGTTAGCAAGAGTGGTACGGCATGGGCCCTCTGCAAAGCCAAACAAGCAAAGGATTACTATTTATAGCAGTAAAGGTTATTATTCATAAATAGAACAGGCAGGATTTACGGACCACCCAGGTATGTGTGAAGCTGTTGAAAATCGCTTTCCTGGCAGATATCAATTAGGGAATACACCCCAGGTCGCAAGGCCTCGTCAATTTCCCTACCATGGACGGGTGAGAATGCTGAGACAAAAACATAATCTCTACTCCTATAAAAATCTCAGTTGGTGATGATGGTGTGCCTGCCATCTATGATTTCAGACCATCGGATTTCCATCCAACGCATGCAAAGGCAAGGCATGGCAATTTTGCAAAAACACGCCCGCCACTACACCTAAATTTTCACAGAACTCCTTGTTCTTTCGGGTCCAACTCCATCCCTTCCCAACTCAAGCCGCCCACCACCTCCTCAAGGCCTACGACTGTATCCAGTCGACACCTAGAACCTTCCCCGCCGCCGGCCCCTCCCACCGGCCAGCTGAGCGCCAATGCCCCCCTCCATCTAGCCGCCACCCACGTCTCGACGCCGCCTACAACGCTCCTGTTCTTCTGCACCTCCGCCCCTAGCTCGCCCCATCCAAACAAATGCTCAACGTACAATAGTCCACTGGAGGCAAGTCTTGCTGTATCTAATGTAAGAAGAGTGTGAAAGTTTGTTCAATTAAGTAGTACTCCCCCCGTCCCATAATATAAGATTTTATTACATCCAATATATGAGTATATTGGATGTAATAAGATCTTATATTATGCAAGAAACAATGCCTGCAAGAAGACTTGCCTCCAGTGGACTATTGTACGTTGAGCATTTGTTTGTAAGATGTAACATAATAATTCAAGGCAGATATCTGATAAGGGAAAAATCGTGTGTGTATTTTTTGTGTACCAATATATATGTGTACATGTTTCAGACTGTAAAACATGGTCATTGATAATTTTGTTATTAAGCAATGCGAGATGACAAATCAAAAAGATTACGCCCCATTATTAGAGCTGAGTGGATTGGGGGTGTACGGTGCACTGAGAGGCCAAACATAGGTTGAAAGCATGACCCATTTCCTATGCTTGGGTGTGAGCTGTTTTTAGCAAAGTTAGATACTCTGTTTTTTAGTGAGGGGAGATACTCTGTTTTTAGATGGAAGATACTTTGCTTGTGGCAGCGGTAGATATAGTGTTACTTATGTCCTATTCTTGTATACGTAAGCTAATAACATTGGATTACGCTCTTTGTTGATTTTCTGCGACGGAACTTCTTGAGGACATGTTTCTTGTGTCGAGGTCCATATGCTTCATGAGATGATTGATTTCAAGAATAAAAAACATTCATGTGCCATCATTCATTGGTAATGTGGTGAACAAGAAAAACTTGATTGTGCTCTAGGAATGGCATCAATCCTAAATTTTTTTGTTCCGTCGCAACGCACGGGCATTTAGCTAGTAATTAAACAGATGGTCTTCATTAAGGGAGAACATACCGTGTTATGCCTGTCTGAAATGGTCCCAGTCCGGAAAACATGGAAATATAACCAGCAAGAAAGTGCATGGAGTGATGTTCCATGATGGTTTTTTGCTGACGCATCTGTATTATCCACACAAAAGGAGAATCAGTACATATGATTTGTTCACATAAGAACCATAAAACATGGATGGCTGAATGACATGACATTTATATATTCACGTTCCTGATTCTGTGAAAGCAGAGAACTCCCCCCAGCCCCCGCGTCGCTCCCAGGGGCGACTCGGGAGGCGAAACCCTAGCCGCCGCCCAGGCTCCCCTCCTTCCCCTCGCCGTCGCCGGAGGATGCCGGTGGGCAAAGCCCTCACCGGTGGACGGCGGCGGCGGGGCCCTCGTTCGTGTGCTCGCGCGCTGCTGCTGGGTGCGCTGGAGTGGCGGGCGGCCGTCTGCTCGCGAGGAGGTCGAGATGGCGTGGACTGTGTGCGCGGTGGCGCTGCCATGGCGGCCACCGGCCGCTGATGCGTGCGGCAGAGTTGAGGGCGCCCAGATCTGGGCCGCACGAGCCCGCCCAGGCCCGCGACATTCACTCTGCCCCCACCCACCCTTCTCCCTCCTCCCACCCCTCCCGGCCGCCGCCGGCGGTTGCCGCTGGGTTGGTAAGCACGCGCGCGGCGACCCTGACGGTTGCTGCTCCACTGTGCCCCGGCGGATCCTGGCAGCGGAGGCTGCGGGCCAGCGCGGCGGCGGCGCGGTGCAGGTGGCTGCTGCCGCCTGCTGGACGCGCTCCCGGCGGTGGCCGGCCTGCTGGAGCTGCGCTGGTCGGTGCCACTCCTGCGACGACAACATTTCTAGGCTTCCCCCATGTGTGTTGGTCTTCTCCGACGATTCTTCGCCATGCCCGGTCTGCCACTGCATCTGAGGTCTTCGTTCTTGGGTCGGGGCGAAATCCCCGCGCGGCGACAGCCTGCGCTGTCAACGGCGACGCCCGAGGGTGCCGTCACCTCCTTGGAGGCGTTGGCATGACCCTGACCGGACCTCCTCCTCGAGCACCGGGAGAAATCCTAGGCCCGGCCTCCCGGACCGGGCAGCGGCGGCGTCTCAACGCCGTTCCCCTCTTGATGGCGCTGCTTTGGCTGCAAGTGGAGCACTTGATGCGGCAGACGGTGGTTGGCGATGCATCGCTCTGGCGTAGACTGCTACACATGGAGCAGGTCGCAACGTATTGCCAGCGCCGGCGCTCCCCAACGAATGCTACATTAGTTCCAATCAGGCCCTGCCTTTCACCCGCCGACTCTCTAGGCACATGGGTGCGAGGTACGTCGTCCTGGGCAGTCCTAAAGCTGCATTCGTCCCTGGAAGTGTCTGGCAATGGCAGTGATGCTGCCCTGTTGCTCCAAGTCTCGGCGCTTCGCCATTTTGGCTGGAGGCAAGGCTGGGCGAGGCCTAATGTCGTTGCGTGTCTGTAGTTGAGGGCACCTCCTCACCTAGCTGTAGTCACTTGGTGAGGACGGTCGTGTGTGTGTGCGTGTGTGTGTGTGTCCCTCCTTTCTGGAGGTTGTATCCCCGATGTCTTCCTGTTCAATGCAATGAAACGCAAACTCTTGCATTTTCTCGAAAAAAAAATCTGTGAAAGCAAAATACAAAGTCTGTGTTGCAGCAAAAGGTTCTCTAAGGCCATCTACAATGCCATGTGCTTAGAGAAGTGCTTCAAAAAATAAACCGCTTAAGCACTGGTGCTTATTAGGCACCTCTGCTATAGAAATAACCACCAGTGCTTAAAAAATGGTTTATTTTGTATAAGCACCTCTCAAAGCACTTTGCATTATAGATGGCCTAATTATGAAGCTGCTTTTAAAAGGATATGCAGTTAAGCCCAGTGCAAATGTGAACTACAACCAGCAAACAAAATGTCCCAACCATATGTCCAGGCATGGCATTACTACTAAGCAAGATATGTATCATTTTAAATCACAGAACAAAGCATCACAAACCTCTTCATAGATCCTTCTGAAAAAGGAAGCACATTTTAGTGCCTCCTCCTTGTTCCAAGTGAAACATCCTGCCATGCTAACCATCTTGGAATCTGCAGACTCCAAGCAACTAAGTAGTATGTTTACTGAGTCTTCCAGGACAGCCACACATTGTCCAACCTCACTGGTCAGAGGGAAAAAAAACAATATAAAGGCTTAGCTTAATAAAGAATATAAAAGCACAAAAAGAAAATAACCCAAATCTTTACCTTTGTTGGTGCCGAAGAACAGTGCATAACAATTTGCAACATGCAGCATACATGTCAACAGAAAATTGTCTGTCAAGTAAGTATTCTTTACTAGCTAGAGGTTGTCCTGCAATTTGCTCACGAATGTTTTCTGATGAACAGGATACACTCCGATCAGCAAGAAGATGTTTGAAGCCCTTGAAAAGCATCACAGGAAGATGCAGGCACTGGGACACATGACACGCATCGATTTGAAAAGTATGCCTCCCCACAAATGATGTGATAACCTCAACACACATTAGAACAATCGCTCCAGCATCTGGATGCAAATCAGGGCAAAGAGGAGGTAGCTTCTCTATATAGAAAATTAGTGGACTTTGAAGGTGTAAAACAATGTTGAATAAAGCACCAACTAGGCTTGGGACAGTTCTCTGAAAAACACGCTTATTTCCTGCAATATGAGTACAAAATCAGTCCAAAATACTTGCTCCCTGCCATGAAACAAGGTGCAAACTGCAGAATGCTGATGACCAGCCTTGTAGTCTGAAATGATGCTTGCAAAAATATGAACTCCACACCTTTATATAGTACCCCCTCTGTAAAGATATATAAGAGCGTTTAGATCACTACTTTAATGATCCAAACGCTCTTATATTTCTTTACAGAGGGAGTATAAGCTATTTTGAGAATAAGCAAGAGCTGCACGTTTTATAGTTTTACTGTTTTAGGGGCACATATCAGGGTTTCAAACTGTAACCTTTCACGCAACAACCAACATTTTCTACCACCACGCTACACGAGCCAACACCTTACAGTACACATCATTAGGAACTATTTACTCATCATTAGGAACTATTCAGATCAAAAGATCCAGAGTAGAATCACAGATGTTCTGGTTATGATGTATTATCAAATCATTTACGGCTATTCGTGGAAGCATTAAGCAACTACCTGTTACCTAAAGAGAAACCAAAATATGGAAGTCTGGATCAGGCACTCCTCCAAGATAAATTTTTACATATTTATTTAAAATAGAACTTTATTACGTCCAGAACCACCTATGACTGATCAACATTCTTTATCACTGAAGAACAATTTGATGCTTACTACTTCATATATTCGGTAGTGGACAGTAGAACATACATTAAATTTGAGACTAATGCTATTGTCAGGTACATTCAATCACTCAAGTAATCCAGTTCGAATGCATATCATGATATATTATAGATTTAGTAGATTACTGATTTATTTGGAGAAGCCAATTTAACATATCCCAGAAGCAAGTAGACGGAAACACATTCCATTACATGAATAATAGGATTGCATTCCAGAGAATATCAGATAGAAAATTTTGGCTGCTAACCTGGCACAGATCCAAGAACAAGATAAAGGCAGTCAATTCCAGCAGCAACGTCAGAAGAAACTGTCCCACCATCTGATGTTCCAGTCTCCACTTCATATATTGAGTGGCTATATTGATTCACTCCGACCAAGGCTCTCTCAATGACTTGTAAAGTTGCACTTAGATGCATGTTTGATGCAACACTAACAAAATTTCTCATCGACAGTCTAAGTCTTGATATCAATGAATTTAACCTATTCTGCCTATCGATAATATTCTTTGTAACTACATAGCCAGATGTATTCTGTAACTGAAGTGTTTTTGTGCTTGATCCAATCTCATGGGTAGGTAGAGTCGCGCTCTTTCCTTGAAGTAAAATGCATTTTCCAATAGCACTCACATGTGCATTTACTATCTGAGCATACAGTTCTTTTGACAAGTTGAGTTCAGGAAATGTTCCTAAAACTTCAAGATATCTTAATATTCCGTCAATCCATACAAGAGAAAACATATCTGGCCAATCAGACATGTCTGCAATTTTCTGTAGGGCAATGCAAGCTGTCCCAACCATTGGATTCAGCGACAGGTGTTGGAAAGGATTGCATGCCTTCCTACAGACATCGCCTGAAAAGGATATGAGGCCCTTCAACTTAACAATAGCAGCAGATACACTGTAGAGCTCCCTCAAAGTAAATGCTACAAATGGACCCTCACCATTTAACAGATTTTCCAAAAGAGATCTTTTCATACCGGGTGGACCATCTGACTGTAATGTGTTATCCTTTAGCTGATGCATAGTCCATCCATCCATGACTACTTCAATATTCAGAAAACCATTCTCACAATCCAGCTCTTGTGGTAGACGACCAGAGATCAAATCAACAGACCCAAAATCCTTGTTCTCCATAAACAAGACATGCAGACAGATATCTACAAAGGTCTCAAATTTAGCAATGGATCTGCTGAAATTGGAGGCATAGTGAAGCATCAGTTTTCTTTCCTCTGAGCTTGCAGTTGGATAGTCTTTGATTGTGCTTTCAAATGCTGAAACAAGACCCCACAAGAATCCACCTATGCAAGACATGGTGCATAATAGTTTATCCCAGCACACATTGTCATAAGAGTTCTCTATTTTTATAACACACTTGCGATCCTTTGTGGTTACAGGTATGCAAGCTGTAGTCTTCTCTAACTGTTCAGCCATAGTTTTGACATGCTCCAAGGCTGAATTTTCCAGAGTATCAAATGCCTGACCATCATTTTCAGAAGTGTCGCTTTCACTAGCAGTATGCTTCAGGGAAGATCCAATTTGTTTCTTGGGACCCAGCAAGCAAAATTTCGAATTCATGTTCGCTAATGTAGAAAATATTTCTGATGTCTTATCTACCAAGGAGAACAAGGTATTTTTCTTCTGATCAGTGTGCTCGCCAAATATTTCGTGTGACAATCCAATAATCTCCTGGACAGACCTCAAAAGCCAAATCAGAGAATATGAGTTACCTAGAAGTTCGGAAAACGTGGAGTATTGCTTTGATTCTGGGTACTCTTTGCCAAATTTCAAAACAAGATTTTGCATTGCCCTTCGACAACATATAAACAGACGGATTAGCTCAATTGGATTACATGATTCATAATGGCGACTTAGCAATGTCAACAGCAGAAGTCTGAAAGGAAAGAAAGAAATTGTCAGCAAGCTAATCAGAGCACAGACTTGCAGATAAGAAATGAGCATGTTTGGTCTATGTTCCCCGAAATTGCGGATAACCCAGATTACCCAAGAAGGCTGTAGCGTTAACTAGGTGGGACATAGTTGACAGTTGACAGACACACGTCATCATATGATAAGTTCATCTTAATTTATCAAATACACAGAAAGATTAAACGTAGACTAGAAATAACCAGTAAAATTAAAATGAAAAATTCTTAAGTTGTACAGATTAGCAACTACACTGACTAGTTTTTGTGGTGACATGAAAGTTAAATTATCAACATCATCAGGATCCATAAAAACAATGGACCTTTTATCCTCACGAGATTTGGCATTCCCACACCTTCCTACCCTCCAATTAATCTCACAAGACTAAACAACGAGGGAAAGCCTAGGAGGTAAGTAGAATTAATGACCATAAAGTGGGAAAATATGCCTAGGGGCAAGTATTTGCGAACACTTTTTTAGATCAAAAGTTCAAACTGGAAGCATACAGAGATACTCTAGTGCAATGGCAGAAAGGATAGCCGTCATCATCCGTACAAATAAATGGATAAATGTAAAAATTGTGCACTTGCCTTTCAAGATGGAGAATGTAAGTAATAAGTTGCAAGAATGACTTGGAGTTGGAATGAAATCCGGGAACTGTGCTACAAAAATTTAGTAAATTCTCACAGATACGGTATTTATCTACACCGTGTGCATGTGCAGAATCAGGATATGTACGGACCAACTTCTCATTATTCGGTTTATTTAACATCTCCATCAAATCAGGCGAGATGTTCAATAAGGCATTATCTTCATCAGCTCTGGTGATAAAAGAAGATATTGATTTCTTGAGAGCACCGCAAAAACATGATACCAAATTCTTTAATAGCACCTGTGAAATAATACATTCGTTCCAAATTAGACCAAGTAGGAAAGAACAAACGGAAGAAACTACTCAAACTTAAAACTGCAAAACCAACAGATCATCGTCATCAAAAGAGAATTAATACTATCAGCATACACGGTAAATTCTTGAACAAAGTTTTCTTTGGATGGAAGGAGTAGGACAACGAAACCTTTTGGTCATAAATGACAGTATCACAAAGAAGCTCCACCGAAATAGTATGCAAGGTTATTTCTCTGCATGAATCTTGACAGTCACTACTCTCCTCATCTCTGCATGACCTCTTTTGAACAAAAGAAAACTTTATCAGGTTCGAAAAGAAGTTCTTTAGGTCCTTCTTCGATGCATGAGAACTCCAAATATCAATGTTTTCACACAGAAGCCGCCAAGTTGCTATATGAAAAGAATCTTCATCTAAAGAGCATATACTCATATCCCAGGAAGAAATCCTGTCAGTTCCTCCTGAAGATAATGTTCTCACATAGTTCATCATAAAACTGGTTAGTCGAGCAGCCTCAAGACAGCAAGGATCCTTTAATAACTCAGTGTTTCCCCTATCCTCAGTATCAAACTGCTGTGTGCCGTCTTCAAGCAAAAAGTCAAATGCATTAATCTGCCTGTTAAGATCTTCGAGTCTTTGCAGAGCCATCACATGAAGGGTGTAAAAAAGCGTAGTAAAACCAGAATGGTTTCTTGGAAGGGACTGTGATAAAATTTCGATGACTTCCCAAAGGGAGCCAGCACTTTCAACAATCCAAGCAAAGTAGCCTTCAGCGATAATATTGGATGTATTGGTCCATTCCTTTCCGCAGCACACAATGAATGAATTCCCCACTAATTCTGTTGCTTCTATTGCTAAATTTGGAGGCATGAGGCCAACAGATTGCAGATACAGACTCCTACATGATGTATATATGCGAAAGAAGAAGGCAAAAAACCAAGACAAACTTGGAATCTTTTGCCAGTTGGCACATTGCTTGTTAGATAGGTTCTTTCCTACAACTGAAGAAATGAACTCACTTGGATTAATTGATTCATTTCTCATCAACTGACTCAAGTTGGGACGTATTGTGTTGACCAACCTTTCAACAGATTTTGCAACCAGTGTAGTATTTGAAGCGGTCACAGTTATTGAGTCAAGCACGCTTGTGTATAGTTCAGATAAGTACCTTCCAAAAAGTTCAGCTCTCTGATGAAAAACTGACTTCCTGGACATCAAGCGGGGCTCTCCCTGTGTTTCCAAATCTACAAACTCGTCACAACTTTTCATCCATTTCAATGTATCTGTAAGATCTACTGTCAGCTCCTCTATGCACCGACTAGACTGTCCTTCTGGCATTGAGTTAATTGAAGTACAGATAGCATCCCTCAATGTTTGAGAGCTCAGCAATGTCGCCAGTGATTCAAAACATTTATGTGAGGATAAAGAAGCCACAGAAAACGGTCCTGGTACTGCATCAGGACCAGCAACAGCTCTGAATGTTCTCACAGTATTGCACAGCGTACAAATGGAGTGTGCAACCTACAAGACGGAAAAGAGAGAAAAGCAGCAGATTCAAAATAAAAAATATATTCAGTAGTTCGTAAAATATACATCCTATTGCAGAAATATAACCATTGGCATAGACAACGGAAGAAAACAAAAGCAGAATGTAAGAAGCATATAAAAAAATAAAGAAAAAAGATAAACGATTGTGTTTTAGAGGGCATTGCTAAATTTGATCGCTGAGAAAGAACATAACTGACCTGACGAAGCTCACTAAATGTACGAATCACTTGGGACGAAAGACTTGAAATCTTTGAGGTTAGTAGGAAGCAGGGTTTGATGTCCTTGGAAGATGAATTGATAGCAGACAAAGCAAAAATCATTGACCATAATTTTACAAGGTCACTCGCCATGACCTTGTATTCTATTTCTAGAAAATGACCAACTGCAACAACAATCTCCACAAACATTAAAGGCAGCATCTTCTTAACGTTTGTATCTTCTAAATGCAGAGCTGACACCCAGAAGTTGTACATTTTTTCAGCCATCAAGATTAAGACCTTGTAAATTTCTTGCAAGAACTGGAGATAAGATCCTTCCGAGGTGTCCTCTGTAGGGACATAAATTTTCTCTTTAGTAACTGTTGCTAGCATCTCATTGATGGACTTCAGCATGCAATGAACCTCTACTAGTTTTGTGACTCCTAAATCAGAGAAGTCCTTTTGTGAATATGATTTACACTCTAACACCAAAGGTTCCATAAATTGCATGAAAACTTCAAAAGTGGATTCTCCTTGTTGCTGGGGTTCTTCAGAGCCCTCACTAGTTTTTTGTGGGCCCTTGAAGGATGGTCCCCTTGGTGCTAAAGATGTTCTTTGATTTCTAGCCCTGGTAACAAACAATTGAAGCAAGTAACCAAACCCAGCAAGCAATACAGCCTTGCTTTCTGCTTTTATTCCTTTGAATCGCTCAAATAGATGCCTATGGTAGCTTCCTTTGACATCCTTGACAATACCTTTATTCAAATTCTTGAGCCCAAAATATCCACTAAGATGTTGTGGATGAAACAGTCCGCTTGACAAAATTTCTTCAGCAATCTTCAACGTGGATCCTGTGTACTTGTGCTTGATAGAATTTGCTTGTGAATTAAGTAAAACCAACAATTCCAACAGCGGATCAAGAACCTTGTCAACAAAAGGACGGAAAATATTCTTAGGATTTGCATGGAATCTGAGAAAGCTTGAAAATTGCTCAAGCAGACAATTTCCAAGATTCTGAAGAATGGTACAACCCTTTTTCTCATTAGTTGAAACCTTCTGGACAAGATTAATAGCATCGGCGACACAAGAGGTCCACAAATCCACACGTGCATTGAAGAAAGCTCTTGTATTGGAGGAGAAAAGAAAGGACACACAGTCAAAAACTCGTTCGAAGAGCAAAAAGGATTCATGGTCATCACATGAAGCGCCGATTTGAACTCTGCTCAAACCATCCTTTGCAATGTGACCAAGTGGTTGAAGTAGGTTCATAGAAATTGAGACCGACGGCTTCTTTTCAATGCAAAATCTCAAAATTTCCCAGCATCTATAATCTAACACAGGATCAAAAGGCTCTGGAACTTTCTTAGACAGAATTAGGATAGATTGCACCCAGTTTCCAATAAGTGACACCATTCGCAATAGCTGGATATTGTCCGCTCTATGGCCATGGCTTGAACGATTTGACTCGGCCTTTATAAAATTGAAGGCCAGTTCAACCTTTCTGCATGATTTAACATACAAATGTTAGAAGTACAAACAGCAAGAGCATAATAAGGTCCATCCAGGAATGATTCCCCAACTAAGAAACACTGGCCTATGTATTACAATATCCAAATATCACCAAACAGATGCTATCGGGAATCGGAGGTCATAAAAAGATACTGTATAATCATAAGCATATTTCCGCCTCCACAGAAGAATTAAACTAAAATCTGACCTTAATTAATGCAACTGTTTGTATAGAGTAATTATTATTGCTATTATCCTAAGTCAACAATGATCCAATCAGTGCAGGTGTAAACTTCTAGCCACATCAGCTCCCTTTGAATCACATAATTACAACGAATACTACATTTCCAAATACACTAGCTGGCTGAATCAGCCAAATCTCCTCATGTAGCTACTTAGAGCAGGGCATCCCCAAATCCACGTAGCCGCAGCCAGACTAGAAGCATGCGAATTACAGAAAAATTGCTTCGACCCTACTCGGAGATTGGCACACAGGAGTGCTAAGCTGCATCGAATTGCAAGCGGCGGGGGAGCAAGGGGGTGACCTTTCGAGGGAGAGCTCCTTGCCCTGGAGGGAGAGGACGAGGTCGAGGTTTTCCGCGAAGCGGGGCCGGGCGAGCGCGGGCTCGGTCGGGCCCTCTCCTGCGGGAGGCGGCGACTGGCTCCGCGGGCGCTTCCTCGACGCGCCGCGGGGGCTGGAGGCAGCCGACTCCATGGTCATGGCCATGGGAGCGCGAAGGAGGGCGGAGGGAGGGAGGCTAGGGTTCTGGGTTTTGCGGGGGCGTTTCGTTTTGGTACACCTGTGCTGCGGTTCGCCCATGGCGTCGTCGGCGCGCACGAATCTTGAAGCAGAAACTCAGAGAAACGCAGCCAAAAAAAATGAAATTTCAGAAGAAAAAAAAGTGGAAAAAATATATCAGAGCCAGGTTTCGATCCTAGGACCTGTGGGTTATGGGCCCACCACGCTTCCGCTGCGCCACTCTGATTGTTGTTGCGAAGGTACTGAAACTTACTTTCTTATACAAGCTTCCCTTCGCCTGCCGTTTGTCCATTGTTTCCATGGCATTTTTTTTTTATTTTTTTTTAATCCTCCTTGGGATAGTTGTCTGTACGTAGTATCTGTCTGGGGCCTGCACGTAGCTGTTTGCCTAGTGCGTCCAGCCTCGCGCATGTAAAATAACATCTCTGCTTTCCTTGACGATGCTTGAACAAAGCAGATACGCAGTTCCGCGACATAGTTTCAGACATGAGTGCATGGTATGCCGGTCGATGGTGATGATGACAAAGACGCCGGCGACCAGCAGGATGAAGATGCGTGACGCTGCAGGTGTCTGCAACCGGCAAAGACCACCACGGGATGAGAGCATGTACGTAGTAATCAGAGACTCCAAAAGTTTGTTCAAATTTATTGTTATTGTTGCTGTTGATCCTGATTGGTGTCATACTGTTACACAAACTTATCCCGCCAGGTTTCTAGCGCTTGTTCTACTCGATCGAGATGGTAATGCTGCCATTCGTGCACTTATCAGTCTAGAGCTTCATGTACTGCCTACTGCGTCCAGCCTGAACAGAGCTGATCCACACCATATATAGCTTCAGTTTCAGTGCAAGTGTATCATCGGTTTGCGCTGGTCCAGTCCACTAAGCTCTTGAATTTGGTTCATTCTCCTGCTCGATGTGTTGAAGATCCGACAGGTGCCATACTACCATGTGTAGCTAACTCGAAAAAAAAAACATGACATACTTTATTTTCCTATATCTACTGTATTTCATAAGTAGCAGTAAGGAAATTTGCACACGAAAAAAGATGCTGGAAACAATTGCTGTACCAGTACCAATTTATAAGTGCTCACAAAATCTGCACCAGCAGGACATTTTAACCACCAATTCATCCATCACTCCAGATTTCTGTTGCTTAGCACATTTGTACGCACTACATATTTATCGTCAGTTCAGGATTTTTTGGAAAAACAGCACAGATTGTGCATTGTAATTCAGTAACAACTGAGGATCTGTAAACAACATGCCAGCATGCTAGCACTCGAATGGATCTCTCAACACTACACACATCTCTGATTCCCTGAACATGTGCACAATGGCACATAGAATTCAGAAAAGCAGGCCAACACTAATGGCCGATCCGGCGATCAACTTCTACTTGATGGCTCATCCAAGCACAGTTACATCTTACATCAAGAGAGTTTATGCTAGCATTTACATAGATGGCTTATCCAAGCACAGTCACATCACTGACTAGTAGAGAGTTTCATAACACTCGTTGCGCTGCGTTCCACACGGCCAGTGGAATTTTGAGTAGATTCTTCTCTGGCATCGCCGGCGGGATGAACTTGATCCTTGGTGCCTTCTTTTTCGGAAACCACAGAGCGTCGACCTTAGCAGCGGCGGCGGCGGCGGCGGAACGAGGAGCAGCGAACCATGGCTGCTTCAGCGCGGCGGCTGCCGTCAGTCGCTCGTCGGGGTTGCACGTGAGGAGCCCTTGCAACACCTGGAATCCTTCCTGGGACAGCTTCTCTTCAGGGAACAAATCCCGCAGCCGGCTGTGCTTGTGCCCCGCCTGTAGCAGTTGCGGCGCCTTCTTAGTCAGCGGCAGCGACGTGAAGCCTGGCCACGTCCTCTCGTCCGGCACCCCGAGCACTCGGAAGATGCTCCCCGCCTGCTTTACGTCATTCTTTGTCTCGTCTTCCTCCTCGTCTTCGGGGTCGACCATGAACAGCGTCGTGCCGGTGAGCAGCTCGGCAAAGACGCAGCCGATGGACCACGTGTCCACTTGCGCGTCGTAGTCCTGCTTGCCCAGGATCATCTCGGGCGCCATGTAGGACGCCGTGCCGACCTGGTTGTACGGCGGCCAGTCGGACATGGACATGGCCAACCCGAGGTCGCAAATCTTGACGAGCTCCCAGTTTTCCCCGACGAGGATATTAGCTGGCTTGATGTCACGGTGGACGATGTGGCGGTCGTGCTCGTGCATCTTTTCGGCGCCGGTGAGGAGCTTCCGCATGAAGTCGCGCACCGTGGATTCCGGGAGCGGCGGGTCGCCGCGCCTGTCCCACAATAAGGACTGGAGGCTCGACGCCGCGACGTACTCCATGGCGAGGCCGGCGGTGTCGCCGGTGGCGGGGTCGCACACCATGCCCTCGAAGCCGACGACGTAAGGGTTTCCGTCGCAGGCCTCGAGGAATCGTGCCTCCCGCTCAAGATCTTGGACGTCCGGGGGCTCCTCGGTGTCGTCCGGCGAGGAGAGGAACTTGACGGCCACGTCCTTTTTGGTGACGCGGTGGCGCATCCTGAGGACGACGCCGAAGCCGCCTTTGCCTAGGCAGGACACCTTCTCGTAGTCGTCGGTGCTCCCGATGGAGGCGCGGCTCCTCTTGCAGCACGTCAGCGATTGTTGATGTTGAGCCGTCGCGTGGCCCTGGCCGGCGTCGAGGACGGCAGCAGGTCGCTTGCGGGCGGCCATGGCGCTAGCTCGACGAACGAACTGCTTTGGTTGGTGGAGAGGGCGGCGGCAGAGATTGATGATGGAGAAGGGGGAGGGAGGAACTTCCGTATGGATCCATACGCTGCGTTGGCTATTTGTTTCGACAGGTTGCCTCACCGACTCGCCATGGAATTCAGCCCAGTCCGAGTTACAGTGGCTGACAGCTTCTTTGCCTTGCTGCCTGCGTTTTCGTTTGACCGACGGCGGATTCATGGATGAGAACGTTCGTTTCCGAGTCGAATTCAGGTTCTTCATTTCCCTTCCCGCCTTCGTTCCGGATTCGGTTTCAATATATACTGAAGAGACGATCCACACGGAAAGCTCGCCCCTTCCCGCCTCCAATCCATCGATCGTCTCCTCCATCTCGATCCACTCTCCGCACCAACCAAGCCGTCGATCGAGCGCCGTCTGCAAGAGGCGTGATGCCGTCCTCGACACCGGCCACGCGGCGACCAGAAACGACCGGCTGCCGCAAGAGGAGGCGCGTCCGGATCCGGATCAGAAGCACCGAGGACTACGAGAAGACGCGCGGCATCAGCAAGGGCGACTCCGGCATCGTCGTCAAGGTGTGCCACCGGCAAGACCGTGGCGATCAAGTTCCTCCGCTGCACCGAGGACCCCGCCGACGCCACTAGGGAGCTCCGGCGCGAGGCCGGCTGACAGGACTAACTGGAGTTAGCTACAGTTGTGAAGCAAGCATCAGCGGAGCACGTAGCCGTGCGGGAAATCAAACCCAAGCAGTCTTCCTCTCGAGTGTCGTTGATCTCCTTTTGTGAGCGTATTTTAGCCGTTCGTTCAGCAGTCAGTGTACCGCTTCGACAAGCTGTCGATTTCGTCAGTGCCACTGTCGAATTCTTCAGAAATGTTCAGGTTCAGATAGTTCAGGTACTGACAGTTGCCTGTTCCTGAAGACGATCCTTGCCCACTAGGATCATTTTGAGGGAACCAAGATGGGATTGTCTGATTGAAGAATTCTGGAAACGTGAACTTGATGAAGTTGGCATCTTCCTGGTGACATGTTTAACCATTGTACCAGCCACTATGTTACGAATTAGGAGGACGAGGTACTGCTCGAATGTCAAGTACCAGGACTGGAGTCTGGAGCGACCTTGCTTTGCCATGAGGAGCAGGAGCAGGAACAGCTAATGGACTGAAGTGTTTCTTTGACTGATGTGAAAAACCTCATGTATTTGTGTTGTGTTCAGAAGCTCAAGTTTGTATGCTCCTGCACCAATTTTCTTCGGAACCGGAAATGGTCAATAGAATTTAGTAGCCAGTTTGAGTCCTACACGGATGTCAAAAGCTGTCATGGTTGCAATTTTTAAGTAAACCATATGTCTCACTTCATAGTTGATGTCATTTCTCTCTCTTTTTTTTTTTTGCGAATCGATGTCATTTCTCTTTTTATTTGCATACTTTTTCATTCTAGCTTGAGCTTTTTTTTTCTCGAATACGACATCATCTTTATGAGAGGGAGTGATAGGGAGGGGGTGGTGTGGGGGTCGGGGGGTTGGGGGGGGGGGGGGGGGGGTAAGAACCCAAACCACCGTCGATGTTACTCCGTCCGGTCCTTTTTAGTCTGCATATAAGTTTTGTCCGAAGTCAAAATATCTCTATTTTGACTAAGCTTATAGAAAAAATATATCAACATTCATAATGCCAAATCAATGTTGTTAGATTCATTATGAAATGTAGTATCATAGTGTATATATTTGATATTGTTGTTGTTGATACTTTTTAATATAAATTTGATCAAACTTTGCAAAGTTTGACTTGACAAAAATCTAATACGCGGAGTAAAAAGGACCGGAGGGAGTACAAGGTAAAACTACAACACCGACAACTCTTCCTTCGGTCGCTAATCTCATGGCCACCACCTCAAGAGAAGGAGATGCGCCGTCAAAGACGATCGCATTCCTATGCTTCCAAAGCTCCCAAAGTACTAGGGTGAAAAATGCCCGAAGCTCGTTTAGCTTGTACACCGCGGTTGTTCTTTCCACCCACCAGCCCCTCAGAGTGTCTTGTGCCGTTGGTGTCCATTCTTCTTTGCCGAGAGCCGAGCACATTGCCCTCCATATGGTCCTGGCAAACACACATGTCAACAAGGTGTGGTTGATAGTTTCCTCCTCTTGCTCGTAGAAAGGGCAGGCGTCCTGATGTGGTAAGCCTCGTCAAGCGAGGCTATCCGAGGTCCAACATCGGTTCCTCATTGCAAGCCACATGAAGAACCGACATTGTAGTGGGGCCCTTGATCTCCATGTGGAATCCGCGGTTGACACCACCTCTCTTTCTGCGAACTTAGCAGCGTAAGCAGATCTTACCGAGAACTGTCCATCCCCTCCCAAGACCAAGCAATGGTGCCTTTGACTCCTTCCAACTCAACTGCTCCCACCCATTACCAAACTGCCATTTAGTCCATAAGCGCCGCCAAATCCAGTCTCGGGCTAACATCCTCCACCCATGTTCCTTGTGTCACTGCCTCGTGTACTATTCGGGTGGCCTTGGCTCGATGCGAGATGCAAGCGTAGAGCGCCGGGGCTAGCTCCTCAATTTGTGTCCCATCCAACCATCGATCCTCCTGAAACAGTGTTTCCTTCCCGTTCCCAACAGTTGCCCTGGTCACAGCGCTGAACAGCGCCAAGGAATCCATTGGGATGGCGATGGTGAACTCTCTCCAAGGTCTTTTGCGATCCACCCTTTGCAACCAAGCCCAATGGGTCCACATTGCTATGTTTAGCCATTTAAGGCTCGGAATGCCTAGGCCTCTTGCCCATTTTAGCATGCACACGCCATCCCAAGCGACGGAGCAGTTCCCACCATTGGCTTCGGCCTTGCCACACCACAGAAAACCCGTTATTATCTTGTTCATGGCTGTGATGGTCTTCATGGGGAGATCAAGTGCAAGCATTGCGTGGAGAGGAACCAAGCAGATGACCACTCTTCGGCAAGGTGGTTGTGGCACCGTGATCTAACTCAGACGGGCACCTGCACGTGCCGTCCCAGGATAACTTCCCGGCATGCGCCAGACTCATGACACAATGCTCCAAACATGACTTTATTAATATAACAGAGTTTACAACACGATTACAAGAGTATGTGGTGTAAATCTCTACGGTAGAGCTATCTAGCAGCGGAAGACTACGTTGGCGGCTTGGCTTGGCTGGGCTTCACAGCTCACAGTACTAGGTGAGGCGACCATTTAGCTTATTCATCTTCTTCAAAATCTGGCCACATACAAGGCCAGGTAAGTACTTTGAATGAACTTGTAAGACATATGATTATATAGCAATCAAACAAACCAGTAACAAAGTTTAAGCAACAACAACAATACTATCCAAGCATAAACTTACCGCTAGACTAGAAAGTAAATACACTCGACTTACCGAGATCATCTCGCGTGCAGTCTGAACAACATTGTGCCTTTCCCAAACTTGACCATTACTAAATTAAAGTCGACACAATCCAGGTGGTCATAACTCAACTCATATGGCCTTATCTATTGTCGTCACCAATACCATCTTCTATTACTCCTTTCTATACATTGGCCTTATATTAAAGTTATCGTAATCCAATATGGCCTAATAATTCGTCTTAAATCACAACTTAAATACTTTTCTCAACTACCAAAACCATACTATTGCCAAACCCATGTTGTTACCCTTTCATTCGTAACCCCCCACCGCCAATAGCCAGCAGGAATCATGCACCCTTGCCATGGAGGGCCGCCTGCGGCACCCCTCGAGCCAAGCGAGAGAGGAGGATAGGCCCTGCCGCCGCTAGTATCGAGCGGTCTTCGCTCGGTGACGACCGCTGATGACATCGGGGAGGAAGGGAAATGCTAGTGGGAGACGGGGCTAGGGTTGCACCCATGCTGCTTGCAGAAGCAGTGTAGGCCCGAAGCATTTTTGTCAACTAGATGATGCCCCGCGGCTGTAATTTTGTGAAAAAGGCATAAATAGTTGCTAAAAATAACTAATATCATAAAAATATAAGCTCTTGAAAATCAATAAAAATGTGTCTAAAATAGGAAAAAAAAACTTTTGAATTACAGTTAAAATGTCATTTTGAACAAACTATGAAGTATGACTAACATGCATGTATAATATGGGAGTGTTACATGCATAGACTAATGCAAAAAGTAATTGTAATTTATAGGTTAAATGCATGGCTTGCTTATGTGGCAGACTTAAAATGCATGGCTTAGTGTGAGAGAAGACATAAATGCATGACTTAGTGTGAACGTTGAGGTGAACACTTTGCATGTTGAGAGAATTGGGATGGGCCTTTTAAGAATATAAAATATGCAAAATTATCGTATTGTACACACCTCTAGAGTATCCACATGATTGGTCCCTCTCAAAACACACACGTTGTTCACTGTTTAGGTCATGAGTTGGCTGGCTTCAAGATAATTTTTTAATCAAGTTTAGATATTATCATAGAATAGAAATTAATTCAAAGATTAAAAAAATTAATTTAAAAGTTCAAAGGTGATTTTAACACTTCTTTATTATGTCAAGAAATGGTTTCAGAAAGAAACAATGTGCGTTACATTGGCAAAATATGATTTCAAGAATTGGTTTCAAAAGGAAAGAATGTTCAATAAGTGATTTTAACTCGTCGCTACAACTATCGTGGCTCTTGCCTGACATTGGCAGGGTAGCGTTGCCAAGAAAGAATGTATCACAGATCAAGATCACTTCACCGGAAATACCGAAGAAGAATCTGCGGTGGACCAAGACCACCCCCGGTGACACCAAAAAAAGAGGAAGAATGCACGGGGCCAAGAGTATCCCACCGCCGACACCAAAAAAAAAGAATAATGTGTGGCGAACGAAGTTCAAGATGCCAAATGTGTCGTCGATCAAGTTCATCCCATCAGAGACACCACAAAGGAAGAATGCACTCAGAGCTCCACTTGTGATGTGGAAGAACACGCAACGGATCAATGTGGTGTGTCGCTATTCGACACACCCTAAAAGCTTTTCCAACGGCAGTTTACTCATATATATATAAATTATAAAAAGTCATTTCTAATATCTAGAGTACTAGCTATGGTCACAGGTCAAGTATCCATCACAGTACGCCCAGCACAGAAACATCTAGTAGCCTGGCATCCCTTTTCTGGCAGCCAGTTCATGAGACAGTAGGACATGTACAAAGAATAACACAACATGAGTGCCAAATAACGACACCTCTATTGAGGCCAATGTTTTGTATCCATATAAACTGAGGGAGCAAAATGCAAGCAGTATTTAATCCACATTCTTTGCAACATGTCACAACATAAAATTCATGCCCAGAATCCTAAGGGTTGGCAAACCTACAAGCACAAACATGGATCTCTTAGCCCAAAATAATCCTAAAAATTTACAAGTCTACACACAACCTAACATGGATGCTTTGGTAAAAAAAAGCATGGATGAACTCTGTTCTCAACAATTTACTTTTGCTGGGCACCAGCCATTTACCAGAACCTCTTTTCTTTCTTATACTGAAATACATGGAGCCCTCTTGCATGGTTTGAAAAAAGTTTTAACGGTCAAATTAAGGACTTCAAGGGGTTGTATTAGAGAGCTCATTATGGGTAAGTTTAATGTGAGGAGACGCGTCATGAACATAAAAGATAGCACATGTTCATGCAGAGTGTGTCAAGTTTCTGGGAAGCCATGCCTTCGTGCATTGGCCTTCATCTGCTCAATCAGGGGAGCCGAGATCAAAGCACACGTGGATAATTTTTACAGCATTGAGAAGTTTAGGGCAGCATTGTTGGGGAACGTAGTAGTAAATCAAAAAAATTCCTACGCATCACCAAGATCAATCTATGGAGAGACTAGCAACGAGAGAGAGAGGAGTGCATCTTCATACCTTTGAAGATCGCGATGCGGAAGCGTTGCAAGAACGCGGTTGGAGGAGTCGTACACGCAGCGATTCAGATCGCGGTCGATTCCGATCTAAGCACCGAACAACGGTGCCTCTGCGTTCAACACACGTGCAGCCCGGTGACGTCTCCCGCGCCTTGATCCAGCAAGGAGGAGGGAGAGGTTGGGGAAGACAGCTCCAGCAGCACGACGGCGTGGTGGTGGAACTTGCAGTTCTCCGGCAGGGCTTCGCCAAGCTCAAACGGAGGAGGAGGAGGTGTTGGAGAGGGGGAGGGCTGCGCCAGGGGAGAGGTTGTGTCCTCCCTCCCACCCCTCCACTATTTATAGGCTGGGGGGGAGAGGGGGCCGGCCCCCTAGATCCCATCTAGGGTTGGGGCGGCGGCCAAGGGGGGGAGGAGTGCCTCCCAAGTCAAGTGGAGGCCCTCCCCCTTTAGGGTTTCCCCTCTCCCATGCGCATGGGCCTTAGGGGGGCTGGTGCCCCTAGCCCATTAAGGCTAGGGCGCCCCCTTATAGCCCATGCTGCTGTATTGGACGTGGTGGAACCCTTTCCGGACTTCCGGACCCCTCCGGAATCCTCCGTAACCTTTCAAAAACTTCCCGGTACAATACCGAAAAAAAATCAAACTTTTTCCGGAACCCCAATAACAACTTCCCATATATAAATATTTACCTCCGAACCATTCCGGAACTCCTCGTGACGTCCGGGATCTCATCCGGGACTCCGAACAACATTCGGTATTCACATACTATTTCCCATAACAACCCTAGAGTCACCGAACCTTAAGTGTGTAGACCCTACGGGTTCGGGAACCATGCAGACATGACCGAGACATCTCTCCGGCCAATAACCAACAGCGGGATCTGGATACCCATGTTGGCTCCCACATGTTCCACGATGATCTCATCGGATGAACCACGATGTCGAGGATTCAATCAATCCCGTATACAATTCCCTTTGTCTACCGGTATGATACTTGCCCGAGATTCGATCGTCGGTATCCCTATACCTTGTTCAATCTCGTTACCGGCAAGTCTCTTTACTCGTTCCGTAATGCATGATCCCGTGGCTAACTCTTTAGTCACATTGAGCTCATTATGATGATGCATTACCGAGTGGGCCCAGAGATACCTCTCCGTCATACGGAGTGACAAATCCCAGTCTCGATTCGTGCCAACCCAACAGACACTTTCGGAGATACCTGTAGTGCACCTTTATGGTCACCCAGTTACGTTGTGACGTTTGATACACCCAAAGCATTCCTACGGTATCCGGGAGTTGCACAATCTCATGGTCTAAGGAAATGATACTTGACATTAGAAAAGCTTTAGCAGACGAACTACACGATCTAGTGCTATGCTTAGGATTGGGTCTTGTCCATCACATCATTCTCCTAATGATGTGATCCCGTTATCAATGACGTCCAATGTCCATGGTCAGGAAACCGTAACCATCTATTGATCAACGAGCTAGTCAACTAGAGGCTCACTAGGGACATGTTGTGGTCTATGTATTCACACATGCATTACGATTTTCGGATAACACAATTATAGCATGAACAATAGACAATTATCATGAACAAGGAAATATAATAATAACCACTTTATTATTGCCTCTAGGGCATATTTCCAACAGCCTCCCACTTGCACTAGAGTCAATAATCTAGTTACATTGTGATGAATCGAACACCCATAGAGTTCTGGTGTTGATCATGTTTTGCTCGTGGAAGAGGTTTAGTCAACGGATCTGCGACATTCAGATCCGTATGCACTTTACAAATATCTATGTCTCCATCTTGAACATGTTCACGAATGGAGTTGAAGCGACGCTTGATATGCCTGGTCTTCTTGTGAAACCTGGGCTCCTTGGCAAGGGCAATAGCTCCAGTGTTGTCACAGAAGAGAGTCATTGGGCCCGACGCATTGGGAATAACTCCTAGGTCGGTGATGAACTCCTTCATCCAGACTGCTTCCTGTGCTGCCTCCGAGGCTGCTATGTACTCCGCTTCACATGTAGATCCCGCCACGACGCTTTGCTTGCAACAGCACCAGCTGACTGCCCCACCATTCAAAATATACACGTATACGGTTTGTGACTTAGAGTCATCCAGATCTGTGTCGAAGCTAGCATCGACGTAACCCTTTACGACGAGCTCTTCGTCACCTCCATAAATGAGAAACATATCCTTAGTCCTTTTCAGGTACTTCAGGATGTTCTTGACCGCTGTCCAGTGTTCCATGCCGGGATTACTTTGGTACCTTCCTACCAAACTTACGGCGAGGTTCACACAGGTCTGGTACACAGCATGGCATACATAATAGACCCTATGGCTGAGGCATAGGGGATGACGCTCATCTTTTCTCTATCTTCTGCCGAGGTCGGGCATTGAGCCGTGCTCAATCTCACACCTTGTAATATAGGCAAGAACCCCTTCTTGGACTGATCCATATTGAACTTCTTCAATATCTTGTCAAGGTATGTGCTTTGCGAAAGACCAATGAGGCGTCTCGATCTATCTCTATAGATCTTGATGCCTAATATGTAAGCAGCTTCTCCAAGGTCCTTCATTGAAAAACACTTGTTCAAGTAGGCCTTTATGCTTTTCAAGAATTCTATATCATTTCCCATTAATAGTATGTCATCTACATATAATATGAGAAATGCTATAGAGCTCCCACTCACTTTCTTGTAAACACAGGCTTCTCCATAAGTCTGTGTAAACCCAAACGCTTTGATCATCTCATCAAAGCGAATGTTCCAACTCCAAGATGCTTGCACCAGCCCATAGATTGAGCGTTGGAGCTTGCATACCTTGTCAGCATTATTAGGATCGACAAAACCTTCCGGCTGCATCATATACAACTCTTCCTTAAGGAAACCATTAAGGAATGCCGTTTTGACGTCCATTTGCCATATCTCATAATCATAGTATGCGGCAATTGCTAACATGATTCTGACAGACTTCTGCTTCGCTACGGGTGAGAAGGCCTCATCGTAGTCAACCCCTTGAATTTGTCGATAACCCTTAGCGACAAGTCGAGCCTTATAGATGGTCACATTACCATCCGCGTCTGTCTTCTTCTTAAAGATCCATTTATTCTCTATAGCTTGCCGATCATCGGGCAAGTCTGTCAAAGTCCATACTTCGTTTTCATACATGGATCCTATCTCGGATTTCATGGCTTCTAGCCATTTGTTGGAATCCAGGCCCGCCATCGCTTCTTCATAGTTCGAAGGTTCACCGTTGTCTAACAACATGACTTCCAAGACAGGGTTGCCGTACCACTCTGGTGCGGAACGTGTCCTCGTGGACCTACGAAGTTCAGTAGCAACTTGATCCGAAGTTTCATGATCATCATCATTAACTTCCTCTCTAGTCGGTGCAGGCACCACAGAAACATCTTCCTGAGCTGCGCTACTCTCCGGTTCAAGAGGGGGTACCTCATCAAGTTCTACTTTCCTCCCACTTACTTCTTTCGAGAGAAACTCTTTCTCCAGAAAGGATCCATTCTTGGCAACAAAGATCTTGCCTTCGGATCTAAGTTAGAAGGTATACCCAATAGTTTCTTTAGGGTATCCCATGAAGACGCATTTTTCCGATTTGGGTTCGAGCTTTTCAGGTTGAAGTTTCTTGACATAAGCATCGCATCCCCAAACTTTCAGAAACGACAGCTTAGGTTTCTTCCCAAACCATAATTCATACGGTGTCGTCTCAACGGATTTCGACGGAGCCCTATTTAAAGTGAATGCGGCAGTCTCTAAAGCATAACCCCAAAATGATAGCGGTAGATCGGTAAGAGACATCATAGATCGCACCATATCCAATAGAGTGCGATTACGACGTTCGGACACACCATTACGCTGAGGTGTTCCAGGCGGCGTGAGTTGTGAAACAATTCCATATTTCCTTAAGTGCGTGCCAAACTCGTGACTCAAATATTCCCCTCCACGATCTGATCGTAAGAACTTTATTTTCCTGTCACGTTGATTCTCTACCTCACTCTGAAATTCCTTGAATTTTTTGAAGGTCTCAGACTTGTGTTTCATTAAGTAGATATACCCATATCTACTTAAGTCATCAGTGAGGGTGAGAACATAACGATAACCACCGCGAGCCTCAACGCTCATTGGACCGCACACATCAGTATGTATGATTTCCAATAAGTTGGTTGCTCGCTCCATTGTCCCGGAGAACGGAGTCTTGGTCATTTTGCCCATGAGGCATGGTTCGCACGTGTCAAATGATTCATAATCAAGAGACTCCAAAAGTCCATCTGCATGGAGTTTCTTCATGCGTTTGACACCAATGTGACCAAGGCGGCAGTGCCACAAGTATGTGGGACTATCATTATCAACCTTACATCTTTTGGCATTCACACTATGAATATGTGTAACATCACGTTCGAGATTCAATAAGAATAAACCATTGACCAGCGGGGCATGACCATAAAACATATCTCTCATATAAATAGAACAACCATTATTCTCGGATTTAAATGAGTAGCCATCTCGCATCAAACGAGATCCTGATACAATGTTCATGCTCAAAGCTGGTACTAAATAACAATTATTGAGGTTTAAAACTAATCCCGAAGGTAGATGTAGAGGTAGCGTGCCGACGGTGATCACATCGACCTTGGAACCATTCCCGACGCGCATCGTCACCTCGTCCTCCGCCAGTCTCCGCTTATTCCGCAGCTCCTGTTTTGAGTTACAAATATGAGCAACCGCACCGGTATCAAATACCCAGGAGCTACTATGAGCGCTGGTAAGGTACACATCAATAACATGTATATCACATATACCTTTGGTATTGCCGGCCTTCTTATCCGCTAAGTACTTGGGGCAGTTCTGCTTCCAGTGACCGTTTCCCTTACAATAAAAGCATTCAGTCTCAGGCTTGGGTCCATTCTTTGGCTTCTTCCCGGTAGCTTGCTTACCGGGCGCGGCAACTCCCTTGCCGTCCTTCTTGAAGTTCTTTTTACCCTTGCCTTTCTTGAACTTAGTGGTTTTATTCACCATCAACACTTGATGTTCCTTTTTGATCTCCACCTCCGCTGATTTCAGCATTGAATATATCTCAGGAATGGTTTTCTCCATCCCCTGCATATTGAAGTTCATCACAAAGCTCTTGTAGCTAGGTGGAAGCGACTGAAGGATTCTGTCAACGACCGCGTCATCCGGGAGATTAACTCCCAGCTGAGACAAGCGGTTGTGCAACCCAGACATTTTGAGTATATGCTCGCTGACAGAACTATTCTCCTCCATCTTACAACTGTAGAACTTGTCGGAGACTTCATATCTCTCGACCCGGGCATGAGCTTGGAAAACCATTTTCAGCTCTTGGAACATCTCATATGCTCCGTGTTGCTCAAAACGCTTTTGGAGCCCCGGTTCTAAGCTGTAAAGCATGCCGCACTGAACCAGGGAGTAATCATCACTACGCGACTGCCAGGCGTTCATAACGTCTTGAGTTGCTGGGAAAACAGGTGCGTCACCTAGCGGTGCTTCAAGGATATATGCTTTCTTGGCAGCTATGAGGATAATCCTCAGGTTACGGACCCAGTCCGTGTAGTTGCTACCATCGTCTTTCAGCTTGGTTTTCTCTAGGAACGCGTTGAAGTTGAGGGCAACATTAGCGTGGGCCATTTGATCTACAAGACATATTGTAAAGATTTTAGACTAAGTTCATGATAATTAAGTTCATCTAATCAAATTATTCAATGAACTCCCACTCAGATAGACATCCCTCTAGTCATCTAAGTGATACATGATCCGAATCGACTAGGCCGTGTCCGATCATCACGTGAGACGGACTAGTCATCAACGGTGAACATCTCTATGTTGATCGTATTTTCTATACGACTCATGTTCGACCTTTCGGTCTTCCGTGTTCCGAGGCCATGTCTGTACATGCTAGGCTCGTCAAGTCAACCTAAGTGTTTTGCATGTGTAAATCTGGCTTACACCCGTTGTATTCGAACGTTAGAATCTATCACACCCGATCATCACGTGGTGCTTCGAAACAACGAACCTTCGCAACGGTGCACAGTTAGGGGGAACACTTTCTTGAAATTTTAGCGAGGGATCATCTTATTTATGCTACCGTCGTTCTAAGCAAATAAGATGTAAACATGATAAACATCACATGCAATCAAATAGTGACATGATATGGCCAATATCATTTTGCTCCTTTTGATCTCCATCTTCGGGGCACCATGATCATCATCGTCACCGGCATGACACCATGATCTCCATCATCGTGTCTTCATGAAGTTGCCTCGCCAACTATTACTTCTACTACTATGGCTAATGGTTAGCAATAAAGTAAAGTAATTACATGGCGTTTTTCATTGACACGCAGGTCATACAATAAATTAAGACAACTCCTATGGCTCCTGCCGGTTGTCATACTCATCGACATGCAAGTCGTGATTCCTATTACAAGAACATGATCAATCTCATACATCACATATATCATTCATCACATCCTTTTGGCCATATCACATCACACGGCATATGCTGCAAGAACAAGTTAGACGTCCTCTAATTGTTGTTGCAAAAAATTTTACGTGGCTGCTATAGGTTTCTAGCAAGAACGTTTCTTACCTACGCCACAACCACAACGTGATATGCCAATTTCTATTTACCCTTCATAAGGACCCTTTTCATCGAATCCGATCCGACTAAAGTGGGAGAGACAGACACCCGCTAGCCACCTTATGCAACTAGTGCATGTCAGCGGTGGAACCTGTCTCACGTAAGCATACGTGTAAGGTCGGTCCGGGCCGCTTCATCCCACGATGCCGCCGAATCAAGATAAGACTAGTAACGGCAAGAAAATTGACAAAATCGACGCCCACAACAACTTATGTTCTACTCGTGCAAGAAACTACGCATAGACCTAGCTCATGATGCCACTGTTGGGGAACGTAGTAGTAAATCAAAAAATTTCCTACGCATCACCAAGATCAATCTATGGAGAGACTAGCAACGAGAGAGAGAGGAGTGCATCTTCATACCTTTGAAGATCGCGATGCGGAAGCGTTGCAAGAACGCGGTAGGAGAAGTCGTACACGCAGCGATTCAGATCGCGGTCGATTCCGATCTAAGCACCGAACAACGGTGCCTCCGCGTTCAACACACGTGCAGCCCGGTGACTTCTCCCGCGCCTTGATCCAGCAAGGAGGAGGGAGAGGTTGGGGAAGACAGCTCCAGCAGCACGACGGCGTGGTGGTGGAACTTGCAGTTCTCCGGCAGGGCTTCGCCAAGCTCAAACGGAGGAGGAGGAGGTGTTGGAGAGGGGGAGGGCTGCGCCAGGGGAGAGGTTGTGTCCTCCCTCCCACCCCTCCACTATTTATAGGCTGGGGGGGAGAGGGGCCCGGCCCCCTAGATCCCATCTAGGGTTGGGGCGGCGGCCAAGGGGGGGAGGAGTGCCTCCCAAGTCAAGTGGAGGCCCTCCACCTTTAGGGTTTCCCCTCTCCCATGCGCATGGGCCTTAGGGGGGCTGGTGCCCCTAGCCCATTAAGGCTAGGGCGCCCCCTTACAGCCCATGCTGCTGTATTGGACGTGGTGGAACCCTTTCCGGACTTCCGGACCCCTCCGGAATCCTCCGGAACCTTTCGAAAACTTCCCGGTACAATACCGGAAAAAAACGAACTTTTTCCGGAACCCCAATAACAACTTCCCATATATAAATATTTACCTCCGAACCATTCCAGAACTCCTCGTGACGTCCGGGATCTCATCCGGGACTCCGAACAACATTCGGTATTCACATACTATTTCCCATAACAACCCTAGAGTCACCGAACCTTAAGTGTGTAGACCCTACGGGTTCGGGAACCATGCAGACATGACCGAGACATCTCTCCGGCCAATAACCAACAGCGGGATCTGGATAGCCATGTTGGCTCCCACATGTTCCATGATGATCTCATCGGATGAACCACGATGTCGAGGATTCAATCAATCCCGTATACAATTCCCTTTGTCTACCGGTATGATACTTGCCCGAGATTCGATCGTCGATATCCCTATACCTTGTTCAATCTCGTTACCGGCAAGTCTCTTTACTCGTTCCGTAACGCATGATCCCGTGGCTAACTCTTTAGTCACATTGAGCTCATTATGATGATGCATTACCGAGTGGGCCCAGAGATACCTCTCCGTCATACGGAGTGACAAATCCCAGTCTCGATTCGTGCCAACCCAACAGACACTTTCGGAGATACCTGTAGTGCACCTTTATGGTCACCCAGTTACGTTGTGACGTTTGATACACCCAAAGCATTCCTACGGTATCTGGGAGTTTGCACAATCTCATGGTCTAAGGAAATGATACTTGACATTAGAAAAGCTTTAGCAGACGAACTACACGATCTAGTGCTATGCTTAGGATTGGGTCTTGTCCATCACATCATTCTCCTAATGATGTGATCCCGTTATCAACGACGTCCAATGTCCATGGTCAGGAAACCGTAACCATCTATTGATCAACGAGCTAGTCAACTAGAGGCTCACTAGGGACATGTTGTGGTCTATGTATTCACACATGCATTACGATTTCCGGATAACACAATTATAGCATGAACAATAGACAATTATCATGAACAAGGAAATATAATAATAACCACTTTATTATTGCCTCTAGGGCATATTTCCAACAAGCATATGCTGGGTCAGCACCATCCATGACAGATTCACAAATAAGACACAATTGAGTGACAGTCGACTTGGGTTGCAAAGTACACTCACCTTCTCCAAGGACTCTAGACAGACCTAAGAAGCAGAAAATTAGGAGATTTTTCTTGAACCTAGTAGAAAGGTGGTCAGGTGCAAAATATATAAAGGAGTGGGCCATACAAAGAAAACATGCAATGAGCCAGAACCCGAACAGGAACTCTTATGACCTTATCTGATGTTGGTGAAGACCCAACTTCAAACTAGTGTTTTCCCTCGTGTTAATTTGTTTTACATATCAATGCTTCGTACTGGGTACTATGCTTTATCTTACAGATCGTTGCACAAGAACTTGTCAACTGTATTTTGTGCTGAGAACTTGTGTGTGAAGAATTATGGAGCTTTTATTGTCAACTTCAACTTGCATGTTTGAACACTGAAATATTTGGTGAACCAGATGCTCAACACAACATGGAACTTTTATTGCCAATCTGATGCTTTATATAGTATGAACTCGTAGATTTCTAGTTGTTCCAACCTGAAGTCATGCTCAATTTTTTGGTAAAATGTGTAGATGTCATGCTCAAGTTTTTGGTAAAAACTGATCCTTTCTGGACATGTCAGCATCATGGTCATCATGCTCAATATTTGGTTAACAGACTTAGCTACCTGAAAATAAAATCCACAGAAAGCACCACATTGCAGCAAATTGTGGCAAGCTGCAGCACGACATGGAACAGGACTCGGCGGAGCAACCTGGAGTTCACGGTGACTAGAGCAGGTGAATGGGGAGGCACAACTGCAGCTCTTCCCCATGACGACTCGAACATTGGGAGGCAGCGAAGGCAGTTGGAGCCCGTGGGCTGTAATGAGCATGAGTCCAAGTCAGCAAGCAGGGGAGAAACTGCGCAGTTCATCGCTGCGGACCGTAGGATGCGGGGAGCCGGCAGGGAGCTAACTGAGGAAAGGCCACGAGTAGTGGCGGCAAGTCGCCGGGGTAGAAGCAATCAGGAAGAGGCGGTTGGAGGCTGGGTGCAGAGTGTGCGGGGGAGAAGCGGATTGGGGTTTTCTGCTAGGGATTTGAGATAGCTAGATGTGTGGTAAGAGGCTGGGGCAAATTTGGTCTCTACAGATAAGGGTCCTATCTACAAGCATACGAAGCGAAATACGAGAGGCTACTGGCCGGTACTAGTGTGGAATCAGGCATAATGACATATTTCAAAGTATAGGGAAGTTGCGGTGGCATTTTTGATAAGTCATTTTTCTGCAGTGGCATTCTTTTATCTCTAGAAATTCAGAGAGGAATAAATCAAATTAACCCTCAAGATAATTTTTATATGGGACTAGGTTAAAATAGGAGATGTGTACCTCTTGCAATAACTTCTCCAAGATCTGATACACTTACAGTCAACTCTCCAATCCTTCGCTGTTTTTTAAGCGTGTGAAACACCCCAACCTATGGAGTCAGCAGAACACATTTGTTAGTGCTAGCATTTTAGTAATAAGATTAGGATCAATCAAGAACTGAACTTACAGAAACATGAACTTCAATAAGGTCATTATAATTGTCTGAAAGGCCCTTGCATGTGTTCATCAACCTATTCTCCAACTGATAATTGCAGAAAAAACACAGAATCAAGAGCATGAAGTTACCCAATGTCATGCAGATGTAACTTATTGTCACTTCATTTGAAACCTACAAATATCTAATGCACTCACCTCAACAGTATTAGAAATGGGTTCTCCATTGAAACACTCAACAATATCACCTCTTTCGATTCCAAATTTATCAGCAAGAGATCCTTTCAAGACCTAAGGTTCAATTGGCAATAATTAACCACTATACACATGAGAAATTAAGTACATTCAGGAAGGCACTGTATATACCTCTTGAACAACAAGACCATCATCAATGTGGCACATGCGCCATATGTTGTCAACATGAGCAGGCTCTAGAAGCTTTATGGCCTCAAACGTCATTCCAAGTTGGGGCCGGGTGATGCGCCTATACCAAACCAAATAATCATTAACATATTTATAACATGGTATACACAAGCAAGTTATACTTTCTAAACGAGCCATCTTCAGCGGAATCCAACTTCTTTCTAGCATGTTACAAAAAAAACCAATAGTAAGCAATATGTCAATTCGAATAGAGTTCAAAGGGAATGATACATTAGTAAGAGTTGAAAAAGACTAAAAAAGGATCTTCCATGATGTTATGTTAAAATAAATTAACATATTTCGATAGAAACTGGACGACTATCACAATTGATCTCTATTAAATTCAGTCTGCACTTGAGCTGTAAACGATAGTAAAGACATGTAGAGTATAATGGTAAGGTAATCATCTTCTTTCCTACAAGTGGTTGGCATCATGAATTGTTTTGAAGTCTCAACATGCCCAACACGACCATCATTGATAAATTATTACTTGTAGCTATTTGTTCAAACATAACAATATATACACGAATTAACCATTGCAGCTATTTATTCAAACATAGTTTGCGGTTATTAAATTGCATGAGAGAAAAAATAGAGAGAAGCGCACCCATATTTCTTCCACAAATCCACACAACTGAGCAAAATAGAAGAAGGTATGAAAGACCCCCTCGGGCTAATGTTGAACATTCCAACAATTTTTTCATCCAAGCTAATGACTAGCCCTCCGCTGTCATACTACAACATACAAAAATAGTCATAACATATTGCAATATACAACATTAAACAATTATGCAATCTCATGACAATAAATATTACCTCCTCATCGTCGTTATCATCATCTGCACAATCAAAGTACATGTAATGATACCGCTCATCAATTTCTGGATTCTGATATGCAGCTCTACCATAAGTTATCCGTAGATCTAACATATTGTCTCTTCCTAGCCGAAGAACTTCTTCAGCAAATGTCACTTCTTCACTGAAAGACGGCAACTGGATAGGCTGGTCCACTTTAACCCGCACAAAAGCAAGATCATAGTGTGGCTGGTAGTACAGCAGCTGACCCTTTTCACTAGTGCCATCTAGTAAATGAACAGTGACCTAAAAACGTTGGAGAAAGAATCAGATTACATTCTGAGTAATGCCTATAAAAAAAACTAGATGTACATAAATGTTTTTAATCAAACATATTTGTTGCTTCTTTGTGTTACTAGAGAAGTCCAATAGCAAAAGAAATGCAATTTCAAACTAACTATCTTACACCAAGTAATTATTCATGTGATTTGGAATCAACTAAAATGAAAAAAAACACGCATAGAAGTTAGAAGACAAAACATTGGCTCACATCAGCATTGGAAGTATACTCTTCTCCGCCTAACCAGACATTGACAGGAGAATCCTTTGTGCGAATCAGATGTGCAGTTGTCAAAACAACGCAGGTTTTGCTCTCCTCGTCCCAATCAATCAATAAACCAGAGCACCGCTTTAGAGGCTTGCTACCTATATCTATCCAGATGAATGCAAAATATACATCAAGTTGCAGGACAATCTATCTATATATCTATTATATTACTGATGAAGTAGTAGAAAATGAATGGCCATGGTTAACTAGACATACACATCAGAAAAAAGAACAACCGGGATTAATAGTATATACATCAATTTGTGGGACGATCAATCAATCTATCAGTTATATTATTATTAAAGTAGTAAAAAAGCAATGGCTAGTGTTAACTAATTAGACATACATGACAAAATAAATTAAACAGGGTTAATAGCGTCATATATATAGTAAGAAAAGAAAGAGACGTTCAAGCAATATATTTAGACCGATACGGATTAAACATGTACACATCTAGGCAACTACAAGTAGCCAACTACAGAAGGAGATGAACTTGCACAGGTAAATAAATAAGTAGAGTTCTAAAGCAAATACAATAATAGTATATAAGATAGGGATAAGAATAGTAAGAAAGAGAAATTTACTCGCAACAGGGTATATACATACATATTTTGTACTCCCTCCATTTTTATTTACTCCGCATATTAGCTTTTACCTATGTCAAATTTTATAAAGTTTGACCAAGTCTATAAAAAACAATCTAAACTTTCAAAATAACAAATACATGTGTACGCATATAAAGTCACCTATCAGAGATTTACAAAAAAAGAGATAGTCACATAAATTCCACACCCGCAATCAATGTAATAGAAGCTAGCTCAGTTGCTGGTTGAATGGATGAACAAGCCCACCACCATAGTTTAACTCCTCATGCATGCGAATTTAGGTTCTATTTATAGAGTAGGGTCTCTCTTATAGTTTTCTTTCAAAAAATGTATTTCTTATAAGGTGAAACAAATTGGAATAAGAGGCGTAAGAAAATCAGCAAATTTGTTTTTTCATACATACTCCCCACAAAATTTATTACAATACTAACTTTCGGAATCAACTTATAAAAGACGGTCGGATTTATATATGAAATGCAACAAAAAAAATGAGATGTGCAATAAAACTATATTTAATTAAATTAGTAAACCACTTCATGTTTGATAAGAAGTTAAAAACAGGAGGAAATAGAAAGTAGAATAGTCAAATGATGTTTTAGCATCTTCCAACGAAAGATAACTATACTTAGATGAGCGCGTGGAAGGAACTAGACTCATGATATGGCACTAACGAAAAATGCTGTTGCGGTACAACCATAATGTGGCCGGTCATGGAAGACAAATAGAGAACACAAGGTTTATGCCTGACCCATCGATGTTCACATTTTACTACCAGTTGGCAAATCGTCTCTGAAAAAGGATATTGGTTAGAAGATGGAATGCGGAAGGACTTGCCGAAACTTTAATATGTCCTAATAATCTTTTCTTAAGACCTAGCGTTTATTTTATTTTCTATTCAATTGACATATCAATGCTAATGTAGCGGTAAATTAAATGGACAACAGTTGTACACGGGGTAAGCAAAAAAAAAAACTAATAGTCGCCCCATTCATAAATGCATATTGTTCCAACAGATGTTTGATTTTCACATGTATGTATATACAACAACAACAACGACTTTCAGTCCCAAACAAGTTGGATTTTCACATGTATATGTGTAGAAATATTTATAAAAAAAGAACATTACGCCTACCTTTATATTTTTATTTTATTTTGGTTTGGCAATCTCTTTTGCCTGGCTCTGCTAATCAGAATCGTCAACATGTTCCCCAACAGTATCAAACAACATCACACGATTTCCTTGAAGATACGTATTCACAATCAGAGGTGGTACTGTAACGCTACATAGTGAATCTATCGACGCATTTGGTCAGCCAGCTAGTTAATCTTGAATCCAGAGGGCAGCATAGTACATACCAAGAGATGATGAAATCCCAACAAGAGATTTAGCGGCGGAGAGGGCCGCCTTGCTTCCAGGCTCACGCACGGGGAGAAGCACTCGTGTGTGAAACCTGGTCGGGGGTTTAAAGTGCTCAAGCGTAGGAATCTTCACCGGGGGAGGGGGAGCTGCTACAATAACATGATGTGCATCGACCACACACAATTAGCAATTGATTGAATTCTGAGGATGGGGAGAGGAACCAATCAGACCTGATTTTGCGGCATCCAGTTTGTCCTTTGCAATCTTGGCAGTGAGCCACCTGGGATCGATAAAGCAGCCATGCCTCCCTCCGGGCATGGGAAGTAGTGCAGGCGAGTCCTTTTTCTCTTCTTCCTTCTGCCCCGGATTCATCTTCTTCGTCTGCTGGACTTCCTCCGGACCGGCCGCCATGGCCCTTTTGTTCTTGGATTTCTCCAAGTCCGAGCTCATCTTCTTTCTCGACCTGGGGTCTCGACGAATCACCCTCTTCTCTTGCGTAGCGGTGGAAGCGCGCGGAACCTCTTGCGATCACGCCGCCGCCGCCCCCCGCCCCTTCTGTCTCAACTTTGAAAGAGGTCGGGTTTCCTAATAGTCAAAAACACGGGTGAAGCCGACAGGTGGGACCGCCTGACCGCTCCGTCGCCGCTAAGACTCTCTGCTCTGTGGGCCCTATCTGTCTGTGAATATCTTTTGTTTTCCTTTTGGCATTGGCACAGGTTCAAAGCCTCCCCCGCCCGTGTGCTGGGGCTTGTGGTGCTGTTATTTTTATGAGGGTAAAAAGTGTTTTATTTCAGGATTACAGAGTTACAGTCTAGATGCAAGAATTCAGGGCCGTTACCACGTGACACATGTGATAAGCAATTCAAATAATTCAGGAAAAAAAAACCAGGGCTGTTTGTGTAGCCATACAGCTGTGCTGCGCTCGGTACGTATATCTCGCTAAGCAATCTGCCACTCTATTATGACTACAATGAAGCTTTTGTTGCATAAACATCCCGTTCTCTCTTAGGGACTTTACCTCCAATGCTAGATGACCATACAGAGAGCGAACAAGTGATTCATCTCTGAAAATTGATAGGCCCCAGATGAATCAGACTGCACGACAATTGGAAGCTCAGTGTGTTGCATGGCCAAGGTCATGCCCTGCATCAAAGCGTGTATCTCTGCTTCCAGTGCGTCATTACAATTATAGCTGGCCAAATGGGTCGTGCCAACCAGGCCGGCCCGCGAGCACGCCCAGCACGGCCCGCCATGGGCCAGGCACGGCACGAGCTAAATGGGCCGGGCCCGGCAAGCGGCACGCCCTGGGCCGTGCTTGGGCTGCTAGGCTAAAAAACGTCCAGTGCGCCAAATAGCAGGCAGACTAGCGGGCCTGACGTGCCGGTGGGCCGGCCCGATTAGCAGCTGGGCCGTGCCTGGGCTGCAGGCTGCAGCACGTGGGCCGGCACGGCACGGCCCGTATAATAATCATGCCTCAGCGGGCCGGGCCGGGCCGGGGGCCCGTTTGGCCAGCTATGATTACAATGGAATAAGAATCTATAAATAGAAAAAATGGTCGTCCCATCATGATGTCATAGTATCATACCAGTCACCGTCGTATCATCACTCGTCTAAAACGCCCCATCGACTGACAGTGCAATGTGGTTCCTAGGAGGCGGGACCCAGGCCAAAGAACTCGTTGTGATAGTCGGATTTGGCCTTTCTGGTTCCAACACAAACGGCATTTTACCTTTTAGAATGTCCTCCGTTGAGTATCTGCTAGTTGAAACAAGCGACTGCCGGTAGCTTCGAAGAAACTCTACGGAATTTTAAGAGGAGGTATTTCCTTACTAGGTTGGCTACGAAAGAAGTACCTTGCCAATGAATTACTATAAAATTTTCATTATCAAAAACTTTTATTTTCTTGAAACAAAACCAAAAAATTATATTCATTAGATATCTAGCTAAACTAGCAAGCTCATGAGCCATTATATTAGCCTCTCTATTCTATTACAGTGTTCAAAACTAGTAACAGAAAAATCACAAGCAATATAATAACAATAATCAAACACAGCTGCAGCCGCTCTGGCATATCATCCCTGATTCTTCACACTAGCAATAACCTTCAAATTATCAGAGTTAACAACAAGACGATTATAAACCGCCTTCTGCACCAGGGATACACCAACAATGAATTTTCCTTTGTCGTCCTTCCAACCTCTCCACCGGTACCGTTAAGCAATGATGATTAGAGCAGGAATCCCCATGGAAGTCTAGTTAGCATCTTGAACTTTCTGCTCTTGCACTAGTTTACGTCTTTCCCACCATATGTATCAATCAGTACAGGTGATCATTTCACGAACATTCATCAAAAAAGCAAGTCTCATCAAAAATACTTTTGCTTGCTTGTGCGTCTTGGCCCAGACCAGACTCGCGCCACCGCCGCCCCGCCTCCTCCCCTGCCCACCCACACACAGACCGTCTCCTCCCTTGTCGGCGCCAGAATCCGCCCAAAAAACACGATTTTTGTCTTTGCCGCCAACTAGCTCGAGAACCTCACTGCCGAGCCTTGATTTCGCCAGGGACAGAACCGCCGGAGCACCATGATGCCACAACCTACCCGCACGCAAGCCCAAGTCGGCCACCGGCGTCGGAATCGACGACAAGCTCTTTGTCTTCCCAACCCCCGTCTGCAGCCACCACCCATTGGCTCCTCTACGAACATGACTAAACTGAAAAGAAACTGAAATCTCCACTAAGCTCTTGAAGTTGGTTCAGGATGGGGAGAATTGGCGCATCTATATTTACTATTAAACAATCAAACAAGAACTTCTTTAAGCACACCCCACAAAGTGTACACAGATCCAATACCACCGCACGATTAGGCCCACTAAAATCAATCTAACGGTTAGCCTTAACCTAAACCATTTTCTGTGTGCACTTAGCAATTTACATTGACTGACCGTACTCCACCGTGGAGGAAAATATGAAACTCCACGCCTGGGCAATTAGAAAACTATATAATCACGGTGCATCCTATTCTAGGAAACTAAATCAGAGTGCATCCATCCTATTAGGAAACTAATCTCAGACAAATCCATCCTATTAAAAAACTTATCTCGGACGCATCCATCCTATTAGGAAGCTAATCGCGAGCCGGCTGCCGCCATCATGCACGCTAGCCACGATGGGGGAAGCGCGAGGAGCTTCGTCTTCCTCCGGGAACACACGTGTTGTCGCCGCCATCGTCTTCTGCCTGGAGGCCAGGCGCTCTTCTGCTGCTACTGCGACGACTCCATCCACGTCCAGGGCATGCTCTCCGGCAGCCATCGGCATCCGCGTCGACTTCAGCTCCGTTCGCCGCACCCACGCCGACAACAACCCACCACCGACATCCTCCAAGTCCAAGCCGCCAACTGCCGTCGTCCCCAGGGCGGCACCGGTCTCGGCCGTGGCGCAGGAGGTGTCGTCATTGCCGTTCCTGCCATCGTCCGGCTGGGCCATCGAGGACCTCCTGCAGTTCTTCCTACGTGCACAGTCGAGGGCACCGAAGGTCTATCACAAATCAATCAGGTGAACCTTTAATTCCATTTGGGGGTATTCTGCAATTTGCACGACTAATGCTGCACTTTTGGCACTTGGAGGTGGGTCAGAACTTTTTGATCTGCAATTTCATCTATCAACCAATCTTCCTCTGATGCATTCTAGAAATAAAAAATTGGGACATGAAGAAATTGCTATTCCAGAGTTTAATTAATCATTTGATAATTCCTTTGGGAAATACATGTGATCTGGAGCATGAAAATCATTCTCATATATACTCCCTCCGTTCCAAAATATAAGTCTTTTTAGAGATTTCAATGCGGACTACATACGGAGTAAAATGAGTGAATCTACATTCTAAAATATGTCTATATACATTCGTATATAGTCCGTATTGAAATCTCTAAAAAGACTTATATTTTGGAACAAAGGGAGTAGATATAGGAAGAATGGGACTGATTGTAGGAGTGTGTTTGTTTAGACCTGTATACTTACAATGCGATTCCCATTTAGACCAACATTAGAATTTGACTACATGCATAAGTTTGGCTGGTTGAGAAATTTGAATTCACTATCCCTCATAAAGTGTCTGTTCAGTGGGTGCACGTGCATTACATATTAAATAAGAATCGTGGGGCTTCAAGCAATCTAGAATTATAGATTTGGGATTATCTTAGGTTGCCGATTGCTGTACTGAAAATGTGTAATTAGATATGGCACGTACATAAGAATGCAGCAATCTTGTCTTACAAAGTAGGATCAAGAGGGATACTGAAGAAGTCAAGATGCAGAATCTCTATTTCCCATGATTACTTCTCATGTTCATGTCGGCTTCCTTGGGCTTTACTTCGTATCACCATATGTATTAAACTGGACCGTATCAAGAGGTAACGCCATCCCCTTGATTAGAATTGTCTTATTTGTGCTATTTGATCAGTGTGTGTTTTACGTATGACGTTGCTTTACCTGGAATTAAGGTGGGTTGCGCCTGCCTAGGCACTAGCTCCAGGGATAGGTTAGAAATCAGAATATATGATTCATTCTTAGAGAAAACTTTACACGCGTCGCTTTAACATAATTGCATAGCAATCCAGTAAATTATGTAAGATTCAGTAGGAGGAAAGATATTGTAGATGTCCTACTATTTCAGTTACATGATTCTATACATCTAAAATGGGTTACATGACTCCGTAACTGTTGTTAGAGAATATCTCTCGCTGTTCTGTAAAGGTGTGCAATCTCTACTGCATTCCAATAAAGAGAATTTTACCATACAGAAGGATCCAATGAAGAAACTAATCCGGCTGAGTTCCAATAAATAGATCCTTCGAAGGATCTGTCCTAATACAGCTGCCGTATATTGGTACAGAGAAATCATATAAACTGTATTCAGTCGGATTTATTTTGTTTCATGACAGAGAAACCATATACCTTTCGAGAATTAAGCATCTTGAACAATATAATTGCACCGTAAGGCAGTTTATACTTTTTTTCCTGTCTACACTCGAAGAGATGACTACACTACATGCCTATATTACTGCATTAATAAATAATTGTTGAATACTCTATGCAGCAACATAACCACTATTGTGTCTCACTTTTGAAAATACAATTTGAGCGACATCAAACATTGTGTATCCATTTGATTTATATTTTTAAAAACATTTTTTTTTTATATTATGTGAATCTCACCTGGTTTACAATTGAGACGTGTGTTGCACATGCATGCTTACTAGTTCATATATATACATGACCTACTTGATTTTCCTATCTACTCCCTCCGTTCCTAAATATTTGTCTTTTTAAATATTTCAAATGGACTACCACATACGGATGTATATAGACATATTTTAGAGTGTAGATTCACTCATTTTGCTCCGTATGTAATCACTTGTTGAAATCTCTAGAAAGACAAATATTTAGAAACGGAGGGAGTATTTCACTGTAAGAAACCTGCATATGGAAAAGGTGGTGGAAACAAGCCCAATTGTTTAACTAGTACCACTGGCTTTATACAAGTTCTCATGAAACTTACCCCCGCAAAAAAAAAAAATCTCATGAAACTTACACCGGCAGGAGATTTTAACCATCAACCCATCCATCACTCTATAGATTTCTGTTGCTTAGAACATTTCTACTACATATTTATCATCAGTTCATGACTGCTGAAAAACAACACAAATTGTGCAGTATAACTCAGTAACAACTGAGCATCTGTAACAACATGCCAGCACTCAAATGGATCTCTGAACACAACCTCGCAATTACACATCTCTGAGTCTCTGAACATGTACACAATGACACATAAAATTCAGAAAAGCAGGCCAACACTAATGGGCGATCCGGCGATCAAGTTGTACTTGATGGCTCATCCAAGCACAGTTACATCTAGAGAGTCTAATTACAAAAATTAAAAAAAAAGTCTAATTACACTCGTTACGCTGCGTTCCACACGGCGAGCGGGATTTTGAGTAGATTCTTCTGGGGAATAGCCGGTGGGATGAACTTGATCCTTGGTGCCTTCTTTTTGGGAAATGACAGAGCGTCGACCTTCGCAGCGGCGGCGGCGGCGGAACGAGGAGCATCGAACCATGGGTGCTTCAGCGCGGCGGCTGCCGCCAGTCGCTTCTCGGGGTTGCACGTGAGGAGCCCTTGCAACACTTGGAACCCTTCCTCGGATAGCTTGTCTTCAGGGAAAGAATACCGTAGCCGGCTGTACTTGCACCCCGCCGGCAGCCGTCGCAGCGCCTCGGCGGTGAGCGGCAGCGACGTGAACCCTGGCCACGTCCTCTCGTCCGGCATCCCGAGCACACAGAAGATGCTCCACAGCTGCCTTATGTCATTCTTTGTCTTGTCTTCGTCGTCATCTTCGAGGTAGCCCTTGAACATCGTCTTGCCGGTGAGCAGTTCGGCAAAGACGCAGCCGATGGACCACGTGTCCACTTGCGCGTCGTAGTCCTTCTTGCCCAGGATCATCTCGGGCGCCATGTAGGACGTCGTGCCGGCCCGGTTGTACGGCGGCCAGTCAGACATGGACATGGCCAGCCCGAGGTCGCAAATCTTGACGAGCTCCCTGTTTTTCCCGACGAGGATATTGGCTGGCTTGATGTCACGGTGGACGATGTGGCGCTCGTGCTCGTGCATCTTTTCGGCGCCGGTCAGGAGCTTCCACATGAAGTCGCGCACCGTGGATTCCGGGAGCGGCGGTCGCCTGTCCCACAATAAAGACTGGAGGCTCGACGCCTCGACGTACTCCATGACGAGGCCGGCGGTGTCGCCGGTGGCCGGATCGCACACCAGGCCCTCGAAGCCGACGACGTAAGGGTTTCCGTTGCAGGCCTCGAGGAATCGTGCCTCTCGCTCAAGATCTTCGACGTCGGGGGAGGAGAGGAACTTGACGGCCACGTTCTTTTTGGTGACGCGGTGGCGCATCCTGTGGACGACGCCGAAGCCGCCTTTGCCTAGGCAGGCCACCTTCTCGTAGTCGTCGGTGCTCCCGATGGAGGCGCGGCTCCTCTTGCAGCATGTCGGCGATTGTTGTTGTTGAGCCGCCGCTTGGCCGTGGCCGGCGTCGAGGACGGCAGCAGGTCGCTTGCGGGCGGCCATGGCGCTAGCTCGACGAACGAACTGCTTTGATTGGTGGAGAGGGCGGCGGAACTAAGCAGCAAACAGAGATCGATGATGGAGAAGGGGGAGGGAGGAAGTTCCGTATGGATCCATGCGCTGCGTTGGCTATTTGTTTCGACAGGTTGGCTCACCGTGCCGACTCGCCATGGAATTCAGTTCAGTTTCAGTCCGAGTTACGGTGCCTCACAGCTTCTTTGCCTTGCTGCCTGCGTTTTCCGCCCGGTGGCGGATTCACGGTTCGTTCATTTTCTACTCGAATTCAGGTTCTTCGTTTCCGATTCGGTTTCAATATATGCTGACGAGACTGTCCACACGGAAAGCTCGCCCCTTCCGGCGTCCAACCAAGCCGTCGATCGAGCGCCATGGCCGTCTGCAACTGCAAGAGACCTGCTGCCGTCCTCGACACGACGACACCGTCCACGCGACGACCACCCAAGGACCAGAAACGACCGGCTGCCGCAAGAGGAGGCGCATCCGGATGGATCAGCGGCATCGAGGAATAGGAGGAGACGCGCGGCATCGGCAAGGGCGGCTCCGTCGTCGTCGTCAAGGTGTGCCACCGCGCCACGGGCAGACCGTCGCGATCAAGTTCCTCCGTTGCACCGAGGACCCCGCCGATGCCGCTAGGGCGCTCCGGCGAGGCCGGTTGACAGGACTAACGATCGTTACACGAAATGGATCACAAAACCTCGGGCATTCCTCACTCACAGAGTCACAGATACCCTGATTCAGAGTTTAATACAAGTAGCAGTGATCCTGACAATTCTTGAGAAATGTTCAGGTTCAGGTTCACAAAGTGGATCTCGGGTTTCGCCAGTGTCGGTCGCTATGGAATTCTTCAGAAATGTTCAGGTACTGACAATTGCCCGTTCCTGAAGATGATCCTTGCCCACTAGGATCATTTTGAGGGAACCAAGATTGGATTGTCTGATTGAAGAATTCTGAAAATGTGAACTTGATGAAGTTGGCATTCTCCTTCCTATGATGCTTCTTCTGGTGACATGTTTAACCATCGTACCAGCCACTGCGTTACCAGTTACAAGGACACCATGTGGATCCACTAACGGCAAACCTGGAGCAGGAACAGCTAGTGGGCTCAAGTGCTTCCTGAATTGACTGATGTGAAAAACGCCATGTATTTGTGGCTTTGTGCCATCCCCAGAAGCTGCAGTTTGTATGCTCCTGCGCCAATTTTCTTCGGAACTATAGAAATGGTCCATAGAATTTAGTAGCCAGTTTGAGTATTGTACGGATGTCAAAAGTTTTTAGTCTGCATGGTTGCAATTTTTAAGTAAACCATATATCTTCTCACTTCATAGTTCATGTCAGTTCTCTTTGTATCTGCATACCTTTTCATTGTGGCTTGATCTTTTTCCAGGTTATTTTTTAGTTGAGTTTGTAAGATTTCTTCTCTTCTAGGAATGATCTAGCCTCACTGTCAACAGATTAGGAACTGAAACTTCATTTATGAGAGGTGGAGGAAATCCCTACAGGAACTGAAAGGGAGTAAATTTAGTAGTTGTGTGATATGAAGTATTGTACCATCATTCAGCAAATGGTATCCAGGAGGGCCATTTCTTTGGTTCATCAAAAGCCATGCTTCTTAAAGGACTCTACGCATTGATTGACCCTTTTCGTGCGAAAAGTTCATTTTCAAACTGAGCTCGACGGTGTCTCGGAAGGAGCAGCGGCTCAGCGGTGGTCGTGACCATCACATGCGGGCGCTAACCGACCTCCACGATGAGCCCCGATCCTGCGGCGGCCATATCGGGCGAAGGAGGGGCGAGGTACGGCCGGAATCACTGCAAATCGAGCGGCGGCCACGGGGTTGCTTGAGCGGGCAAAAATGGGTGACTGGGTGGCGTATGGGCCAGGGGCGGACGACGGAATAGCAGTGGGGCGGTTGGTGTTAGCACGGCTTTGCGGCAGCCAGTAGTGATACTGCAAATTTGCAGCAATAGTCGAGCTTAAATTTGAGGCTGCTGCAAAATATTCAGGCACCAAATAGAGATACATAGTATTTTTGGCCCCAAATGCCCCCAAACAATAGTTTTTGGGATACGGTCGCTGTTTTACATCATCGGTTGGAGACACTCTAACACAAACAAAAGGTTAAGAAAAAAAAAAGGAAATTACATCAGAACAGAGGAGGACAAAAGACCGAACATGCAGCATTTTCATGGACAACAGAGAGCAGACAAACATACGGTCATCTCGCATGAACACTAAATCATACGTTGCCGCCACGAAAAAGACAAACACCTCAGAATGAACACAGATACATGCTTCCAAATTGCAGAACAAGGTAAAGCATCCACCGTAACCACAAGATTTGATTCGTATGCCACGGGAAAACTTCTCCCCTTACCATTTACTGGTCCCCTCCAGCCAGTTTCAATACACAAACTCAGCTACATTTTAAGGTTTGTGACTGATCGCCATTAGGAAGGGAACTGAATACAAGAGGAACTGAAAAAACCCTGTTGATGCAAACATTCTCCAGAAATCTTTGCCTTGTGCCAATTGCCCATTTGTACAGCAGTCCTTTCGCCTGCGGAGAATGCAAAAGAGATCAGACATCATGCAAACCTTTTAAAATGAAAATTAGATATATTCAAAACATATCAAAAGACTTGAAACCAGGTAACATCCAAACCACCATACACAAACAAATTATAGTTAAGAGAGAGAAACCTCATCCTTTATTAGTGTTAGATTATTTATAAAATGTACCTACATGTATTTAGAAAGAAACAGAAGTTATTTTTATACCAGATTTAGTGGATGGCTCGGGCCATGGCGAGGGTCGGGGCAGTCTCCGAGGTAGGGGTCGGGCCTGTGGGGTTCTCCAGGGCAGGGGTGGGGGCTGTCGTGGTCCACGGGGCAGCTGTCAGGGCAGACGCCTTCCTGTGCACCATAACCTTAGCCAAAGCTTCCTTTGTGATCTTGTCTGCGTGAGTGGCCTCCTTTAAGTCCACTGGGCCTGACATCTGTGCCACTTCCTCCTCATCCTCGTCGCTGAACCCACGCTTGATTGCCATCCTAATCTTGTCCCTGGCTCGAAGCCGGTACATGTTGGGAAAGGAGCTGCAATGTCACATAGAAATGTCTCAACAGAAGACAACTGCAGACCTAAAGAACTGATGCTTCAGAGACAAACATATAAAAAAATGCATATTTGATGACACAATACTAAGCTACAACAACAACTATGTGCTTCTGGATCTGACTAGATAAACAGTACTTCCTTCGTCCAGGTGCGTTGGGCTCCTAAGGAGAAGCTCTGCGATTTAGGTGGGAGCAGATTGGAGTAATGTAACACAAATGCAAAGTATACATAAATTCCACGTTTAACCAGCAGTATTTAATGTACCCAATCCTTTTATTGAACTCGGTTAAAACAGCAGAATCGAGGAAACAACTATCGCACTAATTATTGAAAATTGAGTTGATTTGTCTGTCCATTGTCCATGTGGAATACTACTAAGAAGCAGCAGCAACTTATATGCTTCTGAATTTGATTAGATAAACAGCAGCTTAACACAAATCTGAATACAGCTCAGTACTTGTAGATCGCAAGGCCTGACCAGACGTATTTAACAAGGTAAGCTGTACGCAATGTTGCATCGCAGAGGAACATAAATAACAGTAATGTGTAAACACAGAACTGTTACAAGGATTTCTTGAGTCTGGCAATTTAAAAACACAGAACTGTTATAAACAAGGAACTTCCCTAAACAATCTGTCCATAGAGAAAAGCAACGAAGAATCACCAATCACTGGACCAGAGAACAGTTACTTTTGAATCATCCTGCAGCAGTTCCAACTCTAGATAATTTCTCTAGCACCACATCTCAAAGTCACGAATCATCCCCATGGCATTTTCTATTTTCTATGCACTGAAGAAATAATCAACCTCCGGATACAAGGGAGACACCTGGGTTTTGTAAACCAAAAGGCTGGTTCAGATTCCACACACACACACAACCGCACAATTGGGGCCTACTCGAATTAGCACGGAATTCAACAAACCAATTTGATAATTTTCATACTGACCCATCCAAAGACCTGTAATTGAACTGATTGAACCATAAAAACTGAACTAGCAGACATGGATAGTGTCTAATGGATCTAACAACTACAAAGGTTGGCACACTTCCTGAATGCCGCACTTCTCCATTCCTTGTCCCATGCAATGTTCGTCACTTCATGTGCACAATTCGGATAAACACATGCTGCACGAAAAAATCCCTGCCCGACCACAGCCATATCATTCTTAGCAGCTAGGAAAGACAGGCGTATCAAGCATTGATACGGACCATCATAGATGATTGAGCAACATGAACTTGGCATAATATGGACGGAGTGCATCAGAATTGAAAAAAACAACCCGGAAGGAACAACCTAGCGCAATCACACTCCCGCATGCGTGCAGCAACAGCGGAAGCGCCGAGCAGCACAATCACCTCTCTCCTCCTCGCCCGCAGCCCCCGGAAAGCCCTAGGTCGGGTTCCCCGCCACCGCCGAACTCAATGTCGTGTCCTTGCCTGAGGGGAAACCCTAGGATTGGGGACGGGAGAGTAGGTAGCGGCTTGGAGAAGAAGAAGCTCAGAAGGAGGAGAAGCAGGACACGAAAAGAGGGGAGGAAAGACTATTCAATTTCAGATATTTCTTAATCGATGCCGACTGCTACAGTAAGGTGAGCTTATATAACGCTCCAGACCCACACACACTACCACTACACTCACGCGGCCCATGGCCCAATTACATGATCCAGCCCACAACTCGAATTCGAATCAGTCACCGTTGCTTGCCGCCTTCTGTGATCGTTGGGTACTCGACTCTCTGTCGCCTGACAGAGTAGGGGCGATGACAGTGCCCTCTCCTTGAGAAGCAGGTTGTCCCCAAGCTGCTGCCTCCGGAAATTTCTTCTGAAGTGCGGTGTAGTCTTCCCAGGTAGCAAACTCGACTGGTAAGGTCGCCCAATGCACCAGGACTTGCAACAAGGCAGCGTTGCCCCGCTTGACCAAACGCCGATCCAGAATCTCAGTAGGAGACAATTCTTCAGTATCCAGGTGAGGCAGTTTTGGAAGGGACTGGAACACTGGAGTGTGGTCAGGAACGTGTTGCTTCAACTGAGAGACATGAAACACATTGTGAATCTGGGCATCCGGGGGCAATTCCAATTTATATGCTGCTGGGCCAATCTTTTCCACTATCTTGAAAGGACCAAAATACTTGAAAGCAAGCTTGGGACATGGTCTGTTGAGCAACGAGAGTTGACCATATGGTTGAAGTTTCAAGAAGACATCTTCCCCTACTGCAAATTCTCTAGGAGAACGATGTTTGTCAGCATCTGCTTTGCACTTCTGCTGAGCTCTTTGTAAATGGTGTTTAAGATGTTCAGCATAGGCCTGCCTTTCCTGAAGCCACTACTGTACATCAGGAGATGCATCTTCAGGAGGTCTAAGAAATTGTCCCATATGAGGATCTTGACCATACAAAGCCTTGAAAGGTGTGCAGCCCAGAGAAGAGTGATAAGTGGTGTTGTACCAAAGTTCTGCTAACGCTAACCAATTATGCCACCTGGTTGGAGAGTCATGAACAGCACATCTTAGGTACATTTCCAAACACTGGTTCACTCTTTCGGTTTGCCCATCAGTCTGAGGGTGTCTAGCAGTTGACATCTGTAGTTTGGGGCCCCATATGGCCAGCAGTTCTTTCCAAAAAGTGCTAGTGAAGATAGTGTCTCTGTCAGAAGTGATGGTTATTGGCATACTGTGAAGTTTGACTATATTTTGCATGAATACTTGAGCAATTGTTGCAGCTGAGTATGGATGTTTGAGAGGAATAAAGTGGCTGTACTTGGAATATCTGTCCACCACTACCAGGATCGCACTGAACCCATTTGACTTAGGAAGTCCTTCCACAAAGTCCATAGTCACATCTTCCCAGGCTCTAGCTGGAATAGGTAGAGGATTAAGTAACCCTGGATATTTGCAATGTTCATGCTTGGCCTGTTGACAAATTTGACATTGCTGTACAAAATTCTGCACATCTTGCTTGATGCCATTCCAGTGAAATAATTTCTTCACTCTCTGATAAGTAGCTTGAATTCCACTGTGCCCCCCTATAGGAGATGCATGAAAGGCCTCAATGAGTTTGGTGTGCAGGCCAGAATTAGCTCCAATCCAAATTCTGCCCTGAAATCCAATGAGACCTTGTGACAGGGCAAATCCTGGTTCAGCTTCAGGGGAGATGGCAAGTTTGGTCAGTAATGTAATGTTGGTGGTCCTTGTGTTGTATAATAGGATAGCTAGAGGTCTTATGTGTAAAAAATGCAAACCTGTAAATACTCTGTATTGAGGAATGGATGAGTAGTTTTCTCTCCCCGAACAGAACTTCCAGAGTTTTCCCCTTTTCTCTCCATTCCCCACATCTGAACCCTAGTCCTGGAGGAGATCCTGATTGTGTTATTCAAGATGGTATCAGAGCAGATCGGGGTGGCCAGTCCAAGCCCCAGCCGGAGGTGATCTCACAGCAGCGGGAGGGGGTGCAGCATTCCGGCCAGAGATTTGGTCGGAGGCAGCGCTGGTGGAGCAAATCGAGCTCAAGGAGGTGGCTAGGCACAGCGAGGGTGTGCGGCGTCGGTCAGGAAGGAGAGCCTCACCAGCAACTCAGTTCCCCTTCGTTGCTGGAGCTAAACAGGGCAGGTGTTTGTGTTCTGAGTCAGAAGAGTTGAGTTGTGGGTTCGTGGAGAAGGAGGAGGTCAGGGAGAGTGTGAGCTTGAGAAGCTGCAACAGTGAATCACAGGGGAAGGCGTGTGTGCTGAGTGTGGACGAATTGAAGGTATGGCAGGCAACAATAATGCTCCAGCAGCTGTCACTGCAGGGGAGCTAGCTGCTGTCTTGCAGGCAATGGATGAGAAGTATCAGGTGTTGTTTGATGCGATTAGCAAGCAAGGGACCTCAAGATCAGAAGGGGAGACCAAAGAGGAAGTACATCCTTTGCAAATTCCCCTTGTAAAATTAGAAGGACCTGAGAACTATGCGAGCTAGGCAGAGCATGCAGAGACAATTTTGGTTTCTAGGAGGCTTGAAGGTTACATTCTAGGCATATTGGAGAAGCCTCTGGAGGAGAGTTCTAAAGAAGGTCAGAAGTGGAAGATGATGAATGCACTAGTGAGGGCCTGGCTATTGAGCTCAATATCACCTCAAATTGCCAAGCAAGTTGAAAGGATTAAAGAAGCATCTGAAATCTGGAGGTTATTGAAAGGGACATTCTCAGGAGTAGGAAATGAAATGCTTGCTTGCAAGATTCAGAAGGAGTTACAAGACCTGAGCCAAGGCGAGAAGACAGTGGTCGACTATGTTTCTGAGCTGAAACGGCTTTGGAGCGATTTGGACTATTACGATCCAATTGAGATGGAGTGTGGCAAATGCATTGAAAAATTCAATAAATGGACGGAAAGGAGGCGTGTTAGGGAATTTCTGAATGGACTTAATCCTAAGTTTGAGAATAGGAGGGCCGCACTTTATGGCAGTGGCAAGCTGCCTACTTTGGAGCAAGCAATCTCTGCGATCATGAGTGAGGAGACACGTCTGAAATTGGAGGTTGGAGGACCATCTATACAGGGCATAGCACAGAGGCGTTCAGCACTTCTTGTCACAGAAAATGCAAATTATCAGCGGTCTGGGTTGAACTCTTCTGATCGGAAGTGCTTTGAGTGTGGCCAGCCAAGACATGTAAGAGCATCTTGCCCTGGATTATTTGGGGGAGGACGCGGAAGAGGTCAGGACTGGCGCGTAAGAGGTCGCGGCCGGGGGCTTAATGGACGTGGTACTGGTCGTGGATGTGGTATGCGACCAGCAGGCAGGGCAAATGCCTCCGCTATGGCAGAGGTGCACTCGCAAAATGTGAGTGTGGAAATGAGCGCGGATGATTGGGAGAAGTGGCAGCAATTCAAAGGGTTAAGTTTAAGTGATAAGCAAACCACCGAAGTGCCGGGAGCTTCAGCCTCTGCCGCTTCTGCAAATTTTAGTGGTAACATTTCTAATGATTATCATCCTTATTTTGTTGATGCACCATGGTTGATAGATTCTGGTGCATCTAGACATATGGCTGGCTCACATAAGGAATTTACTAATTATGTCCCTGAATTAAGAACACAAAGCGTAAAGTTGGCTGATGGTTCCACGCAAACTATTATGGGTTCAGGGACGGTCATCTGCAACTCCAATATGCCTCTCTCTTATGTGTTACATGTTCCTTCATTTCCAATTAATCTTTTGTCTGTAAGTTGCATTACAAAGGAGTTGAACTGTGTTGCCATTTTTTTCCCATCATGGTGTTTAATTCAGGAACTTGGGACTGGAAGAAGACTTGGGACAGGGAGCATGCATGATGGATTGTATTATTTGGACAATGATACATCACCTATTGTAGCTGCTGCTCTATCTTCTTCACCACTCGAAGAATTTCTGCTACAACACCGAAGACTTGGGCATGTATCTTTTCCTATTTTGGGCCAGCTTTATCCTAAACTCTTTAATAAAGTTAGAAAGCAGGACCTGGTATGTGATGCTTGCCAATATGGAAAGCAAACTCGAAGCACTTATATTCTATCTAATCATAGAAGTGATGTGCCACTTCAGACAATTCACTCTGATGTATGGGGTCCTAGTGGAGTAGTGTCTATTAATGGATATCGATATTTTGTTACCTTTATTGACTGCTGTACTAGGACCACTTGGGTGTATGTGTTGAGGAACAAGAATGATGTATTCGAATGCTTTAGAGATTTCCATAATATGATTATGACCCAGCATAATGCATGTGTTAAGGTACTTCGGACCGATAATGGTACGGAGTATGTAAATAAGGAGTTTGATGGTTATTTGCCAAGTTTTGGGATAATGCATCAGACTACCTGTCCAGGTACCTCTGAGCAGAATGGCTTAGCTGAGAGAAAGAATAGACATTTGTTAGAAGTCACTCGCTCTATGATGATGGCTATGAATGTTCCTAAGTTCTTGTGGAGTGAGGCATTGATGACAGCAGCCTACTTGATAAATAGAATGCCATCTAGAGTACTTGGTTACAAGACACCAATAGAATGTTTAACTGGCAAGACTACTTATGTTGTCCCCCCAAAGGTGTTTGGGTGTGTGTGTTTTGTAAAAGATTACAGGCCATCGGTTGGGAAGTTAGATTCAAGGGCTTTGAAGTGTGTGTTTGTGGGGTATTCTGGGAAGCAGAAAGGTTACAAGTGTTGGTGCCCATCGGAAAAACGAATGTTTGTGAGCATGGATGTAATCTTTAGGGAACAAGTTCCATTTTATGGAGAACCCGAAGATTTAACTGATGTCTTTCCTGATCTGTTTTCTAGTGATGTTTCAGATCTGGACAGCGAGACAGGGGGAGGAAAAGAAGAAGAAAGCAACTCTACACCATCAGAGAAAATCATGGTTGGGGTAATACCACAGGAAGACACGATTGATGATAGCGATGTGGATCTTATAGGAGAACAAGGGAAGATGCAAGAGGAGCAACATGATACATCAACTAAGGCTATACGGTGGTCAAGACCGAATGAAGAACAAAATCTGCAGGTGTATACACGAAGGCATCGAACTGAGGAAGAACAAGTGCAGGGGGAGGAAATAAATTCGATGGAGGATGATTCAGAAGTTCAAATCCAATCCGACATGCATGATTCAAGTTCACGACCATCAACTTCATCCAATACTTCATCACCATCCTCCACAAGTGATGGTATACTTTCTCTTCATAATGATGACTTGAACGTTCCTATTGCCCATAGAAAGCAGCCTCGCACTATTGCCGGAAAATTGCCCTCTAAATTAGCCCCATATGATGTTTCAAATTATGTTTCATACTCTTCTATTGGGCCTTTATATAAGTCATTTATAGCTTCCTTGCATTCGGTTGTGCATATACCACGTGATTGGAGGGAAGCGAAGCAATATCCAGAATGGAGGGCAGCAATGTTGGAGGAAATGGCGGCTCTTGATAAGAACCAAACATGGATACTTACTTCTCTCCCTGCAGATAAGAAAGTTGTGGGTTGTAAATAGGTATTTACAGTTAAACAAACTCCAGATGGCAAGGTAGAAAGATATAAGGCTAGGCTAGTGGCAAAAGGGTATAGTCAAACCTATGGGGTAGATTATGATGAAACGTTTGCACCGGTGGCGAAATTGAGCACTGTCAGAACTTTAATCTCGATAGCTGTAAATCAACACTGGAAATTGTTCCAGATGGATGTTAAGAATGCTTTTCTCCATGGAGATCTGCAAGAGGAGGTTTATATGGAAATTCCTCCTGGGTTTAGCAGTCGGGAAACAACGGGTAAAGTATGTCGGTTAAGAAAATCTCTCTATGGACTAAAACAGTCACCTAGGGCATGGTTTGGAAGGTTTCGAAAGGAAATCTGTTCTATGGGGTATCGACAAAGCAATGCAGATCATACCATGTTCTTTAAATGTCTGCGTGATCAGATTACTATACTTCTTGTTTATGTGGATGACATTGTGATTACAGGTAACAATGAGATGGAGATATCTCACTTGAAGAAGATGTTAGCAAATTCGTTTGAAATCAAGGACATGGGATATCTCCACTGCTTCTTGGGAATTGAAGTTGCATATGGCTCAGAAGGTATTTACCTCTCACAAAGAAAATATGTGCTTGATTTACTTGAGGAGACAGGGATGTTAGGATGTAAACCTGCAGCCACTCCAATAGAACAAAATCATCGGATCTTGGCAGATAGTGGTGATCCTGTTGATAGGCATCAATATCAAAGGCTAGTTGGGCGATTAATCTATCTGTCGCATACAAGACCTGATATAGCATATGCTGTTAGTATTGTAAGCAGATACATGCATGATCCTAGAACTAGCCACTTAGATGCCGTGAATAGAATTCTAAGATACTTGAAGAGTTGTCCTGGGAAAGGAATCTTGTTCTCTAATCATGGGCATCTGAGAATAGAGGGGTACACCGATGCAGATTGGGCTGGATGCTTAGATGATAGACGTTCAACTTCGGGCTATTGCATGTTTGTAGGAGGAAATCTGGTTAGTTGGAGAAGTAAGAAGCAAAGTGTGGTGGCTCGCTCGACAGCGGAAGCGGAGTTTAGATCAATGGCTTCAGGGTTGTGTGAACTGATGTGGCTGAAAACATTGCTAACCGAGTTGCAGTTGTGTGCTGGTGCACCTATTCAAGTCTATTGTGATAATCAGGCCACAATTAACATAGTGAATAACCCAGTTTATCATGATAGAACTAAACATATAGAGATCGATAGGCACTTCATTCGAGAGAAATTAGACGAAGGGTTATTCCAAATTAGTTATGTTAAGTCTGTAGATCAGCTTGCAGATGTATTGACAAAAGGAATAGGAGTCATATCATTTATGAGGATTTGTAACAAGATGGGGCTTATTGACATCTTCGCCCCATCTTGAGGGGGAGTGTTGGTGGTCCTTGTGTTGTATAATAGGATAGCTAGAGGTCTTATGTGTAAAAAATGCAACCCTGTAAATACTCTGTATTGAGGAATGGATGAGTAGTTTTCTCTCCCCGAACAGAACTTCCAGAGTTTTCCCCTTTTCTCTCCATTCCCCACATCTGAACCCTAGTCCTGGAGGAGATCCTGATTGTGTTATTCAAGATGTAACACCCCTGTACTGATGAGCTACAGTAACCCCTGGGGTTAAGCTAATTGTTTTTGCTAAACAGTGCATGATCATCTTTACTTCTTTCTCATTTCAAATTCCGGTCGAATTCTAATTTAAATACTAAGTGAAATCCGAAAGTTCACAAACATGAAAACTAAAATGGCGGTCATGTGACAAATATTCACTTCTTAATATTGGTGGTGAACCAACATTTTTGCAAAGTGTTTAAATACCCTAAACTAAATAAAAACAGTGGCTAAGATAACAATTTAATTGCTTTTTAAATTATAAAATATTTAACTAACTTATTTTGGGTCCAAACCAGGTTTGGCAGTGGCCTATCTTAGTGATACTAATTTAGGTGTTGGAATTATATTTTTATAAAACTAAAATAATATGAAAAGTAATTAGAAACAGAAAAGATTAAAAGGTAAAACAAAAAAAAGGAGAAAGACCCCCCTGGCTCCCCTTGGGCCTCGGCCCACGCCCAGCTGGCCGCAACCAGCCAGGCCGGCCCAGCCGCCTCTCCATAACCCCCTGGCACCCCAAACCCTAGCCCATCGCCCCCATTCCCCCCCCCCCCACACCTCTCTCCCTCTCTCCCTCTGCCCCGATCCAGATCGGATCGGCTGGCAGGCGGGGCCGCTGTGCGTCCGCGAAGGTCGAGTCAGACATAAAGTCGCACGCCGCTCTCGTCTCTCCCCACCGGCCGACCTCAAGCCTCGCCGCCCCCCCTTCTCACGACGAACGTGAGCACCGCCCCGTGCTCCCTCTCTGCTCCCCCCCATGGTCACCGCGCTCTGCCGCGCCCCAGGCCACTGGACCCGCGCGCTCGCCGCGCCTCGTCCGCGCACCGCACCGCGCAAGCCCGCTCCTGCTCGCCCGTGCCCGCGCGCCCGCTGCTCCTGCGCGTCGCCGCCCTGCTCCGCCGCGCCCGCTGGCCCGCGCGTCGCCACTAGCCGCCCCTGCCACCCCGCGCCTCCCCTGGCCCCGCTCGCGCCGCTGCCCGTCGTCGTCGTCGTGCCGCGCCCCGCTTGGCCTCGCCTCTGTACGCGCGCGCGTGTGCGTTGGCCCGGACGTGTCCGGCCACCCGAACGGGCACAGCCTGGACATGTCCGGCTATGCCGCTGACCACTGGGGCCCACGCCCCTGTTAAATAATAATAAAAAAAGAATAAAATAAATAGATAATAATAAAGTTAATTACGTAATTAATTAGGAATTAATTATCTTAATTAATCTGGTTTAATTAAACTTAGTTAAACTAATCACCTAATTAGGAATAATCAGTTCTGTCTAATTAACCTGTGACGTCATGCTGATGTCATGCTGACGTCAGCAAGCACTGTTTCGGATAATTCTAATTTAATTAATTAAATAATTCCAGAATTTGTTTAAATTTTTGAAATTTAATATAAAATAAACCGTAACTCGGATTAAAAAACTTTGTACATGAAAGTTGCTCAGAACGACGAGACGAATCCGAATACGCGGTCCGTTCGTCCGTCACACGTCCCTAACTATCCGAACATGGAACCGTTCCCCTCCGGTCATCTGTCCGACATTTGTCCGGAACCGGGAATACTTTCCCGGATGAATCCCCCCTTCGCCAGTATCACCCGGCACTGCGTCAGATCACCTCTGTCACCGCGTATTGCCATGTTATGCTTTGTGCTGCACTTGTTCGCTGTGTATTTATATTGTTTCCTCCCCCTCTTCTCTCTCGTTAGACCCCGACGTCGTCCCCGAGACCGACGCAGCTCTGGAGACCGAAGACACCATTAACGACCTTGCCCTTGCCGCCGAGCAACCAGGCAAGCCCCCCCTTTGATCATCCCGATATCGCCCATTCTAATTTCTCATGCTTGCATTAGAATTGTTGCTGCTACTGCTTTACCTATTCTGATGCATAGCCTGTTTATTGTAACATGTTGTTGATAATTACCTGCATAACCTAGACTGCTTAGTTTAGGCTGGGTAGAGACCTATCAGTGACCCCACTTATCCCGATTGCCCCGCTGGATTATCCGAAGACCCGATCAACGGGATTGAATACCAGGCCTCGACACCGCACATCACCCCCCCCCTTAGTTGTAACGACACTGCAGCGTTACTATCGAGTGCCGAGGGTGAAACCTCTTGCAGCACTTCTAATGTTAACTCTGTAGAGTAGCTATTTGGTCGTGGTCATCGAGGGTGATTCCTCCTTCACCACTTCCGGTAACGACGCTGTCGTGCAACACATCAAGTGTGAACCCATCGAGGGTGATTCCTCCGAGTTCACCTTGACGGATACATCGAGTGGGAATTCAACGAGGGTGATACCTCGGATTCCTCTGATGCTATGGACACACGGATACTTGGACTTTACACTGTTACTTGGATAGGCGGGTCGACCCTGAGGGGTACCCGCGTGCGCCTGAGAGGCGAGTGTTGTGAAGACGGGTTGCCTGTATGGTGCCCGAGTGATGAATACGAGGCGTGGCCGGGCATTCATGGCCCTTGCCGCAAGTCCTCGAGACGGGGCGACGGGGTCACATCTTTCGTGAGTCTCTGCTCGTTACCGCAAGCCCAAGGTACTAACGATTTGGATATTTGATCCGAGCAGGCCTCTGGCCTAATAGCACTAACCATCACGTGGGCATAGTATGGGCGTTCTGCATCGTGGCATCAGCCGAAAGTTCTGTCAGACGTCCAGTTCAGCATTGTGGCACGGTCGGATCGTACCGACCATCCGAGGCGATGCTGGTATCCACCCTGCACACAACGACCCGGAGTGCACAGGGCGATGGCCCAAGACCCCTGAGTGCTTAGGATGTAGACTGGCGGGGACCTCTCTGTTGAGCTGTAGGTAGGGCTGCGATGTATCGTTTGGCCGAGGCCGGGCATGACCCAGGAAAGTGTGTCCGGTCGGAGTTAATCGAGCGTGTTGGGTAAGTTGGTGCGCCCCTGCAGGGAAGAACACATCTATCGATAGCCGGTCCTACGGTAAAGGACACTCGGAGTTGTATCACGATCGACACAACTAGAACGTGAGATGATACCTGGATATATGGCTCTGGGGTTGCTTCTCGCAAGGAGTCGAGAAGGGATCTCCGGATGAGGTTGACGACTTTATGGCTCTGGGATTGCTTTCTCGCAGGGAGTCGAGAAAGGATCTCTGGGTGAGGTTGATACATTACTACTACTTTATATGGTACTAATCTACACTCTTCTAATGCTGCAAGACCTCTGAAGATGCTAGTCTTCGATAGGACTAGGCCTCCTCTCTATTCTGGCATTTCTGCAGCCCAGTCCACATATACAGCCTTCCTTTGATAATGTTACATATGTAGTGTAGATCCTTGCTTGCTGAGTACTTCTGAGTACTCACGGTTGCTTTGTTTTCCTTTTCTCCCCATATCCGTTTGTCGTGACCAAGATGACGGAGCCCCTGAGACAGCTGTCCCCGCCGACGATCGCTACTACTACCCCGAGGGTGGATACTACTACGAGTTGACTGACGACCAGGAGTAGGATCGGAGGGTCCCAGGCAGGAGGCCTACGCCTTTCGATCGTAGTGTTTTCTTTTGCCCCGCCTTTCTAAAGGCCTTTCTGTTTCTCTTTTAATATCTGTACTCATATATCTGATGCTTCCGCTGACGCTTATTCGCAAGCTTATGTATTCGAGCCCTCGAGGCCCCTGGCTTGTAATATAAAGCTTGTATGACTTTATTTATGTTTTAGAGTTGTGTTGTGATATCTTCCCGTGAGTCCTTAGGCTTGATCGTGTGCATTTGCGTGTATGATTAGTGCACGATTAAGTCGGGGGCGTCATATGTTGGTATCAGAGCCGACTGACTGTAGGAACCCCTTTCCAACTCGTTGGCCGAAGTTGAGTCTAGTAACCGAAAACTATTTTACTAACTTGGCTGTGTGGCTTACGGGCCCACGTCGCCAATTGGGTGGTATTAGGATCTTTTACTCCTCGACCTTTACTCTGGGACTCTGATCTCTCTTCTACTCGGGTTAAAATTTTACTAACTCCAACATTAGGTTCTTGTGATCACATCCACCCGGTGTTCTGAAATTCCCCCCCCCCTTCCTCCAAGATTGCGGGCCAGGTTCTGCTTGCAGGATCCTCTTATCGAGGGCACCCTGTTTTGTCACTTGCAGATTCCTCGCTCCAATAGTTTTCTCCGACGTTGATGTAGCCTTTGCTATGTCCCGTCGTGTACTTCCTTGCCACGTGCCTGCGCGCCGCCTAGTTTGTCTAGCTGCGTGCATTTCCGAACTCCTACCGCCGTTTGTGTCCAATTCCGTGCATTGTTCTGTATGTCTTTGATGACTACTAATATGCACCTAATGCCTTCTTGTTCATCACTCATGTTACATCGTGAATGACCTCTTACACATGCAGTTTTTCTTGCTAAACTGCCCCTGTTGATTTGGCAGGATGGCTGACGATCCCCCACCTCCACCTTATATTGCCGAAATGATGCAGCAGTTTGAATTGAACCGTCAGGTTATGACTGGAATATTGGCTCAGTTTCCAAACCAGAATGCTCATCAACAGCCTACCCCAATAACACTGCCAGAATTCGTGCGCCTCAATCCGTCCACTTTTCGCAGCTCGACTGATCCAATAGATGCTGATGATTGGCTCCGTGACATTGCCTTCCAGATGAAGTCGGCCAATGTTATCCCTGACAGTTACGTCACCTATGCGACGTATCACCTGAGGGGATCAGCTGCTCAATGGTGGGAAAGCCACAAGGGTATGTTGCCTGCAGAGACTGTAACCACTTGGCGGGAATTTCAGTCAGCCTTTCGTGCACGGTACATTCCTCAAAGTCTGATGGACCAGAAGAAGCAGGAGTTCCGCAAACTCTCTCAGGGTATAATGACTGTGGATGAATATCAGAGGAAATTTCTTGAATTGTCCCGCTATGCTGAAGATGACGTCTGCACTGACGCCCTCAAGCAGGATAAATTCCGTGAAGGACTGCGTACTGACATAAACCTTGCACTTGCAGTACATGATTGCACAGACTTCGCAACGCTTGTCAGCAAATCTTTCCAAGTTGAAACAGCTCTGACTAAGTACCAGGAGTCGCTCAAGCGTACTCGAGATGTTGGCTCATCCTCGGGTCAGCCAGTTCAGAAACTTCGAGTCTGGATTCCCCACAATGTTTACCATCGACCTGCTCCAACACCAAGGCCGTCATATGTTGCACCTCGTCTGCCTTCACCGCCGAGACAGCTAACGGTTCCTGATGGACCGCCTAATGCTATGGCTTCTCCTCAGGTTGCACCACGTCCTCCTAATGGTCGTAAGAAGAGTTGTCGAAACCGCCGATTCAGAAACCGTAATACCATAATGTCTGCTGCTGTACTTGGCCATGCCAATCACGTCAATGCTGAAAAAGCTCAGAAGGAACCGACTATCATGCTGGGAACACTCTCTGTGAATTCAGAACCAGCCTCTGTTCTCTTTGATTCAGGAGCATCGCATGCTTTTGTTTCCCAACAATTTGCTCAGTCACATGAGTTATACCTGGAAGAATTGCCCACTCCTCTAATGGTTCAGTCCCCGAGATCCAAGTGGCAAACCACAATGCTAAGCCCTCACAACCACATCGAGATTGGAGGTCTACTTTTTTCGGTTTCTCTCATTGTACTTGGACCTTCCGACATAGACATTATTCTCGATATGGACTGGTTGATAGCCCATAATGCTTTGATTGATTGCGCTACTAAGACAGTCCAGCTCACTCACCCTTCTGGCCAGATAGTCAAATACTCAGCCCGAATAGCTCAAGATGCTGAGAACCAGATATATGTTCTGAATGCATTGAACGCTTCACCTCTTGAAGGCATCGAGAACGTTCCAGTTGTTCATGATTTTCAAGATGTCTTTCCAGAAGAACTTCCAGGAATACCCCCTGCTAGAGCTGTCGAGTTTGTCATCGACTTGAAGCCTGGCACTACCCCTATTGCGAAGCGACCTTATAAGATGCCTCCGCACCACCTTCTTGAACTTAAGGAGGAAATCGACACGTCACTTAAGAAAGGTTTCATCCACCCCAGTTCCTCTGCTTGGGGAGCACCTTCACTCTTCGTTAAGAAGAACGATGGAACTAACCGATTGGTTCAGGATTACCGGCCCATTAACCAAGCCACAATTCAGAACAAATATCCGCTTCCTCGGATCAATGATTTGTATGATCAGCTTGCTGGATCATCGGTGTTTTCTAAACTCGACCTGAGGTTGGGTTATCATCAGATCCGAGTCCGTGAAGAGGATATTCCCAAGACAGCATTCGTTACTCGCTATGGTTCTTATGAGTACACTGTCATGTCCTTCGGCTTAACAAATGCTCCAGCAACTTTCTCCCATCTGATGAATTACATTTTCATGGATTACCTCAACAAGTTCGTCGTGGTTTATCTAGATGATATTCTGGTTTATTCAAAGAATAAGGAAGAACATGCTGAACACCTCCGTCTGGTACTGGAAAGGCTCCGAGAACACCAGTTGTATGCCAAATACTCCAAATGTGAATTCTGGCTTTCTGAAGTAACCTACCTTGGTCATGTGATTTCCAAGCATGGAATTGCTGTTAACCCGGAACGAGTTCAGGCTATTCTTGACTGGACTCCCCCGAAGAACGTCAAGCAAGTGAGAAGTTTTCTTGGCCTTGCAAGCTATTGCCGTCGGTTTGTTGAGAACTTTTCCAAGATTGCTAAGCCGTTGACTGATCTGCTTCACAAGGGCGTTAAGTTTGAGTGGACAGAAAAATGTCAGGAAAGTTTCCAGACACTCAAAGACAAGCTAACATCTGCCCCAGTACTATCTCCTCCGGATACCCGCAAAGACTTTGTGATTTATTGTGACGCATCCTGTGAAGGATTAGGCTGTGTCCTAATGCAAGAGCGTAAGGTGATTGCTTACGGCTCTCGTCAGTTGCGCCCACATGAAGAAAATTATCCGGTACATGATCTAGAACTAGCAGCTGTCATCTATGCACTACAGTTGTGGCGACATTACCTCCTCGGTAATCGTTGCGAGATATACACGGATCATAAAAGTCTGAAGTACTTGTTCACTCAGCCATCTCTAAACCTCCGTCAGCAAAGATGGATGGAGGCCATTGCGGACTATGATTTGGGTATTTCCTATACCCCTGGCAAGGCTAACGTGATGGCTGATGCCTTAAGCCGCAAGTCCTATTGCGACAACCTCATGGTTAGGCGAGCTCAACCTCGTCTTTTTGAAGAACTGCGCAAGCTGAATCTCTGTATTGTCCCACAGGGTTCTCTTAATAACCTTGTGATACAACCAGATCTCGAGAAAGCTGTTAAGAATGCGCAAGCTAAAGATGCTGAAGTTGATCTGATGAAGAAGGATCTTCACCTTGAAAAGTACAGGGATTTCTCGCTATCAGAAGATGGAACCTTGTACTTCAGAGACCGCATTGTCGTACCTCGCTTCGAGCTTATGACTAACAAGGTCATGAAGGAGGCACATGATACTCCGCTGTCTACTCATCCGGGTAGCACCAAGATGTATTGTGATCTTCGTCAAAGGTATTGGTGGTCTAAAATGAAGTAGGACATTGCTCGTTATGTTGCTGAATGTGATGTGTGTCGTCGCGTTAAAGCAGAACATCAGAAGCCTGCTGGAATTCTTCAACCGTTACCTATTCCTTTATGGAAATGGGATAAAGTGCAAATGGATTTCATTACTGGACTTCCCAGGTCACAGAAGGGCCACGATGCTATTCTTGTCGTCGTCGACCAACTCTCTAAGGTTGCACACTTTCTGCCTGTCAAAGAGACTATCACTGCTAGTCAGTTAGCAGAATTATATATCTCCAGAATTGTTTCACTCCACGGTATTCCGAAGGAGATTAGTTCGGACCGTGGCGGCCTTTTCACTTCCAAGTTCTGGGAAAGTTTCCAAGAAGCTATGGGAACTCATATTACCTGGAGTTCAGCTTATCATCCCCAATCCCAAGGCCAAGTCGAGCGAGTTAATCAAGTGCTTGAAGACATGCTGCGATCTTGTGTTATTTCTTTCGGCAAGAAGTGGGAAGAATCTCTTCCGTATGCCGAGTTCTCTTATAACAACAGCTATCAAGCCAGCTTAAAAATGGCTCCCTTTGAAGTACTCTATGGACGTAAGTGTCGAGCCCCTCTGAATTGGTCAGAAACTGGGGAACGACCGCTCGTGGGTCCGGATATTATTCAACACGCCGAAGAGCAAGTTCGTATTGTTCGAGAAAATCTCAAGGCGGCTCAGGACCGCCAGAAGAGCAACTACGATCGCAAACGATGGGGTTTGACTTATCAACCTGGTGATCAAGCTTATCTGCGAGTCACCCCTATGAAGGGCACACACCGTTTTGGAATCAAGGGCAAGTTAGCTCCACGCTACATTGGTCCTTTCCGCATAATTGCAAGACGTGGTCAGGTGGCGTATAAATTGGAGTTGCCGCCGCAATTCTCTCATATCCACGACGTCTTCCATGTGTCGCAACTTCGTCAATGCTTCAAGGAATCTCCGCACCGAGCTGTGGATCACGAGATGCTCGAATTGCAAGATGATCTATCTTATAAGGAGCATCCGATCCGCATCCTCGATGAATCTAAACGTCGAACCCGGCAGAAGGTTACCAAGTTCCTCAAAGTGCAGTGGTCAAATCATACTGAAGATGAAGCCACTTGGGAACGCGAGGATAATCTTCGTGCGGAATACCCCGATCTTTTCCCTTCTACCTCTTAATTCTCGGGACGAGAATTTCTTTTAGAGGAGGAGAGTTGTAACACCCCTGTACTGATGAGCTACAGTAACCCCTGGGGTTAAGCTAATTGCTTTTGCTAAACAGTGCATGATCATCTTTACTTCTTTCTCATTTCAAATTCCGGTCGAATTCTAATTTAAATACTAAGTGAATTCCGAAAGTTCACAAACATGAAAACTAAAATGTCGGTCATGTGACAAATATTCACTTCTTAATATTGGTGGTGAACCAACATTTTTGCAAAGTGTTTAAATACCCTAAACTAAATAAAAACAGTGGCTAAGATAACAATTTAATTGCTTTTTAAATTATAAAATATTTAACTAACTTATTTTGGGTCCAAACCAGGTTTGGCAGTGGCCTATCTTAATGATACTAATTTAGGTGCTGGAATTATATTTTTATAAAACTAAAATAATATGAAAAGTAATTAGAAACAGAAAAGATTAAAAGGTAAAAAAAAGAAGGAGAAAGACCCCTCTAGCTCCCCTTGGGCCTCGGCCCACGCCCAGCTGGCCGCAACCAGCCAGGCCGGCCCAACCGCCTCTCCATAACCCCCTGGCACCCCAAACCCTAGTCCATCGCCCCCATTCCCCCCCACTACCCCGATCCCTCTCTCCCTCTGCCCCGATCCAGATCGGATCGGGCTGGAGGCCGGCGCCGCTGCGCCTGTCGCCGTCGACCGCCGCCCGACGCCACCTCGCCCTCACGTCGCCACGCCGCCTCCTCGTCCTCCTCCCCACCGGCCGACCTCAAGCCTCGCCGCCCCCCTTCTCACGACGAACGTGAGCACCGCCCCGTGCTCCCTCTCTGCTCCCCCCCACCCGTGGTCATCGCGCTCCGCCGGGCCCCAGGCCACTGGACCCGCGCGCTCGCCGCGCCTCGTCCGCGCACCGCACCGCGCAAGCCCGCGCCTGCTCGCCCGTGCCCGCGCGCCCGCTGCTCCTGCGCGTCGCCGCCCTGCTCCGCCGCGCCCGCTGGCCCGCGCGTCGCCACCAGCCGTCCCTGCCACCCTGCGCCTCCCCTGGCGCGGCGACGACGGGCGCCGCTCGCGCCGCTGCCCGTCGTCGTCGCCGCGCCACGCCCCGCTTGGCCTCGCCTCTGTACGCGCGCGCGTGTGCGTTGGCCCGGACGTGTCCGGCCACCCGAACGGGCACAGCCTGGACATGTCCGGCTATGCCGCTGACCACTGGGGCCCACGCCCCTGTTAAATAATAATAAAAAAAGAATAAAATAAATAGATAATAATAAAGTTAATTACGTAATTAATTATCTTAATTAATCTGGTTTAATTAAACTAATTGAACTTAGTTAAACTAATCACCTAATTAGGAATAATCAGTTCTGTCTAATTAACCTGTGACGTCATGCTGATGTCATGCTGACGTCGGCAAGCACTGTTTCGGATAATTCTAATTTAATTAATTAAATAATTCCAGAATTTGTTTAAATTTTTGAAATTTAATATAAAATAAACCGTAACTCGGATTAAAAAACTTTGTACATGAAAGTTGCTCAGAACGACGAGACGAATCCGAATACGCGGTCCGTTCGTCCGTCACACGTCCCTAACTATCCGAACATGGAACCGTTCCCCTCCGGTCATCTGTCCGACATTTGTCCGGAACCGGGAATACTTTCCCGGATGAATCCCCCCTTCGCCAGTATCACCCGGCACTGCGTCAGATCACCTCTGTCATCGCGTATTGCCATGTTATGCTTTGTGCTGCACTTGTTCGCTGTGTATTTATATTGTTTCCTCCCCCTCTTCTCTCTCGTTAGACCCCGACGTCGTCCCCGAGACCGACACAGCTCCGGAGACCGAAGACACCATTGACGACCATGCCCTTGCCGCCGAGCAACCAGGCAAGCCCCCCTTTGATCATCCCGATATCGCCCATTCTAATTTCTCATGCTTGCATTAGAATTGCTGCTGCTACTGCTTTACCTATTCTGATGCATAGCATGTTTATTGTAACCTGCTGTTGATAATTACCTGCATAACCTAGACTGCTTAGTTTAGGCTGGGTAGAGACCTATCAGTGACCCCACTTATCCCGATTGCCCCGCTGGATTATCCGAAGACCCGATCAACGGGATTGAAGACCAGGCCTCGACACCGCACATCACCCCCCCCCCTTAGTTGTAACGACACTGCAGCGTGACGGGTTGCCTGTATGGTGCCCGAGTGATGAATACGAGGCGCGGCCGGGCATTCATGGCCCTTGCCGCAAGTCCTCGAGACGGGGCGATGGGGTCACATCTTTCATGAGTCTCTGCTCGTTACCGCAAGCCCAAGGTACTAACGATTTGGATATTTGATCCGAGCAGGCCTCTGGCCTGATAGCACTAACCATCACCTGGGCATAGTATGGGCGTTCTGCATCGTGGCATCAGCCGAAAGTTCTGTCAGACGTCCAGTTCAGCATTGTGGCACGGTCGGATCGTACCGACCATCCGAGGCGGTACTGGTATCCACCCTGCACACAATGACCCGGAGTGCACAGGGCGATGGCCCAAGACCCCTGAGTGCTTAGGATGTAGACCGGCGGGGACCTCTCTGCTGAGCTGTAGGTAGGGCTGCAATGTATCGTTTGGCCGAGGCCGGGCATGACCCAGGAAAGTGTGTCCGGCCGGAGTTAATCGAGCGTGTTGGGTAAGTTGGTGCACCCCTGCAGGGAAGAACACATCTATCGATAGCCGGTCCTACGGTAAAGGACACTCGGAGTTGTATCACGATCGACACAACTAGAACGTGAGATGATACCTGGATATATGGCTCTGGGGTTGCTTCTCGCAGGGAGTCGAGAAGGGATCTCCGGACGAGGTTGATGACTTTATGGCTCTGGGATTGCTTTCTCACAGGGAGTCGAGAAAGGATCTCTGGGTGAGGTTGATACATTACTACTCCCTCCGTCCCAAAATAAGTGTCTTTGATTTAGTACAAAGTTGTACTAAATTAAAGACACTTATTTTGGGACGGAGGGAGTACTACTTTATATGGTACTAATCTACACTCTTCTAATGCTGCAAGACCTCTGAAGATGCTAGTCTTTGATAGGACTAGGCCTCCTCTCTATTCTGGCATTTCTGCAGCCCAGTCCACATATACAGTCTTCCTTTGATAATGTTGCATATGTAGTGTAGATCCTTGCTTGCTGAGTACTTCTGAGTACTCACGGTTGCTTTGTTTTCCTTTTCTCCCCATATCAGTTTGTCGTGACCAAGATGATGGAGCCCCTGAGACAACTGTCCCCGCCGACGATCGCTACTACTACCCCGAGGGTGGATACTACTACGAGTTGACTGACGACCGGGAGTAGGATCGGAGGGTCCCAGGCAGGAGGCCTACGCCTTTCGATCATAGTGTTTTCTTTTGCCCCGCCTTTCTAAAGGCCTTTCTGTTTCTCTTTTAATATCTGTACTCAGATATCTGATGCTTCCGCTGATGCTTGTTCGCAAGCTTATGTATTCGAGCCCTCGAGGCCCCTGGCTTGTAATATAAAGCTTGTATGACTTTATTTATGTTTTAGAGTTGTGCTGTGATATCTTCCCGTGAGTCCTTAGGCTTGATCGTGTGCATTTGCGTGTATGATTAGTGCACGATTGAGCCGGGGGTGTCACAAGTAACTCCTGTGCTCTGGTGTCTACTGCATAAGGGTTCACCACCTCTTGTATCCAGACTGGCTGAGCAGTAGAGACTGCTTGAACAACAAAAACATGTCCAACTCGAGACAAGGCATCAGCTGCTTTGTTTTCTGAGCCCTTTTTATACTGGAATTTGAATTGTAATCCAGCTAGCTTTGCCATGGCCTTTTTCTGCAAGTCAGTGTGGAGCACTTGATCTTCCAAGTTGCATAAACTTTTGTGATCTGTTTTGATCACAAATGGCCCTCTGCTGAGGTAAGATCTCCACTTATCCACTGCCATCATTACTGCCATGAATTCTTTCTCATAAGTTGGTAGCTTCTGGTTGTTGACTCCTAGAGCTTTGCTGTAGTATGCCACTGGATGGCCTTCCTGAGTGAGAACAGCACCAATCCCAGTGTCACAGGCATCTGTTTCTACTACAAATGATTTAGAGAAGTCAGGTAGTGCTAGTACAGGTGTGGAAGACATAGCTGTTTTGAGCTTTTCAAAGGCCAGTTGAGCTGTAGGTGTCCATTGGAAATTCTTTAACTGCAATAGGGATGTCAAAGGTTTGGCTAGAATGCCATACTGGGGGACAAACTTCCTGTAGTAGCCAGTTAACCCCAGAAACCCCCTCAATTCAGTAAAGGAAGTAGGTTGAGGCCACTGTTCCATGGCTTTAGTCTTCTCAGGATCGGTGGTCACACCCTTGTCAGAAATCACATGTCCCAAGTAGCTGATTTCCTGAGTGGCAAAGCAACACTTGCTCATCTTTGCATAAAGCTGATTTGTTCTTAAAGTTTGTAAGACTTGTCTCAAATGTTCCACATGATCTTCCAGTGTTTCACTAAATATTAAAATATCATCCATGAAAATCAGTGCAAATCTCCTTGCATACTTGCCAAAAATGAGATTCATCAGGCACTGAAATGTGGCAGGAGCATTTGTCAGACCAAAAGGCATCACTCTGAACTGATATTGTCCATGATGTGTTTTAAATGCAGTCTTCTCCTCATCTGACTCCACCATTCTGATCTGATGGTAGCCAGATCGTAGGTCCAGTTTGGAAAACCATTTTGCCCCAGCTAGCTCATCCAGCAATTCATCAACTACGGGCATAGGAAACTTGTTTTTCACAGTTAATGCATTCAGCCTTCTGTAGTCCACACAGAATCTCCATGTCCCATCTTTTTTTCTCACAAGCAGGACAGGAGAAGCAAAGGGTGACATACTTGGTTTAATTAAGCCAGAAGCTAGCATCTCATTGATTTGTCTTTCAATCTCATCCTTTTGTTGAGGATTATATCTATAGGGTCTGACATTGACTGGTGTACTGTCAGGAAGCAGAGAGATGGCATGATCAAATGCCCTGTGGGGTGGTAACTGTTGACGGTCTTCAAATACATCAGCAAAGTCAGCTAGGGTTTTATGAATGCACTCTGGTAGCTCTGAATTTTCAGTGTGTAATGCTGGTGACAGCACTGCAGTAGCCCATATGTCATTACCTTTCTGCCATTTGAGCATTTGTTCCATGGAGATAGGTTTAATTTCAGTTTGTTGTTTCTCCACCACCCCTTGTAACTTGATCTGTTGCCCTTGTTTCTCAAACTGTAACCATTTTTCTTCCCAGTGGCAAGTCATGGCTCCCCACTTAGCCAGCCAGTCCATTCCTAAGATTCCATCATAGCCACCAAGGTCCAGTACTTTCATGTCTGAGGTGAAGGTGTGACCACTGATCCACCATTGAAGACCTGACATCTCAGTGTCACATTGCAATTGTTCTCCATTTGCCACTTTAACTTGTAAAGGTTTATGGAGAGCAGTTGCTTTGTGTTTCAACTTGTCTGCTAGTTGCCTGTCAATGAATGCATGAGAACTACCAGAATCTACTAACAGCAACATGACTTTGTTTTCCACTAAGGCTCTAAGTCTGATGGTTTTTGGATTCTCAGAACCAGCTATAGCATTAATAGACAAGTAGGCTGCTACTTCCTCTACAGCTTCTTCAGCAGAAATGGCATTGAGGATTTCATCGGATAACTGCCCCTCAATTTCTTGCGCTTGCAGTGCCTTGAGTTGTAGAGGTGGTTTATTGGCGCACACATGACCTTGTGCGTATTTCTCCCCACAGCTGTAACACAATCCATTTGCTCTCCTGAATTCCTTCAGTTGTTTTGCACGCCACAACTCTCCTGCAGCAAACTGAGGTCGAGAAGTTTGGTCCTGCCGAGGTGCAGAGTATTTGGTGTTGCTGAACTGCTTCTGAACTTTGCTTGTCTGAAGTTTTTGGCGTTCCAGCACTGCCTCATGTACCAGTGCATATTCTGCTGCCATTAAGACAGTGGAGGGTAACTGCAGCTCCACTGCAGACCGGATTTCTTCCTTCAGTCCTAGCATGAATTGGGTGACCAACATAGTTTCACTGAGAGCTGCATCATACAGTTTCACTTGATAGACCAACTGATTAAACAACGTACGGTACTGTTGTACTGTATCTTCCTGTCTCAGGAGCAGTAACTCACGGAGGCAATTGCGGTGGACGTTGACAACGAATTCCTGCAGAATTGCCTTTCTGAATCGTGGCCAATCTGCACAAGCGTCAGTATGCTTGCACGCCTGATACCAGTGGCCCGCATTGCCTTGCAGATGCAGAGAGGCTGACATAAGCTTGAATCCGTCCGGGATCTGATAGAGCTGGAAATATACCTCACAATTGTCCAGTCACCTGCGCACCCCAGCTCCATCGAAACGAGGAAATTCCATTTTGGGCATCCACGGCCGCTTGGAGCTCTGCTCTTCAGGAGGGCGTGGAGAAGGAGGTGCTCTGCCTGGATCGAATGGTCGGTGAATTGGTGGTGGAATTTGAGCGCACGACCCTGCTTGAGCGGCCGTCGGGGACGCGGCCAAACACCCAGGCTGCGCCAGCCAATCCAGATCCGTGTCCTGTGTACTGTGTGACTCCTTAATCACACGCGCCACCTGAACCTGCTCGTGATGGATCTCCCCAATTGAAGTGACCGAGAGGTCCACCTTGGTTTGTACCTGATCCAGGCGTTGTACCTGCTCGGAAAACTTCGCGTCGAGGTCGTCGAGCCGTGCGCTGATCTCCTCGATGCGCGGCACCTTCTCCCCAATCGCCTTGAGGGCTATCAGCTCCTGAAGCACGCGTTCCTCAAACATCGACATGGCCTCCACCAAGTATCTCGTCTGCGCGCTTGGCTTGAACGGAGCCGTCGTCACCCTCTCTGAACCAGACCCACGCCGATCTCGGATTTACAGGCGGCCACCGGAGCAGCCGCACAACCGATCGATCGATGTTACGGTCCGATCTCAAGGAAGCGGGGAACAACGGATCGACAAGGCAATCTGATACCAACTATCGTGTCCTTGCCTGAGGGGAAACCCTAGGATTGGGGACGGGAGAGTAGGTAGCGGCTTGGAGAAGAAGAAGCTCAGAAGGAGGAGAAGCAGGACACGAAAAGAGGGGAGGAAAGACTATTCCATTTCAGATATTTCTTAATCGATGTCGACTGCTACAGTAAGGTGAGCTTATATAACGCTCCAGACCCACACACACTACCACTACACTCACGCGGCCCATGGCCCAATTACATGACCCAGCCCACAACTCGAATTCGAATCAATCACCGTTGCTTGCCGCCTTCTGTGATCGTTGGGTACTCGACTCTCTGTCGCCTGACAGAGTAGGGGCGATGACACTCAACCGTCGGACCCCTCGTCCAACGGCCCCGAAACACAATGCAGGTCGGAGGAGGAGACGAGGAGACCATACCGAGTCATGTCGCCGGCGAGAGGGCGAGGCGCGTGGAGATCGTCGGCCCAGTCGCTGCGGCGGCAGAAGACGGAGGCGCGGCAGGCGTCGCTTGCTTCGTCAGGAAGGAAGGATGCTTCGGGAGACACTCACTTCGCTCTCTCCAGATTTGCGCCACGGCCAGCCAAGCACAAATCTTAAAGCAGGCCCACCAGATCGGCTCGGGGCGCGCGGTCGGTCTCGTACGGTCTGGTCCGGTCGGGCTCGGGTCCGCACCGCACCCTTCCGGCCCCGGGTAAAAACCCTAGCTCGGGCTCCAGGCCGGGGGAAGCGAAGTGGGGGAAAGAAGAGCCGATAAAGAAGAGGATGACGACGACGGAGACGGCGACGGCGGCGGCGAGGGAGCCGCGCGAGGCGTCCCGGCGGGAGGGCCGCGACTCGCACGGCAGGCGCCCGCACTCCTCGTCCAGGTCTCGCCGGGACGACCCCAGGTAAGCCCAGACCAATCCACCGCAACCCCCGTCGTCTCCCCCGATCCGTCTCGCTAGAATTTTTCAGATTAGTAACCAGTTCCTTGCGCTCGCGATTCCGATCGGCGCATCGTGCTCGCGTGGCAATGCGATTCGCGCCCGTGCTGACCCCATTCCGGAACTCGTTTTTGGTAGCCCGAGGAGGCGGAGAGACGACAGGAGGCATGAATCCGACAGGAGCCAGCACAGGCGTCGGGCCGATGATGCGGGCGACCGTGATGAGAGGAGGGACAGGCACTTGCAGGACGCGAAGGCGCGGAGCGACGGTCCTGATCCGGGGCGCGGGGAGGGGAAGCCGCCGCCGGGCGACGCGAAGGAGGACCCTCCCGCGAGGCACGAGAGGTCTCCCAGGGGAACCAAGCGGTTCTCCGAGACGAGAGAGGCATGGCGGCCTAGATCTTCTTTCTTTCAGGTTCTTGTCTTCTATACACATGTGCAGAAAGGGATTGTTGTCAATGGGTTATGTTCTTTGCTCTCAGTGGTTTGATAGCTGTTAGCTTAATAGCCAGTAGAGGGTTGCGGCATGAATGTTTACGTCTGCTGGAGCAGTAACTGCCAATTCTTGTGCCAGTTCCGTTATGAAATGTCTATCTTTAATGCTATCTAGGAAGTATAAACTAGCAAGAGGGCTAATTGTCTTAAATTACACCTCATCAGCTCATTTTGTTCTATATATATATTTGTTCACGCATATTGATATATATGTTACTTCCTTACATGTTGGGTTGCAAACTTTCAACTATTTCAGTATGTAGTGATGTAACATTGTCCTATTCCAATGGTATAGTTTCCTCTCTAGAAGTCGAGTGTATAGAATTATGTAGTAATATAACTTGTACCTCCTTATTATGCACTTCCTCCATCTGCAGATATAAGTCGTAATTTTGTTTTCTGCGGTCCACAAGACCACAATGCAAGATTTATACTATGTGTTCTGTTATATTATAATATAGGTAATTGTTTGTGCTAGTATTTTGCAAGAGAAAGCCAATACTGAAATTTTCATGTATGTATTCACATATACTGATGGTCAAACTTTTGAACGTTGATCATGGATCCCATGGCACCTGTATATTTAGAGACGGAGGGAGTACTATTTTACTCATTTTAGTGGCTTTCTGATTCAATTTGGTTGAGCCTATATTGTAGTTTACAAAGATGTTCTAGAGTCTAGATGCTCTCCCATAACGTTTTTTTATTTAAATCAAATTATGCTTATTCATTTTTCATTTTTGTAAGAGTCCAGTTGTATTAAAACACATATACTTCGGTGATCTACCTTGTACAACACATGGATGCTGAGCAAAGACTGTGTTTTCTTTTACATTGGTATTCATGTTCATGTTAATTGCTTGTACTGTTACGGAACTAGTTGTGGTCAGAATGTTGGGTTGTTGCTAAAGAATATCTCTCTGTTGTCAGGTCATCGTGCATAAGTGCTATATTTCTGGTGATTTAGTGGTAGTTCTCTTGTGACACATACCTTCAAATGTCCACTTTATTAACAACATTAGGCTACTTGTACTTGTATGTACAGCATGATGAGCGTGAACGTGCTGCGCAAGGTGGTCGACGCTATGGTCGCCAAGGTAGTGGGGAGCTGTCTTATTAGTTCTTACTTTCTGCACTACTTTATCTTTCCATCCCTTTGCTTAGGGTATTTTTTGTTTTTCATTTTAAAGATTATGGAAGACAAAGGGATCAAAATGAGCATGTCGATGATAGAGATAGACACAAGTCTGAGGGACATGGTTTGCAGGAAAAGGTTGGGCAGGCTCAACAACAGAGTGATGTTGATTCTACATGGAAGCACGATGGGTATTTCAAGTTGCAGGAAGACGCTCCGGTTGCCAAAAGGAGGCCAGGATTTAAGGAGATGAGAATGCCACTGGAGGGGCAAGAATCAGCTCGAGCCGTTACAGAACCGAATTCAAGATCACGTATACCTGATCAACCTGGGCTGACCTCTGGAATGGGAGAAGAAAGGAGAAACTACCATTCACGGGAATTCATAAGGCCTGATGATCGAGATACCAGGAGAGGATTTTCTGATTACAGGAGTGCTGGTCAGAGAAATGGCTATGATCCAAGAGGGCGTTTTGCTGGCAGAGGGGGAAGGGGCAGAGACAGGTTTGACTACCAGTATGGTGGAAGAAGCAACATGCACGAGGAGGGCGGTGATCATCAGACAGAAAAATGGAAGCATGACCTTTACGATGAGACTAACAGTAACCCAGCTCCGATGACTGAAGAAGAGCAGATTGCAAAAGTCGAAGCACTGTTGGCGCTGTAGTTACCGTTTTTGTTGTTGCCTGGAGTTATTTGCGATGGGTAAATGATAGTTATCTTTCCTCATTGTTGTCTGGACTCTGGAGCTGTTTGGGATGGCTCGATGGTCATGTACTTGGTCTCATTGTTATTGAATCTAACTATATGGCGCTCTGCTGGAATTTGGTGTCTTATCTACGAATTTTCATTTACATGATGTTTTCTTATCCCCTTTGAAGTGAAGCGTCTGTACTAAATAGTATCATCAGTCCACTTTATGTAGAACTCATGGAACTCTTCATTTGGATTGAAAATGTTCTTTTCTTCCCTTTGGTGTGAAAGTGTTTGTAACAAACATTATCGGTCCGTGTCGGATCCACTTAACAAGTATGCTCTTTAACATGTTAAATTCCTATTGAATTTGTATCTGTCCATTATCTTAAGGTATTATTCTATTTGTCCAACACATTCCTACTACTGGTTGATGATCACCTAGTATACTCTACCAGTTTAGCTTGGTTTGATAAATAGCCTGCTCCGTTCGATGGAAAATTACCTAGTACTTTACCAGTTTAGCTTGGTTTGATGATCACCTAGTATACTCGGTTCTTTTTTGGCGTGCGCCTCGATGCATGGCTAAAATTATGCCTTGCGCCTCAAACTGAGAGGGCAACGCACCAAGTTATAACGCAACATTCTAAGAGCACCAAGTTATAACGCAACACTCCAACAGCTTGGTAGGGAAATGAGAGTTCGAAGGATACGAGACATAACCAATGGGAAATATAATTAAGGTCAAATCTCACGTATCTCTTCCGTGCCTCCTCTTAATTCATCTAGGGTGAGATTTCCTCTCAAGTTCCCACTGCTAATTTGCAACACATACACTAAATATAGGATTGAAACTAGTAATCAAATTTCCAAACCTAGTGCCCCAACAAACTCCCTTCTATACTCTCATTCCCTTTCTCCAAAGTAGCCAAACACGCTAAGTGATACGCACCGAGGGAAGTTCGTCGCTGGACTCACCACCTCTGTATTTACCGGTTTGCTCCATGCTACGTTACTTCTATTTCCACCACGCCACAAGCTTGTGACCTCCCCCCTTGATTGCGATGGGACGGAGATGTTGGGCCGCTCATTGTCGAAGACGCCATGTTTCGCTACTTTTAAATTCGCCACATCGGGAGTAGGATAACAAAATAGGTGCTCTTTTGGTTGGCGTTGGGAGGTGGGCCTTGCCTTGATTGTGCCGAGTAGATTGCCAATGTTGGGCCGTTCCTTATCGAAAACGACACATTACACTACTTCTAAATCCACCACGCGCGGGAGCATGATAACCGAAGACGCTCTTTCGTGTTGTGTCGGGGGAGGGGCCTCCGCCTTGATTGTGTCGAGTAGGCTGATGATGTTGGGTCTCGTCGTCGAAAACGCTATGTTTTGCTACTTCTAAATCCACCACACCTCAGGCACGATAACCGAAAGAGGTGCCCTTCCACGGGCCATCGGGGGGAGGAGAGCCTTTCTCGTTATCATATCATGAACTCGAAGGTAGAGCAAAAGTAAAGCTACTTCCTCCCATCCGCAACAATTAATATGGATTGCAGGGAGTATAATATTTTATTACTAGTATATCTTAAACTTGACGCTACTGCTTGCATATAGATCTCATCCTTAATTTGAAAAACCTAAATCTCATCCTTAATTTCTGGCTCCCAAATTAATCATTACCTGGCTGGTCCGTTTCATTTCTGCAAGCAACTCCCACTCAAAACCCCCACAAACCCACACATTGCTTCACCCCCTCCCTTCCCCTTCTCCCTCCCCACCCCCTCCCGCTCCGCTCCCGATTCCCAATGGCGTCATCGTCCTCGTCGCCGCCGGCGCGCCGCTCCGTGTTCGACGCCGCCTACATCCGCGCGGAGTTCGACGCCGCCGGCATCTCCCCCACCTTCATCCCTACCATCTGGAAGTACGCCTTTCTGACCCCTAGAACCCTACTCGCACGCCGCGCCCCATCTCCGTTCCCCCCTTGTTTTGAGCGGTGATGCTCACTCCGTGTCGGCGTGTTCAGGTACGTGCTGCAGAACCCTAGGTGCAGCGACCTCGACGGCGTCCCTTCGCTCTCGGCGGCCGCGTACGCGCTCCTGCGGAACAAGTTCCGGCCGACAACGTCGGCCCTCACCGCCGCCGCCGAATCCAAGGACCGCACCACCACCAAGTTGCTCATCCGTCTCCAGGTGACTGCTTAACTGCTCGCGTCAGATCAATTTTTGGGGATGTGGTGATGAAGGTGCAACGGTTTGGTCTTGTAAGCCTTTTTAGGTCTTGTATAAGCTTTTTAGGACCTGATGATTGTTTTGGGATTCACATCGTTTCACCCTTCCTGATTGTTTCCCTGCACATTTGCATGACATTGCATCATTGTAGTTTTTACTATGCAAGTATCCAGTGGCGGAGCTTGAGCAAGAATTAAGAGGGGGCTAAATGAGTCTTACAGTGAGTTGAGAGCTAATTTAGGATATTGTGTCAATGTTCACGCTTTTCTAAGTCGGTAATGTTATAGTTTCCCTTGTTATCCTAATCCTAGTCCCTACATATGAGAGATTGACTTAGTGCTGCTTTTGTTGTTTGCAGTCCTACCCTGGTTGTGGACCTTTAAGGACAATTCACTGTGTCTCCCCTTATGATCCCAGCACCTTTCTGGTTTATAGCTTTTGTGTTTCGTTTTTGCAAAAAAAATCGTCCCTTTTGATTCTACTACGTTAGATATTGATAAACATGCATAATTTAATGGGACCATTATTGAATTGCCGCTTGAGAACATTTTATGGATCAAGCCTCACCATGAGCTTCTCCAGTGAACTATGCATAAGTCCTGGATCATAGCGTGTAGAAGGGCCTATTGAAGTACTTTGCTGTCTAATGTGACCTACACTAATAAATATCTAAATTATCTCAGACTCATTGCATGTGTGGTGTTTATGGGTTACTAATCAAAATGTATCGGTACTTGTCTATGAACTTCATTCCAATTCTGGTCAAAGAACTATGCTGTTTGATTCAAGTGCAAGCAAGCATCAGCCACTTGTATGAATGTTGTGGAGGAAATTGATGTACAAATTGTTATATGTACCTTCAGTAGCAATATGTTAGCAGTTTTCTTGCTCTCTAGATATGCCGCCTGCCCAGGTGATCATGATAATTGTAGTGAACTGGGATTTATGAGGTTATATACCAATAGGTGGCAGGGCAGTATGGCTAATTCGGGAGGGGTTATAACTATATTGGGGATTGAGAGGATGAAGTAGATGGGAGATATGTTGTAATATTCTTACTTGATAAAAATGGATGCGCCAAGGCTCTTTACTTCTTTAGATAGAGCTGGCCCTAACAAATTGATTCTAAACAAATCTCATATCTAAGGAAATATCTTACTCCCTCCGTCCCAAAATTCTTGTCTTAGATTTGTCTAGATACGGATGTATCTAACACGTTAGATACATCCGTATCTAGACAAATCTAAGACAAGAATTTTGGGACGGAGGGAGTATCTATAATTGATTTAAGGCCAGGCTAAGATGTATCACACCTCTTAATTGGCTTAAGGCCCAAGCTAAGTGATGTCTTACCTCTAATTGACTACCCCTAGTCTAAATGCTACTATTCCTAACTTTAAGATAACTGTAATTATATCCCTTAATTGGAGACAGCTAGGGCCGGCTGGGTCTAGTGTGTGGGTGACCCATCCACATGACAATAATACACTTGATCCAAAGCTTGGATGCTTCAAGTTGTGTTGGACTTATGACATCGTGTGCTGTATGTATTAGTTTTATAGTTTCCTAACAATCTGAATTTTACACAACCACATCTTAAACTCTGTAATGCCACTCAGTACCATTTCATTTCATCATCACTGCCAATTTGACTTGATTTGGTTGCTTGCATGTGAATCACCTCTCCTTTTGTTATCGTTGTTGTCAGATACTTTTGCTTGTTTCCATTTGGTGGCATAATTATTTTTTACTTGTTAGCTTGTTCTAACTTCTAATACCAAAGGTATTGGATTAATCACACTTTTTTTTTGGCTCTAGAATGGGGAATCTGTAGAAGCAGTGATCATGCGGTATGATTCACGACTGGGGAAGTATGATGGGAAGACACGCCCTGGAGGAGTGCGTTCAACCCTGTGTGTATCATCACAGGTAGATATATTTTCCTTTCATATTGAACGACCAGTGCTTTAGTAAGACCTAAAGACTTGTTTCTAATGGCGTAAATTGTTTAGGTAGTATTGCTTCTGTGGACCTGTTGGTAACCTTTTGTGCGGCAGCATACTATGATCATTGTTAAGCTTGCGACTCACTTTGCTCTATAATATAACACAGGTTGGGTGCAAGATGGGCTGTAGATTCTGTGCTACCGGAACAATGGGATTCAAAAGCAACCTTTCCTCTGGAGAAATTGTTGAGCAGCTGGTCCATGCAACCCGTTATTCTCAAATTCGAAACATTGTTTTCATGGTAATTTTAATTCTTATGTGTTACAAGTTTCCTGATATTTCTTTTCGAAAGAAAATCATGCCAACTGGAGTTTTTTCATCATCCTAACCTGATTCATTTGTGTTGTTTGGTTTTATTATTGATTTTTTTGTGTGTACTTTGCATGGTAATTTATGGTCAGAAAGTCAAAGCCATGGTGCATCTTTTTAGGTGTTGCCGTTGTATATTTGTTGTTGTTTCATGACCGATGTTTGTAAATTTTATGATTTTTATTGGCAAAATGTTGGCTGCTGTATGGGTTTGTTCTTGTACGAGGCTAGGCAGGATCACTGTGCTTCATGTTACATATACATGTGTTCATAAACATTCATGCAAGTTCAAATTATTGTATGGAAAACCATTTGTACTTGTATCAGTGAGTGCTTCCACTATCTTATCTATACAATGTGTCTTTATAGACAAACTACTGTGCCAATTGGGTTACTAGTGCTCATGTTATTAGTGTGAAAATTGGTAGATAATCTTATTGGATCTGATGTATGGTAAACAGTATTCTCTTGATGACTTTCAGCTTATGTACTCGCCTGCCGTATATGCAGGGAATGGGGGAGCCATTAAACAACTATACTGCTTTGGTTGAAGCAATCCAAGTCTTGACAGGATTTCCCTTTCAGATTTCACCCAAGAGAGTTACTGTATCTACTGTAAGCATACCTGCATAAGTAGCTCGTTTGCATGTTGAAATATCATTCTTGAGATGATTTTCCAATGACAATCTTATGTTAGTAGCTAACCTTATTGAACACTTATTAAAGTGACTTTCTGGATGAACTATCATTGCCCCTGTTTTGTCATAAACCACACACTGGAAAATTGCGTCAAAGATATAGTTGATAACTCTGCAATGATCACCAGCAAATAGTGCAGTGGGCATTGGATATTAGTAAGGATGTACTTGTCTGCTGAGTGGTCATCTTCTATTTCAGTGTTGTTAATTATTTTGCAGTCCAAATAATAATGTTGTTGGTTACCTGGATCATAAGAGAAGCATTTCCCTTTTTTACTCCACCTATTATTGAAGCTGCATCCAGTCTATACTCCATAAATGGATAAACCTGTATTGCAGTATACCTTTGTTCCTGTCCTTTTGTCTGGTGAAGACTTATGGATGTTGATAACTTGATATTAATTTGTGCTCTTGTGCTATGCATACTTTTATGGCTTGTGTACCGTATGGTTCATCATGGTGTAAGTATGCCCTGCTAATATTTAGTTGAACTATCAAGTTTTGTTTAGGATTAATGTAGCTAAAAAATTGATCATCATTTAGGATTGGACTTGGAGCAGCTGTTGTAAATCTTAGTGTGTATTGTAATATTATATGATGTACTGCAGGTTGGGATTATCCATTCGATCAACAAGTTCAACAATGATCTTCCAAATATAAATTTAGCTGTGTCATTGCATGCTCCTGACCAAGACATACGTTGTCATATAATGCCTGCTGCACGGGCCTTTCCTTTAGCAAAGCTAATGAATGCATTACAATCGTATCAAAACGCGAGGTAAGATTCTGCAAATGTCACGAGTTTGTCAATGCCAAAGTTTTAGAATGAGTAGTTTTAAGTATGAACGATCTCTCTTCCATGTTCCATTGCAGCAAGCAGACAATCTTCATTGAGTACATTATGCTTGATGGAGTGAACGATCAGGAGGAGCATGCCCACAAGCTTGGTAAACTACTTGAAAATTTTAAAGCGGTGAGATACGTTGTCTCTTATAACTATGTTTTTTTTCTTTCAAAACTGTTGTGAACCATCTGAAGTTCTGAACTGCATCTGATGTGAATGTGTGCTTCAAATCAGTTGTTTTTTCTTAGGCAGCTAGGACATAATGCCATGACCAGTTGAGCATAATTGAATTTTCAAGTGTATTGTTCATCTTCATTGATGGCCGCATGTTGAAACCAATCATCACTCTGTTCTCCTAATCACGGACAGGTTGTTAACCTGATACCATTCAATCCAATTGGCTCAGCAAGCACTTTCAAGACAAGCAGTGACCAGAGCATTAAGAAGTTTCAGAAGGTCCTGAGAGGCATCTACAGCATCAGATGCACCGTTCGCCAGGAGATGGGTCAAGACATAGCCGGTGCCTGTGGGCAGTTGGTGGTTAGCCTGCCCGATGAAAGATCAGCTGGTGGTGCCACCCTTCTGTCAGATATCGAAGACCTCAGGATCTGAGCTCTGTCCTGCCTGTTGCTCGATATATCATCGAAAAGTCAAATTATTACCAGTCAGCGTCATGACTTGATATAGTAACTAGCACCATAGTTCCCAACCAAGCTTTTAAAATGCGGACCTGATTTTGGCCATCGCGTGTGTTTCCCTTCCAACTCGGGAAAACAATTTTGCTGCTGTTCGCACAAATGCCACTGACCTGGTTTTTGTGGGCAGCAACTGGAAAATGTTAGCAACTCTATCTAAGCCTTGTGATGGATATATAGTAGCACCGCAGTGCTAGCCTCGCCTTGGATGTTTTTACCTCGTGTCGAAGTTAGATGTATACCTGCAAGTTCTCATTTGGATCTCCTGCTGCTATTTTGATATTTGATCTGGTTGTATTGGGCTTGAGCTCTTCTTTGCTGCTTGTTTGTTTAATTGTGTCGGTGGGATTGTTGCCTGGTTGCTCAGACGTTATGGTGCTGCATGTGTGAGGAGCTGGCAATTGGTGGAGGGTCATGTGTAGTGTAGTGGCAAGACATGGTGAAGCACATGAGCTGTATTGCTCGTTTTCTTTCTGGCGTCTAGGAAATGTTTGTGTGTGTGTGTGTGTGTTTTGAAACAGGTCGTCTAGGAAATGTTTGTGTGTGCGTGTGTGTTTTGAAACGGGTCGTCTAGGAAATGTGGATGCTTGGTGGGAGCCTGGCGGGCTTACGAGTACTCCCTCCATCCCAAAATAAGTCTCGCCGATTTGGGATGGAGGGAGTATATTGGAAGGTTTTAATTTTTCATGTGCCTATTTTCAAGTTGCCTGAAAAACGATTTGGTGTAAAGTTGATTTTCGTGGAGAAGAAAAGGAGGCGAAGCAGAGCTCTGAGGTCGAAATGGGGCGACGTGGCTGGCCAGCCTCGCTAGAGTTGGGGATGACGTTGCTCGCCGCGACGGAGAAGGCGGGTAGCAGGATGAAGGTGGCAGGGCAGGGCAGCCGTTGGAATGATCTGACGGTTCAGCCAAATCGACTGAAGCTGAGCTCCCGGGCGACTTAGGGCATGTACAGTGATTGATAAAACAATTTTATTTTAAACCTTACATGTAAGTTAGAGATGACAATAAAAACATGTCTACAATGGGTTGTCTCTTAGTCTTATCTTCAATAACTAGCTATTCCATGAAATATGGTGAGATATATTTTGCTAAGAGATCATCTCTTAAATAAGAGAAGGCAAGTCTTTTCTTATGATTTATCTCTCCTTCACCTTAACATTTATCCTATGTGACACTCCTACGATAGCACCATTGTACATGCCTTTACAGATAGTCAGTCAGTCTTTTAATTACTCCCTCTATATCAAAATAAATTACGTTTTTGCGGTTCTTGTTCAACTGTTTGGCATAGGAGACTTGAGGCCGATAAAAACACTAGTAATTATGCCAACAAATCCTTTTTAGGGAAGGCCAATGGCTAGCTTTCTTAAAATTAAATCACACTTACATCATCCGCTAAGAATTTGACGATTAAACTCGGAGGCGAATCGAACCACTCTGAAGGTTGGTCCTCTCATACCCATTCAGCTAGCACATGCGCTACTATATTAGATTCCCTATTACAAAATTCGAAACAAGCCTTCTCGAAACCTACCAACTCACTATGACACGAAGATAAAATCAGTTTTGCCATCATTGAGTAGCCCTCGTCTTCCTTTAAAGTTTGGACAACTATGATATTATCCATACGGATCAGAATGTTGTTGCATCCCATCTTTGTTGCAAGTTTCAGTCCTTCAAGCAACGTCGCTGCTTCCACTGGAACCACGTCAGGAACATGCTCAATCACTGCCGTTTGAGGCAGCAAGAAACTGCCCCATGTGATCCCCTATTACAGCGCCGCAAGATCCTCTATAATCATGATCAGAAAATGAGGCATCCACGTTGATCAAAATTTGTCCGGCTAGGCCTTTGCTCCACTCGTTCAGTCTTGGAGTTGAAGTTGGGTTCCCGACAGCCCGCACATAGCCGAGCGGCCAGCGCCTGGACCTCTGGACTGGTTCGTCTTGAGGGCAGCACCTTTTCTTCTCTTACAACACATCTCCTCTACCACCATATATACCAGCAAGTGGTCGCTGCTATTTATGAGAATTGAACTGGTTCCATATAAAGGATTTGACAAGATGAGTCACTTAATAGGATCATCGAGTTCATGCCAACAAATCCTTTTTTTTAGGGAATGCCATCGTGGCTTGCTTTATTGATCAACTTAACACACTTACATCGTTCACAAGAGATTCATGAATGAAAGAAGGGGAGTCATCTATCCAGTTACAAGATAAATGATTCTCATAGCTATACTTAGCAATCTCATGCGCGACGCCATTGGCATTCCGAAGACAATGAGTAAACTGAACCGAACCTATCTCCACGACTAGATCAACACAATCTGCAAAGATTGCAGCTCCTTCATGCCACCAAGTATTTCCCCCTCCACAAGCTTCAACGACTTCCAAACAATCAGATTCTACCACAACTCTATTGTAGCCTAATGATACTGCCAGCTTTAGACCTTCCTTCATGGCCTGGGCTTCCATCATAGAAGCTGACGAGGCGTTTGGGAAAAAAGAGCAAGTGCCCCCAAGGAAATTCCCATACATATCTCTCAGAATTGCACCTGTCGAGCCAACTCCTTCGTCATTGTGATAAGAAGCATCCACATTTAGTTTAATATGATTAGAATCCGGCTTTTTCCATTTAGTTAAGCTTCCGTCCCCATCTCGCTAGCTTGATTTTGTAAAGTTTGTGCACAGTGCCAATATAGAAAGCTTCCAACTTGCCGCTGGCGGAATTCTCTCCTTATGCGTGACCGATCGCCTGATCCACCATAGGTACTAGGTAGCGATCGCCACAACTTCCACGATTTCTACTTGGGGTAAACCGAGATAGTGGCATGTAGATGAGTCCAGTAGCTCTTCCAGTATTGCAGACCCCGAACGATCAACCACACATGCATCCACAATCAGTTTATCTAGCTGTAACATTCTCCAGAGTTCCTGTGCTGGGGAGCAATCAAACAGAAGGTGCTTCAAGTCTTCTGCATATGTATGACAAATCGGGCACAAGCTGTCCGTCCCTATGTGTCGATTCCTCAACATTGATTTAACTGGAATAGCTCCATGTAGTACCTTCCATAGAAAAGTTTTAACTTTCCGCGGGACAGATAGTTTCCATACTTTCTTCCATATGGGGTTTGATCCTCTTGAAGATGATGCCATATATTGGTAGGAATTCCCAAATTGGTGTCTCCATTCAACATGGTAGGCTGATCTCACCGAGAACATTCCGTTTCTATTATAATGCCAAGCAACAAAATCATCAAACCCATTCAAGCTTAACGGGATGCTCAAAATTCTAGCTGCGTCGACATGTGTAAACAAAGACCGGATCAGATCTTCATCCCATTGTCCCAACTGTGGATCAATTAATTCAGACACCTTTGTAATAATAATATTTCCTCTTGGTGTCATTACCTTTCTGTCCGGGCTTGTAGGGACCCATGGGTCTCGCCATATATCAATGGAGTTGCCGTTTCCAACTCTCCAAATACATCCTCTTTTGAAAGTTTGGATACCCGCAAAAATACTTTGCCAAGTGAAAGATGACCCTTTTTTTGGTCCAGCTTCAAGGATACTTTGGTTTGGATAGTATTTTGCCTTCAGAATCGTAGCACATAATGATTCAGGGTTGCACAACAATCTCCAAACTTGCTTAGACAGCATTGCTAGGTTGAAAGAATGAAAATCGCGGTATCCCAGCCCCCCTAGGCTCTTTGGAAAACAAAGTTTTCACCACCCGAACCAGTGCATTTTCTTACCGTTTTCATCATCTCCCCACCAGTATTTAGCGATTACATTCGCCATGTCTTTGCAAACCCCTTTAGGGATTTTGAACACTGACATCGCATAAACAGGAATAGCCTGGGCCACAGCCTTTAATAAAGTTTCTTTCCCTGCAACTGACAAACACTTCTCTTTCCATCCACTAATCCTCTTTATAATTCTTTCAATTAGATGTTTGAAGCAGTCGCTTCTATCTAAACCAACAAGAGAAGGGAGTCCCAAATACTTGTCTGATAATGCTTCATTGTCAATATTCAGAAGGAGGCAAATATCTGTTCTCATATCAACATCGGTATTTGGCTTAAGAAAATGCTTGATTTAGCCACACTTACAACTTGGCCTGAGTTCTCACAATAGGTGTCCAGTACTTGCGTTCTTCATATCTGCCTTCATGAGAATCAAGGAATCGTCAGCAAATAAAATGTGTGAAACTGATGGTGCATTTCTACACACCTTGATACCATCGATACCACCAACTTCCTCTTCATGCATCAATAAACTAGACAAAGCTTCAGAACATAATAGAAACAAATAGGGAGATAATGGGTCCCCTTGCCCGAGACCTCTCGTTGGAGTAAACTCCTCTGTAACTTGTGAATTATACCAGATATTTTACAGAGGAAACACAATTCATAATAAGCTCAACCCATCTTTCATGAAATCCCAGCTTCAACATCATGTCTCGCCCTAATGGAAAAGATAGGCGCCCTTTCATTCTCAAGCCAAAAAGGAAAGAAAGAGAACAAGATTCGGTGCGTTATTCACGAAAGAAAAGAGCAATCTGGAGCGCACGATGCTGGGATCGCGAGATCGTGCGGCCACGAGGCTCCGGATAGCGGAAGCAGCCCCCTCCAACTCCAACGGGTCCTCCTGCCTTTCGCACGGCTCACGCGATTCCTAGTGGCGGAACGGGACTCGCTGGCATCTCCCTCTGACCCTCTCCACCCTTTTTGTTCCTCGCTCCTCCTCGGCGGCCGCCTCCCCGCAGCCCCTCCCCCAAGCCGCCGCCGCCATGGCCATGAAGGGACCCGGCCTCTTCACCGACATCGGCAAGAAGGCCAAGGGTACCTACCTCCCCTCCTCGTCCTCCTCTGCACCTGCATCTCCTCTCTCTAATCTGTTCTTCTGTCTTTCCCGTCTGGCGTCTCCGTGATCTGCAGATCTGCTCACCAGGGACTACACCTACGACCAGAAGCTCTCCGTCTCCACCGTCAGCTCCTCCGGAGTGGTAAGGAATCCCCCCGATCCCGTCCCGCTCCCGCGGCTCGATTCGATGATGCCGGTGTTTGTCGCATGTTTGCCGTCGGGCCGTACGATCTAGTTACAACCCTCCGATGGTTCCTCGCTGACTATGAGTAGATTGGGTTCCTGGGTTTTCCAGCACTCCTGTTTGCTCGGAATCTACTCCGCGGTTGTTGCATATTGATGTTAGTATTTTGAATGAATGCGGATGAAGGCCGTGCTTCGTTGCCTTATTATGTGCTAGCTGCTTGGTACTTGGTAGCCTGATGGGGGATGGGAATCTCATTGTATCCTTGTACAGCAATGTGGTCAATGTTGGCTGAGGTTGATTGGGGGAACAAGGCCATCATTCGAGCCGAGCAATGCCTTCTGGCTGACCATCGTGGTTAAGACTCTGCCGATGGCCTACTTTGTTGCTGGCTCCTTTGTGGCAATGATCATCGTCCTTTTTTTACGAATGGTTATGCAAGTGTCTTATATATAGAGTTGGTCCTTGCCCTGCTGGCAGCCACTGGGTTTTGGAATTAATTAAGGCATGCGCTTAGTTTCCAGGACTGAAGACCGAACACAAATTGTTGCAAATTTGTGATTTCAGAAGCTTTTAATTTTGTGTCATGGTTATGTGCCTTCATAAGGTTTCTGAAACATCCCTTTTGTAAAGATTCAATGTGCATTATGACCTTATCATTAGTGATTGGATGCTTGGTCATGTAATGTATGCAGCCCTCCCCCCCCACCCCCCCCCCCCCCCCCCCACCCCCACCAAAAAAAAAATCTATGTGGTTATGGCACTTGCCAAACTGTCGACGGTGGAATTGTCTGACCAACACAAATATGGTTCTTGTTTGAAATTGTTAAGAGTGTTGACACTTTGCATATACACTTTCTGCCCATTTTATTTCTGTTCCTGATGTATAAAATTGCTTCTTGGGATGATGGCTATAGTCAAAGGTTTCTTCTAGGATAAACACAGGTTGATGGTACGAACGTTAAATGCTCATCCACTGCCGTAGAAGTTCTTTTCTATTGCATGAGTTTTTTAAACGCTTGTGTCATCATATCTCAAAATATACATCAACTGAATTAACTAATCAAAAGATTGTGATACATCTGTCTATTACATATAATATACGATAACTGAATTGAATTCCTCAGCAACTTAAGAGGTAATCTCTGAGAACTTGGATCTTTATAAGAGTATATAAATATATGTTTTAGTTGAATATACTGATTTAACAAAAAAACTGTTGTAGCCGTGTAATTTATGTGTTTGTTTGTGCTAGGAATTGATTATTTTGATTCATTAGCTTGTTCTTTCAAATGCATCGGTATTTTGAGGAAATGAAGTATTTTGATAAGACAAACACTGTTTGCCATGTCACTTTCCCCAATGACATGTGCATTATGGAACTTCAGTATTTTAGGGTCTCAATATTCCAGTAAGGTCAGTCTTGTTATAGCAATATTTTTGCGTTTACCTAGATTTTTGAGCACGGACCATCTGTTTAACTGAAAATCTTCTTATAATATGGTTGGCTTACCGTTTTCTTCCCATAATTTTTTTCTAGAATTAAGAATAACATGCAGATTGGTGAGTCAGTATCTTCAGTGTAAACCTATGTTCGACCTGTCAGCAATAGTCTGTTCTCATGATAAGCAAGTATCCACTGCACAATCAAAATTATGAAGTGAAAATTTAAATAATCTTTATCTTCAGTTTCAGAATATAAATTAGATGCCTTTATGATATAACCACCCTGTAGTTTGTTTGAGCTACAGAAAGAATTGTATTTAATTAATTTGCATTTGGAAATGCGCTTATTTTGTTCTTGTATGGTTTATATTTCCCCGTGCACTTCTCTACCATTGATATGAAATCATGTATTACATCTTTGACTGATGCGTACTAAAGTGCAAGTTGAACTAAGTGCATATATCCTTTTTTGTTACCCTTTGCCTGATTCTTACTAACCCGTATAATTATGTAACTTGCAATACTTGCTCACTGTTTCTGTTATCTGAATTTATTTGCCTTTAATGAACTTGTAATTCATGTATATTGTTCAGGCCGTCACTTCCACAGCTGTGAAGAAAGGAGGGCTTTATTCTCTTGATGTAGCATCAGCTTACAAGTATAAGAATAATCTTGTTGATGTTAAAGTGGATACAGAATCAAATGTAAGTGATATTGAATACTCAGATTTATGTTTTCCCTCTTTTAAGCCTGTATTGTAGCACATTTATATTGTATCTGGCTATTTGCAGATCTCTACTACCTTGACTGTCTTGGATATCCTGCCATCCACAAAGCTTGTGACGTCTGTCAAGTTTCCTGATTACAATGCTGGAAAGGTAATTTCATTTTGGTGTCAGTTGCTGGTTGTTGGAGTGGAAACAGTCTATGAGCTGAGTTCTTTCTTAACAGGTGGAGGTGCAATACTTCCACGACCATGCAACTTTTGCTGCTGCTGTTGGCATGAAGCCCTCTCCTGTGGTCGATTTTTCTTTGGTAGTAGGCCCTAAAGGACTTGCCTTCGGTGGGGAAGCTGGGTTTGACACTTCTTCAGGAAAGTTTACCAAGTACACTGGTGGTTTCAGTGTAACCAAGCCTGACTTCCATGCTTCAGCTATTCTGTAAGTCAATGCTTTGCTGTGATTTGTCATGTGTTGAGATTTGAACTAGCATTGATTGATAGATTACACCTACGTCTACAGGGCCGACAAAGGTGACACCATCAAAGTGTCAGGTGTGTATCACCTTGATGAGAAGCAGAAGGCTTCGGCCGTGGCTGAATTTACCCGGAAGCTCTCAACAAACGAGAACACGCTGACAGTTGGTGGCCTGTACACCGTTGACCCTCAGACAGCTGTGAAGGCAAGGCTCAACAACACTGGAAAGCTTGCCGCTCTTCTCCAGCACGAGGTTAAACCAAAGTCACTCTTGACGATATCTGGTGAATTCGACACCAAGGCCTTGGACAGAGCACCCAAGTTTGGGCTGTCACTCGCGCTCAAGCCCTGATGAGATCATACGTGGATGATGGCGGTTGAACATCGGATTCTTTGGTTATTTTTTGTGAAGCTATGGCCAATAATTTGTTCCGCAGACATGATCTGTTAAATCTCTGGAGGTTTAGGTGCTCTGTGGGCAGGATCCGATCGGCCTTCACCTGGATTTTTGTCCAGGAGTTTACTTTTGATGATCGAAGTACTTCCTCATTGATAGATGTATGCAGCTTGTTTCTTTCTACTGTGAGTTCCGAGTAGCTTTCACGGTAGTCTGTTACTTGAAGAAGCTACACTTGATTTTTCACGCGGTGTTGATTGATTTTACCGCTAGTTGAGGTTTACTGCTTGTTCGGATGTCAATTCTTTTGTTTTTCTTTCTATATATCATTCTTCTCGCGGAGTCTCTTTTTGAATGTTCTTGGTAATTTTCCTTCTTTCTGAAGACATTAATATTGGCGACAAGGATTTAGTTGACTCGGTAAAACTTCATTGTGAAAGCAAATGTGTGACTGAGTAGCATTCAAGCCTTCATTTCGTCCAGTCATGTTTCGGCGTGGAGACATTTGATTTCTGTATTGCGCGTAGAAGTCATCGTACTTTGTGTATCGGTGGATCATGTTGAGAAATTATGATTTGTGTTTGGCGCGACCTAAACCTTGACATCTACCGTACCATTATCATCACGTAGATCGAGTCAGGAAAATGCAGAAGTGTGCCAACGGAAACGTGACTCTGATACCACAAGTTGAAAGCAAGCATGTGACTTGGGTGATCCACCCCACCACTCTCGCATGGGATTCTTATAATTATCTTGTATCCTGATGCTCATATTTTATATGCACCCCGTGTATCTTGTTAAGGAATTTTATATGCAATCGTGCATCTTCATAGGAATTCTTATATACAATCACGTATCTTTATAAGAAATTTTATATGCAGCTGGTATCTTTAATAGTACTTTCATATACACCTAACTTTATAAGAAATCAGGTGAGATTCGTGGATGTCACTATCCCCGTCACCTTCGCCCTGTGATCACCAGACACGTTGGAAAACATGGATGTCACTATCCTACTCTGTTCGGAAATAAGGGCACCTCCAACCGGATCTTTAAAGCGCCCACGCCCGTCCGGACCAGGCGGTTCGGACGTGTTTTGCCATCCAATACGGTACTCCATCCGTTCGTGTAGCGGTTCGAACGTCATTTCTTCACAAATCGGGGGGGGGGGGTCCGGACCGCTGCCACACCCGCGTCCGATACATCATCCAAAACTCTCCCTCGCCGGCGCCCTTTTCCTGTCTGAAGCGATTAGCGTCGCTCCAGAGCATCAACGCCGCATTCATGCTGGCTCAGAGCAGACGCAATCTCTCACTGGAGCCGACATTGAAGCGGCACGTCGCCCGCTGTACTCATCGTCTCTCCGCATCGAAATGACATTCGTCCGTCCGCCTCCCTCCATTAAGCTAGTGCGTTTGCCGAGGAACCTACTCCGACACCCGCATGTGAGCGTAACACGTCCGTCCACCTGTCGGCCGACATTAAACACCCCGTCGCTTCGTGCTTGGTATCCGCCCGCTATTTAAATGTGGCCAGACGCCCGACAACAACCACATCACACCTCCTCTCCCGATTCCGATCTCCTCCTCCGTGCGCCACAGGATGGCCTCCCTGGCGGACAGAAGTAGGAGCTCTCCGGCATTGCGGGCGCTTGGCAGGCCCACTGAACCAGCTGGATATAGACTGTCTTACTAGCTAGCGAGCTCTCCAGAGAGTAGCGACGCGAAAGAGCGAATGGACGACGGCATCACCATGGGCGAGGCGTGGGCGCACTTCATCGACATGGTGATGGAAGGGCGGGAGAAGGCGTTCCGGCAGGCGCATGCCGACCAGAGGTACAACCTCCGGCTCGTGGAGGAGCAAATAGTCGGCATGGTCATCGTGGTGACGTGGACGAGCAGAAGGCGCTGCTCCTGTCCTCCCGTGCCACCTGTGACATCCGCCGCGAGCAATGGCGACTCTGTGTCCTGCAGGCGGAGAAAGAAGCTATGTTCTCGGAGATCGACGCGACAGCGGAGGAATTTGACGACGGCACTGACGACGTCGCCCGTTCGCATCGGCCGCGTTGCGCCACTACGACGGTGAGGCCGACACGTCCATGGCTGCCGCCGATAGTGAGGAAGAGAGCATGGGAGGCCGCTAACGCTTGGGTCCCAGGAAGGCCACCGCCACCATCTTGCCGGCTCTCAAAGCAGGTGAGTTTGCCCGCGGAGGCCACTATTCTTCCCCTCCCGCTGAAGCTAAACTTGGTGGGCTCATTGGCTTTGCGGAGGCGAAGGCTACTCTTCCCTCTCGCTGAAGCGTCAGTTCCCGGGCCTCATGGCCGGCCGGCGAGCTTGCTGCTGGATATGGGGAAGACATGTCGTGTGAAATGGGCGCCGACGATTTTTTAGGCTAGGTTAGAATAGGGTTTAGTTGAAATATGTCAAAAAATGTAATGAATGTGCTCCGGTTTAGATGAAAATCATTCGATTTTATGTAAAAAATATCTAAGTTTGGATGAAAGTTGTCGAGTATGTTTAAAGTTGCATCGAATGTGATCGAACGTTTGCGGCTAACTTTGGGTGTCCGGCTCCCGTATCAGTGTCTGGACCTCTGTACAGATCGGTCCACGGACGGATGCGGTGTCCGGTTTAGGGCTCAGTGTTGAGATGCCCCAAGTGACACTGTTTTAGTGCAAATTTAAACCAAGAACGTCAAACGGAGGTAATATACTCCCTCTGTCCGAAAATATTTGTCCTAAAAATTGATAAAATGGATGTATCTGTAACAAAAATAAGTCTAGATACATCCATTTCTAGGACAAGTATTTCTGGACGGAGGGAGCATATGTAATCTTGGCATTTTACTGCACTAGAGTTTTACCAGAACATTAGGATACTGGCATGCAATCCCAAGATTTTGACACAGCGTTCGATTCAGTATTTCGAAGATGCTCATAAGGTCAGGTGTGCGTGTGTTTATATGGTTGAGTGTATGTGCGTGTATATGATCATTTTTTTGTACGTGTTACAAGAAACAATTTTCGATACTTCCTTATTTGTTGAGGGAAGATAATGATAAATCGTCCTCCAGTAACTCCACCGTGGCACCACCTATTTTAGTTCTGTTCTGGACGAAGTAGCAGTAGGCTAGTAGCTGTGTACGAGTCTATCACGTCACGCACGCGGCCAGGCTGTGCTGCTGGGTGTGGGCGCTGTCCTCCTCCACTCCCGTCAGCTCCCCGGCCCGGCTCCGCCCCCACTCCGCCGCCGACGTAAGCACACCCAGCAGCCTCCCCTCCTCTCCCCACAAGATCCAAGGCACGCTCGCTCGCTCGCCCCCTACTCCCCCCGCGCAATGCCCCACTCCTGACCATGTCCTCGCTCTCGATCCCGCCTCCGCTCCTGCGCCCGTCGCCCTCTCCATCTCCATCTCCAGCGGCAGCGGCAGCGGCGAATTGGAGGAGGCGCGCGGTGCGCGTGGGCGCGCGCGCTCCGGTGGCCGCACTGGCCGGCGACGGCGGGTGCGCGGGGACCGGGATGGAGCAGCAGCATCTCCAGGCAGGGAGCGCCTCCGGCAGCCCAGGTTCGTGGGGACGGTGATTCGGTTGCCTGTGGGGCTGGCGTGTCAGTGACGCCAGAATTTATGGAATCTCCGGAAGGGGTCGCGTAGGATAGGGTAGTGGGACTGGAATCTCGCGTCCTATCCACTTTGCCGCTTTATTATCATCACACAAGCAGTACCAACCCTCTGTGTCACGATTAGGAGGTGATACTGATGCTATAACCTACTATAGGATTGAAGGCGTTGTGCACAGTGACACATTCGTTTCTGAGATATTAGTGGTGGAAGTAAATACGAATGGGACTAGAATTATTAGTGGTGGAAGTAATTATGTATGGGGCTAGAATTATTATTAGTGGTGGAAGTAAATATGTATGGGACTAGAATTATTGTTAGTGGTGGAAGTAAATATGTATGGGACTAGAATTATTATTAGTGTTGGAAGTAAATATGTATGGGACTAGAATTAAGCACTTGAACCAGTGGCGTACTTCACAGAAGTGCTGCTACATTTGTTGGTTTCAGTGGAGGGAAAGAAGGAACTCTGCATAATTGATCGTGGCACATAGTTTGGGTAAACTAGTGAAAGTACAATTGACTGTATTGTACGTGTTAATTAATACACTTGCAATTTACGGCGACCATGCATGAGAACATTTATGGCCTCAGATAAAATGCTGAGTTCACATATTGCCTGCCATGTAAATATGCAATGAATTTAGGTAAAGAGAACATGATTACTATAAAACATGTCTGGCAGCTGCAAGGGGAGGTCTAAGTAGAGAAAGACATAAAAAGCTATTTGCTTTTAGTGTTATGTTTGGAGCATGGAGAATTATATTCTCCACAAAATTTGAGTTCATATCTAATAGTGTGAAGGAAAAATGTTCTACAAAAATACATGGCTTTGCTATTTCGATGTTGTTTACCCTTTTCTATTACTTTTGTTACTTTGCAAATGGGGGTGCTCAAAAGCAGAAATAGAGAGTCATGCTAACCATTTCCTGCTGCCCATTATCAGTGCAAGAGAAGCCTGTAATGTCAAACATTGGGAAATCGACTAATATTCTATGGCATGATTGCCCAATTGGACAACCTGAGCGACAGAAATTGCTGGGGCAAAAAGGATGTGTCATATGGATCACAGGACTCAGCGGTTCAGGTATATTTTCAGTGGATTATTATCTTGATTTTCACCTGGTATCACCTTTTACATTCCTGGTCAAGTATCTATGGAACTGTTGTCGTCTGTTGTCAAAATGGCTTCTTTCTGTTATGGTCATGTAGGCTCTTGTTGATGTGTTAGTTGTCTTACAACAGAGGAATTGGTCTAATCTTAGCATTCAATCTTTATCAATATATTGATGATGGTTTAGAGGTCTTTCCTTATATATATTTCTTTTGCGGGAAATGTTTCCCTATAGTTGACGAGACATTTATATCTGGTATGTCTAACCAAATGAAGCTTGAGATTTGAGCATTCACCAATTTGGGTGCTTCTTCCGTCGGCTGATAAGCTTCCCTGAGTGTTATGCTCATATTAGTTCGGTGTCTGCTGTATAGGCAGCTGGCTTCTTGATGATCTTGAATATGCAGAATGTAGTGTTTCTATGTTGACACAAAGGGCATTTACCGATTGGGACACTGCTTAGGTACCACCTTCATACTCGGTGTTATGGCAGTCTTTTTTTTTTTTGCTGTATTGGCACCAGTATATGATCTTACTCTATTGGCATCAGTACCTGATCTTCACTATCATCTTGCTTCTAGTAGTTCATTTTGAAGTCCATTTTCTCTGTCTTCTAGCATTTTTCCTTTGGTAGATGATGGTTGTTGGATAATGATTAACACCATATTGTATGCTGAGTACGAGTTTAGTCTACGTGGCAATAGTTTTGCTAGCCTGTGGTTCTGAGTTAACTCCTGAGCCATTATATCTAAATTTTATAAAGGTAAAAGATGAACTTATTTCAGTTGATCTTGAAGTACTATGAACCACACCTAAGGTTACCTTGGTTCTCTTGTAGCTTCAAAATTATCTGACACATAAAGAAGCCATCACGAGGAACTACCTGTTTTCTTATGTCAGGGAAAAGTACCGTTGCCTGTGCACTGAGTCGGGAATTACACTACAGAGGCCACCACGCGTATGTCCTTGATGGTGACAACCTCAGACATGGCCTCAATCGAGATCTAAGCTTCAAGGCAGAAGACCGTACAGAAAATATACGAAGAGTTGGTAAGTTCTTACCAATAAGAGCATTCATTAGAGACGGTTTTATAATGACAGTCGTATATTCTTGTACAGGAGAAGTGGCAAGGCTTTTTGCAGATGCTGGTACCATATGCATTGCTAGTTTGATATCTCCATACAGGAGAGACCGTGATGCATGCCGAGCACTACTTCCAGATTCTAGATTTATTGAAGTATGCTTATCTTATGATTCCTTGAAGCCTCGTTAATGTTAACCGTCTAACAGCACACAAGCCTTGCAGGTATTTATGGATTTGCCACTAGAATTATGTGAAGCTCGTGATCCTAAAGGGTTATACAAGCTTGCACGCACAGGAAAGATTAAAGGTATGGATAGTCTTTGAACCTCTTTTAAACATTTAAGTTCCACATTTTAATGCATTCAACGTCAACTCAAAGAGCTTACCTGTTGAAAGTACAAGAATATTTTTTTTTTACTTTAAACATTGCCTTTTGACAAACAGGGTTCACCGGAGTTGATGATCCATACGAATCACCAGTGAATAGTGAGGTCAGCTTTTGATCATATCTCACCTTCCTACTTTCTTTGAACGAATGGCAGGAGAATTGTTGTTATTTTATTAAAAAAAATCAAGCTGAAAGGAAAATAAACTTCAACTACTCTGACAGGCATTAGCGCCTGAAAGTGTTCAGTATTGCCTCGGCCCAGCATATAAGAAAATTCTTGTTCTCAGTGATGATGTTGTAGCTCCTCTTTACTTTCTGCTTTAAGATAAGCCTGCATGGTTCTTCGATGAGCAGACACATCTTGTAGCCACCATTCCAGTAAGTTACCTGTGTCCATGAGAATGGGTGCACAAATTAAACTTTTGAGTCAGGTAGACACCGCATTCCAGATGAAGGACGAATAGTTGCAGTGTAGTGGGAGGTGGATAGGTGATTAATTATTTCCGAAGATCTCATGCGCAATGGACAGTAGTAATTGTTGGGCCATAGGCCATTCCCTTGTAAATAATGTATTTTGCGCAGCTAGCCAGACGAAGTTTTCTTTTCTTCCATACGCCTCCCAACCCAACTGGGAGCCGGGTTCCACTATAAGCTTAACGGAACAGAGTTCACAAACCACAGTAAAAGGGGAACCATCCAGGATGAATCACCTTTTGATTGTATCTTCAGTAATGGGTGATACATTGTTGTGGGATGCTTGACCAGTATGGCAAAATTCTCAAGCTTGATCGCTGTGATTGGATTTAATGTTTATCTGCCACTGTTAACTCTATTAATCCTTATTCTGTGAATAATGGCAAAATGTAAAAAGTTAACATTGAACAACCGGTAGTGAGTCTATTAGTGTTTTCATATGTTAATGTGTCCAATATTGACTACATAGCACTCCCTCCGTTCCAAATTATAAGATTTTCTAACTTTTTCGGAATTGGATGTATATAGACGCGTTTTAGTGTGTTTGTTCAGCCATTTCAGCCTGTATGTAGTCCATAAATATCCAAAACATCTTATAATTCGGAACAGAGGTGATAGATGATATGAGCAACCATTGGTACCTAGCTATGCGCTAATACAATATGGGATGTCATCCAGATCCCGACTTGTGATATGCCAGCTCTCCCTAGTTTGTTTTCATCTGGATTAATAGAAGTGTACCCATCAGGCCCTACTTATTGCTTTCGTTTTTTGAACCGAAAGCCCTACTTATTAGTTGAGCCTGAGATACATGTCGGTCGCTCATATAGGTCACATTTGAATTGTTCATTTACTTTAGACAACAAGTCCAATATTCTAGTAGATGCCTAGATAGCTCATCAGCCATCATTCAGCAGTACCCTAAGGCCTTAACCCCTACTGCTGCCTCCACCATGTAAAATGGAAATTTGTTCATTTGTTTAATTAAACTGAAATGATTCTTCCCTTCAAAAAACTGAGATGGTTCATTTTATGGTGTTGTACAGATAGTAATTAAGATGGAAGGTGGGGAATGCCCTTCACCAAAAGCAATGGCCCAGCAAGTTCTGTCCTACCTTGAGAAGAACGGATATCTGCAGGCTTAGCATCTATATATACCCGAGAAGATTGATGTTATTCTTGTGTGTCCATAACTCATGGACACAGGCATGATCCATTTGGTCCGTCCGGAATAAAAGGTGGTGTTATTGAAGCAACAAGCTGCCTTTTTCACGAAGGAAAGGGACGCAGATCGATGATCAGTTTGATTGTTTGACATTACTCCTTTCCTGTGTGTTGTGCTATTTTAGCTGTAGTTTATGCTTGCTCATTTCGGCTGAAATGGTGTGGTGTGGTGTGTTTATTTGTTGGTAATGTATGATTTGATTGTGGGTGTCAAAGTACGAATAAATTGTGCTTGCGTTTGTTTCCACAGCGCTGCTTGTTTGCACACTGAATTGAGTTTCCGAGAAGAAAATGCAGCACCCTAGACACCTGAGATCGCACTGTCAGTTGAAAACACAGGGCAAAAAATGTTGGTCCTCTCTCCTCTTAGGCAGAGAAGACACCCCATCAATCACTCCCCACTGACTGTTAAGTACGTTATGCGGGGCAGGGATAATCTTGTTTGTTTGATCCTGCTGCTTTTGATCCATGCTCGTGTCATCCTCAACCACAGTTGTTTGTGCAATCTACAATCATGAGCACGAAAGCAGTGAGAGGGCACCCAGACGGCGAGCCGCAAAGGCAAAGCAGCCAGCCAGCCAGCAGCAAATGCACGTCCCGCACCAAACATCTGGTGTCCATAAAACGGCCGACCAACACCTGATCCCAGTTTGACCGGCTATTGACATACATATAATCGATCACTTGCAAAGTTAGTCGCTCACCCCGGCGATCAGATCAGTGTGCCCCCCACCGTCCGGCCGCCACCGCCGGCGACGTCCGAAGCTTCGGATGGCATGCGCGTGCTCTGAACTCTGGAGTGACAAGTCTGAACATCCTCCTCAGTTCTGACCACTTTACTGGTGGTGTGGCTGGGGATCACATTGAAGAAGAACTGGACCAAGTCCGGTCCGAGCTTTTTTTTTTTGCCTAATAACCAACGGGAACAAGCAAGCAAAGTGCCAAACGAACGAACAAGTAGTCCGTTCTGGAGTAGTGTCTCTGAGCTGTACCGTTGAGTTTCAGTCTGGCGTACACGGTACACGGGCGGCGCGCGTACCGCGGGCGCAGCGTAGAGGACGGTGCTGTGCCCAGGAAAAATCCAGCGGCTGTAGATTAACCATGGAACCTGTCGCACGCCGTGGATCGCAGGCTCTGGCCGCCCGCCTCACGTTTTAACTTGCGTCTGGGTCAAACTGTCCAAGCTAGCTGGTCTTTTTCAGGTCGAAACGAACGACGCGGGAAATCAACTGGATTGACCTGGCGAACGTTTTTACCGCTGGACCCGCACTAGCGCCCCCGGCGAGTGATTCCGCTGACCGTCTTCTTCTGTTAGGTGAAAAAACTAGGCGAGGGGTGTACGTACGTCCACGCTGTGCTGCTACTGTATTCGTGTGCAGCAGGGCAGGATTCAACGCAATATATAGAGTAACATTCTTGTCCGGCGAGGTCAATCCGGTCTAGGAATGATTTGGCCGAAGTTTGGCCTTAGTGGCTCGCCGCCGGACACAGAAGAGAACGTACACCATGGTAGAGTTCGACTTGGGCTAGGAGAGCGGTTTGACTTCTGGGCAATATTGGGAGTACAAAAATGTAGTATCACCTTTGGGCAAATCGTACGTATCATAATGGCTTCTAAAATTACAAAGATGAAAACACTACATATATGTACCAGACGGGTGGCTCTATGTGCTTCGCAATTTTGAACTCTGCGTGATATATCAGGGGATAAATAACTAGACGAGAAAACAGCCAGGAGTGGATTAGCTAAAGAAATAATCATGGCCAAAATAATTAGCGGAGCACGACAAGTGGAATCTCAACTTGTGAGAGCGATGCGAGAGGGGGATTAAGTGGTGGACTGGATCAGGATGCCAGAATGTGTAGAGGGAAGGAAGCTGTGGAGAACTTTTTTTTTTAGAAAAGGAGGATTACCCCCGGCCTCTGCATCTGAGCAATGTATGCAGAATTAATGCAGGACGAAAAAACAGATGAGAAATGAGATGGAAACTCAGACCAAGAACAGAAGTGAGAGAGTGATTGGGCGGCCGGGTTCTTTCTCGCAAGGAAACGAGAGGATAAGGGAGGCCATAATTAATTTTTTTTTTGAAACAAGGCAGGCCATATTTAATTTCGCATACTTACTGAAACACTTAGCTGAGTGATGTCGATGACAGACTCGAATTAAAGTTTCGTGAAGGCAATGCAAGGCTCCCGCGGCGCTACGAAGCCACGCGTGTGCGTAGAGTGAAAGTACTCGACGCCGGAGGTCAATATGTATGTACAACACGTAATACATCATTTAAAAGAGAGGATAAGAGAGCCAGGTTGACAGAGAGAATGAGATCTTACATAAGAAAATTACGTAGAGGAGGAGGCCATGGCTCTTGCTATTAATCACACGATCCATGAACAGAACGTTGACGGTCGATGCGAAATTGGCTTGAATTTTTGCAAGCAGAGGTCATTAGCCGGCGAGTAGATAATCATGCCAAGTCTATTTGTCATTAATACAGAATTGCCACGTGGTAGCCACGCATCTTCTTCTTCTTCTTGAAGATCGCTGCTCAAACGAAAAGATTATTTCATGCTGTTTTGTCTTGACAGGAGACGTGCGGTGCATGTTGATGTTGGCGAGGCGTGCGAGTGACAGAAAGCACACGGCATGCGATGCATGGACGATTGGATGCGTTTCCACATCCGGCTTGTGGATTGGGCTGGAAGTCTCGGACCCGCCTTGAAGGTTTCCCCTGCGTTGCGTTGCGTTGCTTTCCCTCCAACGCCGCCGTGCATGCACCTAATTTAACGGTCCAAATGAATGGATCCGGTTATTAAGCAGCTATGGCGGCGGTTGGAAAAAGAGGCCCGGAGTGTGCCTGCCTGCCGTCGTTGTGCATGCATGTGGCCGGCCGTTACGTACGTGGCCGACGTGCATGTGGTGGTGGTGGTGGTGCCTTCGTCCAAGATTTGGCAACGGCACGGGGAGAAGGCAATGATGGAGGCAGGCATGGACACGCCACGGAAGAACTCCTCGCTGGGTCGCCCGCTCGCCCGCATGGATACGCCACGGAAGAGGCAAATCGACCAGACGGTTTATTATTCCGCAGAACAAGTGTGCACGGAAATGCAAAGCTTATTATAATCATTTAACTTTTACAGGAAAACTTTCAGTCTATTCATCAACTATTATGACAGCATAAAGAAGATCAAAAGTAAAAATTACATCCAGATTCTTAGACCACTCAGCGACGACTACAAGCACATGAGTGAGCCGAAGACACACCTCCTTCATAGCGCCTCCTCATCGGAGCTGGACAGATGTTTTTTTTGCCGGGGTAAAAGGAGTATATTACTCAAGAACACAAGAATTCATCCCTACACAAACTAGGGGTGTTAGCAGGTCCTGAGCGGAGCCAAACCACAGTACGGTTCTCCGTTCTACCAAAGTTTGCTAACAAATGACTAACATTATTTTGCTCTCCAGAGATGTGAGTAACACAACACTCCCTTGTACCCATAAGACTTTTAACTTCTGAAAGCACCATTGCATGCTGGGAACGATCCGGCCCACTTGCCTTGATCATCTGTACTTCCTGCAAACTGCCGCACTTCAGGATAATCGGCATCTCTGTCCACTGAAGAGCTAGGCCGAACCCCTCCATGCACCCTGCAAGCTCAACATGTAGGGGGTCTAGGCATGATCGTAGTGAGCGGCAGACAGAGAAAATGACGGCACCGTCATGCCCACGCACCTGACCCACGCAAGACCATCCCCGCACCGGCACTTCCGTCATCGTTGGAGAATGACCCATCTGTTAGATTGTATTTATATGTAGCTTCTGTACATGACTGTATCTTGTATTGTACACATGGTGTACCCTTATATATATATATATGAGATAGCCACACCCATATTAGGGTGTAGTGCAGTTTCCCAAACCCTAAGTCTTACATGGTATTAGCCTAGATCGGTCCTATGTCTTCCGCTGCCGCCTCAAGCCCGATCACCGCCGCCGCCGCCACTGCATCGCCATTCTTGTCCTCTCATCCGCTGGTCTCGGTCCACACCGGCCTGTCATCCATGGCCGGGACCTCTACAGACCAGCCATCGCCGCCAGTCACGTCCGCGCCTCCTCCGTCTGGTGCGGTCGCCCCTCCACCCTACGGCAGTCCTGTACCCGCCCCGCACGATGTCCCCGCGCCACCGGCGTCCTACGGCGCCTTCCCGACCGGCCACTGGATGGCCTCTCCACCGACCTACGACGCGCCCGCGGCTCCCTACAACCCACCCGCGGTGCCCTACGCTGCTACGCCCGCGGCGCCCTACAGCACGCCCGCGGCACCCTACAGCGCTGCGCCTGTGACGCCCTACGACACCCCTGTGCCGCCGATCTACGGCGCGTACCAGCCAGCTCCTCTGATTGCGCTGTACTATGGTGTGCCTGCTCCGTCCTATGGTGCTTCCCCGGCGTCGTATCCTCCACCTGCTATGGCTCCTTCGACGGAGCTGGTTAATGCCTCGCCGACACCTGGTGGTGATCCACATTAGGGCTACTACACGCCGCCCTATGCTGCTGCGCCGCCTCCGCTGGATCATGTCGCCACTACTGCGTCGTTCTACTTCACGCACCTCATCCCGGTGAAACTCATGACGGATAACTATCTGTCGTGGCGTGCGCAGGTGTTGCCGCTCCTTCGCAGCCGCTACTTGGAGGGTTACGTCGATGGCACACTACCGTGCCCTCCGCCGCATCATCCGGTGTATCATGCGTGGGTGGCTCAAGATCAAGCCATCCTCTCTACAATCCAGTCCTCTCTCACCAATGGGGTTTCGTCGCTGGTTCTCTTCGCTGCCACCTCTCAGGATGCGTGGTCTGCTCTGCACACGAGCTTCCTGTCTCAGCAGCAGGCGCGTGCTCACGCCATCTGCACGCAGCTGGGGGAGACCAAGCTCCTTGACCTCAGCATCACCGACTACTTCAACAAGATGATGTGCCTCACAGACACTCTGGCCTCCATTGGCTAGCCTCTCTGTCCTAAGGATTTTACCACCTTTGTCATGAACGGGTTGGACGACGACTATGATAACCTCGCCGAGAACATTAATGGTCGTGACACCCCGCTCCAGCCCCGTGAGCTCTACTCACGCCTCCTCACCACGAAACAACGTGTTAAGTCCCGCTGCCCCAACCCGGGCTTTGCTTCTGTGAATGCCGCCACTCACGGCAAAGGGAAGCCCTACAAGCCACCTGCTGGAGGCAAGGTGGTGCCTCTGACTTTGCAGAACCCGCGGCCTCCTGCCGCTGGCTCCATGCCCAGGATCGGGGGCGGCCGCCCGTGTGCCTGCTACCCCTCATGCGGGGTACAGCTCCCCTGCCAGCTTTGTGGTCTTCCGGGACACATCGCCTCCCGTTATCATCGCCGCTTCAAGCAGGATTTCCTCGGCATCGGCAACAATGGCAAAGGCAATGATAAACAGGCTGCCTTGGCGACTCATGAGCATGGACACACTCCATCATACCCTATTGAACCGACATGGTACATGGATACGGGCGCTACTCATTACCTAACGAGTGAGATGTGTAAGCTCTCCACTCAGGAGCCATATCGTGGTCATGATCAGGTTCGCACCACCTGATGGAAATATACCCTAGAGGCAATAATAAAATGGTTATTATTATATTTCTTTATTCACGATAAATGTTTATTATTCATGCTATATTTGTATTGATCGAAAACTTAAATACATGTGTGGATACATAAACAAATACCGTGTCCCTAGTGAGCCTCTACTAGACTATCTCGTTGATCAAAAGATGGTTAAGGTTTCCTAACCATAGACATGAGTTGTCATTTGATAACGTGATCACATCATTAGGAGAATGATGTGATGGACAAGACCCAACCGTTTGCATAGCTTATGATCGTTCAGTTTATTTCTACTGCTTTCTTAATGTCAAATACATGTTTCTTCAACCATGAGATCATGCAACTCCCGGACTCCGGAGGAATGCCTTGTGTGTCATCAAACGTCACAATGTAACTGGGTGATCATAAAGGTGCTCTACAGGTATCTCTGAAGGTGTTTGTTGAGTTGGCGTGAATCGAGATTGGGATTTGTCACTCCGTGTGACGGAGGGGTATCTCTGGGCCCTCTCGGTAATACAACATCATAAGAAGCTTGCAAGCAAAGTGACTAAAGAGTTAGTTACGGGATGATGTATTACGGAACGAGTAAAGAGACTTGCCGGTAACGAGATTGAACTAGGTATGGAGATACCGACGATCAAATCTCAGGCAAGTAACATACCGACGGACAAAGGAAACTATGTATGTTGTCATAAAGGTTCGACTGAAAGTGCAACTAATCCCTGGGTGGTTTTGGTAATTCTTAACAACATATAGCTCATTGAACTAATACTCTTTCAAGATGATCATTGCAGAAAGTTCAATGATTGGCATGGCATGGACTAGAGATGTGGACCCCTCAAAATGCTAAGGACATATATTGGCTCAATCTCAAGACTCTACTCTTTTCATTTTAGTGATCCAAGATCACATTGAGTCCATAGGAAAGCCAATACTATTAAAAGGGGATGAGGTGTTGCTTAATGGCTTGCTTGCTCAAAATGCTTAGTGATATGCTCCAAAACCCTCAACCACTTTCTCATATCCACATATGTCCCAAACCAAAAGTCAAACTCGGCCCCACCGATTTGATCTATCCGGCGCCACCGAGTTCATTTGACATAGCCACTGCCAGAAATCCTAATTAGTTCGGTCTCACCGATAGGGATCTCGGTCTCACCGAGATGGGATTGCTAACTCTCTGTTTCCCGTCGTAACGTTTCGGTCTAACTGAGATGAGCGATCGGTCCCACTGAGTTCGCAATGCAAACTCTCTGTTTCCTCTTCGTAACGTTTCAGTCTCACCGAAATGAGCGATCGGTCTCACCGAGATTACGTTATGCCCTAACCCTAACGAAATCGGTCTCACCGAGTTGACATGTCGGTCCCACCGAAAATCCTAACGTTCACATTTTTGAACTAAATCGGTCTATCCGAGTTTCACTATTCGGTCCCACCGAGTTTGGTAAATTGTGTGTAATGGTTAGATTTTGTGTGGAGGCTATATATACTCCTCCACCCTTCCTCCATTCGAGAGGAGAACCATCAGAACATGCCTACACTTCCAGCAGTCATTTTCTGAGAGAGAACCACCTACTCATGTGTTGAGACCAAGATATTCCAATCCAACCACAAGAATCTTGATCTCTAGCCTTCCCCAAGTTGCTTTCCACTCAAATTATCTTTCCACCATATCCAAATCTGTGAGAGAGAGTTGAGTGTTGGGGAGACTATCATTTGAAGCACAAGAGCAAGGAGTTCATCATCAACACACCATCTATTACCTTTTGGAGAGTGGTGTCTCCTAGATTGGTTAGGTGTCACTTGGGAGCCTCCGTCAAGATTGTGGAGTTGAACCAAGGAGTTTGTACGGGCAAGGAGATCGCCTACTTCGTGAAGATATACCCTAGTGAGGCAAATCCTTCGTGGGCGATGGCCATGGTGGGATAGACAAGGTTGCTTCTTCGTGGACCCTTCGTGGGTGGAGCCCTCCATGGACTCGTGCAACCGTTACCCTTCGTGGGTTAAAGTCTCCATCAACGTGGACGTACAATAGCACCACCTATCGGAACCATGCCAAAAATCTCCGTGTCTACATTGCGTTTGCTCCCTCCAAACTCCTCCCCTTTACCTTCATATGCAATGATTTACATTCCGCTGCTATACTCTTAGAATTGCATGTGTAGGTTGATTGCTTGACTTGTGCTAAGTTGCTAAAATCTGCCAAGACTTAAAATTTGGAAAAGGCTAGATTTTTATTTGGTCAAGCAGTCTAATCACCCCCCCTCTAGACATACTTTCGATCCTACAAGTGGTATCAGAGCTTTGGTCTCCATTTGCCTTGATTTCCATAGCTTTGGTGATCATAGTCTTGGTTTCACAACCTAGGAGAGTATGGCGTCTAGCGAGGGAAATTACCACCGTAGAGGTCCTTACTTTGATGGTACTAATTTTGCTAGTTGGAAGCAAAAGATGAAAATGCACATTCTTGGACATAACCCCGCCGTTTGGGCTATTGTGTGTATTGGCTTGCAAGGTGAATTCTTCGATGGGAAAGAACCGAATCGTGAAGCTACCGCGGAAGAATTGAAGATGTTGCAATACAATGCTCAAGCTTGCGATATCCTCTTCAACGGATTGTGCCCCGAAGAATTCAACAAAATCAGCCGTCTTGAGAATGCAAAGGAAATTTGGGATACTTTGATTGATATGCACGAAGGTACCGACTCTGTCAAGGAATCCAAATTGGATGTGCTTCAAAGTAAGCTGGACAAGTTCAAAATGAAGGATGGTGAAGGTGTCGTTGAAATGTACTTTAGGCTTGCTCTCATCACAAATGAGATTGCCGGCTTAGGAAGTGAAGAGATGACCGACAGATTCATCATCAAGAAGATCCTAAGAGCCTTGGATGGAAAATATGACACCGTGTGCACATTGATCCAAATGATGCCAAATTACAAAGATCTCAAGCCAACTGAAGTCATTGGAAGAATTGTTGCTCATGAGATGTCACTCAAGGATAAAGAAGAGCTTCACAACAAGTCTAGTGGTGCTTACAAAGCCTCATGTGATGCTCCTACATCATCAAGTGAAAAACAAGCCTTCAATGAGGAATTGAGCCTAATGGTGAAGAACTTCAACAAGTTCTACAAGAGTAGAAGCAAGGAAAGAAGTTCCAAGTCAAGGTCCTACAATGACAAAAGATCTTCTAGTCGTGAGCGTAATTGCTACAATTGTGGAAGACCCGGACACTACTCCAATGAGTGTACGACTCCCTACAAAAGAAGAGAAGACTCACCTAAAAGAAGAAGCAAAAGAGAAGAATCACCTCCAAGGGAGAGAAGGAGTAGAGATGATCGTTATGAACGAAGAACCTCTCGCAGAAGCAAGGATTTGGAAAGGAAGGACAAGTCATCAAGGAGCTATACAAAATGAAGACATCAAGCTCATGTTGGTGAATGGGTATCCGGCTCCGACTCCGACCACCACTCCGAGAGAAGTTATCACTCCGACTCCGAATATACTCAAGATGAAGGTGTTGCCGGTCTAGCACTTGTGTCAACCAACTCCTATGACATATTTGACTCACCAAATGAAGGAATTGGAAGATGCTTCATGGCTAAAGGCCCAAAGGTATCACACCCCGAGTATGTTGATTTCAATAGTGATGAAGATGATTTGCTAGGTGATGATGATTTACTTGTTGACAACTCTAGTGATGAAAACTATGATGAACTTGCTATTAATCATGCTAAACAAGATAAAACGAATGATGATGATAAGAAGGAGATTGAGCGTCTAACTAAAGAACTAAACACTCTTAAGTTAGCCCATGAAACTACCTTAGAAGATCATCGAGAGCTTTTAAAGACTCATGAGAAACTACGCTTTGAAAAGCTCAACCTAGAACAAGAGCATGGGTTCTTAAAAGCAATCAATGATGATCTTCGTAAGAAAAGTTCTTCTTACATTGCCAAGCGTTTACTCTTGTCTACTTACATGCCACAAGTAAAATCTAGCAACAAGAGTAAGAAAGATTCTTCTTCTAGTAGTAACAATAATCATGCTAAATCCAATATTGTTGCTTCTAGTAGTTCTCTTGATTCCACTAATGATTCTCTTAGCCAAGTTACACTTGAGCAAGAAAATAGCTTATTGAAGGGAATTATAGAGAAAGGTGTTTACAAGAGCCTTGCCGGAAGTAAGCAATTTGAGGAAATTGTACGCAAGCAAGGAAGGCATCGGAAGAATCAAGGTGTTGGTTTTGAACAAAAGTTCAATGCCAATGGAGTTGAGTGGGAAGAAGATCAATACCCCAAGACGAAGTTTGTTCCTCAACAAGAGAAGTATGATCCTACTTCCTTCGAGGGGACACAAGCTCAAGATGATCTTCCACCACAAGACCTCAAGCAAAAAGGCAAGGACAAGCTTCAAGAGGAGATTGATGCATTTGAAGAAGCTCCTAAGGCCTTGGTCAAGTGGGTTCCCAAGACTACATCAAGTTCTACTTCATCAAGTACGACTACAACTCCAAGGATTCCCATCAAGATGATGTGGATCCCGAAGAAGAAGAACTAGAGAATTCTTGAGGATGACTCCGCCAACATATTTCACTCATATCATTTTGGCAAGAACAAGTGCAATCATCTTCCACATCTTGCACTAGTTCAAGGAGTCACAAACCCTCTTGTTGGTAAGACAAGGGACAAGGTAACCTAATGCTTTCATGGACATCATCTTGTGTGTACTTCACTCTATGTCTATGGATATCCTTGTTTGTTCCTTATGGGACTAACCCATGTAGGTATTGAAAGTGCAACTCACTCCAATGGATTGCTCCAAATGATCTACATCAAAATTGAGCATCCACATCTTCAACATCTACATGAAGTCATCATCGACAAAACCCAAGGTTAGTTCATCCCTCTTAGGGGGGATATCACATCTAGGGGGAGCTTTACTCTAAGAATTGAGCTAAAGCAACTCTAATGGTGTGAACACAACAATGCTTTATGTAAAAGTGGTAACCCCACTTGTGCTTAAACGATGAGTATGACCTATGATCAAATGTTCTCATTTGACTCCTAAGTCAATATACTCATATATAGATGATCTAGTCATCGCCAATTGCTTGATAGATGCTAGAGTGTTTGTGCATGCTTTGTCACATATTTCATTTGCCATTTTATTGTGTGAGCATGTTGGTTGCATATTTTTCTCATTCGAGGACATCCATTTGTTGCTTTGATTGTTTGATCTATTTCTTTTGCCAAATGGATGGACAAGAATGCCTAAGAACTTCCTTTAGCTATCTATGCTTTTCTCGTCTCAAACTCTATTCATGCTACATCACAAAGTTTGATCAAGTCAGATTCGAACCCTCTGGGTGAGGAGCACTTGGAGTCACCGATTCGTCATAGACTTAAACTTCCAAAACCTCTCTGTGCATTTCGGTCTGACCGATTCGTCCTTTTTGGTCATACCGAGTTCACTGAGTTGATCTAGGTTTTCAATCTCGGTGCAACCGATTAGAACCATTCGGTCACACTGAGTTGCAGTAACCGCTTGCGATTCTGCATCTCGGTGCCACCGAGTTGTTCCACTCGATCACACCGACAGGGTTAGGATATATATACCGACGGGTCAAATTTTGGAAATTTCTCCGAAACCTTTTCGCCCGCGCGTGTCCTGCTCTGCCGACTCGGGTCTCCGGATCGTCCTCTCGTCGCCAGCGACCCCCTGCCGCTGGTCTCGGCCGTCGTCAACGGAAATCTACACCGCCGTTGCCGCCGTAGCGAGCTCATCGCCAAGTTAGGGTATGAGTTCGACCCTTTGTGCAATCTTTACCTCCGATTCTTAGCACAAAGACAATGCCAAGATTCTTACCACGTATGAGATCAATCTATCCAACGAAAACTTCCTTTAGATTAGTGTTGATTCGAAAATTTAGGGTTAGGTTTCCGCCGAACTCATCTCGGACTGACCGAGTTGTAGAAATCGGTCTCACCGATTTGGCTTAGGCCATTGCACTTGTAACTTTCGGTCTAACCAAAAGTTGCAAATCGGTGTGACCGAGTTCAACTCTCAGTGAAACCCTAGCAATCTCGGACTCACTGAACTGTGTCTCGGTCTGACCGATCTCACTAGTTCAGACTCCAACATTGCTTTGGTGGCACCGAGTTTAACAAATCGGTAGCTCCGAAATGCTTTCTGTGGAAAACTAAAACTAAATTTTTGACTCAATTGTTTTGCAAAATCTCTACACTTTGTGATGCTCATCCACTCTATCTCATCTATAACTATTCACAGGGTCAGCTTTCAGTTTGCAGTGCCAGAATGTCTGATCAGAGTGATAGCCAAAACAGGTCTGAGGAGCAAGTGAATCTAAGTGAGGGCACTAGTCCCTCTGGCAACTTTGAGGATTGAGAAAGGTTTGGCCACCCTGACTCAGAATCAAGAGAGCCTGGAGAGGATCATTGAAACAAAGTTTTATGATCTGGACTTGAAGGTGGCAGAGATGCAGACAACTGTTGAGCAGCTCTAGGAAGAAGCTGAAGAGAGGAAAGGGAAAGCTACCACAGATGCTTTTCAGAGAGTGCCTAGGGCACAGAGATCTGCAGCAATGCCTGTGACAGATACAAGAGCTACCGCGTCAGCACCTGCAGCTACAGCTTCAGTTGCCCCCCCGGTTGCAACTCCACCAGCTCCAACAACCTCAACAGATGCATTTGTTCTTGGAGTCCTCTCTACACCGCCTCCCGAAGATCAAGCCTAGAGAGACGCATAGCACTATGCATTTTGAAGCTTTTTGGTAACTTGTTGCCAAAGGGGGAGAAAGTGTATAGATCATAGGCTTTGAGAGAGAGTGCTTGCTTCCTTTTGCCATTCTCTTTGCTACTTTTTGTGTGCTTGCTTGGTTGATATTCTATGTTTATGTGTGTGAGATACTTATGGTCATGTGTTTGATATGATGACATTATTTATCTCTCCTGTATGATCATTCACTTTGCCTTGGTGATGAGTGCATATTTTTCATATTCCATCATTTTGAGCGCTCCACCAAGATGTATGTGACATGGAAGAGTAACCCATGATCCTAATCGATTGTGCATTTGCATTCAAAAGCAAATTTTAAATAATGCACAAATTTAGGAGGAGCTCTTGCTTATCACATACTTCTCAAAGCGATGATATACTTCATTCTTATTATCATGTGTCGAAGCTTTGATCTATATGTTGTCATCAATTACCAAAAAGGGGGAGATTGAAAGTGCAACTAATCCCTGGGTGGTTTTGGTAATTCTTAACAACATATAGCTCATTGAACTAATACTCTTTCAAGATGATTATTTCAGAAAGTTCAATGATTGGCATGGCATGGACTAGAGATGTGGACCCCTCAAAATGCTAAGGACATATATTGGCTCAAGCTCAAGACTCTACTCTTTTCATTTTAGTGATCAAAGATCACATTGAGTCCATAGGAAAGCCAATACTATTAAAAGGGGATGAGGTGTTGCTTAATGGCTTGCTTGCTCAAAATGCTTAGTGATATGCTCCAAAACCCTCAACCACTTTCTCATATCCACATATGTCCCAAACCAAAAGTCAAACTCGGCCCCACCGATTTGGTCTATCCGGCGCCACCGAGTTCATTTGACATAGCCACTGCCAGAAACCCTAATCAGTTCGGTCTCACCGAGATGGGATTGCTAACTCTCTGTTTCCCTTCGTAACGTTTTGGTCTAACCGAGATGAGCGATCGGTCCCACTGAGTTCGCAATGCAAACTCTCTGTTTCCTCTTTGTAACGTTTCGGTCTCACCGAAATGAGCGATCGGTCCCGCCGAGTTTGCCTGACCAACTCTCTGTTTGCCTATTACAGAAATCGGTCTCACCGAGTTCATGTGATCGGTCTCACCGAGATTACGTTATGCCCTAACCCTAACGAAATCGGTCTCACCGAGTTGACATGTCGGTCCCACCGAAAATCCGAACGTTCACATTTTTGAACTAAATCGGTCTATCCGAGTTTCACTATTCGGTCCCACCGAGTTTGGTAAATTGTGTGTAACGGTTAGATTTTGTGTGGAGGCTATATATACCCCTCCACCCTTCCTCCATTCGAGAGGATAGCCATCAGAACGTGCCTACACTTCTAGCATTCATTTTCTGAGAGAGAACCACCTACTCATGTGTTGAGACCAAGATATTCCAATCCAACCACAAGAATCTTGATCTCTAGCCTTCCCCAAGTTGCTTTCCACTCAAATCATCTTTCCACCATATCCAAATCTGTGAGAGAGAGTTGAGTGTTGGGGAGACTATCATTTGAAGCACAAGAGCAAGGAGTTCATCATCAACACACTATCTATTACCTTTTGGAGAGTGGTGTCTCCTAGATTGGTTAGGTGTCACTTGGGAGCCTCCGTCAAGATTGTGGAGTTGAACCAAGGAGTTTGTACGGGCAAGGAGATCGCCTACTTCGTGAAGATCTACCCTAGTGAGGCAAGTCCTTCGTGGGCGATGGCCATGGTGGGATAGACAAGGTTGCTTCTTCGTGGACCCTTCATGGGTGGAGCCCTCCGTGGACTCGCGCAACCGTTACCCTTCGTGGGTTGAAGTCACCATCAACGTGGACGTACGATAGCACCACCTATCGGAACCACGCCAAAAATCTCCATGTCTACATTGCGTTTGCTCCCTCCAAACTCCTCCCCTTTACCTTCATATGCAATGATTTACATTCCGCTACTATACTCTTAGAATTGCATGTGTAGGTTGATTGCTTGACTTGTGCTAAGTTGCTAAAATCTGCCAAGACTTAAAATTTGGAAAAGGCTAGGATTTTATTTGGTCAAGTAGTCTAATCACCCCCCCTCTAGACATACTTTTGATCCTACATCGACCGATAAAGATCTTCGTAGAATATGTAGGAACCAATATGGGCATCAAGGTCCCGCTATTGGTAATTGACCGGAGAAGCGTCTCGGTCATGTCTACATCATTCTCGAACCCTAGGGTCCGCACGCTTAACGTTCGTTGACGATATAGTATTATATGAGTTATGTATGTTGGTGACCGAATGTTGTTCGAAGTCCCGGATGAGATCACGGACATGATGAGGAGCTCCGGAATGGTCCGGAGGTAAAGATTGATATATAGGATGATATGGTTGGGCCAAGGGGTAAGGCCCACGAGGCCTTAAGACAGTACACAAAGGGGTTTTTTCGGAGGGCAGGGGCTAGACGCCAAGGTTCCTGGCGTCTACACCTTGGGCCAGACGCCGGAGTCCGTGGCGTCTACATAAACACCGGGAACCGTGGCGTTTGGCCCTGGAGTCCGAGAAGGACTCTTGCCTTGCGGGCTAAACCGACTTTGAGGAGGCTCTTTCTCCAAGAAACGACCCCAGGGCTCAACATATAAATAGAGGGGCAGGGGTAGCACCCAGAACACATCAAGATTCACCAAGCCGTGTGCCGGCAACCCCGCCCCTTCTAGTTTATCCTCCGTCGTAGTTTCCGTTGTGCTTGGCGAAGCCCTACGGAGATTGTTCTTCACCACCACCGTCGCCACACCGTCGTGCTGCCGGAACTCATCTACTACTTCGCCCCTCTTGCTGGATCAAGAAGGCGAGGACGTCATAGAGTTGAACGTGTGCTAAACACGGAGGTGCCGTACGTTCGGTACTTGATCGGGATGGATCGTGAAGGTGTACGACTACATCAACCGCGTTGATAAACACTTCCGCTTAGCGATCTTCAAGGGTATGAAGATGCTCTCCCTCTCTTGTAGCTATGCATCTCCATGGATAGATCTTGCGTGTGCATATAATTTTTTTGTTTTCCATGCAACGTTCCCCTACAGTGGCATCATGAGCTAGGTCTATGCGTAGATGATATGCACGAGTAGAACATCAACGTCGGTGATGTTCATACTGCTTACCACCAACGTCTTATTTTGATTCAGCGGTATTGTGGGATGAAGCGGCCCAGACCAACCTTACATGTCCACATACATGAGACCGGTTCCACCGACTGATGCAACTTGTTTTGCATAAGGTGGCTGGCGGGTGTCTATTCCTCTCACTTTAGTTGAATCGAATTTGACTACGGCCGGTCCTTGCAGAAGGTTAAAACAGGAAACTAGATAATCACCGTTGTGGTTTTGCATAGGTAAGAACGGTTCTTGCTAGTTACCCATAGCAGCCACATAAAACTTGCAACAACAAAGTAGAAGACGTCTAACTTGTTTTTGGAGGGTATGTTGTGATTGATATGGTCAAGACGTGATGTGATATATGTTGTTGTATGAGATGATCATGTTTTGTAATATCGACAACCGGCAGGAGCCTTAGGGTTGTCTTTTAATTATTGTATGGCCTGCGTGCCAATTATTAAGCGCCATGTAATTGCTTTACTTTATCACTATGTGTTAGCAATAGTTGTAGAAGCAATAGTTGGCGAGACGACCCCGACGCAACGATAGATATCAAGGTGTCGCGCCGGTGACGATGGAGATCATGACATTGCTTTGAAGATGGAGATCAAAAGCACAAGATGATGATGGCCATATCATGCCACATATTTTGATTGCATGTGATGCTTATCCTTTATGCATCTTATTTTGCTTAGAATGACGGTAGCATTATAAGATGATCCCTTCACTTAATTTCAAGATAAAATTGTTCTCCCCGAGTATGCACCGTTGCTAAAGTTCGTCGTTTCGAAGCACCTCGTGATGATCAGGTGTGATAGACTCTACGTTCACATACAATGGGTGTAAGCCAGTTTTGCACAAGCAGAATACTTGGGTTAAACTTGACGGGCCTAGCATATACAGACATGGTCTCGGAACACTGGAGACCGAAAGGTCGAACATGAGTCATATAGTAGATATGATCAACATAGAGATGTTCACCATTGATGACTACCCCATCTCACGTGATGATCGGTCATGGGTTAGTTGATTTGGATCATGTATCACTTAGATAACTTGAGGGATGTTAATTTAAGTGGGAGTTCATTAGTAATTTGATTAATTGAACTTAATTTATCATGAACTTAGTCCTGATAGTCTTTGCAAATCTATGTTATAGATAAATGGCCCGTGCTACTGTTTCGTTGAATTTTAATGCGTTCCTAGAGAAAGCTAAGTTGAAAGATGATGGTAGCAATTACACGGACTGGGTCCGTAACTTGAGGATTATCCTCATTGCTACACAGAAGAATTATGTCCTTAATGCATCGCTAGGTGACAGACCTGCTGCAGATCCTGTGAATGTCTGGCAAGCTCGATCTGATGACTACTCGATAGTTCAGCGTGCCATGCTTTACGGCTTGGAACCGAGACTTCAAAAGCATTATGAATGCCACAGAGCATATGAGATGTTCCAAGAGCTGAAATTGATATTTCAAGCTAATGCCCGGGTTGAGAGATATGAAGTCTCCAACAAGTTCTTTAGCTGTAAGATGGACGAGAACAGTTCTATCAGTGAACACATACTCAGAATGTCTGGGTACCACAACCACTTGAATCAGCTGGGAATTGAGCTCCCAAATGAGTGTGTTATTGATAGAGTTCTTCAATCACTGCCACCAAGCTACAAAGGCTTCGTGATGAACTATAATATGCAAGAAATGACGAAAACAATTTCCGAGCTCTTCGCGATGCTGATATCGGCGGAGGTAGAAATCAAGAAAGAACATCAAGTGTTGATGGTTAACAAGACCACCAGTTTCAAGAAAAAGGCAAGGGAAAGAAAGGGAACTTCAAGAAGAACGGCAAGCAAGTTGCCGCTCCCGTGAAGAAACCCAAAGATGGACCCAAGCCTGAGACTGAGTGCTTCTACTGCAAGGGTAATGGTCACTGGAAGCGGAACTGCCCCAAATATTTGGCGGATAAGAAGGATGGCAAAGTGAACAAAGGTATATTTGATGTACATGTTATTGATGTGTTCCTTGCTAGTGCTCGTAGTAGCACCTGGGTATTTGATACTGGTTCGGTTGCTCATATTTGTAACTCGAAACAGGAGCTGCAGAATAAACGAAGATTGGCTAAGGACGAGGTGATGATGCGCGTTGGAAATGGTTCCAAGGTTGATATGATCGCCGTCGGCACGCTACCTCTACATCTACCTTCGGGATTAGTTTTAGACCTCAATAATTGTTATTTGGTGCCAGCGTTGATCATGAACATTATATCTCGATCTTGTTTATTGCGAGACGATTATTCATTTAAGTCAGAGAATAATGGTTGTTCTATTTATATGAGTAACATCTTTTATGGTCATGCACCCTTAGTGAATGGTCTGTTCTTGTTGAATCTCGATTGTAGTGATACACATATTAATAATATTGATGCCAAAAGATACAAAGTTGATAATGATAGTGCAACATACTTGTGACACTGCCATTTAGGTCATATTGGTGTTTAACGCATGAAGAAACTCCATGCGGATGGAATTTTGGAATCACTTGATTATGAATCATTTGATACTTGCAAACCATGCCTCATAGGCAAGATGACTAAAAATCCGTTCTCCAGAACAATGGAGTGAGCTAATGACTTACTGGAGATAATACATACCAATGTATGCGGTCCGATGAGTGTTGAAGCACGCGACGGGTATCGTTATTTTCTCACCTTCACAGATGATTTGAGTAGGTATGGGTATATCTACTTGATGAAACACAAGTTTGAAACATTTGAAAAGTTCAAAGAATTTCAGAGTGAAGTGGAGAATCATCGTAACAAGAAAATAAAGTTTCTATGATCTGATCGCGGAGGCGAATATTTGAGTAACGAGTTTGGCCTTCATTTAAGATAATGTGAAATTGTTTCACAACTCATGCCTCCTGGAACACCACAGCGTAATGGTGTGTCCGAGCGTCATAACCGTACTTTATTAGATATGGTGCCTTCTATGATGTCTCTTACCGATTTGCCCCTATCGTTTTGGGGTTATGCATTAGAGACAACCGCATTCACGTTAAATAGGGCACCGTCTAAATCTGTTGAGACGACACCGTATGAACTATGGTTTGGCAAGAAACCTAAGCTGTCATTTCTTAAAGTTTGGGGATGCGACGCTTATGTCAAAAGGCTTCAGCCTGATAAGCTCGAACCCAAAGCAGAGAAGTGCGTCTTCATATGATACCCGAAAGAAACTATTGGGTATACCTTCTACCATATATCTGAAGGCAAAATCTTTGTTGCTAAGAATGGGTCCTTTCTAGAAAAGGAGTTTCTCTCGAAAGAAGTGAGTGGGAGGAAAGTAGAACTTGATGAGGTAGTTGTACCTTCTCTCGAATTGGAAAGTAGTACATCAGAGAAAACCGTTCCCGTGATGCCTACACCAACCAGAGAGGAAGCAAATAATGATGATCATGAAACTTCAGATCAAGTTACTACTGGACCTCATAGGTCGACCAGAACACGCTCCACACCAGAGTGGTACGGTAATCCTGTCCTGGAAGTCATGTTGTTGGACAACGACGAACCTACGAACTATGAAGAAGCTATGACAAGCCCAGATTCCGACAAATGGCTCGAGGCCATGAAATCTGAGATAGGATCCATGTATGAAAACAAAGTGTGGGCTTTTGGTGGACTTGCCCGATGATCGGGAAGCCATTGAGAATAAATGGATATTCAAGAGGAAGGCATACGCTGATGTTAATATCACTGTCTACAAAGCTCGACTTGTCGCAAAAGGTTTTCAACAAGTTCAAGGGGTTGACTACGATGGGACTTTCTCACCTGTAGCGATGCTTAAGTCTATTCGAATCATGTTAGTAATTGCTGCATTTTATGATTATGAAATTTGGCAAATGGACGTCAAAACTGCATTCCTTAACGGGTTTCTTAAAGAAGAGTTGTATATGATGCAACCAGAAGGTTTTGTCGATCCTAAAGGTGATAACAAAGTATGCAAGCTCCAGCAATCAAAGCATTTGGTTTTATACAGACTTATGGTGAAGCCTGTATTTACAAGAAAGTGAGTGGGAGCTCTCTAGCATTTCTAATATTATATGTGGATGACATATTGCTGATTGGAAATGATATAGAATTTCTGGATAGCATAAAAGGATACTTGAATAAGATTTTTTCAATGAAATACCTCGGTGAAGCTGCTTACATATTGGGCATCAAGATCTATAGGGATAGATCAAGACGCTTAATAGGACTTTCACAAAGCACATACCTTGACAAAGTTCTGAAGAAGTTCAAAATGGACCAGTCAAAGAAAGGGTTCTTGCCTGTGTTGCAAGGTGTGCAATTGAGTAAGACTCAAAGCCCGACCATAGCAGAAGATAGAGAGAGAATGAAAGTCATGCCCTATGCCTCAACCATAGGTTCTACAATGTATGCCATGCTGTGTACCATACCTAATGTGTGCCTTGCCATGAGTATGGCAAGGGGGTAGAATAGTGATCCAGGTGTGGATCACTGGACATCGGTCAAAATTATCCTTAGGTACCTAAAGAGGACTAAGGAAATGTTTCTCGGTTATGGACGTGATAAAGAGTTTGTTGTAAAGGGTTACGTTGATGCAAGCTTTGACACTGATCCAGATGACTCTGAGTCTCAATCTGGATACGTATTGAACGTGGGAGCAATTAGTTAGAGTAGCTCTATGCAGAGCATTGTAGACATAGATATTTGCAAAGTACACACAGATCTGAATGTTGCAGACCTGTTGACTAAAAACCTCTCTCATAAGCAAAACATGATCACACCTTAGAACTCTTTGGGTGTTAATCACATGGCGATGTGAACTAGATTATTGACTCTAGTGAACTCTTTGGGTGTTAATCACATGGTGATGTGAACTAGATTATTGACTCTAGTGCAAGTGGGAGACTGATGGAAATATACCCTAGAGGCAATAATAAAATGGTTATTATTATATTTCCTTATTCATGATAAAGGTTTATTATTCATGCTATAATTGTGTTGACCAAAAACTTAAATACATGTGTGGATACATAAACAAATACCGTGTCCCTAGTGAGCCTCTACTAGACTAGCTCGTTGATCAAAAGATGGTTAAGGTTTCCTGACCATAGACATGAGTTGTCATTTGATAACGAGATCACATCATTAGGAGAATGATGTGATGGACAAGACCCAACCGTTAGCATAGCTTATGATCGTTCAGTTTATTGCTACTGCTTTCTTAATGTCAAATACATGTTTCTTCGACCATGAGATCATGCAACTCCCGGACTCCGGAGGAATGCCTTGTGTGTCATCAAACGTCACAACATAACTAGGTGATCATAAAGGTTCTCTATAGGTATCTCCGAAGGTGTCTGTTGAGTTGGCATGAATCGAGATTGGGATTTGTCACTCCGTGTGACGGAGATGTATCTCTGGGCCCTCTCGGTAATACAGCATCACAAGAACACTACTAGGGAAAACCTTATACACAGAACCTTACCAGCAGCGCGGTTCAAAACTAGGTGCTACTGCTACTTATCAGTAGCGCGCTTAAAAAAACTGCGCTACTACCATCCTCGTAGCAGTAGCGCGTTAGAAAAAAACAACGCTACTACTACAAATGCCACGACGTTGCCGCCGGAGTAGGTTTAGTAATAGCGCCTGTTTTCTAAGAGCGCTACTGCTATTGATCTTAGCAATAGCGCTTTTCCCTAAAGAGCGCTACTGCTAAGGCAGCGCGGTTCTTCTCCGCCCGCCCGCCCGCCCCTCACTCTCTCCCCTCTCCACTCCCTCCTCCAACCCGTCGTCCGCCGCCGCCGCATTGCCGCCAGCTGCTGCCACCGTCGCCCCCTCCCTCCTACATCCCCTCCCTCCTCCATCCCGCCACCTTCTCCCCCCCCTCCCTCGCCTAAGCTAGCTCTCTCCTCCTCCATCCCTCCTCCATCCCTCCTCTTTCTCCCCTCCGCCCCCCCCCCCCCGCGTCACCGGCCAGTCCACCGAGGTAGCTCTCCTCCCTCCCCCCTCCTTCCCGCCTCTCCCTCCTTCCTCCCCCTCCTCCCTCCCTCCTTCCTACCCCTCCTTCCTCCCTCTTCCTCCCTCCTTCCTACCCCTCCTCCCTCCCTCCCTTGTCTCTGTTCTTGTAGAATGTAGGTAATTTAAATGTAGATTTTAGAATGTAGACATTGTAGAATGTAGGTTTTTTAATAGAATATCTTTTTAGATTATTTTAGGTTTTTTGAATAGAATAGGAAATTTTAGGTCTTTTGATTAGAAATTTTATTTATAGTAAGTGCTTAATATAACTAGTTCTGTTTATAGTAAGTGCTTAATATAACTAGTTTATTTATAGTAAGTGCTTAATAGAACTAGTTTATTTATAGTAAGTGCTTAATAGAACTAGTTTATTTAGTAAGTAGTTAATAGAACTAGTTTATTTAGTAAGTGCTTAATAGAACTAGTTTGTTTATGCAGAAATTAAGTATTTGCCCCTGCCTCGTCCCCGCAGTCGTCCCCATCGCCGACCCCTTAAGACCTCTAGGTGAGAATAGCCAAATCCCCATGTTGTTGATATAGATGATAATGTGTTGTAAATGTCAATGATGAAAATGCTAGTGCTAGTCGCCATGTCATTGATGTCGATGATGATGCATTCTGAATATAGATGATGATGATGATGATGCATTCCGAGTGGCCTATGTTTTGCCGGAATGTTGATTCGTTTCCATCTCGGCAAATTTCAGGCGCTCGATATGTCCTGTCTTTAGCAAAGGTCATGCCGAAATTTTTCATGAATTTTAGCATGACTTGTGCTACAATGTAGGGCATATCGAGTGCTTGTGATTTGCCAGAATGGGAATTCAATGATATTTCGGCAAAACATAGGGCATTTTTTCTATGTCATTGCTCGATATATGGAACGTGTTGACTTTAGGTCTGTTTCGGCTCCTTGTGTGTCTTTCAGTGAGGGAGAGTGTCCACCATATATATATTTGAGAGAGGAAGAATGCCGACTGTTGTCATGGGGGTCGCTTCTCCTTCTTCTCTTTGTGCTAGACCTTTGTTACACACTAGGGGAAGAAGGAGTAGCGACCATCATCGACGGTCGAAACGGTGAGGGAGTGTCCACCATATATGAGAGAAGAAGAATGCCGACTGTTGTCGTGGGGGTCGCTTCTCCTTCTTTTCCTTGTGCTAGATATTTGTAATGCACTAGGGAAAGGAGGATTAGCGACCATCACCGATGGTCGCAATATCAGAGAGGGAGTGCCCACCATATACGTGAGATGAGAGTTTAGGAAGGAAGACTCGACAGACCTAAAGTCAACCCGTTGCATATTGAGTAATAGTGATCTGTGTGTTGAGTTTTCTGGTAGTTGCCTTCGATCGATTTTTTATTAATGTTTCAACTATGAACATAGGAAATGTCTGACGATGAAAAGTATTTCGGTATGTGCGAATACTGCGAAGACGAGCGCGACCTGTGCGACAGAAATTTCTTAGTTGGTGGTAGGCGCTTCAGCATCAAGCTGGATGAGACCTTCGAAGTGGATACAGTAAGTCACAACAACAAGTCTTTTTCGTAATTAAGCATGACTTCTGCTTCTTTTGCTTCAACTTATAATTTTAGTTTTTTACTATTCTACTAGCGTATCCCCTGCCATGCAAGAATTTATGTCTTGGATAAGATTGGTTTCAGTCCTATGGAAACTATGGAGGTAAAGAGAGTTCACTTGAGGACCGAGCATGGTTATACTTTTGCCGCAAAATTATACAATGCAGACACCTACACCTATTTTGAATGCAAAAATTGGAGATCACTATGCAAGGCTTATGCATTTGAGCCTGATATGCTTATCACCTTTGATATTCGTCCGAAAGATGATATTGAAGGTAATATCGACATCTGGGTCGATGTGCAGACGCCTCTAGTTCTACCATTATGTGAGTTTCTCAACCATATTTATGTCTTGGATATTGTTTATTCAAAAATAGTTGACAACTAATTTCTATTGACAGCTTATTTCCATTCAAGCATTGCCTGTTGCATGATGCTAATGATGATACTACTGCTTTGCTTGATAATACTATGCCACTAGGAGAATTTCTTGATGAACAACTTGCTAGGGTTAGAGAAAATGAAATTGCTGAAACTAATGATATTATTGAAATTGAAGATTATGATTCTCCCCCTAGATATGAATTGCCTGTTGTACCTGAGGGTTATATCATGGATGAAGAAACTGCTAGAGACTTTCTTGCTTGCAATGATAGAGAAGATCTTAAGAAACTGTTAGCTAAGCTGAAAGAAAAATCCTTGAATGCTAGAATGAAATATGATCCCAATTTTGCTACTTCACCTATCTTTGTTACTGATAAGGATTATGAATTCTCTGTCGATCCTGAGTTAATTACTTTGGTTAAAACTGATCCCTTCTATGGTTATGAATCTGAAACAGTTGTGGCACATCTTACTAAACTGAATGATATAGCCACCCTATTTGCTCATGAGAAAAAAATTCGCTACTATTGTATTCTTAAATTGTTTCCTTTCTCGTTAAAGGGTGATGCTAAGTTATGGTTTAATTCTCTTGCTCCTGGTTGTGTGCGTAGTCCCCAGGATATGATTTATTACTTCTCTCAAAAATATTTCCCTGCTCATAAGAAACAAGCTGCCTTACAGGAAATATTTAACTTTTTGCAATCTGAAGAAGATAGTCTCCCACAAGCTTGGGGGAGGCTTCTCCAATTACTTAATGCTTTGCCTGATCATCCTCTCAAGAAAAATGAAATACTTGATATCTTTTATAATGGACTAACCGATGCTTCTAGGGACCACCTAGATAGTTGTGCTGGTTGTATTTTCAGGGAACGAGCTGTTGAGCAAGCTGAATTGCTATTGAATAATATATTGAGTAATGATAATGATTGGACACTTCCTGAACCAACTCCTAAGCCAACTCCGATGAAAAGAGGTATTCTATTTCTCAGTCTTGAAGATATGCAAGAGGCAAAGAAATCTATGAAAGAAAAAGGTATTAAAGCTGAAGATGTTAAGAATTTACCGCCTATTGAAGAAATACATGGTCTTGATAACCCGACACAGGTAGTAGAGGTAAACTCTCTCTGTAGATTTGATGAAGGTGATGTTCCTCATAATAAGTCTGCCAGTCAATGCTTGGGTGAGTTTGATAATTTTATTGTTAAACAAGAAAATTTCAATGCTTATGTTAGTAGACAATTGAAACGTAATGCTTACATGCTTGACCACTTGGGTAATTATATGAGTAGAACTGTTAATGATCTTAAGCTTATTAGTAAACATGCCTCCATGGTTACAACTCAAGTAGATCAAGTACTTAAAGCACATGATGATTTGCTTAATGAGTTGAATAATAAGAACAATGATAATGTTGTTAGGGTTATGACTAGAGGTGGTAAAATGACTCAGGAACCTTTGTATCCTAAGGGCCATCCTAAGAGAGTTGAGCAAGATTCTCAGAGAATTAATACTGATGCACCTAGTCCTAATAAAAAGAAAAAGAAAATTGATAGGACTTTGCATTCTTCTAGTGAACCTGCTATAGATACACCTGAGAATCCCAATGATATTTCTATTTCTGAAGCTCAGACACAATCTGGTGATGAACATGAACCTAGTGATAGTGTTAATAATGATGTTCATGTTGATGCTCAACCTAGTAATGATAATGATGTAGAGATTGAACCTGCTGTTGATCTTGATAACCCACAATCAAAGAATTAACGTTATGATAAGAGAGACTTTGTTGCTAGAAAACATGGTAGAGAAAGAGAACCATGGGTTCAGAAACCCATGCCCTTTCCTCCTAAGCCATCCAAGAAAAAGGATGATGAGGTTTTTGAGCGCTTTGCTGAAATGATTAGACCTATCTTTTTGCGTATGCGTTTAACTGATATGCTTAAAATGCCTCCTTATGGTAAGTATATGAAAGATATTGTTACAAATAAAAGAAAGATACCGGAGGCTGAAATTTCCACCATGCTTGCTAATTACACTTTTAAGGGTGGAATACCAAAGAAACTAGGGGATCCAGGAGTACCAACTATACCATGCTCCATTAAAAGAAACTATGTTAAAACTGCTCTATGTGATCTTGGAGCCGGTGTTAGTGTTATGCCTTTCTCTTTATATCGTAGACTTCAATTGAATAAGTTGACACCTACTGAAATCTCTTTGCAAATGGCTGATAAATCAACTGCTATACCCATCGGTATTTGTGAGGATGTGCCTGTTGTGGTTGCAAACGTTACTATCTTAACGAACTTTGTTATTCTTGATATTCCCGAGGACGACAGTATGTCGATCATCCTTGGTAGACCCTTTTTGAATGCTGCAGGGGCTGTTATTGATTGCAATAAAGGCAATGTCACTTTTCATGTTAATGGTAATGAGCATACGGTACACTTTCTGAAGAAACAACCTCAAGTTCATAGTATCAATTCTATTGGAAAATTTTCAACTATTACTATCGGAGGTTTTGAATTCTCTCTTCCTACTGTCAAAAATAAATATGATATTCTTATTGTTGGGGACATGCATATCCCCGTTAAGGTAACCTAGTGTTATTCGAAAATTCTCCGGTTTCATGTCATTTGGAAGACGTTTGTTAATAAAACTTGATCAACCTTGTTAACGGATTCCTTTTGATGGGCATGAGATGGATGAATTTAGAAGGCACAACTTTCTGTACCTACTTTTTACTTTCTGTTATTTAGAATGAATAAAGCAAAAAATGGTTTTTTCTGTCTGTTTTCTGAATTATCCGTGAAATAAAAAATGACCCGAAAATAAAAGTTCTTCAAATGCCCTGAAAATTTAGTATGATTTTTTATAAAATATTTGAGAATTTCTGGCACTGAGAACACACCAGGGGGACCCACCACATGTCCACAAGGACGAAGGGCGCACCCTACCCCCTGGGCGTGCCCCCCAGTCTTGTGGGTCCCACGTGGCCCCCCTTCACTTATTCCAGCACCCATCCACTTCATCTTCCTCCAGTAAAAATCATCCCATAGCTCAAACTCGTGTTCTTGCTCATTTTGCTGCATTTTTGATTTCCTTGTGTAAAGCTCCATTTGCAAAACTGTTTTGGGGGATTGTTCCTCGGTATGTGACTCCTTCAATGGTCCAATTAGTTTTTGTTCTAGTGCTTTATATATTGCAAATTCTTGCTGCTGTAGTGACCTTGTTCTTGAGCTTGTATGTCAAATTTATATGGTCCAAAGTAGTTTTGATGCATGATATAGCCTCTAGGCACTTGTAGGAGTAGTTGCTATCAGTTTTGTTGAGTTTGGTTCACTTTTATTTTGAGTTACTAAAAATTTCAGAAAATTTTCAGAGGAAGAAGATGATGAGGAGATTGTTGAGAGGCTCTTCGAGCCGGGGTTCGAAGGAAAAATAAAATCGGGAGAAGGAAAAGCCCAAGTACAATCTTCCTCGTGCCGCGGAGATTCGGCCGTGTGAATGGCCATGTGATGCATTCTTGGAAGCGGCCGGAATTTATGGGGATTTCTATTATTTTGCTGAGAATGCAGGCATCACCGACTTCCTCCACGACCAGTGTGATCAGTATCTCCTACTCACTAATACTTCCATGCAAAATTTTCATTTTCATGCTAGGAGATCATCACCCACGGTAGAGTTTCACTTATATGATGAGCATAAGGAGATGACGCTTTATGACTTTTGTGAGGTTTGTAAATTACCTTATGAGGGTAGCATCGAGGAACCACGTCCTAGTGATGTGGAAGATTTTATTAATGAAGTTACCGTAGGGGAAAGGAGAAAGGTGTCGGAAGCGAGAGTAGCCAGTTTACATTTTTCCTGTTTTGCGCTACTACTCATTATTTGCTGGGAGATGTTTAATTGGTCGCGGGGAGAGTGGAGGCCTTAGTGCTCCTGACCTTGCCATTTTACGCCATGCTTTACTTCGCGATAAAACTTTCAGTTTAGGCGCTATGGTTGCTAGACGGTTGAGTCTCAACCGTACTAAGGGTCCTATTTTCGGAGGTATCTTCACCTCTCGACTTGCTAGACGCTTTGAGATACCCATTAGGCATAATGAGAAAGAGGAGAAACTGCTACCCACTATATACTTAGATTATGACAACATGGTAGCACATAAGTTTATTCGCTATGATGAGGAAAAGAGACTCATTTATAACTTGATATTTAGCGAGGATACTTTTCAGATTATTACCTTGCCTGCACCTTCTTTGTTCAATATTCATTCAGGCAGGTACTTCGTTCTTCCCGAGGACATTCATGCATACTGGGAGGGGACGCGATCTCCAGTTCCTGAGCCAGAGCCATCACCTGATCCATATCAGGAGTCTATTTATCAGTGGGAGCCACAGGAGCTCGCTAACCAGTGGAACCCCCAGGATCCTCCTCAGTACACCGGAGAGGGCTACTTTGTTCCATGGGCTTAGACCAACTTAGGCCAAAAGCCTAAGCTTGGGGGAGTACGTATTTCTCACCGACATTACATTCATGTTCACACACTCATTCTAGTTGTCGGTGTTCATACTTTTTCATTGTATTATCCATGTTAGTCTATTTCTTTTTCCCGCTTTCTTCTTGAGTGTTTGAAAACCTTTGAGAAAAAAAATTAGTTGTAGCTTAGTTTACTTTCCATGCTTAGTTGTAGTATTAAAGAAAACCCAAAAAGATTTCTCGTTCTTCTTTTACTTGTTGGGAGCTTTCCCGTGTAGATAGTTTATCTCGTTCTTGTTTTACTTTCTTCAGAAAAAGAAAAACTCCAAAAACATTTTAGTATGTTTCTTCGAAATTCTTTTCTTTTCTTTGGGGGTCGAGGAGAGAAGACCACGATGAAAATGTTGAGTGGCTCTCATATGTATTATTATTGATCTAACGAAGAGCCCATGTTACCTTGTCTTCTCCTTTGCATAAATGTTTGCAGATTCTAGCTTAGTCCAATGCACGTGCACTATTATTACTATTCACATTGTTCGGTCGTGCAAGTGAAAGGCAATAATGACGATATATGATGAAATGATTGAGATAAGGAAAAGCTGGTATGAACTCGACCTATCTTGTTTTTGTAAATATGATTAGTTCATCGTTCTTGATTCAGCCTATCATGAATGAAACATGTTTGCAATGACAATTAGAGATTATAGTTACTCATGCCATGCTTAATTAGCTAGGAGTTTATAATGGTTTACCTTGCGTGCCAACATGCTTTTAAAATGGTTGTGATGTAGTATGATAGGATGGTATCCTCCTTTGAATGATTCGAGTGGCTTGACTTGGCACATATTCACGCATGTAGTTGAAACAAGATCAACATAGCCTCCACGATATTTATGTTCATGGTGATTTATATCCTACTCATGCTTGCATTCAATGTTGGTTAACCACAATGCATGTTTATGACTGTTGTCGCTCTCTAGTTGGTCGCTTCCTAGTCTTTTTCTAGCCTTCACTTGTACTAAGCGGGAATACTGCTTGTGCATCCACTTCCATAAACCCAAAGTTATTCCATATGAGCCCACCATACCTTCCTATATGCGGTATTACCTGCCGTTCCAAGTAAATTTGCATGTGCCAAACTCTAAACCTTCAAATGATAATTTGTTTTTATGCCCGAATCGCTCATGTAGCGACTGGGGGCTGTCAGTATCTTCCATGCTAGGTGCGTTATTCTCGCTATGAGTGGACTCCGCTCATCATTCACGAGAAAATGGCTGGTAATCGGGATGCCCAGTCCCATGCTCAAATCAAATCAAAATAAATTTAAACAAAAATCCCCCAGGATTGTTGCTTGTATGGACAGTACCCATTGTTTCGGACCAGCCGTGGAGTGTGCTTGTTGGTTGAGGGGGAGTAAAAAAACTTTACCATTCTGTTTGGGACCGCCTATAATGTATGTAGCATGGAAGATATTGAGATCTCTTGGTTGTTATGTTGACAATGAAAGCATACCGCTCAAAATTATATTCATCTCTGTTTTAAAAACTCAAGCTCTGGCACCTCTGCAAATCCCTACTTCCCTCTGCAAAGGGCCTATCTATTTAATTTTATGTTGAGTCATCATTCTCTTATAAAAAGCACCAGTTAGAGAGCACCACTGTCATTTGTATGCTTTGTTATTAATTGATATTGAGTATGACTGTGACTGGATCTCTTTTACCATGAATTACAATGTCTAGTCAGTCCTTGATCTTCAGGGGTGCTCTGCATTTATGTTTTGCGGTCTCCGAAAGGGCTAGCGAGATACCATCTTGTTATATCATATCATGATTGTTTTGAAAAAGTGTTGTCATCCGAGATTTATTATTATTGCTCGCTAGTTGATTATGCCATTGATATGAGTAAATGTGAGACCTAAATGTTATTGTGAATGTGGTTAGTTCATAATCTTTGCTGAAAACTTGAATGCTGGCTTTACATATTTGCAACAATAAGATCAAATAGAGTTTGTAAAAGTTTTTCTTTTTCACTTTCAGTTTGTCAACTGAATTGCTTGAGGACAAGCAATGGGTTAAGCTTGGGGGAGTTGATATGTCTCCATCGTATCTGCTTTTCCAAACTCTTTTGCCCTTGTTTTGGACCCTAATTTGCATGATTTGAATGGAACTAACCCGGACTGACGCTGTTTTCAGCAGAATTGCCATGGTGTTATTTTTGTGCAGAAATAAAAGTTCTCGGAATGACCTGAAACTTCACGGAGATCAGTTTTGGAATAAATAAAAAATATTGGCGAAAGAATCAACTGAAGGGGGCCCACACCCTGTCCACAAGGGTGGGGGCGCGCCCACCCCCCAGGGCGCGCCATCTGTCCTTGTGGGCCCCCTGGACCTCCATCGACCTCAACTCCAACTCCATATATTCACGTTCGGGGAGAAAAAAATAAGGGAGAAGGATTCATCATGTTTTACGATATGGAGCCGCCGCCACCTCCTGTTCTTCCTTGGGAGACCAGATCTCGAGTCCATTCGGGGCTCCGGAGAGGGGAAATCGTCACCGTCGTCATCATCAACCATCCTCCATCACCAATTTTGTGATGCTCACCGCCGTGCGTGAGTAATTCCATCATAGGCTTGCTGGACGGTGATGGGTTGGATGAGATTTACCATGTAATCGAGTTAGTTTTGTTAGGGTTTGATCCCTAGTATCCACTATGTTCTAAGATTGATGTTGCTATGACTTTGCTATGCTTAATGCTTGCCACTAGGGCCCGAGTGCCATGATTTCAGATCTGAACCCTTTATGTTTCCATGAATATATTTGTGTTCTTGATCCTATCTTGCAAGTTATAGTCACCTACTACGTGTTATGATCCGGCAACCCCGGAGTGACAATAGTCGGGACACTTTCCGGTGATGACCGTAGTTTGAGGAGTTCGTGTATTCACTAAGTGCTAATGCTTTGGTCCGGTTCTCTATTAAAAGGAGGCCTTAATATCCCTTAGTTTCCAATAGGACCCCACTGCCACAGGAGGGTAGGACAAAAGATGTCATGCAAGTTCTTTTCCATAAGCACGTATGACTATATTCGGAATACATGCCTACATTATATTGATGAATTGGAGCTAGTTCTGTGTCACCCTATGTTATAACTGTTGCATGATGAATGCCATTCGAAATAATTATCCATCACTGATCCATTGCCTACGAGCTTTTCACATATTGATCTTTGCTAAGTTACTTTTTCATTGCCATTGTTACGATTGCTACAAAACTGCTACTGTTACTTTTGCCACCGTTACCGTTACTTCCATACTACTTTGCTACTAAATACTTTGCTGCAGATATTAAGTCTTTCAAGTGTGGTTGAATTGACAACTCAGCTGCTAATACTTGAGAGTATTCTTTGGCTCCCCTTGTGTCGAATCAATAATTTGGGTTGAATACTCTACCCTCGAAAACTGTTGCGATCCCCTGTACTTGTGGGTTATCAGTATCTCACGAGCATAACACAAATTGTAGCATAGGAATCAGACAACCAAATGATCAAAGTAGCAAGAGAAGCAAATGAAACCAAAACACACACTCTCTCTCTCTCTCAAAGCCTATGATTTATACACTTTCTCCCCCTTTGGCAACAAGTTACCAAAAAGTTTGAAAACGTATAGTGCTATCCGGCACTCTAGGCACGATCTCCGGGTGCTCCTGAAGGGGTCTTCTGGCTTGTCGCTCTGGTGTGCGTAGATGGCGTGGAGAGGAGGGGATCTGCAAATGCTTCTGAAGAAGTCTATGGAGCTGAAGGGGTTGACACTGGAGGTACAACCGTGGCAGTTGCTGCAAGTGCTGAAGTGGTAGTCATGGAGTCTCTGACAACTGGCACAGCTGATGACCTTTGTGCCCTTGGCACTCTCTGAAAAGTATCTGTAGTTGGTCTATCTTCCCTGTCCTCAGCATCTTCTTGGAGCTTCTCCACAATTGTCTGTATCTCAGTGACCTTCGCATCTAGGTCATGAAATTTTGTCTCTATGATCCTCTCAAGACTTTCCTGATTTTGAGTCAGGGTGGCCAAGCCCTTCTCAATTCTCACTATAGCCTCAAGTAGATAACTAAGTTGATCTTGCTTGGTCTTGAGTAGCACTGTGGAAGCATCTGGTGCACTTGCTGCCTTTGCTGCTTTTGCAGCCTTTGCCTTCTCTATCTTCTCCTGGGCTTCTGCACAAGTAGGATGGGATGCATCCATGACAACCTCGTTGTCCTCAAAATCTGGCCTCAGGGGTAGATGCTCATTGTCTAGTAGGTATGTCCCGGTTCCCATCTTGGAATTGATCAACATTTGAATGTGAGGGGCATATCCACAAGATCTCTTCTGATCTGCAGCTGTTCTCTTCACAATTTCTACAATCAAGCTCATCACCTTGAATTTCTGTGGCACATCAAATAAGTGAAGCAAGTTGATTGAGTGACCATGGATCATTCTATGATCTCCTGACTTGGGCAAAAGAGTGTGCCTCAATATAGTGTTCATTGTGGTCAAGCCAGAGAGCAAATAGTAGATAGATTCAACCTTGTGAGTCTCCAAGGCTTTGTCAGGAATCGACTTGTACATGTTAGCCATGGAGTTGTGATCCTTTCTAGGCTTAGCATACACATCAATGTCATTCTCCTCTTCCTCTGGTGCGTTGATCAGCTTGGCCCATTCTGAGATAGTAGAGTGATATCTTGTTCCTTCTGTCATCCAGATAATATTTCCATCAGGGTAGAAGTGAGCAGTGGAATAGAATTGCATGATCATCTCATCATTCCACTTTGTCAACTTCTGACCAACAAAAGTGTCAACACCATTCGGTCTGAAGCTCTCATGCACACCTGGGAAGTAATCTTCATTGTCATCAATGTACTTCCAGTCCACCCATTCATGTCACACACTATGGGCTTCTTGTCCAAAAGGATAGTCTCATAGAAATCCTGTTGTTCCTTTGTGTGAAAGCGATAGTCCACAACAGTTCTTCTCCTGGTGGCATAGGGGTCTGTCTGTCTCCATAGTCTCAGACCTACATCCTTTCTTAGTTTCATATTCTCTGCCACAGGATGATCATCACTATGATCTGGAATCTTCGGCTTCAGTTTTCTGAGCACTAGTGGCTCATCATCTTCTTGAAGTTTAGGCAATGGGGCCTTGTTCTTTTCAGCAGCAGAAATGTTCCTAGTTGATCTCTTTGGTGTGGATGTGGCTTGGGGGCTTGAGCTGGAGCTGAAGGCTTGGGGGCAGACTTGGGCTTAGATGGAGCAGCCCCAGTCCTTATGGCATCCCCCATAAGCTTCCGAGTCTTTGCAGGAGGTGCAACTGGCTCATCCTCCTCCTCATCATCTTCTTCAGAAGAATGCTTTTCAAACTCAGCCACTGGATCTACAAGTTTGCACCATCTTCCTCTTTTCCTTTCTTTCTTCTCTTTTCCAGCACCACTTGCTGGCTTTGCTTGCTCTTGAGCAACAGAGGATTGCCTAGCTTTAGACATTGGAGCTCTTTTAGCAGGAGCCTTCTTTTGCATTCCAGGCTTTATGGCAGCAGCCGCAGCATATTCCTTTTTGAGCACCTTCTTTTTGGAGGTCACTTCCTCCTCAACAACAAAGTCCTCATCCTCAGATTCAGATGTTCTCTTCTTCCTTTGCCTAGTAGCTGCCTTAGGCAAATTGCTGGGAGTGCTCCTACTCCCCTCATCATAGCTACCAGAGGGACTAGTGCCCTCACTGAGGTTGGGCTGCTCTTCAGACCTGTTCTGACTGTCACTGCCCTCTGACATTGCTGAAACTGACCCTATGAATAGTTGGGTGTAGATAGAGTAGATGAGCATCACAAAGTACAGCTTGTTTTGCAAAAATATTGAGACAAAAACTTAACTTTAGTTTTCTGCAGAAAGCATTTCAGAGCTACCGATTTGACAAACTCGGTGACACCGAAGCACTAACAGAGTCTAAACACACATTTTTGGTCAGACCGAAATGCAGTTTGGTGACTCCGAGATGCTAGGGTTTCACAGAGAAAGTGATTTCGGTCGCACCGACTAGTACACTTCGGTCAGACCGAGTTGTACTTGTGCAATGGCCAGGGCCAATCGGTGTGACCGAGATCCTCAGATCGGTCGGTCCGAGATGGGTTCGGCGGAAACCTAACCCTAAGTTTTTGCATCAAATCTATTCTAAGGAGTTTGTTTGGTGGATAGATCAATCTCATACGTGGGAAGAACATAGGCATTACACTTTGTGCAAGAATCGGAGTAAAGGAAAGCACAAAGGGTCAAATCCATACCCTAACTTGGCGACGGACTTGCTACGGCGACAACGGCGATGAAGATTCCGTTGACGGCGGCGGAGACCAGCGGCAAAAGGTCACTGGTGATGACGGCGACGATCCGGAGACCAGGGGCGGTAGTGCTGGGGCGCGGGCTCGTGCGGTTGAAGTGATTTTCAACCGTACGGGTACGCAGAGTATAAATACCCAGGCACTGTCGGTGTGACCGAGTGGAACTACTTCGTGGCACCGAGATGCGAAACTGCTAGCAGTTGCTGCAACTTGGTGTGACCGAATGGTTCTAATCGGTTGCATCGAGATAAAAACCTAGACCAACTTAATGACTTCGGTGAGACCGAGTAGGAGTGAATAGGTCTGACCAAAAGGCATTAAGAGGTTTTGGAAGTTAAGCCCTTGACGGATCGGTGGCTCCGAGTGCTCCTCACCCGGAGGGTCCGAATTCGACTTGTCCAAACTTTGTGATGTAGCATGAATAGAGTTTGAGACGAGAAAAAGCATAGATAGCTAGAGGGAGAACTTAGGCTTTCTTGTCCATCCATTTGGCAAGAAGAAAAACCAAACAATCAAAGCAACAAATGGATGTCCTCGAATGGAGAAAATTATGCAACCAACATGCTCACACAATAAGATAGCAAATAAAACATGTGGCAAAGCATGCACAAACACTCTAGCATCTATCAAGCAATTGGCGATGACTAGGTCATCTATATATGAGTATATTGACTTAGGAGTCAAATGAGAACATTTGATCATAGGTCATACTCATCGTTTAAGCACAAGTGGGGTTACCACTTTTACATAAAGCATCATTGTATTCACATCATTAGAGTTGCTTTAGCTCAATTTTTAGAGCAAAGCTCCCCCTAGATGTGATATCCCCCCTTAGAAGGATGAACTAACCTTGGGTTTTTTCGATGATGACTTCATGTAGGTGTTGAAGATGTGGATGCTCAATGTTGATGTAGATCATTTGGAGCAATCTATTGGAGTGAGTTGCACTTTCAATACCTACATAGGTTAGTCCCATAAGGAACACACAAGGATGTCCATAGACATAGAGTGAAACACACATATGATGATGTTCATGAAAGCATTAGGTTACCTTGTCCCTTGTCTTACCAACAAGAGGGTTTGTGACTCCTTGAACTAGTGCAAGATATGGAAATTGATTGCACTTGCCCTTGCCAAAATGAATATGAGTGAAGTATGTTGGCGGAGTCACCCTCAAGAACTCTCTAGTTCTTTTTCTTTGGGATCCACATCAAGTTGATTGGAATCCTTCGAGTTGTAGTTGTACTTGATGAAGTAGAACTTGATGTAGTCTTGGGAACCCACTTGACCAAGGCCTTAGGAGCTTCTTCAAATGAATCAATCTCTTCTTGAAGCTTGTTCTTGCCTTTTAGCTTGTGGTCTTGTGGTGCAAGATCATCTTGAGCTTGTGTTCCCTTGAAAGAAGTGGGGTCATACTTCTCTTGTTGAGGAACAAACTTCGTCTTGGGGTATTGATCTTCTTCCCACTCAACTCCATTGGCATTGAACTTTCGTTCAAAACCAACACCTTGATTCTTCCGGTGCCTTCCTTACTTGCGTACAATTTTCTCAAATTGCTTACTTCCGGCAAGGCTCTTGTAAACACCTTTCTCTATAATTCCCTTCAATAAACTATTTTCTGGCTCAAGTGTAACTTGGCTAAGAGAATCATTAGTGGAATCAAGAGAACTACTAGAAGCAACAATATTGGATTTAACATGATTATTGTTACTACTAGAAGAAGAATCTTTCTTGTTCTTGTTGCTAGATTTTACTTGTGGCATATAAGTAGACAAGAGTAAACGCTTGGCAATGTAAGAAGAACTCTTCTTTCGAAGATCATCATTGATAGCTTTTAAGAACTCATGCTCTTGCTCTAAATTTAGCTTCTCGAAGCGTAGCTTCTCATGAGTCTTTAGGAGCTCTCTATGATCCTCTAGAGTTGTTTCATGAGCTAACTTAAGAGTGTTTAGCTCCTTAGTTAGACGCTCAATCTCCTTCTTATCATTGTCATTCGTTTCATTTTGATTAGCATGATTAAGAGCAATTTCATCATAGTTTTCATCACTAGTGTTGTCAACAAGTAAATCATCATCACCTAGCAAATCATCTTCATCACTATTGAAATCAAAGTACTCGGGGTGTGATACCTTAGGGCCTTTAGCCATGAAGCATCTTCCAATTCGTTCATTTGGTGAGTCAAATATGTCGTAGGAGTTGGATGACACAAGTGCAAGACCGGCAACACCTTCATCTTGAGTATATTCGGAGTCAGAGTGATAACTTCTCTCGGAGTAGTTGTCGGAGTCGGAACTGGATACCCATTCACCAACGTGAGCTTGATGTCTTCATCTTGTGTAGCTCTTTGATGACTTGTCCTTCCTTTCCGAATCCTTGCTTCTACGAGAGGGTGTTCGTTCATAACGATCATCTCTACTCCTCTCTCTTGGTGGTGATTCATCTCTTTTACTTCTCCTTTTAGGTGAATCTTCTCTTTTCTTGTAGGGTGCCGTACACTCATTAGAGTAGTGTCCGGGTCTTCCACAATTGTAGCAATTACGATCACGACTAGAAGATCTTTTGTCATTGTAGGACCTTGACTTGGAACTTCTCTCTTTGCTTCTATTCTTGTAGAATTTGTTGAAGTTCTTCACCATTAAGCTCAATTGTTCATTGAAGACTTGTTTCTCACTTGATGTTGTAGGAGCATCACATGAAGCTTTATAAGCACCACTTGACTTGTTGTGGAGCTCTTCCTTATCCTTGAGTGACATCTCATGAGCAACAATTCTACCAATGACTTCCGTTGGCTTGAGATCTTTGTAATTGGGCATCATTTGGATCAATGTGCACACGGTATCATATTTTCCATCCAAGGCTCTTAGGATCTTCTTGATGATGAATTTGTCGGTCATCTCTTCGCTTCCTAAGCTGGTGATCTCATTTGTGATGAGAGCAATCCTAGAGTACATCTCAGCGACTCCTTCACCATCCTTCATTTTGAACTTGCCAAGTTGACTTTGAAGCACATCCAACTTGGATTCCTTGACGGACTCGGTACCTTCGTGCATATCAACCAAAGTATCCCAAATTTCCTTTGCATTCTCAAGGTGGCTGATTTTGTTGAATTCTTCGGGGCACAATCCGTTGAAGAGAATATCGCAAGCTTGAGCATTGTATTGCAACATCTTCAATTCTTCCGCGGACGCTTCACGATCCGTTTCTCTTCCATCCTCGAAGTATTCACCTTACAAGCCAATACGCACAATAGCCCAAACGGCGGGGTTATGACCAAGAATATGCATTTTCGTCTTATGCTTCCAACTAGCAAAATTTGTACCATCAAAGTAAGGACCTCTACAGTGATAATTTCCCTCGCTAGACGCCATACTCTCCTAGGTTGTGAAACCAAGGCTATGATCACCAAAGCTATGGAAATCAAGGCAAATAGAGACCAAAGCTCTGATACCACTTGTAGGATCGAAAGTAGGTCTAGAGGGGGGGGGTGATTAGACTACTTGACCGAATAAAAATCTAGCATTTTCCCAAATTTAATTGTGGGCAGATTTTAGCCACTAGTACAAGTCAAGCAATCAACCTACACATGCAGTTCTAAGAGTGTAGCAGCGGGAAGTAAAACATTGCATATGAAGGTAAAGGGAAGGGTTTGGAGAAGGAAAACGCAATGTAGACACGGAGATTTTTGGCGTGGTTCCGATAGGTGGTGCTATCATACATCCACGTTGATGGAGACTTCAACCCACGAAGGGTAACGGTTGTGCGAGTCCACGGAGGGCTCCACCCACGAAGGGTCCATGAAGAAGCAACCTTGTCTATCCCACCATGGCCATCGCCCATGAAGGACTTGCCTCACTCGGGTAGATCTTCACGAAGTAGGTAATCTCCTTGCCCTTAGAAACTTCTTGGTTCAACTCCACAATCTTGTCGGAGGCTCCCAAGAGACACCTAACCAATCTAGGAGACACCACTCTCCAAAAGGTAATAGATGGTGTGTTGATGATGAACTCCTTGCTCTTGTGCTTCAAATGATAGTCTCCCCAACACTCAACTCTCTCTCACAGATTTGGATATGGTGGAAAGATGATTTGAGTGGAAAGCAACTTGGGGAAGGCTAGAGATCAAGATTCTTGTGGTAGGATTGGAATATCTTGGTCTCAACACATGAGTAGGTGGTTCTCTCTCAGAAAATGAGTAGTGGAAGTGTAGGCACGTTCTGATGGCTCTCTCACATATGGAGAAGGGGGTGGAGGGGTATATATAGCCTCCGCACAAAATCCAACCGTTACACACATTTGACCCAACTCGGTCAGACCGAATAGAAGAACTCGGTGAGACTGATTCAGTTCAAAATGTGAACATTAGGAATCTCGGTGGAACCGACTGGAACAACTCGGTGGGACCGATGTGCTAGGGCTAGGGAAAAACCTCATCTCGGTGGCGCCGATTGCATGAACTCGGTGAGACCAATTTCAGCAAAGAGCAAACAGAGAGTTGGTCAAGCAAACTCGGTGGGACCGATTGCTCATTTCGGTGAGACCGAAATGTTACAAAGGGAAACAGAGAGTTTGCAGGGCCATCTCGATGAGACCGAGATCCATATCAGTGTGACCGAATTGCTAGGGTTTCTGGCAGTGGCTATGTCAACTGAACTCGGTGGCGCCGGATGGATCAAATCGGTGGGGCCGAGTTTGACTTTGAGTTTTGCACATATTTGGAAGAGAAAGTGGCTGAGGGTTTTGGAGTGATATCACTAAGCACTTTGAGCAAGTAGACCATTAAGCAACACCTCATCCCCTTTTAATAGTATTGGCTTTCCTATGGACTCAATGTGATCTTGGATCACTAAAATATAAATGAAGAGTCTTGAGCTTTTGCCAATCTTTGTCCTTAGCATTTTGAGGGGTCCACATCTCTAGTCCATGCCATGCCAATCATTGAACTTTCTGAAATATTGAACTTGAATGGATATTAGTTTAATGAGCTATATGTTGTTATGAATTACCAAAACCACCCGGGGATTAGTTGCACTTTCAGAAGCATAAAGAGCAATTCTAACAAATCATAGCATAATTTTGGCTCTCTCAAATAGGTGTGTCCAGCAAGGATACTTGTGACAAACTAAAAAGCAAAACAAGCAAAGACTCATATGATACAAGACGCTCCAAGCAAAACTCATGATATGTGACGAATACAAGTATAGCTCCAAGTAAAATACCGATGGCCGTTAGAAGAAAGAGGGGATGCCTTCCGGGGCACCCCCAAGCTTAGTTGCTTGGTTCTCCTTGAATATTAACTTGGGATGCCATGGGGCATCCCCAAGCTTAGGCTCTTTTCACTCCTTATTCCTTCATCCATCGTGATCTCACCCAAAACTTGAAAACTTCAATCACACAAAACTTAACAAAACCTTCATGAGATCCGTTAGTATAAGAAACCGGTATTTACTTTAAGTACTGTAGAAAACCCATTCAAATTTTGTTAATGCATTATATCTACTGTATTCAAACTTTACCATGGCTTATACCCCCCGATACAATCCATAGATTCATCAAAATAAGCACGCAATGCAAAGAAAACATAATTTGATAGATGTTGATGATGTCTCCCCGACAACGGCGCCAGAAATTGGCTAGTTGACGGGAGACTATCTTGACTTGATCTTCCCCGGCAACGGTGCCAGAAATTCCTTTTGATGTCCCTTGAACTACGTCGGTATTTCCCCAAAGACGAAGGGATGATGCAGTACAGCTACGGTAGGTATTTCCCTCAGTTATGAAACCAAGGTATCAATCCAGTAGGAGAACCAAGCAACACTATGTAAACGGTACCTGCACACAAAGAACAAATACTTGCAACCCGACGATTAGGAGGGGTTGTCAATCCCTCTACGGGTAATGGTGCCATAAATTGTCAAGTTGACAGGATAAAAATTGTGTAGATTGGATAAATAGCTCTTGGTAAAACATGAAATAAAATAAATAACAAAAAAGTGCAGCAAGGTATTTTTGGGTTTTTGGAATAACTGATCTGAAAATAAAAGCGAATAAAAATAGATCTCAAAGCAAATATGATAAAGAATAGACCCGGGGGCCATAGATTTCACTAGTGGCTTCTCTCGAGAAAATAACAGACGGTGGGTAAACAAATTACTGTTGGGCAATTGATAGAAGATCGAATAATTATGATGATATACAAGGCAATGTTCAATATATAGGCATCACGTCCAAGATTAGTAGACCGACTCCTGCCTGCATCTACTACTATTACTCCACACATCGACCGCTATCCAGCATGCATCTAGTGTATTAAGTTCATGTAGAAACGGAGTAATGCAATAAGAATGATGACATGATGTAGACTAGATCTATTCATGTAGGAATAGCCCCCATCTTGTTATCCTTAATAGCAACAATACATGCGTGTCTTGCTGCCCCTTCTGTCACTAGGAAAGAACACCGCACGATCGAACCCATCACAAAGTACCTCTTCCCATGGCAAGAAAAATCGATCTAGTTGGCCTAACTAGACCAAAGATTCGGAGAAGAAATATGAGGCTATAAATAATCATGCATATAAGAGATCAAAATAAGACTCAAATAATATTCATGGATAAAGATCTGATCATAAACTCAAAGTTCAACGGATCCCAACAAACACACCACAAAAAAGAGTTACATCAAATAGATCTCCAAGAGACCATTGTATTGAGAATCAAAAGAGAGAGAGGAAGCCATCTAGCTACTGCCTACGGACCTGTAGGTCTATGATGAACTACTCACGCATCATCGGAGAGGCACCAATGAGGATGATGAACCCCTCCGTGATGGTGTCTAGATTGGATCTCGTGGTTCTGGAACTTGCGGCGGCTGGAATTGTGTTTCGTCGACTCCCCTAGGGTTTTTGGAATATTTGGGTATTTATAGGGCGAAGAGGTGGTGCGGGAGGCCACCGAGGTGGGCACAACCCACCAGGGCGCGCCCTGGGGGGTTGTGCTCCCCTCGGTCCTCCCCTCTGGTACTTCTTTGGCCCATCTTGTGTATTCTGGTCCAGAAAAATTCTCCAAAAAGTTTTGCTGCGTTTGGACTCCGTTTGGTACTGATATTCTGCGAAGTAAAAAACAACAACTAGCACTGGGCACTATGTCAATAGGTTAGTCCCAAAAAATGATATAAAGTTGCTATAAAATGATTGTAAAACATCCAAGAATGATAATATAACAGCATGGAACAAGCAAAAATTATAGATACGTTGGAGATGTATCACACATGTGTAGGGTGCCGTCCTGTCCCCGTCCTCGTCCTCACCGCCGTCGATCGCCCGCGCCGATCTCGTCGTCGGCACCACCATGGTGAGCCTCTTGTTCTTATCTTCTTTTTAAAGAAAAAAAATTCTTACTTGTATGATTTAGATAGCTACTTGTATAATTTTATTACTTGTATTATTGTTTGTTATTATATAGTGCCATGGTTTTGGTATCCGCCACCGTCGGCTCTCGTGCGGTCTATGATTCAGATGTTGTTGGGGATATAACCCGCCCTGATAGGGCCGGGTTAGATTGTTGGCGACTTAAGGAGCTGGGCCTATGAAAAGCTAAGACATTCAAGACGCAGCATTAAGAAGGCGACTCACAAGATGGGCCGGTTAGAGCTTAAGGGCAGAAAGCGGCCCATAGATGTAACCCGCCATGTAATGATTTACCTTGTAAAGCAAGGCGACTTAGAGTACGGTTCAGTCACGGGTCGTAACCCGACCTGGACTCTTGTAAGCCAGCGGCCTCGACCTGTATATAAAGGCGAGTTCCCGGCATAGAATAGACAGGTTAGAATCAATCAAAAGCTAGGTCAAGCGAATCCGCTCCCCTGTAATCGACACTCTAGCAATACAACATAAAGCAGGACGTAGGCTTTTACCTCGATCGTGAGGGGCCGAACCTGGGTAAACCCGTGTCTCTCGTCCGGATCAACCCCGACAAGCTAATCACCGTTGCGATGGCTTCACGCTTAAGTCCTTTCACTAGGACATCTGTCGTGACAAAACCACGACAGTTGGCACCCACCGTGGGGCCAGCGCACGGTGGTTTCAAGTTCTTAAAGGGCTCTTTCCCAGGGATTGACGGATACGCCATTGGCAGGATGACCAACAGTCGCCGCGGCAAGCTCTACAACGATGACGCTGGCTGGGGCCCCGAGGCCGACTCAATCGAGTACGGGTACCGGGTCCCCTTCGGCGGGATTCATGTCTTCATCGGAAAGATCGGCGGATCTAAGCCTGAGCCGGACACCTGCACCGACCTCATCGAGTCGGCTCGGCGCGCGCAACCCGCCCGAATTCAACCCGACCGGAAGCACGTTTTCATTGGTTTCGCGCAAGGCATGGAGCTTGAGGAAAACTCTGCATCTAGAGGAGAGACTCTCATCTACTTAGGTGATGAGTCCTCGACCGGAGAGACGGAGGCAATTTACCATCTTCAAGACAACGGGCTTGGGGGCTATTCTGATGGCAACAGTATTCCGGACCCGGCGCCGGCTCTCAACAGCACGGCGGCTGGAGCAGCAACAGCTACTGACCCTTCAGGCTCCGGCTCAGCCAGGCCGCCGGCTTAGGTTTTGTTGGAGTTGATGAATGAGTTAACAACTTTAATGGGGTCCGAGGCCCAGGAGGATATCAACGCAGAGAATGCCAGGATGGCAACGGTACGGGCTCAGATTGAGGCTGAGTTGGAGCGAGTGAAGGCATAAGCTTGGCGTTTAAGTCTGGATCAGAATGCTTCCAACGCAGTCCTTCGGAGGAGGCTGTGACGACCCCGGCTTAATCGTGCACTAATCATACACGCAAATGCGCACGATCAAGCCTAAGGACTCACTTGAAGATATCACAACACAACTCTAAAACATAAATAAAGTCATACAAGCTTTATATTACAAGCCAGGGCCTCGAGGGCTCGAATACATAGCTCGATGGCATACAAGCGTCAGCGGAAGCATTAGATATCTGGGTACAGATATATTACAGAGAGAGAAATAGGCCTTCACAGAGGCGGGGTAAAATAAAATACTACAATCGAAAGGCGTAGGCCTCCTGCCCTGGACCCTCCGATCCTACTCCTGGTCGTCGAACGGCTCCTCGTAGTAGTAGTACTCACCAGGCGGGTAGTAGTACTGGTCGTCGGATGGGGCGTCTGGCTCAGGGGCTCCGTCGTCTGGTGGCATCAAATGGAATATGGGGGAAAAAGAAAATAAAGCAAACGTGAGTACTCATCCGAAGTACTCAGCAAGCAAGGATCTACACTACATATGCATCATTTTCAAAGGGGGCTGTATGTGTGGACTGGGCTGCAGAAATGCCAGAATAGAGGGGAAAGCCTAGTCCTATCGAAGACTAGCATCTTCAACAATCTTCGACAGTCTTGCAGCAATAGACGAGAACAGATGAACATAGTGTAAAGCAGTAGTAGTAGTAGTATCATCAACCTCGACCTGAGATCCTTTCTCGACTCCCTGCGAGAAAGCAATCCCAGAGCCGTACTATCCAGTTCTCATCACATGTTCTAGTTGTACCGATCGGGATACAACTCCGAGTGTCCGTTACCGTAGGACAGGCTATCGATAGAAGTTTCTTCCCTGCAGGGGTGCACCAACTTACCCACCACGCTCGCTTAACTCCGGCCGGACACACTTTTCTGGGTCATGCCCGGCCTCAGCTAAGCAACACGCCGCAACCCGACCGAATACCTAACAGAGAGGTCAGCACGCCGGACTAAACCTATGCGCCCAGGGGTCTTGGGCCTTCGCCCCGGGAACTCCTGCACGTTGCGTACGCGGCTAAAAGCAGACCTAGCAACCCCTTATACAAGCGCGATTGCGTTCCCAGTCTAATTCAGCGCGCGCCGCTCAGTCGCTGACATCCATTAAGCTCCGACTGAAGTATACGACGCAGAACGCCCATACTATGCCCACGTGATGGTTAGTGCTATCGGGCTAGAGGCCCCTCGGATCAAATATCCAAACCGTAGTGGATTAGGAGCGCGCGGAAACGAGCAGAGACTCACGATCGATGTGACCCCGTCGCCCTGTCTCGAGGTCTTGCGGCAAGGGCTAAGAATGCCCGGCCACGCCTCGTGGTTATCTTGCGGGCACCATCCAGGTCAACCCGACTCCCTATCACTTCGCACTAAGCTCGCGCGGGTACCCCTCAGGGCCGACCCGTCTTTAGTATCATGGTTTAGTGCAAGTCCACTCATCAATAGTAACTGTGTGTCTGACACCGAAGGGAACCCTGAGGAATCACCCTCGATGGAATTCCCGCTCGATGTTATCATCAAGGTGAACGAAGGAGGAATCACCCTCGAGGTCCACCTTGAGGAGTTGCGCGACGACGTCGTTATCGGGGGTGGTGTAGGAGGAATCACCCTCGCTTACCATGACCGAGTAACTAACCTACAAGGTTAACATCAGAAGTGCTGACGAGGTATCACCCTCGGCACTCATTGTTAACCCAGCAGTGTCGGTAACTAAGGGGAAGTGATGTGCGGTGCCAGGGTCTGGTCTTCAATCCCGATGATCGGGTCTTCTGATATCCAGCAGGGCAGTCGGGATCAAGTGGGGGTCTCTATCGTGTCTCTACCCAGCCTAAACTAAGCAGTCTAGGATAACCAGTAAGGTAACAAGGCAGGGTACAATAATCAGGCTATGCAGCAGATATAGGAAAACAGTAGCAGTAGCAGTTCTAATGCAAGCATAAGAGAGAAGAGAATAGGCGATATAGGCATGCTCAAAATGGGGGTGCTTGCCTGTTTGCTTTGGGGCAAGGACAAGGTCTTCAGTGGTATCGTCGGGAACGTAGTCGTACTCCTGAGCTGCGTCTGCCTCGGGAGCTACGTCAACGTCGGGGTCTACCGAGAGAGAAGAGGGGGATGAAACAGGTAAACATAATGCAAACAAATGCAATACGGTGCGTGTGATGCTATGATGCAGTGCAGGGTTGCCTAAATATGCATCTAAGTAATTTTAGTTATTTTTAGAACTATTCTGGGATTTAATACCCGATGTGTGTGCACTATTCATCTGCCGGATTCGGGTCCGGAGTTACGAGTTCTTCTATGTAGGGGGTTCCGATAGAGAAACAGACGGCACGATCACACTCGTCTCGTCGTTCTGGGCAACTTTCATGTTTTAACTTTTTCGATCCGAGCTACGGTTTAAAAGTTATTAATTTTTAAAGTTTATTTGAATTTTTGGAATTTATTTATTTATCAGAAAATGATTTATGACGTCAGCATTGCGTCACAGTGACGTCAGCAGGTCAACTGCGGTTGACCAGGGTCAAACCTGACATGTGGGTCCAGTGGGACCCACATGTCAGCCTCTGTTTCTTTAACCAGTGAATTAATTTAATTACCAGGGTTAATTAGGGGGTGGACCCCACATGTCAGTGAGACATTAGGTTAATCTAATTAGTTTCTATTTAATTAAATCTTTAATTAGGTTAATTAGTCGCGGGGCCCACCTGTCAGTGGCATTACGCCGCCACGTCAGCGCGTTGACCACGGTCAGCGTGGTCAGCGGGGCCCGTGGGACCCACTGGCAGTGACCCAGGGGTGTCCCACGTGGCGGCCACGTCGGCGGCCGGCGCCGAAGTTGCGCCGGCGACCAAAATCGTGGCGGCGCGGCTCGGACGCCCGTCGGGTTTCGCCCACAGGCCACCAAAACGGCCGGGGCTGGTCGCGTTCGAACGAAGGAAAGGCACCGCGTCGATCTAAGGCATGAGCGCGAGCTAAAACGGCCGGGAACGAGCGCTATGACCTCGCCGGCGGCGAGGCATTTCGGGTGAGCGCGGATCCGTCGCGGCAGGGCTCGGCTAGCTACGGGGTTGGTCGCATCGGGACCGCGGAGAGGTGCTGAGCACGTTCCTGCACTCGCACGGCCATTACACAGGCTGCATCGCCGGCGGCGAGCTCCACGGCGGCGACGTTTGCGGGTGCTAGTGGTGCAGCGGCTACGGGTGACGAACGGCAGCAGAGAGAGAGGGGAAAGGGGCATGTGCTCACCGGGAAGGCACAAGGTGGCCCGGTGTCAGCTTAGTAGCCGCAGAGGGTCGGGGACGCCGGAGATCACCGGAGAGGCCGAAGACGAGGAGGAGCTCGATCCACCGCCTTCGCTGCACCCCAGCTCGAACGGAGGACACCAGGCGATGGAGAGGAGCGGGGCGGAGCTCGCTGGCTGGTCGGCTTGACGAAGGGTGGCCGGTGGCCGCGGCAACGTCGAGAACGCGGCGGCGACGGTGCTCGGTGGCCGGATCTGGGAGGGAGCGAGGGAGGAGCGAGCGAGGGAGAGGACGGGGGAGTGGATAGAGTGGCCAGGGGGGAAGCACTGGGGCTTGCCCTTATCCCCTCGGGTGGCTGCGGCGTCGTCGGCCGTCGGCGTGTCGCCGCCCGGCTGGCGCGGGCGCGCGCGGCCAGGGGCGCGCCGACACGCATGAGGAGGGAGGTGAGGTGGGCCGGCTGGGCTGGGCCAGTGCACTGTGCACTTGGACCAGTCCAGCTTTAGCCTTTTTCTTTTTCTTAATTTTCTGTTTTTCTTTCCTTTTCTCTTTTAAAATAGTTAGGGCATTTCTACACTTTTGAAAAATGTGAGAGTTGTCCCAAATATTGCAATGCAATATTTCCTTCCACCAAAAACTGGTTTGGGCAGAATTGGACTCCATTTGGATTAGAAATGAATTTAAATGGATTTAAATATTCTGTTTTTGTGCTGTTTCAAATTGTTTGATTCACTTGTCCAACTCCAATTATTTTGGTGTTGATTTCAGAAATGTTCCTGGATTATTGTCCTATTAATGAACATTTTTCCATCAGGATTTAAACAACTCCATATTTCACTTTGAAATTTAAATTGATTTTCAAATTTGAATTTGAGTTGAATCCTTAACCCTTGTGATTTGGCACTGCTAATGATCATGACTTGGCATATTCAACAGAGTATCACAGTGCTTATTACAAGGGGGTGTTACAAGTTCTCCTCCTCTAAAAGAAATTCTCGTCCCGAGAATTTAGGAGGTAGAAGGAAAGAGTCCGGGATATTCTTCCCGAAGATGATCCTCGCGTTCCCAAGTGGCTTCATCTTCAGTGTGATTCGACCACTGCACTTTTAGGAACTTGGTCGTCTTCTGACGAGTACGGCGCTCGGCTTCGTCGAGGATGCGGATCGGATGCTCCTTATAGGAAAGGTCATCTTGTAGCTCGAGCATCTGATGATCCACTGCACGGTGCGGGGATTCCTTGAAGCACTTTCGGAGTTGCGACACGTGGAAGACATCATGAATATGGGAGAATTGCGGTGGCAATTCCAATTTATATGCCACCTGTCCCCGTCTAGCCATGATGCGGAAAGGACCAATATAGCGAGGAGCTAGCTTGCCCTTGATTCCGAAACGACGGGTGCCCTTCATTGGAGTGACACGAAGATAGGCTTGATCACCAGGTTGATAGATCACACCCCATCGCTTGCGATCATAATTACTCTTCTGACGGTCTTGAGCTGCTTTGAGATTCTCCCGGACAATTCGGACTTGTTCTTCGGCATGCTGAATAATGTCCGGTCCAACAAGAGGTCGTTCCCCAGTTTCTGACCAATTCAGAGGGGTTCGACATTTACGACCATAAAGAATCTCAAAGGGGGCCATTTTCAAGCTGGCTTGATAGCTGTTGTTATAAGAGAACTCGGCATACGGAAGAGATTCCTCCCACTTCTTACCGAAGGATATAACACAGGCTCGAAGCATATCTTCAAGCACTTGATTAACGCGCTCAACTTGACCTTGGGATTGGGTATGGTAAGCTGAACTCCAGGTAATATGAGTTCCCATTGCTTTCTGGAAACTTTCCCAGAAATGGCCAGTGAAAATGCTGCCACGGTCTGAACTGATTTCCTTGGGAATGCCATGGAGTGAAACAATCCTGGAGATATATAGCTCTGCTAACTGACTAGCAGTAATAGTCTCCTTAACTGGCAGAAAGTGTGCAACCTTGGAAAGTTGGTCAACGACGACAAGAATAGCATCGTGACCCTTCTGAGACTTGGGAAGACCAGTAATGAAATCCATCTGCACTTTATCCCACTTCCACAGAGGAATAGGAAGTGGTTGCAGAATTCCAGCAGGTTTTTGATGTTCTGCCTTCACGCGACGACAAACGTCCCACTCGGCAACATAACGAGCAATATCTTGCTTCATTCTAAACCACCAGTACCTTTGACGAAGATCTCGATACATCTTGGTACTGCCCGGATGGATAGATAACGGTGTATCATGGGCCTCCTTCATGACTTTGTCAGTCATCAGCTCGAAGCGAGGTACTACAATGCGGTCTCGGAAGTACAAGGTTCCATCTTCAGCAATCGAGAAATCCCTGTACTTTTCAAGGTGAAGCTCTTTCTTCATTAGATCAATTTCAGCATCTTTAGCTTGCGCAATCTTGACAGCTTTCTCAAGATCTGGTTGTATCACAAGGTTATTAAGAGAACCTTGCGGGATGATGCGGAGATTCAGCTTGCGCAATTCTTCATATAGCTGGGGTTGAGCTTGCTTTACCATAAGGTTACTGCAATACGACTTGCGGCTCAAGGCATCAGCCATCACATTAGCTTTGCCGGGAGTGTATGAAATTCCACAGTCATAATCGGTGATTGTTTCCAACCAACGCTGCTGACGAAGATTAAGTTCCGGTTGAGTGAATAAGTACTTCAAGCTCTGATGATCGGTGTAAATCTCACACCGATTACCAAGGAGGTAATGACGCCACTGCTTCAAAGCATAAATGACAGCAGCAAGTTCGAGGTCGTGCACTGGGTAATTCTCTTCATGTGGTCGCAGTTGTCGCGAAGCATATGCAATTACTCTGCGCTCTTGCATTAGGACACAACCTAGTCCTTGGCGAGAGGCGTCGCAGAAGATCACAAAATCTTTGCGGGAGTCTGGAGGAGCAAGGACTGGAGCAGAAGTCAGCTTGTCCTTGAGGGTCTGGAAGCTTTCATGACATTTGTCTGTCCACTCAAACTTAACGCCTTTGTGGAGCAGATTAGTCAGGGGCTTGGCAATCTTAGAGAAATTTTTGATGAATCGGCGACAATAACTTGCAAGCCCGAGGAAACTTCTGACTTGTTTGACATTCTTCGGAGGGGTCCAGTCAAGAATAGCCTGAACTCGCTCCGGGTTAACTGCGATACCATCCTTGGAGATGACATGTCCAAGGTAGGTTACTTCAGAAAGCCAGAATTCGCACTTAGAGTACTTGGCATATAATTGGTGCTCTCGAAGTCTCTCTAGAACAAAGCAAAGATGCTCAGCATGTTCTTCTTTGTTCTTCGAATAAACCAGAATATCATCCAGATATACCACGACGAATTTGTCGAGGTAATCCATGAATATGTAATTCATTAGGCGGGAGAATATAGCTGGAGCGTTTGTTAAACCAAACGACATGACTGTATACTCGTAAGAGCCATAACGAGTAACGAATGCAGTCTTTGGAATATCCTCTTCGCGGACACGGATCTGGTGATAACCCAACCTCAAGTCGAGTTTAGAAAACACCGAAGATCGATCAACTTGCTGGATCCTACTCTCCGTGTGCACTCTGATGCAGAATCCGGTCTTATCGAATGACAACTCGGAGTATAATACAACTCGGAGAGAAAGGTTAAAGAAAACAATGGAAAGGAAAATGATTATCAGACTAATTAGATCAAAGACAGGGAAATCGCACTGAATCCAGCTCTCCGGGTGGATAGAATTTAACGAGAACCTAAATGTCGGTGTTAGTAAATTTTATTAAACCCGAATATATGAGAGATTAGAATCCCAGAGTAAAGACGAGGAATAAAAGATCCTAATACCACCCAGTTGGCGACGTGGGCCCGTAAGCCACACAGCCAAGTTAGTAAAATCAGTTTTTGACTTCTAGACTCAACTTCGGCCAAGGAATTGGGAAGGGGGACTCCTAGAGGCAGTCGGCTCTGATACCAACCTGTGACGACCCCGGCTTAATCGTGCACTAATCATACACGCAAATGCGCACGATCAAGCCTAAGGACTCACTTGAAGATATCACAGCACAACTCTAAAACATAAATAAAGTCATACAAGCTTTATATTACAAGCCAGGGCCTCGAGGGCTCGAATACATAGCTCGATGGCATACAAGCGTCAGCGGAAGCATTAGATATCTGGGTACAGATATATTACAGAGAGAGAAATAGGCCTTCACAGAGGCGGGGTAAAATAAAATACTACGATCGAAAGGCGTAGGCCTCCTGCCCTGGACCCTCCGATCCTACTCCTGGTCGTCGAACGGCTCCTCGTAGTAGTAGTACTCGCCAGGCGGGTAGTAGTACTGGTCGTCGGATGGGGCGTCTGGCTCAGGGGCTCCGTCGTCTGGTGGCATCAAATGGAATATGGGGGGAAAAGAAAATAAAGCAAACGTGAGTACTCATCCAAAGTACTCAGCAAGCAAGGATCTACACTACATATGCATCATTTTCAAAGGGGGCTGTATGTGTGGACTGGGCTGCAGAAATGCCAGAATAGAGGGGAAAGCCTAGTCCTATCGAAGACTAGCATCTTCAACAATCTTCGACAGTCTTGCAGCAATAGACGAGAACAGATGAACATAGTGTAAAGCAGTAGTAGTAGTAGTATCATCAACCTCGACCTGAGATCCTTTCTCGACTCCCTGCGAAAAAGCAATCCCAGAGCCGTACTATCCAGTTCTCATCACATGTTCTAGTTGTACCGATCGGGATACAACTCCGAGTGTCCGTTACTGTAGGACAGGCTATCGATAGAAGTTTCTTCCCTGCAGGGGTGCACCAACTTACCCACCACGCTCGCTTAACTCCGGCCGGACACACTTTTCTGGGTCATGCCCGGCCTCAGCTAAGCAACACGCCGCAACCCGACCGAATACCTAACAGAGAGGTCAGCACGCCGGACTAAACCTATGCGCCCAGGGGTCTTGGGCCTTCGCCCCGGGAACTCCTGCATGTTGCGTACGCGGCTGAAAGCAGACCTAGCAACCCCTTATACAAGCGCGATTGCGTTCCCAGTCCAATTCAGCGCGCGCCGCTCAGTCGCTGACGTCCATTAAGCTCCGACTGAAGTATACGACGCAGAACGCCCATACTATGCCCACGTGATGGTTAGTGCTATCGGGCTAGAGGCCCCTCGGATCAAATATCCAAACCGTAGTGGATTAGGAGCGCGCGGAAACGAGCAGAGACTCACGATCGATGTGACCCCGTTGCCCTGTCTCGAGGTCTTGCGGCAAGGGCTAAGAATGCCCGGTCACGCCTCGTGGTTATCTCGCGGGCACCATCCAGGTCAACCCGACTCCCTATCACTTCGCACTAAGCTCGCGCGGGTACCCCTCAGGGCCGACCCGTCTTTAGTATCATGGTTTAGTGCAAGTCCACTCATCAATAGTAACTGTGTGTCTGACACCGAAGGGAACCCTGAGGAATCACCCTCGATGGAATTCCCGCTCGATGTTATCATCAAGGTGAACGAAGGAGGAATCACCCTCGAGGTCCACCTTGAGGAGTTGCGCGACGACGTCGTTATCGGGGGTGGTGTAGGAGGAATCACCCTCGCTTACCACGACCGAGTAACTAACCTACAAGGTTAACATCAGAAGTGCTGACGAGGTATCACCCTCGGCACTCATTGTTAACCCAGCAGTGTCGGCAACTAAGGGGAAGTGATGTGCGGTGCCAGGGTCTGGTCTTCAATCCCGATGATCGGGTCTTCTGATATCCAGCAGGGCAGTCGGGATCAAGTGGGGGTCTCTGTCGTGTCTCTACCCAGCCTAAACTAAGCAGTCTAGGATAACCAGTAAGGTAACAAGGCAGGGTACAATAATCAGGCTATGCAGCAGATATAGGAAAACAGTAGCAGTAGCAGTTCTAATGCAAGCATAAGAGAGAAGAGAATAGGCGATATAGGCATGCTCAAAATGGGGGTGCTTGCCTGTTTGCTCTGGGGCAAGGACAAGGTCTTCAGTGGTATCGTCGGGAACGTAGTCGTACTCCTGAGCTGCGTCTGCCCCGGGAGCTACGTCAACGTCGGGGTCTACCGAGAGAGAAGAGGGGGATGAAACAGGTAAACATAATGCAAACAAATGCAATACGGTGCGTGTGATGCTATGATGCAGTGCAGGGTTGCCTAAATATGCATCTAAGTAATTTTAGTTATTTTTAGAACTATTCTGGGATTTAATACCCGATGTGTGTGCACTATTCATCTGCCGGATTCGGGTCCGGAGTTACGAGTTCTTCTATGTAGGGGGTTTCGATGGAGAAACAGACGGCACGATCAGACTCGTCTCGTCGTTCTGAGCAACTTTCATGTTTTAACTTTTTCGATCCGAGCTACGGTTTAAAAGTTATTAATTTTTAAAGTTTATTTGAATTTTTGGAATTTATTTATTTATCAGAAAATGATTTATGACGTCAGCATTGCGTCACAGTGACGTCAGCAGGTCAACTGCGGTTGACCAGGGTCAAACCTGACATGTGGGTCCAGTGGGACCCACATGTCAGCCTCTGTTTCTTTAACCAGTGAATTAATTTAATTACCAGGGTTAATTAGGGGGTGGACCCCACATGTCAGTGAGACATTAGGTTAATCTAATTAGTTTCTATTTAATTAAATCTTTAATTAGGTTAATTAGTCGCGGGGCCCACCTGTCAGTGGCATTACGCCGCCACGTCAGCGCGTTGACCACGGTCAGCGTGGTCAGCGGGGCCCGTGGGACCCACTGGCAGTGACCCAGGGGTGTCCCACGTGGCGGCCACGTCGGCGGCCGGCGCCGAAGTTGCGCCGGCGACCAAAATCGTGGCGGCGCGGCTCGGACGCCCGTCGGGTTTCGCCCACAGGCCACCAAAACGGCCGGGGCTGGTCGCGTTCGAACGAAGGAAAGGCACCGCGTCGATCTAAGGCATGAGCGCGAGCTAAAACGGCCGGGAACGAGCGCTATGACCTCGCCGGCGGCGAGGCATTTCGGGTGAGCGCGGATCCGTCGCGGCAGGGCTCGGCTAGCTACGGGGTTGGTCGCATCGGGACCGCGGAGAGGTGCTGAGCACGTTCCTGCACTCGCACGGCCATTACACAGGCTGCATCGCCGGCGGCGAGCTCCACGGCGGCGACGTTTGCGGGTGCTAGTGGTGCAGCGGCTACGGGTGACGAACGGCAGCAGAGAGAGAGGGGAAAGGGGCATGTGCTCACCGGGAAGGCACAAGGTGGCCCGGTGTCAGCTTAGTAGCCGCAGAGGGTCGGGGATGCCGGAGATCACCGGAGAGGCCGAAGACGAGGAGGAGCTCGATCCACCGCCTTCGCTGCACCCCAGCTCGAACGGAGGACACCAGGCGATGGAGAGGAGCGGGGCGGAGCTCGCTGGCTGGTCGGCTTGACGAAGGGTGGCCGGTGGCCACGGCAACGTCGAGAACGCGGCGGCGATGGCGCTCGGTGGCCGGATCTGGGAGGGAGCGAGGGCGGAGCGAGCGAGGGAGAGGACGGGGGAGTGGATAGAGTGGCCAGGGGGGAAGCACTGGGGCTTGCCCTTATCCCCTCGGGTGGCTGCGGCGTCGTCGGCCATCGGCGTGTCGCCGCCCGGCTGGCGCGGGCGCGCGCGGCCAGGGGCGCGCCGACACGCACGAGGAGGGAGGTGAGGTGGGCCGGCTGGGCTGGGCCAGTGCACTGTGCACTTGGACCAGTCCAGCTTTAGCCTTTTTCTTTTTCTTAATTTTCTGTTTTTCTTTCCTTTTCTGTTTTAAAATAGTTAGGGCATTTCTACACTTTTGAAAAATGTGAGAGTTGTCCCAAATATTGCAATGCAATATTTCCTTCCACCAAAAACTGGTTTGGGCAGAATTGGACTCCATTTGGATTAGAAATGAATTTAAATGGATTTAAATATTCTGTTTTTGTGCTGTTTCAAATTGTTTGATTCATTTGTCCAACTCCAATTATTTTGGTGTTGATTTCAGAAATGTTCCTGGATTATTGTCCTATTAATGAACATTTTTCCATCAGGATTTAAACAACTCCATATTTCACTTTGAAATTTAAATTGATTTTCAAATTTGAATTTGAGTTGAATCCTTAACCCTTGTGATTTGGCACTGCTAATGATCATGACTTGGCATATTCAACAGAGTATCACAGTGCTTATTACAAGGGGGTGTTACAGAGGCACCAGACACGCCTGCCTTTGCATTATGAGCCCAGGAATCTGTTCAACACACCAGGGGCAGGACCAAGTACTCCACTGTTATACCCCAGGCTACAGAGGCACCTGGGAACAGGGCGGCGGCTCAGCCTCGATAGTCAGACCCACCCCGTAGGGGCCAGGCCCCGCCTCAGCATTTTGCCACACCACCGGGTCATTTTTCTAACCCGGTGGATAATATGATAGAAGTTGTTACCCGGCTCAGTGCGCTCCCTATCTCTGGTGAGTCACCTATTGCAGTAGAAGCACGGAACGCCATCAAACTTCTTCAAACGGCTGTTGTGCAGCAGGAAAAGTATTCATATAGTCGTGATCGGGTACACTCAACTCCCCTCCCAAGCCGTAGTTACAGTCGGCATGTTGAGTCGCCCGCAGTCTCTAGCAGTGAGCAGCGACGTAACCCGCCCCGTGATAATAACCCGCCCCCTAACCCAAGGACTCAGACGATTGTGGATGAGGCCAGAGCCCGCCATGAGCGGTGGCGGCGGCTCACCAGGGGGCTTATGAGCAGCCTCCGATGACCCCTTCAGCCTCGGTGGGAGTCGGGTCAAATTCCAGGACCATTGGAGTGCCATGTTTGGTACCGGCTTTGCGTAACGAGCGTCTGCCCAAAGATTTTAAGGGTCCTCGCAAGGTGCCCAATTACACAGCAGATCTCTTTCCTGAGACTTGGACTGAGAGTTATGAATTAGCCATGGAGATGTTGGATGTCAATGATGCTGTCTGTGCCAAATATTTCACTATGATGTTGGAAGGGCCGGCTCGTACATGGTTAAAAGGCCTGCCTCCTAATTCTATCAATTCATGGGCGGAGTTGAAGGCGCGTTTCATCAAGAATTTTCAAGGGACATACAAGCAACCTCTAACGATTGTTGATTTGGATCACTGTGTACAGCGTAAGGATGAGTCAGCCCACCATTGGGTTCGGCGGGTCTCCACTATCATTCACTCATCTGATAATATTACGGCGGCTCAGGCGGTTCCAATTCTAGAGAAGAACTGCACTTCGTACCTCTCAAGTAGAAGCTCGGGCGGCTCAAGCGCACTTGCCAGGACATGGGCGACCTCATGGATGCTCTCACTAAATATGCAGACTCTGATAGTACAAAGGACCCTGGTTCTGATGATGATAAATCCAATAAGGGCAAGAAGAACGACAACAATAAGGGTCAGCAGCAGAATATATCAGGGAATAATGGCAATAACCAGGGTAACGGTGGTAAGCGGAGACACCCCGATGGCGGGTCAGATCTAGTAGCTAACACCAACACTGGGTATAAAAACCAGTGCCGCAACAGTAATGGCAAGCCGCCTTTCAGTGGAGGAAAGCCTTTCAACCTTGAGGCAATGCTTAATGACCCTTGCCCAAAATATAGTCTTCGTAACAAGTCGTCTACTCATGCCTGGAAGGATTGTTACATTATGCAGGAGTTTAGGAATCACAACCTTCACCAGCATCATGGTAACAACAATGGGCCGCTTGGCGGGTCAGGATCTGGTTCTCAAGGGTCCGACTTTGGTGGTGGCGGCTCAAATTCTGGTTATCAGGGTCAAGGTAACCATGGTGGTCATAATCAGTAGTCTGGTCAGGGTAACCAGCAGCAAAATAATCAGTCGGGATATCAGAGTAATCCAAAACAACTTAATGGGGGCCAATATCATGTCTTCACTACGAACACATGCAAACATGACCAGAAGGTTCATAAGCGAGCAATCAACGCTGTTGAGCCGGCAGTACCCCAATACTTACGATGGTCGGAGTATATAATCACATGGAGGCGGGAGGATCACCCGCCCCGGGTTGATGATCCGGGTCATCTGGCATTGGTGGTAGCCCCTCAGGTAGGCAGTTATAAGTTTACAAAAGTGCTTATGGATGGTGGCAGCAGCTTCAATATATTATACTACGATACCTTTCGACGGATGAATCTGATAGATAAAGATCTCAAGCCGTCAACCACAGTTTTCCATGGAGTGGTGCCTGGCAAGTCAGCATATCCTATGGGCAAAATTGCCCTGGAAGTAGCCTTTGGTGATGCGTATAATTACAGGGCAGAGACACTGTGGTTTGAGGTGGTCAAGATAAAGAGCCCTTATCATGCTTTGTTTGGGTAGCCAGCTTATGCTAAGTTCATGGCTCGCCCTTGCTATATGTATTTACAGCTTAAGATGCCAGGACAAAAGGGGACGATCACCGTTCATGGGAATCGCAAACTCGCCCTGGAGTGCGAGGAAGGAGATGCAGCTTATGCAGAGTTGGCTTGTGCTACTGAGGAGCTGTGACACCCTGGATTTTGCCCATTTCTTTTTTCCTTTTTATTTTGGTCTGGATTTGCTTTTCTGTGGCTTAGTAGTCCTGAAACCTGGAGAGATCACCCTTGATTCCTCTCCCAAGTGGCTTGCCAACCTCAAAATCATCCCAAGACCTTGTCATTTCCATCTTGGACCAATCCCAATATTCTTTTCTTGGGAATATTCCTTTTTCTATTAAAGGAATAACCCTGTCAGCTCTGAGTTGTGAAGCAACTCATATTTCTATCATTCCCAAATAATTCTCATAAATCCTTTGGGACATATCTTATCCAGATATGTCAAAATATTCCTTGCCATGTCCAAAAATAATTCACAAATAATCTTTTTCCTATTCTGCCCTAGTTGTCAGTTTGTGAAGCAAGTACCCTTTATATTGGCCCACTTGCTCTCAAACTTTTTGGGCATTGTTTCCTATCCATATCATTGCCACATGCCAAAATTCAACTTTATTTGGATATTAAATCTCTCTTGGCTAATTTCCAAAGTTTCTGGGCAACTGGAATCTTTGTGAAGCAAGTGCTAGCTAGGAGTATCCAAATGAGTTGAAATTTTGCATGCACCTTCATTTGCCCAAATCATGACTCTCCACCAAGTTTCAATCCTATCCAATCATCTGTGTGAGCAAAACATCAAATCCTAGCTTCTGGTCATATTTTTCAGTTGTGAAGCAATTATATTTTATATTGCTTCATTTAAGCTGAAAATTTACCAGAACTTTCTTCTACCCATATAACACCTATCCACCAAATTTGGGCCCAATTCATCTTCCCAATAATTCTCTAGAATTATTCCAAGTTTCTGGACAGAGAAGATAGCTGTGAAGGAAGTACCATTTTGGCATGTCCATTTGGTATTAAATTTTTACAGCATCTTCATATGTCCAAATAAACCTGCCTTGCCAAATTTCAGCTCAATCCAATGAAGTATGTGAGTGCTACTTCATACTTTGCAAATCTGGTCAGTGAGGCCCTTTGAACAGCAAGTGCTATTTCTACTCATCCAAATGAGCTGAAAATTGGCAGAGATGGTCATCTTAGTGTTTGATCACCCAGTGCGAAACATCAGAGTTTCTCTCCTGCTCAAGCTCTCTCAGTGCACATCAAGTAGTTTGCTGTTCCAGATAAGCACTGCCAGCTGAGGTCTACTCAGGCGCCACTGTGATTGTTTCTTTCCTCCTTGACCCTATTCGGTGAATGACTGATCAACCTGACATAGTTTGGTCAACTAGTACACGTGGAATCGCCTCGTTCACGCGGTGACCACGGGTCAAATCAGCCAACAGCGCGCTCTAGAGGTCTCGGCGCTGTACTCGTCCGATTCCTTCTCTCCCTCGATATTTCTTCATGTCCAACAGCTCTCCCTCGCTGTCTTCTTCTCCCCAGACCTCTCTCCCCCTCCAGTCCCATCCTCGCCGCTCCGCGACGAGCTCCGCCCTATTCTGCCCGTAGCCGCCGTTGGCGTTTTCTCCGTCTCGAGCCTTCCCGAGCTCGCCTGAGCCCTCCTGAGCGCTCCCGAGCCTTCTCAGCTTCTCTCCGATCTCTCTGGTCGTCTCTCCCCTCCTCCTTGAGCTCTCCCGAAGCTCTGGCATGCTTCGCTGTGGCCGTGGCCGAGCCCTGCGCCGTCCGGCTATTTATAGGCTGCCCCGAGCCCTCCCGAGCTCACGAGAGCCTCTTCCGTCCTCCTCTGTCCCTCCCCATTCCCCTGCCCGAGCCCCGGAGCTCCTCTCCGCCTCCAATGGCCGTCGGGGCCGCCGCTCGGCTCCGGATAAATTCCGGCGAGCTGCACCCGGACTCCCCCTCCTTTCTCCACCGCAAGAACCCCTGCGGTCCGGCGGTCCTTTCCCCTTTCTTGCCCCGTCGTTTGGGTGCCGGAGACGCCGTCTTCGAATCTGGCCGACGACCACCGCCGTGGGCGCTCTAACCGCCGCCGTCTTGGGCCCCTCCGGCGTCCGAGCCCAGGCGGGATGAATGCGGCGCCTCCTTCCGGTCCCGTCGGTGGTCCAAGCTCCACCGGGGACGGCCGGAGCTGCCCGGGCCATCGCCGACGGCGATCTGCCTCGCCTCGCTCCTGTCGGGAGGAGGAAGAAGGAGGTGGGAGGAGAGAGAGGGCCAGCGCGGGCCCCGCCCGTCGGTGACCCAGGAGCCGGCCCCGCCACTGCTGAGGTGGATAAGTGGAGGCGTATTCCTCTGGAATACGTCTTCCTCTGGGGAAAACACATTTTATTTGAATGCGCAAGCGGCTGAGCTGCTTAGGGACTCGGATGCAATTATCTCTTTTGCTGATTGGTCCCTGGCAGAAAATCATTCATATCTTTTTGCCCGGGACTCCGATTCAGACGAAACCAGCGCCCACTTCTTCGTCTCATCGAGCCCGTTCCGATGGTGTCATTCTCATGCTGTGTTGACACAGCAGAAATGACCCTTTTGCCCTTGTCCGTAAACATCCCTCCGAGAGAGTACTGTTTCCGGCATTCGTCCCCGCGACATTTCCGCACTTCATTCCGATGACTCCTTCATCTCCAGGCAAGCCACAACCCTCATCTGCATAATTGCAATGCAATATCATAGTTTAATTAATTACTTTAATAGCAAGAATGTTATCTGTAGCATGGATTGGATTATGACATGCATGAGTAGATGTTGAATACCGGATTGTTAATGACTAGTAGTTTACCCACTCGTTGAGGTTATGATGTTGAGATTACCGTCTATGATTATTTTGGGATTTCATCCGGCATTTGTGGATATGGACTAGTAGCAGTAGCCTAAGCATGCCGATTATTGGATTACTATGATACCGGAGTGTCAGCTGTGACAGAAAGATTGTTCGAGGATAAGATGCCTAATTTGACCAACTAAGTTAACTTGATGAAACAACCTGGTAATAGGTGAACTTAGTTGGTTGATCAAGAGTCACCTGTCCGGGCTTATTCGTGCAGCCACATTTGCCGGTATGGGACGGCCTTGACTTGGTCTGACCGCGTGCTCTTCCACCGGTACCTCCAAAGAGGGAGGGTTATGCGCGCGCTACCCTGGCCCGGTAGGCGGCGATAACCCTGTGAGCCCAGTTGAGTTATTGGATCCAGGTCCCCGTTTGGGACAGTTTGTTTTGCCAGGACGCTGGCAGGTGTCTTGAGGACATGGGGCCACCCAGGGCTTGACTCCAAGAGGGAGTATGATTGCCGGTCGTACGATGGAAGAGCCACGGGTCAGGCGGGTTTCGTCGGAACGTCGTTGGTCCACCCTAATGGGAGCACGAGGCCATGAGTTCCGTGGTGTGGGTAAAGTGTACAACCTCTGCAGAGTGTTAAATCTATTCGAATAGCCGTGTCCACGGAATTGGACAGCCCGTCCAGACCTCTATAGGAGATCAACCATGGTAGTGATGATAATGATGGAAGAACTCGTCGTATGATCAGAAGTACTCGATGGTTCATGAGTATTCTGAGGGTTGTGAGACAACCCGGAGGAGAGTAAGTTTGTCAGACTTGTCGTGCAGATGGAATCAGGTATTTGATATGTTAGCCATGGGATGGCTGTGAGTTGAGTGGTCGGATGACCACATGCTTGCGGATTGGACTTGGTACAGGTTCGGATTGGAGCCTGAGATTATTTGAAGTATGGATTTAATACGCTTTACCTTACTGCAGTCATTTCAGTAGCTACCTTGCTAGATAACCATGCTGGTTAATTTTGGATTGCTATAATGTTGTCTTGCTTTAATGCTGATGTTTGCTGTGAGCTTGCGAGTACATTCAAAGTACTCACCTGGCGTGTCATGCCAGTTTGCAGGTCATGCCATGACTGCTTGTTTGTCGAAGATGTTGATTGCGCGATCTATGATACGCGTTCTAGCCAGAGTCCCTGCGGAGTGGAGTCCATCACCATCGTCATTATTCCGCTGCCGAGAGAGTTACTCCGCTGTTAGCATAGAGCTACCCCGGGCAGGCATAGTGTTGCCGTGCCGATGTGATCCTTGTACAGTTGTAACCATATCTATTGCAATAAAGAGCTAATTTGTTCTATGCCAACAGTGCCGTATTCCAGAAGACTTGTTCTTGGGCTGGAATACGGGGCGTTCCGGTTTACTCTGAGCCGGGGTGCCACAGGAGCTCAAGTTTTATAAGGACAATGTTGACCCGGCTGATATGACCCCTTTGAAGAAACCCACCACAGAGTCTGACCCGCCCCTCAAATTTAAGTCGGGGAAGGATACACAACAAGTTGATTTTGTCCCTGGCGACTCTTCTCAGCAGTTCACCATTGGGACGGTGATGGATCCTAAATAGGAAAGCGCGCTCATCGAGTTCATTCATGAGAATCGGGACATTTTTGCATGGAAACCTTCTGACATGCCAGGTGTACCGAGAGAATTCGCTAAGCACTGACTTAATATTGATCCTAAGATGAAACCTATTCGCCAATTCCTTCGCCGTTTCAACGAAGAGAGGCGTAAGGCCATTGGAGAAGAAGTGGCCCGGCTCCTAGCTGCCGGATTCATAGTTGAGGTGTTTCACCCTCAATGGTTGGCTAACCCAGTGCTGGTGCTCAAGAAGAACGACACTTGGCGTATGTATGTTGATTACACAGATCTTAACAAAGCATGTCCAACTGACCCATTTGCTCTCCCTCGCATTGACCAAATCATTGATGCCACGGCGGGTTGTGAGAGTTTGTGCTTCCTGGATGCGTATTCTGGTTATCATCAGATCAAGATGGCAGTGGAGGATCAGGAAAAGACAGCTTTTATAACTTCCTTTGGAGCTTTCTGTTATGTGTCTATGCCTTTTGGGCTCAAGAGTGCCCAGGCGACTTACCAGCGTTGTGTTCAGAATTGTTTTCACAAGCAGATTGGTCGAAACGTTCATGCCTATGTGGATGATATTGTGGTTAAGTCAAGGAAGAAGGAAACCTTTCTTGATGACCTGAAGGAGACCTTTGACAAACTCAGGGTGTACAAGATGATGCTTAACCCAGCCAAGTGTGTTTTTGGTGTGCCAGCTAGAAAACTGCTAAGCTTCTTAGTATCAGAGAGGGGCATTGAGGCTAACCCGGAGAAGATTGAGGCAATAACCTCTCTGTCTAAGCCGGCGTGTATCAATGACGTTCAACGCCTGGCGGATCGCATTGCAGCCCTAAGTCGGTTTATAAGTCGCCTGGGAGAGAAGGCAATTCCTTTATATCAGATAATGAAGAAGACAGATCATTTCGTTTTGGAGTGATGCAGCTAATGAGGCGTTTGAGGCACTCAAGAAGCAACTAGCTGAGCCACCCATCTTGGCAGCTCCTGTAGACAAAGAGCCTTTGCTCTTGTACGTGGCGGCTAACAACAAGGTAGTCAGTGTAGCGGTTGTCGTGGAGCGCAAGGAGGCAGGTAAAGAGTACCCAGTCCAGCGGCTGGCTTACTATGTCAGTGAAGTCCTGACTGAGTCTAAGCAAAGATACCCACATTGGCAAAAGCTGGTGTTTGGAGTGTTCATGGCGAGTCGCAAGTTAAAACATTATTTCCTTGGGCATCCTATTACAGTGGTCAGCTCTGCTCCTTTAGGAGATATCATTCAAAACAGAGAGGCCACTGGCCGGGTTGCTAAGTGGGCAATTGAGCTTGGGCCACATCATCTTAAGTATGCCCCTAGAACAGCTATCAAGTCTCAAGCATTGGTGGATTTTATAAATGACTGGACGGAGTTGCAAACACCTGAGGAGAAGCTTGACAACACATATTGGATGATCCACTTTGATGGGTCCAGGCAGTTGGAAGGCTCGGAGGCTGGAGTTATTTTGACTTCCCCACGAGGTGAACAATTTTGTTATGTTTTAAGACTAATGTTTCCTTGTACTAACAATGCAGCTGAGTATGAAGCTCTGCTCCATGGGCTTTGTATGGCTAAGGAGATGAATTTAAGCCATGTCAGATGTCTCTGCGACTCAGACCTGGTGGCACAGCAAGTTTCAGGCAAGTGGGATTCTAAAGACCCGCTCATGGCGGCTTATCGTCAGGCAGTCGACAATATTGCTAGTCACTTTAAGGGTTATCAGGTGGATCACATTGATCGATGGAAAAATGAGGCAGCGGATGCATTGTCCCGGCTTGGGTCTCAACATAAGCCGGTGCCCCCCAATGTGTTTCTCGATGTGTTGCATAATCCTTCAGTTAAATTGCCATCGGAGGAAGACCTTGCTATACCTGACCCGGAAGGACAGCTGGTGGCGGCTCTTCGTGCTATTCCTGACTGGACGCTACCTTATCTGACTCATGGCGAGTTATCCGTGTCGGCGTTCTGGGAACCGGGGTACCCAGACTTGCCTGCCTGCGGCCCACAGCGTGGCTTCATCAGCGGCCTGGTACGGCCCTTCTCCAGCATCCACAACACAAGACCCTCGCGAGGGGCCAAGCCTCGCGAGGCGGACGACGCCAAGACCTCTGGAGGGAGCGGCTTCCCCAGGCCGGCTCCTGAGGAGCGGAGATTTCCCTGCAAGCCCCACCTCGTGAGGTTCAGATGATGCAAGCCATGACGACCAAGGCCAGGCGGGCGCCAGCAGGCGCAGTACAGCAGGTTTCCTCTTCGGTGCTAAGGAAGCAAGCGCAGACGCAGAGTCCCAAGGAATCAGCTAAAGGTTTCCATTCCCGTGCTACAAGACCAGGACGGCAGGACGGAGGTCATCACCGAGCCCACCACGACGTCACGACCAGACGCTTTGCAGGCGAAGACCACCTTTTGTCAGGATAAGATGTACTACTTGTCCCCCTTCAAACTTGGCCGTTGTGGGATCCCTTCCTGCCTTCATTTTGGGGGAAGAGGACCGAGGCCACTATAAATATAGCTAGGCCACCACCATAGATGAGGAACCGGATCATCCTCACCAGCACACTCCAGCACAAGAACACTCCTCCTGAGGTTGTTCTTCCTCTGTACTAGTTCATCCTCAGCCCACCTCGAGGCCAATCCACCACAAAGCGGGAGTAGGGTTTTACACCGCAAGGTGGCTCGAACCTAGGTAAACTGCTGAGTCCCTTTCCTTTCCTGTTCATCGAGCTAGGCGGTGGGATCGATGAGTTGGCAGGCTAGGAAGACTGTGTTCTTCGCACGCACCCCAGAGTTCGAACCTTTCTTGGGTCTGCAGAGCCCTGAATCCGACATTTGGCGCGCCAGGTAGGGGTGCGTCGGAGCCTCTCTTCCGCCGACCGATTCGCCGCCGTTCCATCGTTCCCATGGCCGATGCTCGTCGAGTTCACGCTGAGCGCCAGGCTGCTCTCGCCACCCGTGTCGCCCAGACCGCACCTGCGGGCAACATCGCCCCCCGCTGTTCCCCGTCGCCTGCGGCAAACGCTGCCACCGGCCCCGCGACCCACGAGCAGCAGGATTCGTCGTTGCATCCCTCTGTACGGCGCGACGGGCGCACCGCCACCCCGCCGCTGACTCCGGCGGCTGCTTCATCCTCCCATGCCCGTCACGGCCTGGCGAACGCGCAGGCCGCATTGCTCATGGCGCGCGAGCTTCTGCGCTATCGCCCGACCGACGACCTCTACGAAGACTGGCTGGACTGCATCGCCGAGCTCGTCATCATCGCCGAAGAGACCCCTGCTCCGTCTCGCTCGCTGCCTCCCCAGCCACCTCTTGCGGGCGACGTGGCCCACGGTGCGCCTCCTCCACCTCCTAGGCAAGAAGTCGCCCTCGAGCCAAGGCGTGAGGCTCCTCAGCGCGACCCGCCACGCAGGGCGCCGACGCGCGACGAAGAAAGCTGCCAAGTGGTGCAGCGTCCCCAAGGAGAGGCGCGCACGCTCCCAGCGCCGCCACGTCAAGACCGCGTGCTGCCTGAGGCGGCGGTGCGCAAGCGCCAAGTCCAGGCTCCCCCTCTGCGGCGGGCTCCCGTGGGCGCGGCGGGCTGCCGTGCGTTCACCCCGGAGCTGCGTGGCGTTGTCTGGCCAGGGAAGTTCAAGCCAGACCTACCTCCACGCTACGACGGCACCCCCGACCCTGCAGAGTTCCCATGGCCCTCAAGGACAGCGCGCGCTCATGGTTCCTGAACCTCCTCGCTGGATCGATCTCCTCATGGGATGAGATGCGGGAGCGCTTCATCGCCAACTTCCAGGGCACTCGAGATCGCGCTCCGGCTGTAGGAGACCTGCGGCGCGTCAAGCAACAGCCTGGGGAGACCTTGCACAAGTACATCCAGCGCTTCACCAACGTTCGCCTCAAGATTCCCAAGGTGACGGACGAGGCCATCATTTCCATGTTCACTGATGGCGTCCGAGATGTCAAGATGAAGGAAGAGCTCGCCATGCACGAGGACCTGTGCTCGGCTCTGGAAATGTTTAACATGGCAGCCAGATGCGCGAGGGCCGAGGAAGGTCGCCTCACCCTCCTCGAGCTCCCAGAAGCTGACCTAGAAGACAAGAAGGCCAAGGCCAAGGATGTGAAGCGCAAGGGGCCAGCTGTGCTCGCGGCTGAACCTGAGATGAAGCGCGGATGCGACTACCCGGAGTCCTCCAAGGGCAGCCATCCATTCTGCGTCTTCCACAACGTGCACAGCCACAACACCAATGACTGTCAAGAGCTCAGGGCCATCCGGGACGGGCGCCTTGGCCGCCGCCTTGAGCGCAATGACCGCGGCTACGGCCGTGGAGGAGGCCGAGGTGGCGGACGCTGGGACAACCGCGACCCCCGCCAGGACTAGCGCGACCAGCCCCGTGAGGATCGCTGGTAGGGCCAGCCTCGCAAGGGCCCCTAGAGGGATCAGCCTCGTGAGGACCACCCTCAGGGCAATGCTGGCCTTCCTCCGCTGCTGCCGCCGCCAAGGAGGAATGATGACCACCACCAAGATGATGGGGCTGGGGGCTTCCAAGAGCCTCGTGTCGTGGCTTGTATCCTGGGCGGCTCTCAGGCTCCCGCCTCTCACCGCATCTTCAAGCAGTTCACTCGTGAGGTGAACGTGGCCCTCCCCAAGCTCGAGGCGACGCGTCCGCTCAGGTGGTCCAAGTACGCCATCACCTTCGACTCTACTGACCAGCTCAAGTGCGCGGCCGCTGCCGGCGCGCTCCCAATGCTCTGTTCGCCTACCATCAGCAACGTCCTCGTCACCAAGACACTCATCAATGGCGGTGCGGGACTCAATGTCCTCTCCGTCGAGACATTTGACAGACTCCAGGTGCCGTATGACCAGCTTCAGCCTAACAAGCCCTTCTCAGGAGTGACCGATGGCTCCACCACCCCGATAGGGCAGATCCGCATCCCTGTCACCTTCGGCAAGCGCGACAACTACCGCACTGAGCTCATCGACTTCAACGTCGCCCACATCCGCCTCTCGTACAACGCCATCCTCGGGTATCCAGCCCTGGCCAAGTTCATGGCCGCCACTCACCACGGCTACAATGTCCTCAAGTTGCCAGGGAGCGGCGGCATCATCACGGTCGCCTGCGACGAGAAGGATGATGTGTGCTCCCTCGAGCGCGCCTACCAGGCTGCAGCGGTCGAGAACCCAGACGATGAGGGTGCTGCCTACCCTCCCGAGGCCGTTCCCAAGAAGAAGAAGCAGCTGCTCCGCCCGGGACCCCAGGAGGATGGGGCGCCCGACGACCGTGCCTCAGGACCTGCGCCCACTGACGGGGCGCCTTCCCCTCTCGCATAGGAAGGCGCGCCCGGCGCCCCTCTCAGGCTGGGCTCGGGGGCTCTCCTCTGGAGGGCCTCGGACCTGGCCAGCGTCACGAGGGAGGCGTTCGGGCACCATGTGGAGGCGTGCTTCAACGCGCATTTCCATGAGAAGAGCGCAGGGCGCGAGGCGCCAGGCGCTCAGGAGTTCATTACCAAGGCGATCGAGGATCTTCAGGAGGCGAGGGCCATGCGAGGCAAGCGTCGCCCCGCACCACCAGGCGCAGCTCCCTCCCCTGACGAGGGCAGCGGGCTGCGCGTCTGCATCAACATCCCAGGGCTCAACCGGGCCGCGTCTCAGGAGCTCTACCGGCCGTCCCGCGTGGGCCTGTGCGAGGGCCCCCCTCACAGCTATGTTCGCATGCCTTTCGGTCTGCTGAACAGGGCTGCCACGCACCAGCGCTACATGCGGAGCATCCTGGCGGCTCACGAGGCCAGGCACTAGGTGATCCTGTCGGAGGAGGCGCTGGATCCTCGCGAGCCCCCCGGGCCCCCGGGGCCTTACGAGGCTCGGGACCTGGACGGCTCGTGAGGAACGACTTCCGCAGCGCGTGTCTTTAGCTACTCCAACACTTCTTCAGCAACGGTGCCAGGTGACACTCTTTTTTGGTTTGTTCAATTGGGGGCACCCCGGCTCAGAGCAACCGGTTTACCTTGCATTGCCAGCCCAGAGATCTAGTCTTCTGGCAACACACAACCACTTGGTACAGAAAATAACCGCTTTATTGATGCTAGCAGAAACATAGGTTCAATATTACATCAAGTAGCGAGGCCAAGCGGCACACACGGTGCGGCTGAACAGTATGTACATTATTTAATGAACATGAAGGGGCCTCAATCACGACAACTACGCGGCAGCGGAACAACGACGAAGCGGAACTCCATAGCACAGGGACACCGATGTGGACACGGTCTAGACACGAGAAGCACTCCGATCCGGTAAGACTTTCCTGAAAATTGGCATGACACGCCAGGTCAGTACATTGAATGTACTTGCAAGCTCACAACAAGTAAAAACATAATGGCAAACAATAACATGATTATTAAGCAGGTTAAATGCAAGTCTATAACAGACTACTCATGAAGTGGATCATGCTTGTGCACCGAGTCCCTTGGACTCTCTTACCAAACGGGTTACCTCGTAACCATCATCATCAATACGGTGATCACTCCCGGATCACAAATGAAACCAACACTTTGGTTCCCACAACAACGACCATCTTCATGGTCTCAACAATCTCATCACATGACCAGTGCCAATCACGTAACTTTAGTGTGCAAGATTAACTTAATTATGTTGATCCATGGTGTGACCTACTTACGAGTTGTGTCCGTAACCGAGGACGCGGCTATCGATAGATTTAATAAACACTCTGCAGAGGTTAGTATACTGTACCCACACCACGGAACCCATGGCCTTGCACTCTCATTCGGGTGGACCAACGGCATTCCGACAAAACCAACCCATTGCCATGACACTCCCTCGGCCACTCCGACCAACTCCCCTCTGGGCTAAGTCCTGGGTGGCCCCGATGTCAACCAATGACATCCAACGACCACCGTCGTGGCAAAACAATCAACGGTTCCAAACGGGGACAAGGTACCATAACAACAACGGGCACACAAGGTTATGTCTGCTTACCAGGCCAGGGTACCGCACGCCCATAACCTTCCCTCATTGGAGGCACCGACCAGAGGCATGACAACGGACCGAATAAGGGCCTTCCCATAAAGGCAAATGTGGTTGCACTGGGAAGCTCGATTCGGTGGCACCATGACTCGATCAACAATTATGTTCAAGTTGGATTATCATCAGGTTTAACTTGAAAATAAAAGAACTTGAGCCATAGTATGCCATGATCATGCAACTATATGACGTGCAACTTTAAGCACATATCACCAAACTGGAACGGATCAACATCATAAAATCATTCTACTTGCACTACTAATCACTTCAACTCACTGGTTTCAACTTCACTGGTTTTCGATCCCATCATTTTTAAGTTATGCCATTAACATAGTAAAATCAATAACTCATATATGAAAATGATACCGATCATAACCAAAACATAGCCATACTACCAAAAATACTTCTACTGCCTCACACTAGTCCATGCACTCAAACACTATTGCAAACTAAGCATTTCAATCATGACAAAGTAAACTAGCATAAGCAATATTTATTAAATGATTAAATGCATGAACTAAATCATATTCAAGTTGGAAAAATCATAATTATTGAAATGACACCATGCAAATATTTGTGTGGCTTGCCTTAACACAGAGGAGGGTCACACTCCTCTTGGTTCTCCTCTAGGCAAGCTTCTCCTTCTGAAAATAAATAAAACAGCAAAAAGAAAACATCAAGAACACTTCTGAAATAAAAAGAAAACCAGGGGGTGACGTCGAAGGCGTAATCCCGCGGGGCGCCACCACTTATACCGCTTCGAGCGCGGCTGAGTGGCTGATAGTGGGCCCCCACGGTCAGGTTTAGAGAGAGAGGGAGGGAAAACAAAGGAGGGCGGCGAATCGCTGGCGATTCTCCGGCGAGGAGAGGTCGGCTGCCGCCGTGGAGGGGGGATGGATGCGCAAGACTATGGCAAGCTTGTACGTACCTGAAACGTGGCTAGGGGTGGACGGAGCGTCTTGCGGTGATCTTCTCCAGAGACGTCGGCGAAGGGAGCTCGTCGGAGTTGGTGATTCCGGCAAGGCATGGCCGGTCTAGCAGCTCCAACAGCACCAGCGCACACTAGGGGTTCACCAGAGACACGCCGGAGGAGTCGGTCGAGCTCGAGAGGCTCTGGAGGAGTGGGAAGCAACAGAGGGGATCGCCGGCGAGCTCTGGTCGAGAACGGCGGCCAGAGGCCTGCCCGGCCGGGCTGCGGCTATCTACGGCATCGTGGTGGTTGTGTGAGTGTGTTGCGATGCTCGGAGAGGCCAGGGAGGGGCTGTATTTATAGGCGGAGGGGAGGGGGTCTCGGGCTCCGCCGGAGCTCTCTAGAAACATCGCACGGCGACGAAGAGCTCCAGTGAGAGGGGGAGAAGAGCTCGGGGTTCACGCGCACACTGTGGGAGGGAGGAGACGAGCACAGTGGCTCTGGTGGCGACGAGAACAGTGTCACGGGCGCACTGTACGTTTGGCCGCGTCGTGCCCATGCTCGCTGCGGCGAGCTCCGGCGTCGGCGAGCGCCAGGGGGGTTACGGGCTTCGGAACGAAGATGGTGGCACGGTTTGTCAAGGTGCGGCGAGCGGGGAAGCGAGCACGAGCTCAACAGAGGCTCGGGCGCGACGCAGAGCGCGTCGGCCGTATGCTAGCACGCTTGGACGAACGCGGTCACCGTGTGAACTCTGGCATCACGCCGCGTAGTGCATTAAATTCATGTCTGGTGTGTAGTCCTTGCTAGTTTGGGTTGATCCAAGGTCTTGAGTTGATCACAGGTCGACTGTGCTAGAGTGTAGCATCCTGGCAAGTTTCTGGACAGAAACTTGTGAGGTTAAAAGAGAGAAATCTAGAAGGAGTTTACGGCTAATCTTTGGAGGTTAAGGTTTTCTTAGGAAGGTAATGAGGCCATAAAAATTTCAGCTTCATTGGATCAAGGAAAAATACACTTCATGTAGAAAGTGCATTTTCTGGCCAGAACAGAAAAGATTTTCTGTGGCAAAAATATTCCAAATAACTATGAAATTTCTTTGCACAGGTAGGTGTGCCAAGGTCCAAAGAATATTCAAGAATTTTCTCAGATTTTTGTGGGCAAGAAAAATGAGGGTTGCTTTGGAGCATATGTAACTGAAGGGTGGTTTCAGAGAAGAAATGAATATTTTTCATTTATGAAAAATATTCCTATGGCCATTTTGTGGAATATCAGAGAGGAAATGATGTGTTTGAGAGGGAGGTGAGTCACTTGGGTGAAAATCAAGGAAATGCCCAAGTTGTTAAGTCCAACTGAGTTGATTCAAAAGTCCAAATTCAAACAAAAAGGCAATGAAATCCAGGAAAAGAAAAAGAGCAAAAACCAGGGTGTCACAAACCTCCCCCACTTAGGATGAATCTCGTCCTCGAGATTCGGTTGCTCAAGAAAACAATTCTGGATAGGATGCTCTTAAAAAGTCCTCTCTTTCCCAAGTTGCTTCTTCCTCGGTGTGATGCTCCCACTGTACCTTATAAAATTTTATCACCTTACTGCGAGTGACTCTTTCCATTTCATCCAATATTCAGAACGGTCTCTCCTCATATGTTAAATCCTTAGCAAGCTCTATCTCTGCCATATCAGTCCTTTTCTCGGGTGGCGAGATACATCTTCTTAACTGCGAGACATGAAACACATGGTGCACTTCTGACAATTCCGGTGGTAGTTCCAACTGATAAGCAACTGTACCAACTCTGGACATAACTGGGAACGGACCAATATATCTGGGTGCAAGTTTTCCTCGGGTCTAAAACCTCTTGACTCCTTTCATGGGGGTGACTCGGAGGTAAACATACTCTCCGGTTTCAAAACTGATCTGACGGTGCTTTGAGTCATAGTAGCTCTTTTGTCGGGACTTAGCCAATTGCAGTCTATCTCGGATCTCCTTGACTTGCTTTTCAGCCTCCATCATTAAGTCGGTTCCAAAAATGCGGCTATCTCCGGTTTGAGACCAGTTTAGTGGAGTGCGGCACTTACGGCCATACAGAGCTTCATATGGTGACATCTTGAGGCTGGTCTGGAAGCTGTTGTTGTAGGAGAACTCAGCATAAGGTAGACAATCTTCCCACTTGGGCCCTTGGGCCAAAGCACATGCCTGGAGCATATCTTCAAGTATTTGATTTACTCGCTCAGCCTGCCCGTCTGTCTGAGGATGATAGGCGGTGTTGTACTTTAGTGCGGTCCCCAGAGCTTGATGGAGACGTGACCAGAACACTGAGGTAAAGAGAGAACCTCTGTCGGAAGTGATAGTTCTTGGCACTCCATGCAAACTGACGATTCTGGACACATATAGCTGTGCAAGTTGATCGGCTCGATAGGTGGTTCAGATGGGAATGAAGTGAGCTACCTTTGTCAGCATGTCCACCACAACCCATACTGCATCATTGCCTCGGTGGGTCTTTGGTAGACCTGTGACGAAATCCATGCAGACATCGTCCCACTTCTATTGTGGAACGGGCAAAGGTTGAAGAAGTCCGGCGGGTTTCTGTTGTTCCGCCTTCACTTTGTTACATATATCGTAACAAGCGATGAAATAGGCAATGTCCTTCTTCATTCCATCCCACCAAAATGCCTGACGAAGGTCTTCGTACATCTTGGTACCTCCTGGATGAATCGAGTATGAAGATTCGTGTGCTTCTGTCAATATCTTCTTTCTCAGGTCTGCTTGCTCAGGTACGCAAATCCGTCCTTGAAACCTTAGAGTACCTTGCTCACCCTTCGAGAAATCCTGGGTCTTGCCTTCTTGCATACGCTTGACATGGTGTTGCAGGACTGAGTCATCTTGCTGGGCCATGCTGATTTCTTCTTCGAGGGTAGGGGTAGCTTCCAATATATTGGCAAGGTCAGCCTCAACAATAATCAGGTTAAGCTGAGCAATCTCTTTTTGGAGTTTGGGAGGCAAGGACTCCATCAGGGCGTTCAGATTGGCGGGCTTGCGGCTGAGGGCATCGGCAACCACATTGGCCTTACCGGGATGATAATTTATTCCAAGATCATAATCCTTGACCAATTCGAGCCATCTTCGCTGTCGGAGGTTCAAGTCCGGTTGGGTGAATATATACTTGAGACTCTTGTGGTCGGTAAATATCTGACACCTTTTGCCAATGAGGTAGTGCCTCCAAATTTTTAATGCGTGCACAACTGCGGCCAATTCCAAATCATGGGTTGGGTAGTTCCCTTAGTGGGGTCATAGCTGTCAAGATGCGTATGCTACAACCTTGCCATCTTGCATGAGTACACATCCAATGCCTCTCCTGGATGCGTCACAGTATACGTCAAAATTGCGGTAGATGTCTGGGAGAGTCAACACAGGTGCTGATGTCAATTGGGTCTTCAACTCATTGAAGCTTTTCTCATAGTCCTCAGACCATACAAATTTCTTATCCTTCTTGAGTAGTTTTGTCATTGGCTTGGCAATCTTAGAGAAGCCTTCGATGAATCGGCGGTAGTATCCGGCTAATCCAAGAAAACTCCGGATCTCAGTTACTGTCGTGGGTGCCGTCCAATCAAGCACGTCCTTCACTTTGCTTGGGTCCACGGCTATGCCTTCTGCTGAAAGAACATGCCCCAAGAATCCGACTTGCTTGAGCCAAAATTCACATTTGCTGAATTTCGCATATAGCTGATGGTCACGGAGTCTTTGCAAGACTGCTCTGAGATGTCCCTTGTGCTCTTATTCACCTTTCGAGTATATGAGGATGTCATCAATGAAGACCACCACAAATTTATCCAAGAAGTCCATGAATACTTTATTCATCATATGCATGAAGAAGGCGGGGGCGTTGGTGAGGCCGAATGTCATGACCGTATATTCATAAAGACCGTATCAAGTGGTGAACGCGGTCTTAGGAATATTCTCCCTCTTGATTTTGAGTTGGTGATACCCGGTCCTCAAATCAATCTTGGAGAATACTTTTGCCCCACTGAGTTGATCGAACAAATCATCAATCCTTGGGAGCGGATATTTGTTCTTTATGGTGACCTCATTCAACTGACGGTAATCCACACACATTTGGAGACTGCCGTCTTTCTTGTCCACGAAGATTGCGGGTGATCCCCATGGTGAAGAGCTTGGATGGATGTATCCTTTCTGAAGCATCTCATCAAGCTATTTCTTTAGCTCCACTAACTCAGATGAAGGCATCCGATAATACTTCTTGTATAGCGGTGCGGTCCCGGGCACAAGGTCAATTGCAAACTCAAGCTCACGATCTGGTGGCATGCCTGGTAGCTCCTCAGGAAATACATCTGGAAACTCACTGACCACAGGAATTAGATCCAATTCTTCAGCTATAGCTGCGAAGACCATTTCTTTCTTGGGTATGCTTCTTCGAGCAAAGAATTGTGTAGTTTGACCTTCCCGACTTGTCAATGTGACTTCTCTGGTCGCACAGTTGATGCATACTTGATGTTGGGTCAACTAGTTCATTCCCAAAATAATATCTAACTTGGCAGACTCGATGACTATCAAGGAAGCTGGGAAGAGGACTCCCTTGATGTCAATCTCCAAATTGCGGCAGGCCAGATTGCTTTTGAGCACGGATCCCGGGGATTGTACCATCATACTCTTTCCCAAAATCGAGCATACTAAGAGTGCATATGAGGTGTTGATTCAGTCCTCCAAGAAATCTGTCGATCTTTCTTTCTTCTGTAGCCACATCATAGAGAGAATAGCGGGCCAAATGGTTGAACTTACGCAGATACTCACTTACTGACAGGCTTCCTTGGGTGAGAGCGAGGAATTCACGCTGCTTGACTTTCATAATACCGGCGGGAATATGGTACTTGCGGAAATGGTCTTTGAATTTAGCCCAAGTGATTTCATCATCCGCAGGCCACATAGCTTTAGCATTATCCCACCAGATAGCGGCAGCTCCCTCAAGATAGTGTGTAGCGAACGGAACCTTGTCGGCTTCCTCGGTGTGGGCAATCTCAAGCTTCTTCTCAATAGTCCGCAACCAATCATCTGCTTCCAAAGGATCAATAACTTGACTGAAGCTGGGAGGCTTAGTCCTCTGAAAGTCTGACAGTTTAGAGTGATGGCCATTCTGATTTCCATTCTGCCCAACCATAGCTTGCACACTTTTCAACAGCTCAATCAGATCATTGTTTCTTATTTCTTCGAACATGCGCATGATTTGTTCAGTGGATGGCGGATGTGGCGGTGGAGGCGGTGGTGGTGGATACGGCTCGGGGGAATGTCCTCCCTGTCTTGCTGAGCGACAAACAGGGACATCCTCACCAGCGTGACTGCTGCTGCCTCCCCGCGTCATCCTATTGTTTGTTTTTCCCAATATGAGGCAACCGAGATGAGCAACATCCAAAAATGGGAAGAAAAGCAAGCGACAAACCCGAAAGAAAGCAGCAAAAACCAAGGCGAATAATAAAAAGTTCCAACATAATTATACATAGACTCATACATGAAAGGGAACATCATGACGGGTTCGACTACGCTCATACATGAAACGAAACATCATGACAAGTACGACTACATTCGTACATCAAACATCATGACACTGCGGATACTCGGACGATCTAGTGCTCTGCTGGTCCTGCTGGGTCCTCTCCTGAGCCGGACTCAGATCCTGAACTGACGACGTTAACGGAAACCTCCGGGTTAAAGGTAACACGACGACGCTGCCTCGAGGGCTCTCCCTCTGGGGCAGGTGCAGGGTGAGTCTGGAGCATAGGGGCTGCGGGAGTAGCGAGAAGTGAAGCCCACTCGGCAGGGGCATTGTGGGGAGTCACAGTCGAGGTGCCCGAGCTACTCGAAGGAGTAACTGGGGTAACTGGCGAGCTAGAAACTGGTGCAATATAGGGCGTAAATCTCCTGGAAGGTGGAGTGGGGTAGGACCTAGCGGCCACTAAAGCAGTGCGAGCACGAGTCAGCTCTCGGGCCAACTCGTGAATCAGAAGATAACTAGCAGTGACATAGCGAGAAAGGTGGCTAGCAGCGCTATCGGCCGCCGGATCAACGACAGGAAAGCGGACACGACCATCATCGTGCAGGGAGGGGTAGTGGTAGAAACCTGGGTGGGTCTGCATCTGGATCTCATTATAGCGGAGCTTAACGAGAATCTCAAACGCAGCAAACTGAATAGCCTGAGCGGGTGTAGAAGCGAAACCACTCCTAGAAGAACGAGTGTAAGTGCTAGCTGTCGTACTGCAGCGCAGGGTAACCACCACGTGATACTCGTACACTGAATCTGCTAGGCGCTCCCGGTACACCCGATACACTGGGTCGTCACCGTGAGGATAGAGTCGATGCCATACATGCCGAAGAAGGTGTGGGGAAGTGTACGGTGCCAGCTCCACCTGACACGCATACAGCACTGGAGCCATCTACACTCACAACCATTAGTCGGTTAGCAATAACAATACATCAAATGCATGCAATGCAACAAGCAGCTGCAAACACTACCGGCACTCAAAAACCATCTATCTACCGTTTAACTAACGCGTCGGCGGTCTAGTGTGTCCTACAGTCAGCGCGGCTCTGATACCAAGCATTGTGGCACCCCGGCTCAGAGCAACTGGTTTACCTTGCATTGCCAGCCCAGAGATCTAGTCTTCTGGCAACACACAACCACTTGGTACAGAAAACAACCGCTTTATTGATGCTAGCGGAAACATAGGTTCAATATTACATCAAGTAGCGAGGCCAAGCGGCACACATGGTTCGGCTGAACAGTATGTACATTATTTAATGAACATGAAGGGGCCTCAATCACGACAACTACGCGGCAGCGGAACAACGACGAAGCGGAACTCCATAGCACAGGGACACCGATGTGGACACGGTCTAGACACGAGAAGCACTCCAATCCGGTAAGACTTTCCTGAAAACTGGCATGACATGCCAGGTCAGTACATTGAATGTACTTGCAAGCTCACAACAAGTAAAAGCATAATGGCAAACAATAACATGATTATTAAGCAGGTTAAATGCAAGTCTATAACAGACTACTCATGAAGTGGATCATGCTTGTGCACTGAGTCCCTCGGACTCTCTTACCAAATGGGTTACCTCGTAACCATCATCATCAATACGGTGATCACTCCCTGATCACAAACGAAACCAACACTTTGGTTCCCACAACAACGACCATCTTCATGGTCTCAACAATCTCATCACATGACCAGTGCTAATCACGTAACTTTAGTGTGCAAGATTAACTTAATTATGTTGATCCATGGTGTGACCTACTTACGAGTTGTGTCCGTAACCGAGGACGCGGCTATCGATAGATTTAATAAACACTCTGCAGAGGTTAGTACACTGTACCCACACCATGGAACCCATGGCCTCGCACTCCCATTTGGGTGGACCAACGGCATTCCAACAAAACCAACCCATTGCCATGACACTCTCTCGGCCACTCCGACCAACTCCCCTCTGGGCTAAGTCCTGGGTGGCCCCGATGTCAACCAATGACATCCAACGGCCACCGTCGTGGCAAAACAATCAACGGTTCCAAACGGGGACAAGGTACCATAACAACAATGGGCACACAAGGTTATGTCTGCTTACCGGGCCAGGGTACCGCACGCCCATAACCTTCCCTCGTTGGAGGCACTGACCAGAGGCATGACAACGGACCGAATAAGGGCCTTCCCATAAAGGCAAATGTGGTTGCACTGGGAAGCTCGATTCGGTGGCACCATGACTCGATCAATAATTATGTTCAAGTTGGATTATCATCAGGTTTAACTTGAAAATAAAAGAACTCGAGTCATAGTATGCCATGATCATGCAACTATATGACGTGCAACTGTAAGCACATATCACCAAACTGGAACGGATCAACATCATAAAATCATTCTACTTGCACTACTAATCACTTTAACTCACTGGTTTCAACTTCACTGGTTTTCAATCCCATCATTTTTAAGTTATGCCATTAACATAGTAAAATCAATAACTCATATATGAAAATGATACCGATCATAACCAAAACATAGCCATACTACCAAAAATACTTCTACTGCCTCACACTAGTCCATGCACTCAAACACTATTGCAAACTAAGCATTTCAATCATGACAAAGTAAACTAGCATAAGCAATATTTATTAAATGATTAAATGCATGAACTAAATCATATTCAAGTTGGAAAAATCATAATTATTGAAATGACACCATGCAAATATTTGTGTGGCTTGCCTTAACACAGAGGAGGGTCACACTCCTCTTGGTTCTCCTCTAGGCAAGCTTCTCCTTCTGAAAATAAATAAAACAGCAAAAAGAAAACATCAAGAACACTTCTGAAATAAAAAGAAAACCAGTGGGTGACGTCGAAGGCGTAATCCCGCGGGGCGCCACCACTTATACCGCTTCGGGCGCGGGTGAGTTGCTGACAGTGGGCCCCCGCAGTCAGGTTTAGAGAGAGAGGAAAGGAAAACAGAGGAGGGGCGGCGAATCACCGGCGATTCTCCGGCGAGGAGAGGTCGGCTGCCGCCGTGGAGCGGGGGGGATGGATGCGCAAGACTACGGCGAGCCTGTACGTACCCGAAACGTGGCTAGGGGTGGACGGAGCGTGTTGTGGTGGTCTTCTCCAGAGACGTCGGCGGAGGGAGCTTGTTGGAGTTGGCGATTCCGGCAAGGCAGGGCCGGTCCATCAGCTCCAACAGCACCAGCGTGCACCAGGGGTTCACCAAAGACACGCCGGAGGAGTCGGTCGAGCTCGAGAGGCTCTGGAGGAGTGGGAAGCAACAGAGGGGATCGCCGGCGAGCTCGGGTCAGGAACGGCGGCCAGAGGCCTGCCCGGTCGGGCTGCGGCTATCTACGGCGTCGTGGTGGTTGTGTGAGTGTGTTGCGATGCTCGGAGAGGCCAGGGAGGGGCTATATTTATAGGCGGAGGGGAGGGGGTCTCGGGCTCCGCCGGAGCTCTCTGGAAACGGCGCACGACGACGAAGAGCTCCATTGAGAGGGGGAGAAGAGGTCGGGGTTCATGCGGCCACTGTGGGAGGGAGGAGACGAGCACAGTGGCTCGGGTGGCGACGGGAACAGTGGCATGGGCGCACTGTACGCTTGGCCGCGTCGGGCCCGTTCTCGCTGCGGCGAGCGCCAGGGGGGTTAAGGGCTTCGGAGCGAAGATGGTGGCGCGGTTTAGCAAGGTGCGGCGAGCGGGGAAGCGAGCACGAGCTCAACAGAGGCTCAGGCGCGACGCAGAGCGCATCGGCCGTATGCCAGCACGCTTGGACGAACGCGGTCACCGCATGAACTCTGGCATCACGCCGCGCAGTGCATTAAATTCATGTCTGGCGTGTAGTCCTTGCTAGTTTGGGTTGATCCAAGGTCTTGAGTTGATCACAGGTCGACTGTGCTAGAGTGTAGCATCCTGGCAAGTTTCTGGACAGAAACTTGTGAGGTTAAAAGAGAGAAATCTAGAAGGAGTTTAGGGCTAATCTTTGGAGGTTAAGGTTTTCTTAGGAAGGTAATGAGGCCATAAAAATTTCAGCTTCATTGGATCAAGGAAAAATACACTTCATGTAGAAAGTGCATTTTCTGGCCAGAACAGAAAAGATTTTCTGTAGCAAAAATATTCCAAATAACTATGAAATATTTTTGCACAGGGAGGTGTGCCAAGGTCCATAGAATATTCAGGAATTTTCTCAGATTTTTGTGGGCAAGAAAAATGAGGGTTGCTTTGGAGCATATGTAACTGAAGGGTGGTTTCAGAGAAGAAATGAATATTTTTCATTTATGAAAAATATTCCTATGGCCATTTTGTGGAATATCAGAGAGGAAATGATGTGTTTGAGATGGAGGTGAGTCACTTGGGTGAAAATCAAGGAAATGCCCAAGTGGTTAAGTCCAACTGAGTTGATTCAAAACTCCAAATTCAAACAAAAAGGCAATGAAATCCAGAAAAAGAAAAAGAGCAAAATCCAGGGTGTCACATAACTCATTTATTCATTTTCTTTGCCCGGCAGGGTTTGGAAAGAGTTCACCAAGCAGGTTAGGGGTGAATGTAGAGAGGAGCTGCGATTTCAACAACTCAGTGTAAGTAGTACTAGCTAGGTCCGCGCATCTCTTTGATTCTAGTTTCAATACCACTATCATGCTTGATTATTATTTGATTGAACTCTATTCTCGTAAAGTGCTTGAGGCAAGGATCCGGGAATAACTTATGTGGATACGTTTGCGAGTTCATTCGCCAGACAACCTCTGAGACGGGCATATTTTTTGAAAAACTTGAAGTAGGTAAACAATATTCACAAATTTATTTTATTACCATCAATTGTGTTGAGTTTCATTCATATATATATATATATATATGTGTGTGTGTGTGTGTGTGTGTGTGTGTGTGTGTGTGTGTGTGTGTGTTGACTCCCTTCTTTAAATTAGATCGAACGGAAGCGGGACGAACTCCTACCAAAGGCTCGCATACGAGCAATTCAAGAGGAATTGACGGGATTCTTCCTTGAAGAGATCATACATAAAACCGGAGAATACCATCGGGAAGTGGAATTTAGAGTTGGGTAATTAGATATTAGGGATCGTAAGAGATGTTTCATTGTATATATGCATGAACGTGTACTGTACGTAGTAGCGTCGAATAGATTTACGAAAACTTGTTGTTCGACCAAGCACGGAGAAAGAGATGTCACTTCTCTCTATATTCATGACGATTTGTGTAATGGTTCCTTCATTGCTATATGTAGTAGCTAGCGTCGAGTTGAATGGAAAACATAAAATAAAAACAAAAACCCTAAATGTAAAAGAATTGAATGGTAAACACAAAAAAAGGGGGAAACACAATATGAAACCCCTAAATCCCTCCTTTCAAAAAAAACAAAAACCCCAGCGCCTGGCAGCTGCTGACGCGTGGCTGCTTTTTAGTCCCGGTCGGTGTTACCAACCGGGACTAAAGGTCCTCCTGCCTGGGCGCCCGACAGCGGCCACGTGGAGCTCCTTTAGTCCCAGTTCGTAACACAACCGAGACTAAAAGTGAGGGCCTTTAGTCCCGACTGCTTATTCCCGGTTGCAGAACCGAGACTAAAGGCCCTTCAGAACCGGGACTGATGCCCTGTTTTCTACTAGTGATTCCACCTCCCAAAAATCACATATATTCCAAAATAATTCAACATAAATTTTTATCGCGTTTGGACTTCGTTTGATATGGATATTCTACGAAACAAAAAACATGAACTAGCACTGGGCACTGGATCAATACGTTAGTCCAACAAATCATATAAATTGTTGACAAAAGTATGTGAAAGTTGTATAATATTGGCATGAAACAATAAAAAATTATAGATACGACGAAGATGTATCAGGTGGCACCCAGCCCGAGCGCGGGGGAGGAAGCGCCATGTCGTAGGGAGCGAAGTAGCCGGTGAAGGGCGCGAGCTGAGGTTGGGAGGGCTGACCACGGCCGCCGTTGTCACCACGGCCACGCCCACGTCCGCGTCCGCGGCCACCGCTATCGCCAGCGCGGTCACCGCGGCCACGACCAGAGTTGGGGTGCGGAGATTGCGAAGCCCCGTGAGGACGCTCAGAGCCGCGATCGGAGGAGCGATCGCCACGCCCGGGACCGCTGGAGGAGCCGCCGCCAGAGAGGGTAAGGGCTGATGCACTCTCTTCGACAGCCGCTGCTCCATGGATTCCTCGGCCAGGACAACTCAAGAGAGGACCGTGTCGAATGGCATCGATGGCACCTGGCCGCCCAGAACGACCCGGATCGTGTCCAGGTGTTTGTCGAGGCCGTGGAGGAATTGGGTGGTGAGATCCACCTCGGTGACAGCATGATCTATGTTGGCGTGGCCATCTGTGAGAAGTTTCATGCGGCGGGCGTACTCGATGACGGAGAGGTCGCCCTGTTTGAGATTGCGGCATTGGCGGTTGAGGATCATGAAGCGGGCGGCGCGATTGGCAACGAAAAAGTCCTGGATCTTCTTCCAGAGCGTGTAGGTGGTGGTGGCACTGACGACATGGTTGACGAGGGGATCAGCGAGGGTGGCATAGATCCAGAGGGCCACATGGGCATCCAGCTCGAGAAGCTGGGCATTGGCATTGGGTGGGAGTGGGTGCTCAATGAGGAAGGTGACCCCTAAGCAGAGAAGCACCATGAGGAAGAACGACTTCCACTTGTGATAGTTGTGGGCAGCGGGATCCAGGAGAAACTTGATGTGATTGCTGATGTGATCCAGAAAGATGGGGTGGCGGGGAGCCGGCGGTGCCGGCGCCGGCGGAACAACAGAGGTGAAGAGCGGGGCGAACTGAGAGCCAGATGCAGCAGAGGTAGCAGTGAGGAGGGAGGGGTGGTACCGAAGATGAATGGCGGGGAGGTCGGCGCGGAGGGGCCTGAGGAGGTGACCGAGCCTGGCGTCGTGGACGAGAGAGAGCCCGACGAGGTAGCCGAGGGCATGGCGGCGGAGGATGAAGAACCGGTCTCGGCCATGGGGGAGGTCTTGGTGTCTGATACCAAGTTGGAGAGAATGTTTCCTTCCTTGAGTGAATCGTTACAATGTACAATATACAAAGAGTGCAGGCGCTCCTATAATTGAGGCACGCAGGCCACGAGCGCTGCCAGATCCTACAAAGTAGGAGAGGACTAGTCTAATACAACACAACATTACAAAGTGTACACTGTACAGTTTAACAATAGTAACAAATGATAAATTGACTAAGTTTCAAAAACTATAACTTAAACCTAAGCCCAAAACACTAAGCCTTAAACCCTAAAAGCACATGAAACTTGATAAAACTTGATGAAAGTTCATAAAAACTTAATATTACATCTATCAAGTTTTAATATTTAAAACTTGGTAAAATTTTAAAAGTTGTCAAAATGTACTCAGGAGTGATCCTGTTTGAAATTTCTCATCACAACGAACACAAATATCCAAGCGAAACTTAATTTCGTTGAAAAGTTCGAAATAAAACGAGTTTGCGAATTTTCCGCCTAGGTGCGGCCGGGCAGGTGGGTGCCTCTGCACCTAGGTGCCCCTGTGAATTTCCGCCTTATCCTCTCAAGACAGTTCCCTCTAAGGATAGCTCCCAAGATCGACCACCCTCGTAGCACTGCCCAATTTCCAGCCCTTGGCCTGCTATGAACGAACGAAGGTGCTACTGTCAGATCTATGACGAGGTTTTGTAACAAAAAGGTCATAGGATAAGATGGAAAAAGGGAAATGCAGTTATCCCCTTTCCTGGTCCTTGGGAGGTTCGGCGGAGCGGCTGAAACAGGGGCCCTGACGTCGATGCGGCTGCCCAACAGAACGGAGCGACGCAGCCGTTGCTGCACTCACGCAGATTCAGGTACCCCACGCGCGTCATGGCACGATCCCCAGGATGGATAGTTTCGGCGGGAGTCCCCCTCCCCCTCCGCCCCCATTCCCTCCCTCTCCTCAAGCGCCGCCCGCCGGCCCGCACGTACACGCGCCTCAAGGTCAATGGATCACATGCATTCATCAATTCCCGCCAACATGCGTACTGGCTACTGAGAGTCTACACATACAGTGCTCCGATCCAGACAGGAGACGCACAGAAACGTACTACAGTACTACGTTCCTACTACTTGAAGCATGCTACGCTGGGGATTGGATAAGAGCCGTGCAGTCATCCTGCAAGGATAAGTTTATTTTATAACTAACTTAACACATGCATGTGCCATGCAGTCACCGTCCGTCACATTTTTCTAGAGTAGTTTGCTTCTGGCTCACGGAACGGAACGCATCTCGTACGTGGTAACGATCAGCATTGCACAGACTAGAGTAGACGCACGCCGTGACCGGAAGGCAACTGGCCGGGACCAGAACGCCGGCCGCCGCCGGAACCTCATCTGGCCGGTCGCTTAACCGGGACATTTACTACTACTATCGAGCTTGCTTGCTTGATTGCCGCTGCACCATACGTGCGGCCGAGCTGCGCCTTGATGGGTGGATTAATCGGGAGTGCAAGCAAGGGTGTGCGTCGACGGAGCCCGTTGCCGCCGCCGGCACTCCACCCGCGCGCGCCGACGTACGGTCGACAGCCACGGCCACTAGCTAGCCAGCTCGGGCGTGATGCGGGCTCGTGGTGTGGCGGCGGGCGGGCGTGGCTGATGTACTACCGTGCACGTTAACTCGTGCACCCGTCAGCAACCGTCGCGCGCAACTTGCAGCAGCGAGCTAGCCGTAGATTCTGCTACTAGTTTGTTAACCAGTAACCGCCATTAACCGGAGACGAAAGTTTCTCTGCCTAACGTCTGGAAAACGGGAGGGGCCAAAATCCCTTGCCCTGCCGGCATGATGGGCTACTCATTTTATGTGCCGTTTTCCCCCTGGGGATATACATGTACCGTGTTTTTTTAAATCCAAAACATTAAAGGCTAATTAAGGACCTAATAATCAATCTAATAGGGCACAATTTTTTGGAGGAAAAACTTTGCATAATTGTCAATGGCTGTCATATTTATCTTGCACCAAGATAAAATTATATCGATATACAAGGAGCAAACGTATATGTGGCCTATGCGATGTATTTTCTCTGTCCGGTTTATCATTCTCCTTCGAGTTTTGTGGCTAAATTTGATCAGAAATTTGACTAACAGAATATGAGTTATATGCCTAAAATTATATCATTGGATTCGTACTCAAAATAAGTTTCCAGTGATATAATTTTCTTGACATATAACTCATAATTAGTCAAATTTTGGGTCAAAGGCTAATGTAAAAATTGATGGGATCTTATGGAAGAGAGATGAGGAGACCATTTGATGTCAGTTGGGACGGACATGAGATGGAGTGGGGATAAGCTCTTGAAGAAGCAAACTTATTGCCCCATCCTTGTGACTATGAAAACCTCTAAGATTTAGGTCCATCATCCGTGTTTCTGCAAGCAAGGCATCATGTGGGCCTTATTTGTTTTCGCCTTGACGCGAGGAAGAGGTTCGTGGCTTCTATTTCTGTTGAGCCCCTTTGAGCCAAGCAGATGAACAAAAAGAGGCCATGCGACCTAATATTTTAGGGTGGCGCTTGTCCGGCATCGTCGACTCATGCAATAGCCATTGGAAATGAACAACTCTCGTGAATTTGTCCGGGTTAAGGGTGCCCAGCCCGCCAAGGTATTGCGAGGTTTGCACATCATAAAAACAAGTATAATAAGAGGCTTATAACTCGTTTGACAAATTTTTCCTATGTGAAGAAGAGAAACAACAAGAAAATAAAAAGGCATGGGCTTCTATGCAAGAGTCCACCTCTATAAGTGCTTCAACCCAAACGGAATAAATATAAAGAAAGAGAGAAATTGGAAAAATACATGTGTATGAGTCGACATTAATAATTGTTTTTTATGACATGTCAACAACAAATAATCATCCGCTGATTATACGATTATTAGTCATGCTCTAAGTGACACCTCTTGCTAGGGCGGTGAAGTTACGGGGACGCATGTTGGAAACTTAATGCGAGCTGTGGATCAATTATCTCTGGCCTCTTCTCGCAAAAAAAAAAAATTTATCTCTGGCCTCTGGTGTGGTGCCACGCGTGTGTGAGCGCATGCGTCCGCTTTCTAATCAGAAAACCGTTGCTGATCAAGCGCTATTTTTCATCTCTATGTTAAGATGATGATACGTACAAAGGATTTGTTATTAAGCCACAAAGCGATGCTCTCCAAATTAGTCAGACGTTCTGACTTAACCAGAACCGGTCGCATGGACGACCGGCGAGCCAGAGCCAGAGCCAGATCGATCAGTGGAGGCACCACGCACATACGAGTACGTACGAGCCAGGTCAAAAGGGACCAAACGAGTTAGGATTAGTGCGTAGGGCGCCACACACACACACAGTGAGTTAATGCTTCCAGGGAGCCGTAGCAAATTAGTAGTTTATCACCACCGCAGCACGCCCGCCCCGGCCGGCCGGCCCACGCACGGCCAGGGTCCTAATCCCTTTCCGTTTGAACATAAAGTAGACGGAGCAACGGCGACGATCGAGTGCGAACCAACCTGTGGTTGAATGGCTAGAGGGATAGTGGTATTCTCAGCCCATCAGGGTTTAAGTCCTCGCATTATTCCTGGATTTATTTCAGGATTCCCGACGATGCGCTTTCAGTAGGAGGAGACGTTCCCGTCGACGACGAGGTGCCTACGGCGACTTCGTAAATTTCAAGATGACATGCCGGCTCAGTCTCTCAGAGGTGCTCATAGGGTAGGGTGTGCGTGTGTGCGTTCATAGAGATGAGTGTATGCGCGTATGTATGAGCGCTTGCGTCTGTACTGATGTTAAAAAAAACGACGACGATCGACGCGGGAACATGTGTGCTACGCCCTCTCTAGTCTAGCTCTAACAAGAAGTAAACCCCCTCCCACGGCCGCGCGCCTATATAAGCAGCGAGGGTGCCCACACACCGAGGCCACGGCATGCATGCAACGGTGCAACTGCAACAGACACTCAGCTTAGCCGCCGGAGCCACCGTTATAAATATCTCTCCTCCTCGTTCATCCTCCTCCAACCATCGCAGCTCGAGTGGTAGAGAGATGAGAGCATCCATGGGGAGATCGCCATCGTCGTCCCTGCTCTTCCTGGTGTGGGCTGCTGCTGCCCTGCTGCTGAATGGTAAGTTGAGCTGGCCTTTGCTCTTATGGCCAGCTAATTATCTCGAGCCTTTGATCTTACTGGTCAACCGCCTTGATTAATCATTCTTCCGCCTCCTTTCTCCACGCAGCCGCTCTCCTGGTGCAATCGGTTCCTTACGACTACTCGTCAAGCTCCGAGGTACGTACGTATCCTTGTATACGTGTATGTACACGTATGGTCACGTGCATGTACAAACAGCTACTGTACTATGCATGCAGCACATATTTCTGTTGTGTTGCGTCAGCTTGATTCCTTCCGCAGCTCATGATCGACCGATGTCGTTGCTCACAAGCTATAGGCAGTGACACGTGTGCGCGAGCCCCTTGCGTGTTGTGTGCACTGGCTATCGATCAGCACGGGCATAATTTTGTTGCCTCGTGGGATCGATCTTTGCCGGGCGGAGTCCACTGATCCGGCCACTAGCGGGCGACGATCGAGACATGTGCGTATTGCGTGCATACATGCGTTGGTACCTAGCTTAGAGCATCTCCAACAGACGTATAAAAGTTTCGCGCGCTAAAATAGTTTTAGCGCATCACTGTAGCACTTTTAGCGCGCCGGATCTAACATTGGTTTAGCAGATGCCAAAAAACGCGCGTCCAAAAAAACAATCCGGCGCCCTAAATTTGCAGCTTCTGATAGCGCCTTTTAGCGCGTGTCCAAACTTTTTTTCGCGTGCACTATTTTACAGCTTCTGCTGGAGCTGTCCGGCGCCCAAAAAACCTGAATTTTAGCGCGCGAAGCAGTTTTTGTGCGCCTGTTGGAGATGCTCTTAGCTAGGTCTCGCGCGCCCACACACACACACATCTAGCTAGTGATCGATGATGCCAGCTTAGAAAGGTCGTGACTAATGACTCTGCCCCATCATCGACCGCTACCTTTTCTCCTCCTCCTCCCATTTACTAATGTTCGTCCGTCCATGTTGCTCAAATGGGTGATCAGATGGGGTGTGCATTGTGGAAACGAGCCAAACAAATCGCTAGCTAGGAAGGAAGAATTGGGAGTTGATTAAAAGCCGTGTGGAAACCTGACGTGACGCCAAGAAGAGGTCGATCGAGATGGCCGAAAGCCTCTACGGAGTCACGCCGAACTCATCGGCGCACCAGTCGCGCGCCACAGACAAACAGAGCTCCATCGCTCCGGCGTGCCGAACCCGCACCACACGCCGGGTCGTTTTGACCCTTGCTGCGTTATTCCAGCCTAACATTCAGTACATTTCCATGCATCCTGGTGGCTCTGGTCCGGCAGCAGCGTCCGTCACCAAGCCTCTCTAGCTCTGCCTAAACTCTAATGTGGGTGACAGGAATTCCAGTTCCAACAACTAAAATACTGCACAGATCACACGCATGCAGTAGCGCCATCCATTCATGCGTGCTGCTGACTTGTTCACAAATGCACTCACAGTGATCATGGAGTGGTTTGTGAACGCAACTTTGAGTTGAGATGATACATGGTGATGGCCATGCTTTTCGGCCGAGGCCACACAGGGGAGGGCGTGTGTACCCCAGTGTCCGCCACACCCACACACCGCGGTCGCATGCACGCCCTCGTCCCACTCACTTTTCCATTGCACCCAACCCAGAAATACTAATCATGCGCTTACTTGGGCACTTAGCTAGCTTTTGGTTTAACTTTGGCCGGTTGGTTGGTGAAGATAGTGTCATTAGCCCTCCTTCTGCATGTGTGAAATGTTCCAGGCCAGGACTAGGAGTTCAACCAAAGTCAAGTGCGCCCAAACAAGGGCCCAAAGCAATCACTAAGTAACGTATTTTACCTTTTGTTAGTCTCATGTTAGGCGCTATTAGATATGCGATCACTTGGACTTTTTCAGGCAAGTCAAACAATATTCTTCCCCTTCTAGGTCACTAGCGCCTGTGGTCAAGTAGTTGCATGGAAGACGAAACTCGTAGGCAGCCAGCCAGTGGTAACTTACCAAACAAAAGCAACGTTCTGAAAAATAATCTGGCATGCGCGTGTTTGTCTGAACACTCTGAATCCTCGCAGTTTGGCGACGGTTACTATCAGTTGCAGTAGTTCTGAACGGTAACGACCTTTTAGTGACTTTCATCGAGACGTTGACATATTTGGTTGGTAGTTTTGTCAGTCACTACTACTGCTTTGTACTACCGATTTTCTAATCTGGATTTCCGCACACTTTGACTTCATTTGTTACTGTTGGTAACTTTTCGTTGAGCTGACCTATGTATGATGGCGTGAATGCGCAGTGCTTGGCTGAGCCGCTGGAGGCTCACTACGGCGGCGGCGTGATCGTGAACTCGGACTTCAGCGCCGGCCTCCAGGGCTGGTCGGCCTTCGGGTACGGCAGCGTCAAGGAGAGCGCGTCGCCGACGGGGAACAAGTACGCCGTGGCGGCGAACCGGACGCGGCCGTACCAGAGCGTCAGCCAGAAGGTGTACCTGCAGAACGACACGCACTACACCCTCTCAGGTCTGAATCTCACAGCCACTGCCACGCACGCCTCTCTCTAACTCCAGAGTTTGTGGGGACTGTCGCTCACAAAGGACTTGTGGTTGCAGCTTGGTTGCAGGTTAGCGACCGGAGCGCCGACGTCATAGCCGTCGTGAAGACCGCCGACAACTTCATCCACGCCGGCGGGGTCGACGCCAAGTCCGGCTGCTGGTCCATCCTCAAGGGCGGCCTCACCGCCGCCGCCTCCGGCCCGGCCGAACTCTACTTCGAGGTAAACACAAACCCGCAATGTTTTTGTCTACATGTTCTTGGAAACAAAATGAGTGCGCACGATCGTTTACATGCTCTGCTTTTGGCGCGTACAGAGCAACGCGACGGTGGACGTCTGGGTGGACAACGTGTCGCTGCAGCCCTTCTCCAGGGAGGAGTGGAGCTCCCACCGGCACGCGGCCGTCAAGAAGGCCCGGAAGAGGACGGTGCGGCTGAGCGCCAGGGACGCGGCCGGCAACCCGGTGCCGGGCGCGCGGGTGCACGTCCGGCAGGTCCGGAGCAGCTTCCCGCTGGGGTCGGCGATGAGCCACGAGATCATGACCAACGTGAAGTACCAGGAGTGGTTCGCCAAGCGGTTCACGGTGACCACCTTCGAGAACGAGATGAAGTGGTACAGCACGGAGTGGACGCAGGGGCACGAGGACTACTCGGTGCCCGACGCGATGCTCCGGTTCGCGCGCAGCCACGGCATCGCCGTGCGCGGGCACAACGTCTTCTGGGACGACCCCAACACGCAGCTGGGGTGGGTGAAGGCCCTGAGCAGCGACCAGCTCCGCGCCGCCACCGCGAACCGGATGAGGTCGGTCATGTCGCGGTACGCCGGCAAGGTGATCGCGTGGGACGTGGTGAACGAGAACCTGCACTTCAACTTCTTCGAGGAGAAGTTCGGGGCGGGCGCGTCGGCGGCATTCTACCAGAGGGCGCACGGCATGGACGGCAGCGCGCTCATGTCCATGAACGACTTCAACACGCTGGAGCAGCCCATGGACCAGAGCGGCCTCCCCAGCAAGTACCTCAACAAGCTGTCGCAGATCAAGGACGCGTTCCCCGGCAACGGCATCGGCGTCCGGATGGCCATCGGCCTCGAGGGCCACTTCGGCGCCACGCCCAGCATCCCCTACGTCCGGGCGGCGCTGGACACCCTGTCGCAGGCCGGCGTGCCCATCTGGGTCACAGAGGTCGACGTGAAGCCGGGGCCGGACCAGGCGTACCACCTGGAGCAGGTGCTCAGGGAGGTGTACTCGCACCCGGCCGTGCACGGCATCGTGCTCTGGACGGCGTGGCACCCGCAGGGCTGCTACGTCATGTGCCTCACCGACGACAACTTCAACAACCTCCCCGTCGGCGACACGGTCGACAAGCTCATCGCCGAGTGGAAGACGAGCTCGCACGTCGGCGTGGCGGACGCCGACGGGCACTACGAGGCGGAGCTGTTCCACGGGGACTACCAGGTCACCGTCACCCACCCGGCGGCGGCGGCCAACTCCACCGTCGTGCAGAGCCTCAGCGTCCACAGGGACTCGGACAACGAGTACACCATACACGTCTAGTCTAGCACTAGTATGCATAGGCGTCTAGCTAGCGCCCATACGGTGATTTCAGATATGCCTGCCATTGATTGTTGTTGTTGATTTTTAGAGCATTGCTGTTGGGATTTCATAGGAGCCCGCCCATGAGATTGAATTCTCAGTCCTGGAGAGGCGGTGGATCATGTGTTCATTATTATCAATTGAATCAAGGAGAAGTTCGATTTGTTCTTCTTAATATACAAGTTTGCAAGTTATTTCTGCCATCTTCGATATAAAAATGAAACAGATGACGCGTTTAACACTGGCTTAGTTAATGGAGTTCACCGAAGGCTCCCCGCAAAAAAAAAGTTCACCGGAGGCTGAACAATCATCAGCTACTAGCCATCAAACATTAACCAACAGAAGTACTTCCTCCGTCCGGAATTATTTGTGGAGGTATAGATACATCCATTTCAGCGTAAGCAATGCCGGACGGAGGTAGTAGCATCCAGCAAACAAATACACAATTAGACGCCCCTGTTTACTCTCTTATAACTGAAAAAACAGTGTTACATCTCACATCCTCTTGTTCTGGACCCATTTCAGCGATCGTGACACACTAGCCAGCATTCATCCACGTAAAAAAAACACTACAAAATCGCATTGGGGACCTTTCACTCGATATGCTACCATCAACACATCTAGTCTTGAGCATTCAAGAAATTTCAAACCCTTACACAAAGGTTGCCCTCCAATGCTCTCGAAGCTATACATAATACAGGTGCTTAAATTGTTCAACCATAACTTTGCACTCGCTCAGCCGCCGAGGCAAGTGAATCGCCTCCAAGAATTTTCGCAAGCACCTTATGTTCCTGACGAAGCAAAAAAAGGATTATTTTGCATAAGCGCCCATCTAAGCAAAGATGCTGTTACATGCTCATAGTATACAAACGAAATATGAAGAGAAAAATGGAACTAAACGCCTAGTTGATGTGGGCAACCGAGAACTGCTGGGCAGACATCTAGAGCTTGTAAATCACCAAATGCTAACCCCTCTGTTCACTATTATAATATGTTCAAACTTTTTTCTAAATCAGATGTGTGTAGACACGTTTTAGTGTGTTTGTTCATTCATTCAATCCTTATGTAGTCCATATATCGAAATACCCTAAACATCTTATAATAGTGGACGGAGAGAGTATATATCTAATTACCTTCACACATGCGAGACTGACTTCATACTATTTTTTCTCTCCTTTTATGACAACTACTTGATAAAAGCCATACTCGACGAGTACCTTACTGCTCTACAATGTTCTCTCCTCCCATAGTAACATCATCATAAGTCTTAAGTTCAAACACACGAACTTGTAGTGGTGTAGAAGATATGAAGATTTTCATAGGGAAGTTAGTTATGCTTTCCCCGGTTGGTTCTAATTTGGAACATTCTTTTTATGCAAACACTATGGATGTGTTGGGGTGTTAAAAGATGGTATCAGAGCACATATCGACCGTAAGACATGCCCTTAGCACATGGAATACGAAAAGCCATAGGAATCAAAAACTATTTTGAATCATAAGCCGGATGACCTTGTCAAAGTGACCCATAAGCCGGCGAACCGCCTCGCGGTATGCTATCATCCGCGGATCTCTTGCTTCAAAGTTCTTCGTAACCTAGGGAATCGCCATGCACCTCCAGCCTACGGATGCCCATGGAGATGGCCAAATGCAAAACGTGGAGGAGGGTCACGTATTCGACCAGGTTGTTGAAGTCAGTTGAAGGGGATCTGTAACACATAGCGTATCTGGTCTAATGTAGGAGACACCGGGACGATGCCGGTGGTGGAAAAATTACCAATTTTATGATTGGTTTAATCCAGAAATAAATCATGATAATGACATATGCAGTATTTAATGTTGTATTGATATTTAACCATGTAAGCACGTACTAACCATACATCAGATATATCTACATAAAGAACAAGTACGACCAACATAGGAATAAACAGGAGAGGGATGAACGAATTATACCCTCCAATTGGCCAGGTCAGTCGCGGCGGCGGCAACATGCTCGGTAGCCTTCTTCTTTCTGGCTTCGAAGTTCTGACACATGTCGAAGTCGGAGAGGTCGAGGACGAAGTAGAGAACGAAGACGAACAACAGCGAGCAGTCGCGTCAGAGACGCTCCCCAAGAACCTAATTGCCCTTCTCCTGGTGCAGGATCGCAAAGGGCGGGGTTCCAGAGGCCTGCTCTCTCGTACAATCGTGCACACGGTTGACGGGATGGGATCGCCGAAAGCAGCCGCAGCGAACAAAATGACAGTGGGTTGTGCGCGAGGAGGTAGAGCAGATGCGATCTAGGTGACAACTAGAGTTCCGACGCTTCCTATATATAGGCGGTCGTGGTAGGGAGACGTGGGGCTGGAGTCGCTGGACCTACTCCCGAGTCGGCAACAACCCACGATCCGACGTCTTAGATTCATAGCAAGTCCGAGAATGACTCGTAATTAACTGCTAATTAATTATTCGTTCCTGACCGGCAAAAATTAAGCGCACACATGACATAAGTTTGAGCTCGGCTCGGCTCGTTCACGACACGTGCTCGGGCGTGGTGAGGCGGGCGGCGGAGGAGCAACACGGGAAGCATTCCTCTTCTCAAGCTCCAATAGCATGTAGAAGAGACTCCCTTATAAAGAGGTCTCGACACTCCTCCACTCATGAGGTGGGACTAAACTCCTCCACTCATGAGGTGGGAATGAGGAGCGCGGGCGAAGTTTAGCCCCACCTCATGAGTGGAGAGCCCCTTATAAGGGGTATTCTTCTGCATGCTATTGGAGCTTGAGATGAGAGGTGGTTCCCGCGTACTCCTTCGCCGCTGCCAGCCTCGCCACGCCTGGCTGCGTGCGCGGCGGGTTTCGTGAACGAGACAAGCCAAGCTCAGACCTATGTCATGCGTGCGCTTAATTTTTGCCGGTCAGGAACGGATAATTAATTACGATTCACTAATGACGCGCTACAAATCCGAGACGTCAGATCATGGGTTGTTGCCGACTTGGGCGTTGGTCCAGCCCCACGTCTTCCTACCACGACCGCCTATATATTGGAGGTGTCGACAACCCTAGCTGTCACCCAGATCGGATCGCATCTGCTCTACCTCCTCACGCACAACCCACAATTGTTTCGTTCGCTGCTGCTGCTTTCAGCGACCCTATCCCGTCAACCGCATGCACAACTGTACGGGGGAACAAGCCTCTGGAACCCCGTCATTTGCGATCCTGCGCCTAGAGAAAGGCGATTAGGTTTTTGGGAAGCGTCTCCGGCGAGACTGATCCCTGTTATTTGTCTTCGTCCTATACTTCGACTATGTCCTCAATCTCTCCGACTTCGACTTGGGTGAGAACTCTAAAGCCGCAAAGAAGAATGTTGCCAAGGATGCTGTTGCCGTGGCAGCTTTTGACCTTGCCAACTGGAGGTATAATCCGTTCATCCCTCTCATGTTTATTCCTATGTTGGTCGTACTTATTGTTTACCTAGATGCATCTGTTGTATTCTTAGATCGCGCTTACATCATTAAATATCAGTACGAGATTAGTACCGCATGTTATTAGCATGATTTATTTCTAGATTAATTTAATCAGAAAATTGCTAACTTCTCCATCAATCCAAAAACCAAAGGTTTGTAGGCAATTGTCGATTCATGGCTTTGCTGCAACAATGAAATTAAACCGGATTACGGGTACACATTTTAAGCGTAGGCAGACCAAAACTACCTTGTGGCTCACAGCGATTAACGTCTTCTGGGTCGTTGACTTCTCTGATGAAGCTGGCCTCAGGCAACATGGAAATCTCCTCACCCATCGCGTGCCTCTTAGGCTCAGAAAATCAGTGCGGGGTTTGCTTTACTGGTTGGAATCTAGGTTAGCTATTTAGGGTGTGTGCAGTGAGTTCCACTGGGGTTCCGGGCATGTCAGATGATTGCCACGTGAAAATCTCCCGGCTCTCAGGAAGGAACTCGCAGAGCGCGCTTTCTTATTTCGGATCCAGGTCGGCCCCGACCTTCGTCGTCTTGGATGTGTTAGCGGGGTGGACCTGAATCTTCTTTGTATCCTTGCCGGGCTGGAACACAGATGAAGATTTTTGCTTCTTAGCCATCGAGAGGTCATCTGGGTCCACCAACATGCGGATCTCCACGAACTCGATGGCGGCTAGTGCTTCCTCAACCACGGTCCTCCGCATAGACCTCACGACTCGCGATCTTCTGGGCTATCTTCGACTTCGTGGTGCAGAAGATCATATGAATGTTCTAGACCTCCACGGGGAATGGGTTATGCTGGGCTGTTGTGTCGGCTCTGCCGCCGGCACCGCCTCCAGCGCCATCGTGACATCCGCCATCGCCTCGTACGCCGCTAGGCGAATCCTTCCTGTCCTTGCTTCACTGCTGCCACTAACGCTTCTTCGGGCTCTAACTGCCGCCTTGGCGCTTAGCTCTGAACTCAGCGTTGACAAGGTCGGCATCGGGTTCGTCGTTCTTGCGCTTTCTATTTCTACTGTTGTTGTTGTTGCCTCGTGGATGTCCATACTCGTGCGTGGCGCCGGAGGTGTCGGCTCGCCATGGGAGGTCATGGACTTCCTCGTCGTCTTCTTGGTTTTCCAGGCCTCGTCACCGAAGGCAAACTGCCAAACTCATTGGAGATCCTCATCAGATCGTTCCTTGTCTCGCGTGCATCCATGAGGTTGCGTGTTGGGGTGCAGAAAGCTGCGAAATTGGCGGGAGTGGGACCGTAGATGGATGCACCCAGCCCGGCCTCTTCCCCTTCTCGCTAGAACCACCAAGCGGCGTCATTCCTGGAGCACGAAGTACTAAGTTTTGCTGATGTCACACGTCTGTCCAAGTGAAGCGTCTCCATCATCAAGATTCAAAGTACTTCGCGGGAGATCGGCTCGCGGAAGCCGGCTTCGCAGTAAAAAATTCTGCAGAGGTCGAGTATCCACTTCAATGACTCAAGGCCGAAGGCCGGTTGCCGCATCCCTGGTGGAACCGGCCTTGGAACCCTCTGCCGACCTTAGAACCCGGCATGGCGCATCACACATTGCCCCAAGGGTGAGTCGACACGGAACCCATTTTATGAGGAGCTTCATGAACCGGACAAGACCTCGTCATGCTACCAGAAGACGACGTGCTCAGCTCGGCCTCAAACCATAAGTTGCCAAGTCCATGGACCCGGTCAAGGGCAGTGCTTCAAGTCACCGAAAATCGGCCCACTAGGCCGGACCAAGACCTCCTAGGTCGCTACACGACCCCGATCATCAATCCGGCCTATGGGCCCTCTATAAGGAAGGAACCGACATCCTTGGCATGCAAGACAAGTTCGAAACTCTGTGAGGACTCTCCAACCACCCTAGCCGACTAGGATTCATCTCTGTTTTCGAGTCGCTCGACTAGTCGCGACTAGTCTATGAGTCGCACTGGCAGGGTCGACTCAGCTTGGCGACTCGACTCATGGGATGACTCGAGCGACTAGTCTCGACTAGTCATGTTTTCTGGGTCGAACGACTCAATTTTTTTGGGCCCCACCTGTCATATGTTTTTTTACTGTATCAAACCATTCCCCCTAGAAACCTAGATTGAACCTGTTCCCCTCCCCCCGACCCAACCCTCTCCTTGGCAGCCACCGCCGCCCATGGTTGCTGGCTTGCTGCTCCTCCCCTGGTTGCTGCTGCTGGTCTGCTCCTCCCCTCCTCCCCTGGTTGTTGCTGCTGGTGGTCTGCTCCTCCTCTCCTCCCCTGGTTGTTGCTGCTGCTGCTAGTGGTCTGCTTCTCCCCTGGTTGTGCATGAACAAGGGTGGTTGTGCATGATGAAAAGTTGAAGGCTGAATTGGAACCACTCAAGAACAAGGCTGGTTTTATTGTACCTACTACCTACTGCTTGACTCACGTCGACTTGTCACATGTCGACTCGTCGACCATGAGTCTAGACTAGTCACGACTAGTCTAGAGTCGCTCCCCCCGAGCGACTCGTCGACTCAAAAACCTTGGGATTCATGTAACCCTAGGCCTCAGCATCCTTTATAAGCCGAGGTCGGGCTAGTCTTTAGGGCACCTTATCATCTTCCCTCGGTACACCTAAGATCTTTAGATCAACCTTGTACTATGTACAGTGTACACCCCATCAAATCAATACAAGAGCAAGAGTAGGGTTTACCTCCAAAGGGGAGGGCTCGACCCCAGTAATTTCGCTCCTTGTTTTCCCATTGGGCTTTTTGGCTAGTCACAACAGCCTACCGAGGGGTCTACCGAATTTCACACCGACAAAGGGCATAGTGTTGCGGCGCGCCTACCATGCCAAGGGGTGCTACGTCATGTGCCTCACGGACAAAAACTTCAAGAACCTTCCTGTAGGGGATGTTGTTGACAAGCTCATCGCCGAGTGGAAGGTTGTGCCCAAGGACGCCAAGACCGATGACAAGGGCGCCACTGAGGCTGAGCTCTTCCACGGTGAATACAATACAAATACAGTGAAGCACAAATTGCTCAAGGACCCCCTCGTGCACATGGTAGACCTCGACTCGAAGTCAGAGGCCACCATCAAGGCCAAGGAATAAACCACTGGCTGATGTGGCTAGAGGTACCAATTTTTATTTTTGCTATGTTGTTTTGTGAAGGGGACCCTTGGCGCAGTGGTAAAGCTGCTGCCTTGTGACCATGAGGTCACGGGTTCAAGTCCTGGAAACAGCCTCTTACAGAAATGTAGGGAAAGGCTGCGTACAATAGACCCAAAGTGGTCGGACCCTTCCCCGAACCCTGCGCAAGCGGGAGCTACATGCACCGGGCTGCCCTTTATGTTGTTTTGTGATATAGCTTTTACACTACCTTGGGATGTTACAGTAACACGGCCTTGTTCAGTAATCAGTAATATGTTTTGGTTTGGGGGCTTGGTATTGCTTATGTTGCAGTAATCAGTAATATGTGTTGGTTTGGGGGCTTGGTATTGCTTATGTTGCTTGGTGACAGGTGAAATTTTTGTGAGGCATGCGTCATTTGCTACATCCAAATTAATTTTACTATATCATTTGAACAAGTCAGTTGTCAGATGTTAATTTCTATTAGTTGAAATACATTTTGGTGTTTCTCTTTTAGAGAAGTAGATGTTAACTCCTAAGATGAAATACATAGACACGGACTAGCCATGACCCGATTTGGTCTCCACTACGCTCCGCCACTGGGAGTGTGGGTAATATTCTTTTGATATTCCAGAACAGCGAGCTTTCTTTTGTGAGAAAAAGTAGCTTCTATGAAAACAACAACAGAAGACTTACTCCCTCACTCTAGCACTGTGAACGCTAAACATCTGTGATCAGCATAAGCAATAAGGAATGGAGAAGACCAATAACAACAAAAGACCGAAGTTCTCGGTAAGCGTTACCTTTGATTTGATAGCTGCCCACTAAGATAAACAGAGCTCACATTGTGGCTAAATATCCAAATCATCATCGGGGTCTTCATCCGAGTCAGGTCGCTCATCATCAGAATCACGAAGGTAATGAATTTCACCCTTCGGGTTTGCAGATTTAAGAGCTTCTGTTTCATCCAGGAGAGCTGCCGTAGTTAAATTGGGATCTTGACGAGCCTCCGGGAGAGATCGCCGTCCATCGTATATACGGATTGGCTCGCCCTTTCCTGAAATTAAGGTAAGAGCAAGCGGCAATCAGTTACTGATTCTTCATCAATTCAGCTCAGGTAGCCAAAATGTGACATATAAAACTTAAGACTGACACTAACTTTTGGTCAATAACTCCATTTTATGAGAGTACCTTGATGTTCGAAAGGAAGAACAACATTTGCCCTGTCACTGCGTTCCTTTTCTGACAACTCAAGATTGAACTGAACCTGTTCGCCAACATATCACAATTCATAACCAATATTTTTTACAGAAACCAAACCAAGTAATAAGGCAAATATGCTAATATTATTCAAATAGAGGTTGGGATGTATGAACAAACCTTAGGTAGTAGACTTTGGTTCACTTCCATACTTACAGAAGTAGCAGAAATAAATTTTACATCATATCCCTCGACACATAACTCCTCATACTGCATAGGTAGGGATAGTTTCAATCAAGTATTATTCACAGTGTGGTATATTTAGAATAACTTGAAGTTTTGCCCAGCAAATGACCAAGAGCTTTACCAAATGCTTCACCCGTCCATTCCTTCGTTTCAGGCGCACATGGAACTTTGCTTTCGAATAGTTATGCTCAAGGAAAGACATGTCCCCCCTACGTTCTTCTCCATATACAGAATCTACAACTTCTGGCTCTACACAAGCAACCATGGTAGAAAGACATTCAAAAGCTCGGGAAAACTTGGTTTCATGGAGATCTGAATGCATTAACCAGAAGATCGACGATATCTGATCTGAAATACGAGGATAGTACACATTAATACTGTAAGCATCACATGAAGAATGGTACATCAACCTTTTAGACCATATGAATGCTTCATATTGATACTACAGTCCATTTAGTTGGTGTGTTGCTCAAAATATCCTCAAGTGTGGTCCTTTAGTTGATGTGCAATTGTGCAGCGTATATCCGTGTAGATTACAAGATATATACATCATGCATTTTGTACAATATATGCTGCATCATTAATGAAAATGCTGAATTTCAATTGCATCTACTTTTTACCATGAGCACAAATGGAAAATATAAAAGAAGAAATAATACCATGGCTTCGAAGATTACTAAGAAGGCCTGAAATTGATTGCACTGAAGCATGCCTTAACATAGAGCTAATCTGAAATATCATGAAGGACTTTGCTGTTAAACATCAAAGAATTTAAATAATATTGTAAAAGTGTGATGAACTTTTTTTGATCACAAAGAATGCAAAGACGGGTTTGCTTTACACAATATAAAGAGTGTCAAGTTATAATCGTAAAATGCAAATGGTAGAATACTTGTAGGTGACAAGTTGGTGTTATCCAGATGGGGGTAAAGTGAGATATTGGTTTGATAACTTTGATTGATTGTTCCGGATGACCCAAAGCTACTGAAATTCAATACACAAACTGCTAACTACAAGATTAAGGTGTACTGTTCAATTTTGGCACGAACTTCCGGAATTCGCATTTTAATGCAGCCAGTTCCATAAGCATCAAGAGTACTCAATTATAGCAGAAGAACATATGTATGGTAATATGTGGCGCAAAGTATGCCAGAGTTGCAATTAACATAATACAACCCAGTTTCATCTTTAGGGAAAACATACAGGTACTGTATTAAAATCTGCCCTAAGTAAGCTTTCCATAGAAGAAAAAAAGTTTCCATCAAGTTACATACTGAATCAACAGCAACAGAAAAATAGGTCTTGCCTTCTCCTTCAAACCCTGATATGCATAGCATACAGTGTGGCATTAGCTTCATGATCATAAATAAGGAACATAACAAGTCAAAAAGGTTATATGGTGGATTGTACCTCTTCCAAGATCAATTATGGAGCACGACAACTTATCAACATCCTTCACACTTCTGAAAGTTGTGATGGTGTCTTTGTTTGTTGAGCACGGTGTTCCACTGTCCTCGTGTTGCTGCTGACTTTGAATATTTTGCTTCCACCCCAGTGGGTCTGAGTAGCAATCCAATATCCGAACACTGTTGGAACAATGCAAAAATTCTAAAACACAGTATTGCACATTCATGTAAATCCTACCATCACAAACATTTAAATTATGACCTGCATTGCGCCAACTTTGGCCTAGATTAAGGAGATGCTATGTGAGGTTCACAGTAGAACATTTAACAGAAAATAATCTCTGATTTCACAGTCTAACTCACACTTTAAAATGTCAACTCTACAAATTGTCTGTTATGCTAAAGCTCTGAATATCTTTTCCAATTTAAATTACTCTGCTAAGTCTTACCATCGATTCAGTGCACTTGAATCAAGGCCGTGCCGAAGCATGATATCCAGGTAAACTTCCGGGCTCCGATCAAACGCCACAACCACAAGTCCCCTGCACCACCACAATTTGCCAGCCAAACCAGCAACCCGCGTCATTATCCAGCCGAGGCCAAGCTAAAGCAGCATACCACAGAGGATCCCAGCACTACCTGGCCTGCGCCTTCCCCACGGCCGCGTTGGAGGCGACGGCGGCGGCGACGTGGAGCATGGCGCGCGCCGCGAGGGGGCAGCACTGGAGGGAGCCCTCCACGGCCAGCGCCGGCGCGTGCTCGCCGTCGAGGCGGCCGTCCCGGAGGCACCTCACGGCCGCGTCCGCCATCTCAGCTCGCCGGCGGCGCCTCCCGACTCAAAGCCTTAAACCCTAGCGCGAGGGGATGGAGCTTTTGCACGAGGCCCCCTCCCTCCTCGCGCCTCTTCGCGGAACAGCCCTCCCAGCTCGGACCTCGCAGAGCTCCCGGAAGCCAGGAGCGGCGCGGGCCCACCTGTCAGGCAGACTCGGAGTGCCTTCCCCTGCCCATGTCGGATACGTTTGAGGTTTGACTCCTCCTCCCTGTTCTAAAGCTCAGGTTCTCCTGTTCCTCTGCTAGTTTCCTGCGCGGCGGCGGCGGCGAGAGGAGAGCGGGGAAGATGCAGGCGTGCGCTAGAGCGGCGGGGGAGAGGCTCCCGCTGGTTCGTGCCCCCGCCAGGCAACCGCTGGCTCAGAGGTACGTATCTCTCTTCGTCTCTGCGATTCCTATCCGTTTGCTCCCCCTAATTGATGCCCCCGCTTGCCAAGAAATTTGCTAGACAGCTTGTTGTTCCCATGGTACTGAGTTCGTATTGCTACTTGCAGTTGTATCTCTGCAATCAAATAATTCATTTGAATTAACATGATTACTGGGACTTGCTATATAAAATATCTGTTGTTCTGCAAGCTCTTTTTTTTAGCGTACTCGCGATATAGTATTATTGTCTGTTATTCACTGAAATCCCTTTTATTTAGCACATGGGAGTTAGTATCTGTTAATTTGATTGAGTTGTTATGGAATCCTCATAAGGGCAACTACTTGCTCGTAATTGTCTTTTTTTCAGCGCATTGGCAACATAAATTGTCTGTTGCTCTTTTTGTTTGGCATTTGTCTGCTGCTTACTGAAGTTGCTTTTTTGGAGCACATGAAAAATATGTGTTTATTTTATTGAGGTGTTGTGAAATCCTCATTCGGGTTAATACAACTAACACCCTTTTTTTCAGCTTTGTTAAGGTCAGCAGAGTACCTTCTTTGCATGAGACGAATCGTGTAGTGTCCTGCTCAGCGAGGGTGTCAGAAAGCATTTCACACAAAATAGAAGCCAGCACGGACCACATTCTTCCAGCATCGCAAGATCATGTCGTGAAAGCAATTGAAGCTATTAATGGGGGGCAAGTGATCGCGGTGCCCACAGATACAATATACGGGTTTGCTTGTGATGCATGGTTAGTGTTTTCTTAATTTCTCTTTTGTGCTGGAAGATTTAGTTTGTTTCTTTCCTTCTTGTAAATGCCGTTTTCATGTTGATTCCAGATTAGCACTTGCTGCAGTGATGCGGTGTGATTGTATAGCACACAGAATCTGAAATTGCTTTCATGAATACTCCTGAATCAAGTTATGATAAACCTGTCCTGTGCCCATATCTAAATTAGGCATATGATGTAAACATCCAGAATAAATTTCAGAAACCTTCATTAGTTACTTCTGAACCTTGCTTTCACCAAGAGTTAAAAGTAGTCCATTGCATCCTTCTAAGCTAAGACTTCCATTTTGGAGTTTCTTTCACTGAATTTCAGTTGGTTGTGTTCATCCATGATTCGCTCTAAAAAGGCTCTTCCTGACAGTTCTGCAGAAGCAGTTAACCGGATATATGAAATCAAAGGACGCATACATACACGCCCTCTGGCCATCTGCGTTGCTGATGTCCCAGAAATATCACGGTTTGCCATAGTGGATCACTTGCCCCATGGTTTGCTTCATAATCTTCTTCCTGGGCCTGTCACTGTTGTTTTAAAGCGAGGTGAGGATACTACACTACATTTCAGGTTTATCAAGCTTCTTCGTTAAACTTCATGAGGTGCTGAATATATTCTTTATTCGTTACATAGGTGAGAACAGTATACTGGAGAGATCACTTAATCCTGGTCTGGACAGCATTGGAGTACGTGTGCCAAAATTGGATTTCATACGATCCATTGCTCGTGGTGCTGGAAGTGCACTCGCACTTACAAGCGCCAACGTAAGTGGTCGTCCTAGTAGCGTCAGTGTCAAAGATTTTGGGGATCTATGGCCACACTGTTCATATGTCTTTGATGGTGGTATACTTCCTTCTGGACGTGCTGGTTCAACAATTGTTGACCTAATAACACCAGGAGTCTACAAAATATTGAGAGATGGAAGGTAAGCGCAACAATAGTAATATCACTTATTAGTATTTTGTGGGAAACATTAAATATTATTAATAGCTCTCATCAATTTGGGATATGTACTAATCTTAATACAATATTCAATTTGACTTGAATCTGTAACACGGGATACATTTGTGCAGTTCGAGGGAGGAAACAACGGCTGTGCTGGGAAAATTTGGCTTTGTTGAAGCTTCATAGCAGCTGGTGCCTTCATACTAATTTCCTATTTCCTGTTTAATTAGGTTGTAGCAGAGTATATGATGTTCTTTGTGATTTACTCTTGTGTCTCTGTAACTTTTTGGTTGAAGCATTAGTTTCTTTTCCTTGTAACAATATCCACGACAATGCACTTACAGACTTGCAATCTACTGTAACCTTCAGTTGGTACAGTTCATTCAGATATACGTAGTAGATTACAGTGGCACTTGTACGCAAGCTACAGGAAAGTGATCTTGATTGAGAACCTGAGATGGATTCTGTGTAGACAGTGAGGGACATGTTGACTAATTCGTGTAACATATTGTAATGATGCGATGTCTTCAACAGTATAACAGCAGAGTTGATGTTATTTGTTTCGAACGCAACATGGACTTCATTAAGTTTCTTAACCATGGTGGTAGGTTTGATTGGTTAGCACTTGGCATCTAGGGCGTTCCAGACAAGAGAATTGCTCTAATATTTTTTGGTAGCTTTTGCCATGGTGTAACTATGTGATGATTTGTTTCAGAACAATATTTGACTACTTTTCCAACAAAAGTTTGAAATATGCAGCTATGTGTACAGATCGACCAAAGCCCATTGCCTGTAGTATTTACTAGTGATTTCCTTGTGAAATATGTGAAATACATGTTGCATATGTTGGCTGCTCTCGTCCTTGTCTTATGGTTTCATATGAAGTTGTATATGCTACTAGTATATCTGGGTGTATAGTGAGTATGCTAGCACTACAATACACGGTTTGTTGCAGGAAATAAAATTGATGGTTACTTCATATCACCTTATTTTAAACTGATGCCATGGACAATTCCTCCTTGCTACAAGAATGCTTTCCAACAACTACAACGTCAGATGACATTTTACCAATCTTGGCTGGGCCAAAATTGTAGTTTGTGAATACTGTAATAAAAGAAATTTATTCTACAGAATTTGTTCTTTCACTTGATAAACTGATCTTATTCACAGCTTCAAGTCCCGACGAAAATGATAAAATGTGGTCAGTAGATACACAATAGATGTTGATTGCATTGGGACATGGAGTATTTGATCCTGAGCTCATATGCTCCCGCATGAACAGTAAAATCCAAAAATATAGTAAAAAAATTCAAAAATTTCTGAATTTTTTTTTGTGATGAACATTGATAAATTTTCTAACTGCGTGCAAAATTCAGGTTGAAATGACATTCGTGGAGGTCTGGGCAAAAAAATAAAATCGATAGTCCAAAAAGACTATTGTTCGAAGCATTTTGGAGAACCATTTTGTTATTTTTGCCCAGACCTCCACGAATGTCATTTCGACCTGAAATTTTGCACGCAGTTAGAACATTCATCAATGTTTATCACAAAAAAAATTCAGTATTTTTTTGAATTGTTTTACTATTTTTTTCGATTTTACTGTTCATGTGAGAGCATATGAGCTCGGGATCAAAAGAGCATTTTCGGATTGGAGTCATGCTATAGAAGTGTGAATATAACCTTATGTGCATTCCTGAAGCCTAACTGGCAGTATTAGATGCATATTACAGAACATCTAAGACTGGTCAATTTTACATTCAGCGCCGTATGTACAATCTTTAAGCTCTGGAGCTTGTAAGGCTGGACTTGGATTCTGGTGCTTTTAGCTCATGTCAGCTTATGGTTTGTGTTATGAAACAAACTAGACCATGATGGCGCGCGTTGCCGCGCCCGTCCATTTTTACAATAGAATGATAGTGAATTCAAAAATATATGGAGACACAGAAATGTATGTTATTATGTGTTTATCAAAAGTAACCACAAATCTTAAGTAGAAGGGTCACTTGTTTTTACCAATCACAATGATGAGTATATACACTCTTGATTTCAGAACGGTAAACTGACATAACAGCTATATTAGTTAGTTAACTACGAAAATCCAATGGATCATCTTGTAGACAATCTTTTCCGAAGATTTGGAACTTATGGTTACTTCTTGATCTCGCTAATTCACGTCACCGTGAAAATTTCTAGAAACAAAATAGCTTAGCAACACAGAAGCACATAGCGATGATGGTAATAAATAGCATGTTGTAATTGTTGCTACGTGTTGCAGGCATGCATCACATATGTTAAAATTAGATATTATACATAGCTGAGCGCACGAAGGAAAAGTAAATAACTTAAATGGAAGTAATAACATTATTGAATCAAAAAAAAATATGTGAGGATTGATATATACCTCCTAATAGCATATATCAGAAGAGACTTTAACGGAGTAACAGTCATATCAGCATTTCACTTTTCAAGTTAGAAAAAAGTGAATGTATCCTTGAATATTGACTCGAATTTGCATAAACATGACAAATCATACGGATCGCTACAATACATTACACTAACTATGAGCATATATACATATAGTCCATCTAAGAAGACAGGGGCTTCTATGCCTGTCTCAAATTATGGCACTGCCGTGTTAGCAAGCAGAATGAAAAGTTGTGAAGCCCACCTGCATGGGCGAGAGAGTTAGGGAATATAGAACACGAGACTGAGAAAATATTTTTTTAGTTTAATTTATTTTGATGCCATCTTATATGCTAGTACACTACAAAAACTATAAATCGATTATTGAGACATTCACAATGAAAAGAACAAATCAGACAAAATAAGGTAAGTGTGCATCATCTTAGTAACATATAAGTCTAAGTGCCACACGTGTGGCACGAAGCACTCCGGTCCTGACATTTTTTACAACTAAAGTTGTCATCAAAAAACGAAAAAACAAGTGCAAAAAGAAAAACTAAAACTTGCCATCCGAAAAAAATGTCACGCTTGACAACTAAAGTTGACATCCTCGCGTCACTAAACTTGCCATAAAAAACGTTCGGAGTTGCCACGTGTTCGTGCCACACGTGCGGCACTTATTAGGGTCCTTATATTTTACTTCTTCAGTATGCATAGTTATATAGTAATTTTCGTATAGGAAGAGCCAAAGACCTCATGGAAAACTTTCTTTTCTTGTTGTAGAGGACGCCAATGGTGCAGTACTATGAAACAAAGACTTGCTATAGTCCTATGGACAAGTATGTAGTAACCAAAGGGACTGTTGTGAGATAATGATTTCTTATACATAGCAAATATGTTGAATGCTTTTGATAGTTGTTGTGGTCCTTCATTGTTTGCTTGATCCAACTATCTCATAAAATCTATACATTGTTTTTATTCTTCATAACTACACAAACACAAAACACAGTCGGTGACAAATTTAATCGAAATGATAGAATCAGCATGTCATGTCTAATTCGTGGTATCATTTTGATGAGGACAAAACAAGAGATTGTTGCCCCTAATTAATTCCATCTATATCACGAAATTGTTGCAGCCTAAATCGTAGTGCGGACTGGTATTATCACATAGAATAAATCAACGAAGGACCGACTAACCAAAAAATTTCTTACCCATTGTCACTGTCGTCGGGCATCGATGGCCAAGCTCGGCCGTCGGTGTGATATAGCAAACATGGAACTGTATGTCGATATGTATCAAATTGGCAAGCGATGCATCAAAATCAACCTGTGCTTACTTGTTTACTACTTTTCAGCTTCCTCTGAGCTCCGACCATAAATTCACAAGGTACCTATATATAGATACGTAATAACAGATTTTTTTATAAGTTTAATAATCTGATAACTTACTGACAGAACTAATCCTCTATTTTTCATGGTCTAACTTTCAGCAGGGCAAGCATCAAAATAGATCTATTGACATCAAATTGCAGGAAAAGAACATTGTAGGCTGAGATCAGGACCTCATTTTTGTGCGCTGCGCAATTTGTTAAATGAATGGCAGGATAAAGAATATGTCATACGCACTAAAACCAGTAGAATTGCACATACAGGCAGCGTGGGATCCATCGTCCAGTTCTCTTTCCTCATTCCCCTCCTTGCTTCCGCAAATCCCTCACCGGCAGGCATGGTTGACACTAAGTTGATAACTCATCTCCCCCCCTTCTGCAAGTGTTCCCTCCTTCCTACCTACACTCTTTCCCCAATTCTGCATTGAGTTACAGATTTTTTTTATTGATGCTATTCTTTGCACCCCAAAAATTACAGCAGGTTCTCTGGATCAATCGACTGAACTTCGGTTTCATTGGTTTGGCTTATTCTGCTCCAGCGGAAGTTTTGTGAAAGTGATCTAATAAGCACAAGTTCATATCCAGAATGTGGTGCGGAGGCATCAGTACCTTGAAGACTATTTCGTTTGTGCATTTTTAACTTGCTAACTAACCTGCTACATAGGGCAAGAACAACAGGCGATAATGCAATTATTTCAATCAATCATAGAGAGTGGCATCATATTGTACGAATAGAAAAGTAAATATAATACGCATAGATAGTAAGATGGGGCACAAGTTAAATGAGGCCTGACAGCATAGGAGCATACTGATACTAACCTGTCCGTCGACCACTGGATATTGGCAGATTCAGCTGCAAGAAAGAAAGAAATCCATCCTTCTAGAGAACCTGCAATCATTTTGAATTGTTAGCCAAAGAACACATCGGGAAAAGGGATAACATTGCAGCAGATTGCAAAAACTCAGATTATTACCAGAAGTGCACTATGCACTTAGTCAAAGAATAATACGAGCAGCAAGGGTTAATCTGTAGATGTCTCTAAACTATTATAGCAACAATTCGGACAAAAACATTGAATTTAAAATCAGCGCATCACATTCCAAATGGGTAATGCCTAAACCGTTTAATCCAGCATAATGAGCTAACCTAGCAGAACGAACATGCGTTGTTTGTGAACAGAAAGAACAACATCAATTAAACAAATTCTGAAAATGAATGAAGAATTGGGGGAGGGGGTAAATCGCTGTCGCAGAATGGTTTGGGGAAGGAGCAGCGGGCAGGTTGGGATTATATGGGCGCTCGTGACTTAAAGAAAAATATGAACGGACAAACGAAACTGACCTGCTTTTAATGGCCATTAACCAATCAATCAATCGCTGGCGAATCGACATACTGCTGTTCGCCGTTACTGCATCGTCCCGTCGCCCGGCAAGGCCCTTCGTCGCGTCGGTCGGAAGTCAGAACCCAGCGTGGTGGCCATGGTAGTCGTCGCTCCCGCATCGATCGGAGCCCAGCATGGTCGCGAGGACCGAGGAGCCGCCACGAGAATGAGGGAAGGTTGCGACCTTGTGAGTTGTGAACAAAACGAGGGTTGCGAGAGTCGTGTTTTTTCCCTTCGGCTGCACGGGTGGGAGGCTGGTAGAAGCCCATTAAGCCCAATCTAATGACAGAGGCCCAAAAATGTCACCGGAGCAGCGGCCCGGGACGGTTAGCCCTCAACTGTAGCGAACGAGGCGAGCGTGGATGCGATTCCCGGCCAATCCAACGGCCGAAAATGGTACAATGTGACGACTGTATGGCTGTTAACGTTGATGGTCTGGGAGGGCTCGAAAGTTGCACAGTTATAATGATTCTAAATTCCTTCTTTATTATCAGCCTGACTTTTTATGTCAATTGTACACACCGTTTTTAGAAGCTTTTTCACTCCAAAAGTTTTTTTCTGTGTTGCAGTTTATATATGTCTCTGCATTGGGTATCACCAGTCCGAAGATTCCAGCTCACAGTGCCGTCAACGAAATGTTAATTGAACCTTTGTATACATGTTTGCTCATTCCCAAAAATAGGAGTCAAAACTTTGTATGGGTTGGTCCAGCGTGTTTTGTCATCCAACGCGGTCCTGTACTGATTCGCTCGGCGGTCCGAACGCACTTTTTTCCTCAAATCGGAGACAACCCGGGGGGGGGGGGATGGGGACTTTGCGGGCGTCCGAACCGCTGCCACGTCCGCTTTTGACTGCCCTGGTCCACTAATAACCCATCCCTCGCCCGTGCGCGCTTCCCGTCCAGAACAGTCAGCGCCGCTCCAGAGCGCCAGTGCCGCATTCATGCCCGGCCACAGCGGACGCGACCTGAAAGCACAAGTACTCCCTGGGTGGTTTTGGTAATTAATGTCAACATATCTCTTGTTGGACTAATACTTTTATCTAGTATATTTCAGATGAGTTCAACAGTGAAGTGGCGTGGACAAGAGGATGTGAAACCCCTTCAAGATGCTAAGGACAAAGGATTGGCTCAAGCTCTAAAGCTCAAGACTCTACATTTTAATTTTAGTGATCCAAGATCACATTGAGTCCATAGGAAAAGCCAATACTATTAAAAGGGAATGAGGTGTTACTTAATGGCTTGCTTGCTCAAAGTGCTTAGTGATATGCTCCAAAAGCCCTCAACCACTTTCTCATATCCACATATGTCCCAAACCGAAAGTCAAACTCGGCCCCACCGATTTGATCTATCCGGTGCCACCGAGTTCATTTGACATAGCCACTGCCAGAAACCCTAATCAGTTCGGTCTCACCGATGGGATCCCGGTCTCACCGAGATGGGCTTGCAAACTCTCTGTTTCCTATTGCACTCATTTCGGTCCCACCGAAATATGCAATCGGTCCCACCGAGTTTGTTTGACCAACTCTCTGGTTAGCTTATTACCAAAATCGGTCCCATCGAGTTTGTGTAATCGGTCAAACCGAGATGAGGTGTTACCCTAACCCTAGCACATCGGTCCCACCGAGTTGATCATATCGGTCCCACCAAAAATCCTAACGTTCACATTTTGAACTAAATCGGTCTGACCGAGTTTTATGATTCGGTCCCACCGAGTTTGGTAAATTGTGTGTAACGGTTAGATTTTGTGTGGAGGCTATATATACCCCTCCACCCTCTATTCATTCGTGGAGAAAGCCATCAGAACGTGCCTACACTTCCAGTATACATTTTCTGAAAGAGAACCACCTACTCATGTGTTGAGACCAAGATATTCCATTCCAACCATATGAATCTTGATCTCTAGCCTTCCCAAGCTGCTTTCCACTCAAATCATCTTTCCACCAAATCCAAATCCGTGAGAGAGAGTTGAGTGTTGGGGAGACTATCATTTGAAGCACAAGAGCAAGGAGTTCATCATCAACACACCATCTATTACCTTTTGGAGAGTGGTATCTCCTAGATTGGTTAGGTGTCACTTGGGAGCCTCCGTCAAGATTGTGGAGTTGAACCAAGGAGTTTGTAAGGGCAAGGAGATCGCCTACTTCGTGAAGATCTACCCGAGTGAGGCAAGTCCTTCGTGGGCGATGGCCATGGTGGGATAGACAAGGTTGCTTCTTCGTGGACCCTTCGTGGGTGGAGCCCTCCGTGGACTCGCGCAACCGTTATCCTTCGTGGGTTGAAGTCTCCATCAACGTAGATGTACGATAGCACCACCTATCGGAACCACGCCAAAAATCTTCGTGTCTCCAATTGCGTTTGCACACTCCAATCCCATCCCTTTACATTCTCGCAAATTGCATGCTTTACTTTTCGCTGCTCATATACTCTTGCCATGCTTGCTTGAAATGTATTGTGAATATTTAAACTTGTGCTAAAACTCCACCTTAACTTGAAGAAATTAAAAACTGCTACTTTTCCTTGTTGAGGGTCTAATCACCCCCCCCTCTAGACACCTCTTCTCGATCCTTTCAATTGGTATCAGAGCTTTGGTTTCCATTGCTTTGGTTTAATCACCATTGGAGGAAGATGGATGAGTCTACGTTGGGGAGTCTTAGACATAGAGTGCCTATACTTGATGGAGAATACTTTCATGAGTGGAAAAATGAGATGCTTGTGATTTTCAATGAATATCATTTGAGCAAGTACATTACTAGCCCTTGTGCACCCATCGTTGATCCTTTGCATCCTACCCCCAATGAATCTATTGACATGATCTGCAATCGTAGGACTGTCAATCTTATCACTAGAGGATTGCCTAGAAACTTGATAGGTCGCTTGCCTACTCTTGATTGTGCCTATACCATATGGAGATTTCTTGAGGAAAGATTTCCAAACTACTCCTTGAAAAACTTAAATGAGATTCTTCATAAGTCCATTGCTTTAAATAAGATGAGTCCAAATGATCCTAAGTTTGGTGATTGTCTATTTGAGCTTCGTGACCTTATGCGTGCCAAAGGAGATGTTGGAATTATTAGCAATATCATTTCCAAAGTCATTAGAATCCATAAAGATGAACATTGTCATGGTCATAAAGCTAATGAATCACTCTCTCTAGGTAATGATCAATCACAAGACGATGTCGAACATGGATACTATGATGAGGATGATGATAGTGACTTTGATCTCGATGAGTCTATGAGACACTTTGGTCTTATGGCTAATCTTCGCGGCTACATGGCTGGAGGAAAGGAATGGGTCCTTGATAGTGGATGTACCGATCACATGACCGGAGACAAGGATATGTTTCGTGAGCTAGCTGAAAACGACGGCCCTCGAAAGTATGTCACTTTTGGTGATAACTCAAAGGGTAAGGTGGTTGGCCTTGGTAAGGTGACCATCTCACATGATAGCTCCATACAAAATGTTATGCTTGTTGAATCTCTTGGCTATAATCTACTTTCCGTATCTAGACTTGCTGACTTTGGATTCAATGTCCTATTTACTGAAGTAGATTGCCAAGTGTTTTGTAGAGATAATCACAATATGGTCTTTACCGGTATACGTAGAGGTGATCTATACATTGTTGATTTCACTAAAAAGGCTCAACCTAGAACTTGCTTTATTGCTAAATCTTCTAACGGTTGGTTGCGGCATAGAAGGTTAGGTCATGTGGGCATGCGAAATCTTGATAAGCTTATTAAAGGTGATCATATCCTTGGAGTGAAAGATGTTATATTTGACAAGGATAGATTGTGCAGTGCTTGTCAAGCAGGAAAACAAGTTGGAGGGAGTCACCCCGTGAAGAACATCATGACCACGAGAAGACCGCTCGAGCTACTTCATATGGATCTCTTTGGTCCCAATGCCTACAAAAGTCTCGGTGGTAACTCGTTCGGTTTAGTCAATGTTGATGATTTTTCAAGATTTACGTGGGTGTTCTTTCTTGATGATAAATCACAGGTCCAAAAGATCTTCAAGAACTTCGCTAGGAAGGCCCAAAATCAATTTGAAGTGAAGATCAAGAAGGTTCACAGCGATAACGGAACGGAGTTCAAGAACGCAAATGTGGATACCTTTCTTGACGAAGAAGGGATTTCACACGAGTTCTCGGCTACGTACACACCTCAACAAAATGGAGTTGTTGATAGGAAGAACCAGACGCTCATTGAAATGGCGAGAACGATGCTTGATGAGTACAAAACGCCAAAACACTTTTGGGCGGAAGCGGTTGAGACGGCTTGTCATGCAACAAATCGCTTGTATCTCCACAAGCTACTCGGCAAGACGGCATACGAGCTTCTCACCGGTAACAAACCCCAAGTTGGATACTTTCGAATATTCGGCTCAAAGTGTTACATTCTTGATAAGCATCGTCGTTCTAAATTTGCTCCTAAATCTCATGAAGGTTTCCTACTTGGTTATGGCTCAAACTCTCACACTTACCGTGTCTACAATAGTTTCACCCGGAAGGTTGAAGAGACGATAGATGTGAAGTTTGATGAATCTAACGGCTCGCAAGTAGAGTAATTGCCAATTGATGTAGGAGACAAAGACCCTTCGGAAGCAATTTAAGACTTGTCTATTGGCAAGATTCGTCCAACGGAGGTGAAGGAGAGTACCTCGTCCATCCAAGTGGAAGCTTCTACCTCACGACAAGGTGAACCAAGAGTTGACACAGAAGCATCCACAAGTGGGACACACCAAGATGAAGAAAACGAGGAAGTACACCAAGATGAACCTCATCAACCTCCTTCTCCACCTCGACAAGAGAACGACAACGTCAACAATGAAGAAGGCCAAGAGGAAGAACAAGATGATGAAGAAGATGTTCCACCCCAAACCAAGCAAAAGCTCTCACGAGTTCGAGCAAGAGTCGCAAGAGACCATCTTGTCGAACAAATCTACAATGATATACAAACCGGGAGAATCACTCGCTCAAAAACTCGTTTGGCTAATTTTTGTGAACATTATTCATTCATATCTAGCATTGAACCTATGAAGGTTGAAGAAGCTTTGAAAGATCCGGATTGGATAAATGCCATGCACGAAGAGCTACACAACTTTGAGAGAAACCAAGTGTGGACATTGGTCGAGAAGCCCGACAAAAACCACAACATCATCGGTACCAAATGGGTGTTTCGCAACAAGCAAGACGAAGATGGACAAGTCGTTCGCAACAAAGCATGTCTCGTTGCCCAAGGCTACACACAAGTCGAAGGTATGGACTATGGTGAGACATATGCCCCCGTTGCTAGACTTGAGTCCATCCGCATCTTACTTGCCTATGCTAATCACCATGATATCACTTTGTACCAAATGGACATTAAAAGTGCTTTTCTAAATGGTGAAATTGAGGAGGAAGTTTATGTTAAACAACCTCCTGGCTTTGTCAATCCTAAGAAACCCGACCATGTTTACAAACTTCACAAAGCTCTTTATGGTCTTAAACAAGCTCCTAGAGCGTGATATAAATGCTTGACCAAGTTCCTTATTGAAAAAGGCTTTGAAATTGGAAAAATTGATTCTACTGTTTTTACTAAAAGGGTTAATGGTGAATTATTTGTGTGCTAAATTTATGTGGATGATATCATATTTGGTTCGACTAACCCTCATTTTAGTGAAAAGTTTGGGAAGCTAATGTCGAAGAAGTTTGAGATGTCTATGATGAGTGAACTCAAGTTCTTTCTTGGTTTGCAAATCAAGCAAACTAAGGAAGGCACCTTTGTTTCTCAAACAAAGTACACCAAGGACTTATTCAAGAAGTTCAACATGTAAGAAAGCAAAGGTATGAAAACACCCATTGTGACGCCCCCAGCTCAATCGTGCACTAATCAAACACGCAAATGCACACGATCAAGCCTAAGGACTCACGGGAAGATATCACAACACAACTCTAAAACATAAATAAAGTCATACAAGCTTTATATTACAAGCCAGGGGCCTCGAGGGCTCGAATACATAAGCTTGCGAACAAGCGTTAGTGGAAGCATCAGATATCTGGGTACAGATATTAAAAGAGAAACAGAAAGGCCTTTAGAAAGGCGGGGCAAAATAAAACACTACGATCGAAAGGCGTAGGCCTCCTGCCTGGGACCCTCCGATCCTACTCCTGGTCGTCAGTCAACTCGTAGCAGTATCCACCCTCGGGGTAGAAGTGGTAGCTGAAGTCGTCAACTGGGGCAGCGGTCTCAGGGGCTCCGTCCTCTGGTCACGACAAACTGATAAGGGGAGAAAAGGAAAACAAAGCAACCGTGAGTACTCAGAAGTACTCAGCAAGCAAGGATCTACACTACATATGCAACATTTTCAAAGAGAGGCTGTATATGTGGACTGGGCTGCAGAAATGCCAGAATAGAGAGAAGGCCTAGTCCTATCGAAGACTAGCATCTTCAGCGGTCTTGCAGCAATAGAAGGGAGTAGCACAGTACAATATAATGTAGCAGTAATGATATCAACCTCACCCAGAGATCCTTTCTCGACTCCCTGCGAGAAAAGCAATCCCAGAGCCATACAGTCATCAACCTCGTCCGGAGATCCCTTCTCGACTCCCTACGAGAAGCAATCCCAGAGCCATAGTATCCAGGTCTCATCTCAAATTCTAGCTGTATCGGTCGGGATACAACTCCGAGTGTCCTTTACCGTGGGACCGGCTATCGATAGAAGTTTTCTTCCCTGCAGGGGTGCACCAACTTACCCAACACGCTCGATTAACTCCGTCCGGACACACTTTCCTGGGTCATGCCCGGCCTCGGCCAAACGATACATCGCAACCCTACCTACAGCTCAGCAGAGAGGTCCCCGCCGGTCTACATCCTAAGCGCTCAAGGGTCTTGGGCCATCGCCCTGTGCACTCCGGGTCGTTGCGAGCAGGGTGGATACCAGTGCCAACGGCACGATCCGACCCGGCCACAATACTGAACTAGACGTCTGACATAACTGTCGGCTGATGGTACGATGCAGAACGCCCATACTATGCCCACGTGATGGTTAGTGCTATCAGACCAGAGGCCTGCTCGGATCAAATATCCAAATCGTTAGTGGACTAGGGCTTGTGGTAACGAGCAGAGACTCACGGAAGATGTGACCCCGTCGCCCCGTCTCGAGGACTTGCTGCAAGGGTTAAGAATGCCCGGCCGCGCCTCGTGTTCATCACTCGAGCACCATACAGGCAACCCGTCTTCACAACACTCGCCACTTAGGCGCACGCGGGTACCCCTCAGGGTCGACCCGCCTTTCCAAGTAACAGTGTAAAATCCAAGTATCCGTGTGTCCATAACATCAGGGGAATCCGAGGTATCACCCTCATTGGATTCCTACTCGATGTATCCGTCAAGGTGAACTCGGAGGAATCACCCTCGCTGGGTTCACACTTGAGGTGTTGTACGACGACGTCGTTATCGGAAGTGGTGAAGGAGGAATCACCCTCGATGACCACGACCAAATAGCTACTCTACAGAGTTAACATCAGAAGTGCTGCAAGAGGTTTCACCCTCGGCACTCGATAGTAACGCTGCAGTGTCGTTACAACTAAGGGGGGGGGTGATGTGCGGTGTCGGGGCCTGGTCTTCAATCCCGTTGATCGGGTCTTCTGATAATCCAGCGGGGCGGTCGGGACTAGTGGGGTCACTGATAGGTCTCTACCCAGCCTATACTAAGCAGTTTAGGATATGCATGTAATTATCAACAGCAGGTTACAATAAACAGGCTATGCATCAGAATAGGTAAAGCAGTAGCAGCAGCAATTCTAATGCAAGCATGAGAAAATAGAATGGGCGATATTGGTATGCTCAAAAGGGGGGCTTGCCTGGTTGCTCGGCGGCAAGGGCAAAGTCGTCAACGGTGGCGTCGGTCTTCAGGACATCGTGGTCTCGGGGTCTAGCGAATAGGAAGAGGGGGAAGAAACAGTAAATACTAGCAAACAGATGCATGACAATACGATACACGGTGCTAGGGGTGACCTATCGTAGTGCTACACGACATAGGTGAAGGGGGAATAACATCCGGGAAAGTTTTCCCGAAGTTGCATTTTCGGACAGGCGATCCGGAGGGGGAATGTCCCATGTTTAGGTAGTTAGAGACGTGTGACGGACGAACGGACAGCGCATTTGGATCCGTCTCGAAATTCTGAGCATTTTTCATATATAAATTATTTTCATCGGAGTTACGGATTAAAAGATATGATTTTCTAAAGTTTTTATTGATTTCTGGAATTTAAATATTTATTTAAATTCGAATTATCCAAAACAGTAAAAGATGACGTCATTATGATGTCAGCACTGCGTCAGCGGTCAGCGGACCCGCTGACCAGTCAACCGGGCCCACGCGGGACCCACTGGCAGTGACTGGGCACTGCCCAGTCAGCTGTCTGTGAGACAGACAGGTGGGGCCGGGTCAACGCCACGTCAGCAAGTCAACTGACGCGTGGGGCGAGAGGGTTTATTAATTAAAACAGTTAATTTTAAACTACCGATTAATTAAGTGCATGGGGCCCGCCTGTCATAGAGACAGGGGGTTAATTAAACCGCGGATTAGGGGCTAATTAACCACCGGGTGGGCCCGCATGTCAGTGAGCCGACCGGCTGGTTTAAAACCAGCGCGCGCCTGGGAGGGGCCGGCGGCGAGGCCCGACACGGTGGCGGCTCACCGGAGTTGCGCTCCGGTGACCTATTCGAGTGGCGGAGGGCAGGGATCGGATCAGCGCGAAGCCGCGCATCCACCCATGCCACTGGTTCATCCGGGAGATGGCTCTAACGCCGGCGACGACCGAGCCCGACGGCGATGGCGGCACGGCAGCGACATCGACTAGGCTACGGGACGCGGGAGAGAGAGATGGGAGGTCGGCGAGGACCGGGTGCTCACAGTGGAGCTTGAGGGAGGTCTCGGGGAAGCCGGAGGGCTCGGACGGAGCAAATCGACGACGGTGAGGCGGCGTCGTCCGACGAGGAAGACGGCCCGATGGCGACGCTGCGGGGCTGCTCCGATCGAACGGGAGGGCGCAGACGACGAGGTGATCGACGGTGGTCCTCCTGGACGTGGTCACACGGCGCGGGATGGCTCCTAGCCGTACCGACGACCGCAAGCTGGCGGCGGTGGCGCTCGGGGAGGAGCAGAGAGGAAGAGGGGGAGAGTGTGAGGCGAGAGAGAGGCCAGAGGGCGCGGGGCTAGCCCTTATCTACCAGAAGCGGGCGGCTGGGCGCGCTGTCGCGAGGAGCGAGGGGGGGGGGGCCAGGCCCGGGGACGCGCAGGCGAGCGGCAGAGGGCGACAGCGCGTGAGAGGGGAGCAGTAGGTTGAAGGAGACCGCGCTGGGCTGGGCCGGCCTGTAGTGACTAGAGCCCACGGGCACAGTAGCTAGGGCCTTTTCCTTTTTCTCGTTTTCGGTTTTTCTGTTTTCTCTTTTCTTTTCTCTGTTTTCCTTTTTCTTTTCTGTTTTGTATTTTATTTTTAATTCAAATGACTTTTGTATTTTATGGCACTTGCCCATATAACATCATTGCAATATCCAACCCTGGTATAAAATGGTTTTGGGGCCAAATGTTTTCATATGGATTTTATTTAAATAAAAAGGTATCAACCAACTCTGTTTTCCTATTGTTAGAGTCACTTAGTTAATTTATTAATTGTTGATTACAATTTTAGAGTAGCCTCTGGAATATTTGCTATTTATTGAACATTTTAGTTTCTGGATTTGGGCAACTTTTATTTCCACTTTTAGTTTGAATTTCCATTTGAATTTGAATTTGAAAAGAGATATGATACTAATGATGATTAGGCACTGTTGATCATGATGACTTGGCATAATCAAAAGGGTGATCACTGTAGCTTAATACATGGGGTGTTACAAATCTCCTCCACTAACAAGAATTCTCGTCCCGAGAATTAAGAGGTAGAAGGAAAAAGTTCGGGGTATTCCGCACGAAGATTATCCTCGCGTTCCCAAGTGGCTTCATCTTCAGTATGATTTGACCATTGCACTTTGAGGAACTTGGTAACCTTTTGACGGGTTCGATGTTCAGATTCATCGAGGATGCGGATCGGATGTTCCTTATATGAAAGATCATCTTGCAATTCGAGCATCTCGTGATCCACTGCGCGGTGCGGAGATTCCTTGAAGCATTTACGAAGTTGCGACACATGAAAGACGTCGTGGATATGGGAGAATTGCGGCGGCAATTCCAATTTATACGCCACCTGACCACGTCTAGCAATTATGCGGAAAGGACCAATGTAGCATGGAGCTAGCTTGCCCTTGATTCCAAAACGGTGAGTGCCCTTCATAGGAGTGACACGCAGATAAGCTTGATCAGGTTGATAAGTCAAACCCCATCGTTTGCGATCATAGTTGCTCTTCTGGCGGTCCTGAGCCGCCTTGTGATTTTCCCAGACAATACGAACTTGCTCTTCGGTGTGTTGAATAATATCCGGACCCACGAGCGGTCGTTCCCCAGTTTCTGACCAATTCAGAGGGGTTCGACACTTACGTCCATAGAGTACTTCAAAGGGAGCCATTTTCAAGCTGGCTTGATAGCTGTTGTTGTAAGAGAATTCGGCATATGGAAGAGATTCTTCCTACTTCTTACCGAACGATATGACACAAGCTCGAAGCATGTCTTCAAGCACTTGATTGACTCGCTCGACTTGGCCTTGGGACTGGGGGTGATAAGCTGAACTCCAGGTAATATGAGTTCCCATAGCTGTTTGGAAACTTTCCCAGAATTTGGAAGTGAAAAGACCGCCACGGTCCGAACTAATCTCTTTCGGAATACCGTGGAGTGAAACAATTCTGGAGATATACAACTCTGCTAACTGACTAGCAGTGATAGTCTCTTTGACAGGCAGAAAATGTGCAACTTTAGAAAGTTGGTCGACGACGACAAGAATAGCATCGTGACCCTTCTGTGACCTGGGAAGTCCTATAATGTAATCCATCTGAACCTTATCCCATTTCCATAGAGGAATAGGAAGTGGTTGCAGAATTCCAGCAAGCTTCTGATGTTCTGCTTTAACGCGACGGCAAACATCACATTCAGCAACATAACGAGCAATGTCTTGCTTCATTCTAGACCACCAGTACCTTTGATGGAGATCACGATACATCTTGGTGCTACCCGGATGAATAGACAGTGGGGTATCATGTGCCTCCTTCATGACCTTGTCAGTCATGAGTTCGAAGCGAGGTACCACAATGCGGTTTCTGAAATACAAGGTTCCATCTTCAGACAGCGAGAAATCCCTGTACTTTTCAAGGTGAAGATTTTTCTTCATCAGATCAACTTCAGCATCCTTAGCTTGCGCATCCTTAACAGCTTTCTCAAGATCTGGTTGTATCACAAGGTTATTAAGAGAACCCTGTGGAACAATACGCAGATTCAGCTTGCACAGTTCTTCAAAAAGACGAGGTTGAGCTCGCCTTACCATGAGGTTGTCGCAATAGGACCTGCGGCTTAAGGCATCAGCCATCACGTTAGCCTTGCCAGGGGTATAGGATATACCCAAATCATAGTCCGCAATGGCCTCCATCCATCTTTGCTGACGGAGGTTTAGAGATGGTTGAGTAAACAAGTACTTCAGACTTTTATGATCCGTGTAGATCTCGCAACGATTACCGAGAAGGTAATGTCGCCACAACTGCAATGCATAGATCACAGCAGCTAGTTCTAGATCGTGTACCGGATAATTCTCTTCATGTGGGCGCAACTGACGAGAGCCATAAGCAATCACTTTATGCTCTTGCATTAGGACACAGCCTAATCCTTCAGGGGATGCGTCACAATAAACAACAAAGTCTTTGTGGGTATCTGGAGGAGATAGTACTGGGGCAGATGTCAGCTTGTCTTTGAGTGTCTGGAAACTTTCTTGACATTTTTCGGTCCATTCGAACTTAACGCCCTTGTGAAGCAGATCAGTCAAAGGTTTAGCAATCTTTGAGAAATTCTCGACAAAACGACGGCAATAGCTTGCAAGGACAAGAAAACTTCTCACTTGCTTGACGTTCTTCGGAGGTGTCCAGTCAAGAATAGCCTGAACTCGTTCTGGGTTAACAGCAATTCCATCTTTCAAAATCACATGGCCGAGATATGTCACTTCAGATAACCAGAACTCACATTTGGAGTATTTGGCATACAACTGGTGTTCTCGGAGCCTTTCCAGTACAAGACGGAGGTGTTCAGCATGTTCTTCTTTATTCTTAGAATAGACCAGAATATCATCCAGATATACCACGACAAATTTGTCAAGGTAATCCATGAAGATGTAATTCATCAGACGGGAGAATGTGGCTGGAGCATTTGTTAAGCCAAATGACATTACAGTGTACTCATAAGAGCCATAGCGAGTAACAAATGCAGTCTTCGGAATATCCTCTTCACGAACACGGATCTGATGATAACCCAACCTCAAGTCGAGTTTAGAAAATACCGATGATCCAGCAAGTTGATCATACAAATCATTGATCCGAGGATGCGGATATTTATTCTGGATTGTAGCTTGGTTAATGGGCCGATAATCCTGAACCAATCGGTTAGTTCCATCTTTCTTCTTAACAAAGAGTGAAGGTGCTCCCCAAGCAGAGGAACTGGGGCGGATGAAACCTTTCTTAAGTGACGTGTCGATTTCCTCCTTAAGTTCAAGAAGATGATGCGGAGGCATCTTATAAGGGCGCTTCGCAATAGGGGTAGTGCCAGGCTTCAAGTCGATGACGAACTCAACAGCTCTAGCAGGGGGTATTCCTGGAAGTTCTTCTGGAAAGACGTCTTGAAAATCACGAACAACTGGAACGTTCTCGATGCCTTCAAGAGGTGAAGCATTCAATGCATTCAGAACATATATCTGGCTCTCAGCATCCTGAGCTATTCGGGTTGAGTATTTGACTGTCTGGCCAGAAGGGTGAGTGAGCTGGACTGTCTTAGTAGCGCAATCAATCAAAGCATTATGGGCTGTCAACCAGTCCATACCTAGAATGATGTCTATGTCGGAGGGTCCAAGAGCAATAAGGGAAGCAGAGAACATCAACCCGTCAATTCTGATCTGATTGTTGTGACTTACCATTTTGGTTTGCCACCTGGAACTGGGAGTGATGATTTCTAAAGGAGTGGGTAATGAGCTCATAGCTAACCCATGCAGTTGTGCAAATTGCTAGGACACGAAGGAATGTGATGCACCTGAATCAAACAAAACAGAAGCTGGCACTGAATTCACAGAGAGTGTTCCCAGCATGATAGTCGGTTCCTTCTGAGCCTTTTCAGCATTGACATGATTGGCATGGCCAAGTACAACAGTAGATGGTATGACATTACGGTTTCTGAGTCGGCGGTTTCGACAATTCTTCTTATGACCAATAGGAGGACGTGGCGCAACCTGATGAGAAGCCATAGCATCAGGCGGTCCATCATGAACCAGTAGCTGTCTCGGCGGCGGAGGCAGACGAGGTGCAACATATGATGGTCTTGGGGTTGGAGCAGGTCGGTGGTAAACATTGTGGGGAATCCAGACTCGACGCTTCTGAACAGGCTGACCCGAGGATGAGCCAGCTTCATGAGTGCGCTTGAGCGACTCCTAATACTCAGTCAGAGCTGTTTCAACTTGGAAAGATTTGCTGACAAGCGTTGCGAAGTCTGTGCATTCATGGACAGCAAGTGCAAGTTTTATATCAGTACGTAGTCCTTCACGGAATTTCTCCTGCTTGCGGGTGTCAGTGCAGACGTCATCTTCAGCATAGCGGGATAATTCAAGAAATTTCCTCTGATATTCATCCACAGTCATTGTGCCCTGTGAGAGTCTGCGGAACTCCTGCTTCTTCTGGTCCATCAGACCTTGAGGAATGTACCGTGCACGAAAAACTGACTGAAATTCCTGCCAAGGGGTTACAGTCTCTGCAGGCAACATAGCCTTGTGGCTTTCCCACCATTGAGTAGCTGATCCCCTCAGGTGATACGTCGCATAGGTGATGTAACTGTTAGGGATAACATTGGCCGACTTCATCTGGAAGGCAATGTCACGGAGCCAATCATCAGCATCCATTGGATCAGTCGAGCTGCGAAAGGTGGACGGATTGAGGCGCACGAATTCCGGCAGAGTTATTGGTGTAGGCTGTTGATGAGCATTCTGGTTTGGGAACTGAGCCAATATTCCGGTCATAAACTGACGGTTAAGCTCAAACTGCTGACGGTTGAGTTCAAACTGCTGCATCATGGCGGCAATATAGGGTGGAGGTGGAGGATCGTCAGCCATCCTGCCAAATCAACAGGGGCAGTTTAGCAAGAAGAACTGCAGGTGTATGGAATGATTCATGAAGTAACACGCACAACAAAAGGAGGTGCAATAGATACTTCATCATATTCGCACCAGACATTCGAATCCACACATAGCCTCGATTACAATCCGGCAATACGACAGCTGAAAGGGGAAGGCTAGACAACTAGGCGGCGCGCAGGCACGCGGCAAGGAAGTACACAACGAGACATAGCAAAGGCTACATCAACGTCGGAGAAAACTATTGGGGCGAGGAATCTGCAAGTGAAACACAGGGTGCCCTCGATAAAAGGATCCTGCAAGCAGAACCTGGCCCGCAATCTTGAAGGAAGGGGGGGGGGGGAATTCCAGAACACCGGGTGGATGTGATCACGAGAACCTAATGTTGGAGTTAGTAAAATTTTAACCCGAATAGAAGAGAGGTCAGAGTCCCAGAGTATAGACGAGGAATAAAAGATACTAATACCACCCAATTGGCGACGTGGGCCCGTAACCACACAGCCAAGTTAGCAAAACGGTTTTCGGTTACTAGACTCAACTTCGGCCAAGGAGTTGGAAAGGGGGATTCCTAGAGGCAGTCGGCTCTGATACCAACTTGTGACGCCCCCAGCTCAATCGTGCACTAATCATACACGCAAATGCACACGATCAAGCCTAAGGACTCACGGGAAGATATCACCACACAACTCTAAAACATAAATAAAGTCATACAAGCTTTATATTACAAGCCAGGGGCCTCGAGGGCTCGAATACATAAGCTTGCGAACAAGCGTCAGCGGAAGCATCAGATATCTGGGTACATATATTAAAAGAGAAACAGAAAGGCCTTTAGAAAGGCGGGGCAAAATAAAACACTATGATCGAAAGGCATAGGCCTCCTGCCTGGGACCCTCCGATCCTACTCCTGGTCGTCAGTCAACTCGTAGCAGTATCCACCCTCGGGGTAGAAGTGGTAGCTGAAGTCGTCAACTGGGGCAGCGGTCTTAGGGGCTCCGTCCTCTAGTCACGACAAACTGATAAGGGGAGAAAAGGAAAACAAAGCAACCGTGAGTACTCAGAAGTACTCAGCAAGCAAGGATCTACACTACATATGCAACATTTTCAAAGAGAGGCTGTATATGTGGACTGGGCTGCAGAAATGCCAGAATAGAGAGAAGGCCTAGTCCTATCGAAGACTAGCATCTTCAGCGGTCTTACAGCAATAGAAGGGAGTAGCACAGTACAATATAATGTAGCAGTAATGATATCAACCTCACCCAGAGATCCTTTCTCAACTCCCTGCGAGAAAAGCAATCCCAGAGCCATACAGTCATCAACCTCGTCCGGAGATCCCTTCTCGACTCCCTGCGAGAAGCAATCCCAGAGCCATAGTATCCAGGTCTCATCTCAAATTCTAGCTGTATCGGTCGGGATACAACTCCGAGTGTCCTTTACCGTGGGACCGGCTATCGATAGAAGTTTTCTTCCCTGCAGGGGTGCACCAACTTACCCAACACGCTCGATTAACTCCGTCCGGACACACTTTCCTGGGTCATGCCCGGCCTCGGCCAAACGATACATCGCAACCCTACCTACAGCTCAGCAGAGAGGTCCCCGCCGGTCTACATCCTAAGCGCTCAGGGGTCTTGGGCCGTCGCCCTGTGCACTCCGGGTCGTTGTGAGCAGGGTGGATACCAGCGCCAACGGCACGATCCGACCCGGCCACAATGCTGAACTGGACGTCTGACATAACTGTCGGCTGATGCTACGATGCAGAACGCCCATACTATGCCCACGTGATGGTTAGTGCTATCAGACCAGAGGCCTGCTCGGATCAAATATCCAAATCGTTAGTGGACTAGGGCTTGCGGTAACGAGCAGAGACTCACGAAAGATGTGACCCCGTCGCCCCGTCTCGAGGACTTGCTGCAAGGGTTAAGAATGCCCGGCCGCGCCTCGTGTTCATCACTCGGGCACCATACAGGCAACCCGTCTTCACAACACTCGCCACTTAGGCACACGCGGGTACCCCTCAGGGTCGACCCGCCTTTCCAAGTAACAGTGTAAAATCCAAGTATCCGTGTGTCCATAACATTAGGGGAATCCGAGGTATCACCCTCATTGGATTCCTACTCGATGTATCCGTCAAGGTGAACTCGGAGGAATCACCCTCGCTGGGTTCACACTTGAGGTGTTGTACGACGGCGTCGTTATCAGAAGTGGTGAAGGAGGAATCACCCTCGATGACCACGACCAAATAGCTACTCTACAGAGTTAACATCAGAAGTGCTGCAAGAGGTTTCACCCTTGGCACTCGATAGTAACGCTGCAGTGTCGTTACAACTAAGGGGGGGTGATGTGCGGTGTCGGGGCCTGGTCTTCAATCCCGTTGATCGGGTCTTCTGATAATCCAGCGGGGCGGTCGGGACTAGTGGGGTCACTGATAGGTCTCTACCCAGCATATACTAAGTAGTTTAGGATATGCAGGTAATTATCAATAGCAGGTTACAATAAACAGGCTATGCATCAGAATAGGTAAAGCAGTAGCAGCAGCAATTCTAATGCAAGCATGAGAAAATAGAATGGGCGATATCGGTATGCTCAAAAGGGGGGCTTGCCTGGTTGCTCGGCGGCAAGGGCAAAGTCATCAACGGTGGCGTCGGTCTTCAGGACATCGTCAGCGGTCTCGGGGTCTAGCGAATAGGAAGAGGGGGAAGAAACAGTAAATACTAGCAAACAGATGCATGACAATACGATACACGGTGCTAGGGGTGACCTATCGTAGTGCTACACGACATAGGTGAAGGGGGAATAACATCCGGGAAAGTTTTCCCGAAGTTGCATTTTCGGACAGGCGATCCGGAGGGGGAATGTCCCATGTTCAGGTAGTTAGAGACGTGTGACGGACGAACGAACAGCGTATTCGGATCCGTCTCGAAATTCTGAGCATTTTTCATATATAAATTATTTTCATCGGAGTTACGGATTAAAAGATATGATTTTCTAAAGTTTTTATTGATTTTTGGAATTTAAATATTTATTTAAATTCGAATTATCCAAAACAGTAAAAGATGACGTCATTATGATGTCAGCACTGCATCAGCGTACAGCGGACCCGCTGACCAGTCAACCGGGCCCACGCGGGACCACTGGCAGTGACTTGGCACTGCCCAATCAGCTGTCTGTGAGACAGACAAGTGGGGCCGGGTCAACGCCACGTCAGCAAGTCAACTGACGCGTGCGGCCAGAGGGTTTATTAATTAAAATAGTTAATTTTAAACTACCGATTAATTAAGTGCGCGGGGCCCGCCTGTCATAGAGACAGGGGGTTAATTAAACCGGGGATTAGGGGCTAATTAACCACCGGGCAGGCCCGCATGTCAATGAGCCGGCCGGCTGGTTTAAAACCAGCGCGCGCCTGGGAGGGGCCGGCGGCGAGGCCCGACACGGTGGCGGCTCACCGGAGTTGCACTCCGGCGACCTATTCGAGCTGCGGAGGGCAGGGATCGGATCAGCGCGAAGCCGCGCATCCACCCATGCCATTGGTTCATCCGGGAGATGGCTCTAACGCCGGCGACGACCGAGCCCGACGCCGGTGGCGGCACGGCAGCGACATCGACTAGGCTACGGGACGCGGGAGAGAGAGATGGGAGGTCGGCGAGGACCGGGTGCTCACAGTGGAGCTCGAGGGAGGTCTCGGGGAAGCCGGAGGGCTCGGAGGGAGCAAATCGACGACGGTGAGGCGGCGGCGTCCGACGAGGAAGATGGCCCGATGGCGACGCTGTGGGGCTGCTCCGATCGAACGGGAGGGCGTAGACGACGAGGCGGTCGACGGTGGTCCTCCTGGACGTGGTCACACGGCGCGGGATGGCTCCTGGCCATACCGACGACCGCGAGCTGGCGGCGGTGGTGCTCGGGGAGGAGCAGAGAGGACGAGGGGGATAGAGTGAGGCGAGAGAGAGGCCAGAGGGCGCGGGGCTAGCCCTTATCTACCAGAAGCGGGCGGCTGGGCGCGCTGTCGCGAGGAGCGAGGGGTGGGGGGGCAGGCCCGGGGACGCGCAGGCGAGCGGCAGAGGGCGACAGCGCGTGAGGGGGGAGCAGTAGGTTGAAGGAGACCGCGCTGGGCTTGGCCGGCCTGTAGTGACTAGAGCCCACGGGCACAGTAGCTAGGGCGTTTTCCTTTTTCTCGTTTTCGGTTTTTCTGTTTTCTCTTTTCTTTTCTCTGTTTTCCTTTTTCTTTTCTGTTTTGTATTTTATTTTTAATTCAAATGACTTTTGTATTTTATGGCACTTGCCCATATAACATCATTGCAATATCCAACCCTGGTATAAAATGGTTTTGGGGCCATATGTTTTCATATGGATTTTATTTAAATAAAAAGGTATCAACCAACTCTGTTTTCCTATTGTTAGAGTCACTTAGTTAATTTATTAATTGTTGATTACAATTTTAGAGTAGCCTCTGGAATATTTGCTATTTATTGAACATTTTAGTTTCTAGATTTGGGCAACTTTTATTTCCACTTTTAGTTTGAATTTCCATTTGAATTTGAATTTGAAAAGAGATATGATATTAATGATGATTAGGCACTGTTGATCATGATGACTTGGCATAATCAAAAGGGTGATCACTGTAGCTTAATACATGGGGTGTTACACCCATGCCTACTAGTGGACATCTTGACTTGACCAAGGATGGCAAATCGGTTGACCAAAAGGTTTACCGCTCTATGATTGGTTCATTGTTATATCTATGTGCCTCTCGTCCCGATATTATGCTAAGTGTGTGCATGTGTGCACGATATCAAGCGGCCCCCAAAGAATGTCATCTTAAGGCTGTGAAAAGGATTGTGAGATACTTAATTCACACACCAAATTTTGGCATTTGGTATCCTAAGAGGTCTTCTTTTGATCTTGTTGGCTACTCCGATTCGGACTATGCCAGTGACAAGGTTGATAGAAAGTCCACTTCGGGTACTTGTCAATTTCTTGGTAGATCTCTTGTGTCTTGGTCCTCCAAGAAACAAAACTCGGTATCCTTATCTACCGCCGAAGCGGAATACATTGCCGCCGGTTCATGTTGTGCTCAATTACTTTGGATGACCCAAACTCTTAAGGATTATGGGATCAATGTGAAACATGTTCCTTTGCTTTGTGACAATGAAAGTGCTATTAAGATTGCTCGTAATCATGTACAACATTCTCGAACTAAGCATATTGAAGTTCGTCATCACTTCATTCGAGATCATGTTACTAAAGGAGACATTGATCTCAAGCATGTTCGTACCGATAAGCAATTAGCGGATATATTCACCAAACCGCTTGATGAGAAAGTATTTTGCCGTTTGAGAGGTGAATTGAACATCATTGATGCTTCAAACTTGGAGTAGATACTCCATTTGGATACATGCAAGGCATGAGCCTATGACTAATCCTTGATATTTCTCTTATGATGATATTCATATGTCTTGGATATATTTGCACCCTTGCATGCTATCTAACCCTTGTAGGTACATGGATGAATCTAAATCAATGAGATTGCAAATCACTCACATCATGAGCAATCTCTACATCACCAAGTCTCTACAATATGGTGGTTGAAGTCAAGGAAGCAGGAAACCCTTCAACATATCCTTTGACAAATTTTACATATCAAATTTCATTTGGTATCAAGTTTCATGATTGTCATTTTGGATACACAAGTGCTCTTCCTTGCAAGACTAACCCATGTAGGTAGATGAACTCAAACTACTAGCGGTGCCCCAAACCATTGATGAGCTACATCAACCTTGAGCATCCCACACAAGTTCAACTACATGATCAAGATCAACACCACCACCCAAGGTATGACATTCCATCTTAGAGAAGCTTTATCCAAATTCATGGGTCAAAGCAGCTCAACAAGATGCGAATACATCAAGATGCTTAAACGAAAAATGGTAACCCCATCTTGAGCATTAACGATGAGTATGACTTATGATCAAGTGTTCTCACTTGACTCCTCAGTCAATATACTCTAACATAGGTGACTTTGTCTCCGCCCAATTCTAGATGAAGTTCTCTAGTGTGTTTCTGTGTTCTTGCATTTGTTCCTTGCATATTTGTTCCCCTTCTTTTTCAAAAAAAAAACTTCATCTAGACTTCTTTTCTATTCTCGGTTTTGTTCTGCATTCCCTGCATTTAATTCATTGCAAATCCTTCAGTTAATTCCTTGCAAATCCTTGTGAGATCTTATTTGCCTAGTGAGCTGAGATGACTATTGTTCTCTCTCTATGTTTAACTCAGTCACATCGGTTTTGTCTCTTTCGGTCAAACCGAACCATTTCGGTGCAACCGAAGAAATCAACTCGGTGTTACCGATTTCAATGCTGAGAAGACAAGTTGCCATTTGCATCCTGCATATTTGTTCCAGCTCCACTCGATGATTCTTGTCCTCTACCTGCATCACATTCTACATGCTGCTTTGCTATGTGACTCAAGGACCAAACCTATTTTGACTCACACTCCAGAAGATCCCTTCTTGGAAATTGATGTCAAAGGGGGAGAGAGAGCTCACATCAAAGCTTAATCACATCAAAAAGGGGAGAGAGATAATCGCATCAAAGACCCGAGATGCTTGGTATTTAAGAGGAGAGAAGTCACATGTCTTTAAGAGGGGAAAGACATGTTAGTCTGTGTTATGATTTCTGTGCTCTGATTTGCTTTTCCCTATATTCTCCCATTATCCAACATAAGATTCAGGGGGAGAAAGACATCTAAGGGAAGGAAATCTTCGAATTCATTGCATATCTTTTACCTTTGGGGACATGTCTATATCAAATAGAGTACTTGGTACTCACTCTCTACATGTCATCCCAATCTTGGTACTCTTGTGGTTTGCAGTTTGCTCTGTTCAGTAGATATTCCTGTGTTATCTAACCTTGTTTACTCAGGTTCATCTCTTCCTAAGCCAGCTCAAGACCACAAGGTAAGTATATGCATCACACTCATGTCCATGAAGATATCTTGCTAATGTACATATTGTTTGCAAGAAGGACTCATGAACATGAAGGTACAAATTCCTATATTTACATCCTTTGCTCTGATGCATATAGCCAAGATACATGTAACTCGTTGCTTGCTCTATCATGCTCATGCATTCACATGCTCTTACATTCCATATTTACATGATTGCATACATGTAGGGGGAGCCTATGCATGTTACATGTCTTTTCAAAGCTTTACTTGCTATTCTCTATATCTTTATCTAAAGCTTTGATGTATGTTTTCATCAATTACAAAAAAGGGGGAGATTGAAAGCACAAGTACTCCCTGGGTGGTTTTGGTAATTAATGTCAACATATCTCTTGTTGGACTAATACTTTTATCTAGTATATTTCAGATGAGTTCAACAGTGAAGTGGCGTGGACAAGAGGATGTGGAACCCCTTCAAGATGCTAAGGACAAAGGATTGGCTCAAGCTCTAAAGCTCAAGACTCTACATTTTAATTTTAGTGATCCAAGATCACATTGAGTCCATAGGAAAAGCCAATACTATTAAAAGGGAATGAGGTGTTACTTAATGGCTTGCTTGCTCAAAGTGCTTAGTGATATGCTCCAAAAGCCCTCAACCACTTTCTCATATCCACATATGTCCCAAACCAAAAGTCAAACTCGGCCCCACCGGTTTGATCTATCCGGCGCCACCGAGTTCATTTGACATAGCCACAGCCAGAAACCCTAATCAGTTCGGTCTCACCGATGGGATCCCGGTCTCACCGAGATGGGCTTGCAAACTCTCTGTTTCCTATTGCACTCATTTCGGTCCCACTGAAATATGTAATCGGTCCCACCGAGTTTGCTTGACCAACTCTCTGGTTAGCTTATTACCAAAATCGGTCCCACTGAGTTTGTGTAATCGGTCAAACCGAGATGAGGTTTTACCCTAACCCTAGCACATCGGTCCCACCGAAAATCCTAACGTTCACATTTTGAACTAAATCGGTCTGACCGAGTTTTATGATTCGGTCCCACCGAGTTTGGTAAATTGTGTGTAACGGTTAGATTTTCTGTGGAGGCTATATATACCCCTCCACCCTCTCTTCATTCGTGGAGAAAGCCATCTGAACGTGCCTACACTTCCAGTATACATTTTCTGAGAGAGAACCACCTACTCATGTGTTGAGACCAAGATATTCCATTCCAACCATATGAATCTTGATCTCTAGCCTTCCCAAGCTGCTTTCCACTCAAATCATCTTTCCACCAAATCCAAATCCGTGAGAGAGAGTTGAGTGTTGGGGAGACTATCATTTGAAGCACAAGAGCAAGGAGTTCATCATCAACACACCATCTATTACCTTTTGGAGAGTGGTGTCTCCTAGATTGGTTAGGTGTCACTTGGGAGCCTCCGTCAAGATTGTGGAGTTGAACCAAGGAGTTTGTAAGGGCAAGGAGATCGCCTACTTCGTGAAGATCTACCCGAGTGAGGCAAGTCCTTCGTGGGCGATGGCCATGGTGGGATAGACAAGGTTGCTTCTTCGTGGACCCTTCGTGGGTGGAGCCCTCCGTGGACTCGCGCAACCGTTATCCTTCGTGGGTTTAAGTCTCCATCAACGTGGATGTACGATAGCACCACCTATCGGAACCACGCCAAAAATCTTCGTGTCTCCAATTGCGTTTGCACACTCCAATCCCATCCCTTTACATTCTCGCAAATTGCATGCTTTACTTTCCGCCGCTCATATACTCTTGCCATGCTTGCTTGAAATGTATTGTGAATGTTTAAACTTGTGCTAAAACTCCACCTTAACTTTAAGAAATTAAAAACTGCTACTTTTCCTTGTTGAGGGTCTAATCACCCCCCTCTAGACACCTCTTCTCGATCCTTTCACGACCTCTCACAGCTGCCGGCATTGAAGCGGCGTGTCGGCCGAGAGACCGCCACCCGCGCCGCTTCCCGGTGCACGCGACTGCTCCGTGTTCAAATGACAACATGTAGGTCTGTCGCCCTACATTAATGATATGTGGTTGCTGAGGAACCTACTCTGGCGTCACCCATCCGTCCGTCCGTCGCCCGCCATTAACCTCACCGTCGTGGTCCATTGCGATCCGCCCGCTATATACACTCCAGCCCTGGGCATAGCCGCAGTCATCTTCCTCTGGTCCCTTTCTCCTCCCCGCACCACGCTCGCCATGGCCTTCTCACACTCCAAAACCTTCTAGAACACCCTCTCGTCGGAGCAGGAGAACGAGATGGCCGCCATTGCTGTCGGCGGGCAGGCCGGCCGGCAGATGGAGGCTGACGACGTCCCAATTGAGGACGAGTCGGCGCCACCCTCTTCGTCGGTGCATGCCGGCATCACCATCAGCGAGGCCCGTGCTCATTACACGGACATGGTACGGGGGGAGCGGGAGGCGCAAGCGACCAAGACTACAACCTCGGCCTCCTCGATGAGCACCGGCACGCGGAGGAGCAACTCGCCGCCAGCACGACCATCGCGCCTGACGTGGACGTGGCGGACCAGGAGGCGTTGCTCGACTCCTACCGCTTCGTCTGCGATATTCGCCGCGGCCGCTGGCAGTACCGGCTCCATCAGGTGGAATTAGAGGTCACCTACAAGGAGATGGATGATGCGGCGGATGAGGTGTTCGGCAAGAGCGACGACGAGGAGGACATCGCTAGCTCCACCAAAGCCGCGCCCCGCTGCCACGACCACAAAGCTGACACGTCCGCGGACGCCGCCGATAGCGAGGAAGAGTAGTGCATGGTAGGTTGCCGCCGCTTCCCAATTCCTCCCCTCCCGTTGAAGCCAAGCTTGGTGGGACAACATCATCGGCCGATTATCCGATTTGGCGACGCCGTAGAGGCGGACAACTTCACTTTCTAGGGCTCATGGCTACAGAGGCACAGCTGGAGAGCGTCGAGGCGGAACTGGAGAAGGCGAAGGCAAGAGCCGGAGCTTCATATTCCGGGGCTCATGGCCGGACATGGGGAATGGGCGTCGACAATCATTTAGATTAGGTTTAGGGTAGGATTGAGTTAAAAAATGTCCAAAATGTAATGAATCACGTCCGGTTTATATGAAAATCCATCGTGTTTGCGTGAATTTTGTCCAATCAGTTCAAACAGTGGTTGAAATGTATGCGGACAGCGTTGGATGGCCGGCTCCTGCACCCGTGACCGCAGACTGGTCCCCCTGTCCGTAGATGGATGCGGGAGCAAATTTGCGGGTCAGCGTTATGCCCTGATACGTCTCCAACGTATCTATAATTTTTTATTGTTCCATGATATTATATTATCTGTTTTGGATGTTTTATATGCATTAATATGTTATTTTATATTATTTTTGGGACTAACCTATTAACCTAGAGCCCAGTGCCAGTTTCTGTTTTTTCCTTGTTTTTGACTTTTATAGAAAAGGAATATCAAACAGAGTCCAAACGGAATAAAACTTTACGATGATTTTTCTTGGATCAGAAGACACCCAGGAGACTTGGGGAGAGGGCCAGAGGAGTCCCGGGGAGGCCACAAGCCTCAAGGGCGTGCCCCAGGGGGGCGCGCCCCCTGGCTTGTGGGCCCCTCGAGGGTCTCCTAACCCTAATTCCAGCTCTATATATTCTCAAATATTTCCCGAACATCAGAAGCGTCCACCAAAATACTTTTCCGCCGCCGCAAGCCTCTGTTCCCGTGAGATCCCATCTTGGGGCCTTTTCTGGCACTCTGCCGGAGGGGGATTCGATCACAGAGGGCCTCTACATCAACCTTGCTGCCCTTTCGATGAAGCGTGAGTGGTTTACCACAAACCTAAGGGTCCATAGCTAGTAGCTAGATGGCTTCTTCTCTCTCTTTGATCTTCAATGCAATGTTCTCCTCGATGTTCTTGGAGTTCTATCTGATGTAATCTTTTTTTGCGGTGCGTTTGTTGAGATCCGATGAATTGTGGATTTATGATCAGATTATCTATGAATATTATTTGAGTCTTCTCTGAACTCTTTTATGCATGATTAAGATATCTTTGTATTTCTCTTCGAACTATCGGTTTGGTTTGGCCAACTAGATTGGTTTTTCTTGCAATGGGAGAGGTGCTTAGTTTTGGGTTCAATCTTGCGGTGTCCTCGCCCAGTGATAGAAGGAGTAGCGAGGCACGTATTGTATTGTTTCCGTCAAGGATCAAAAGAAGGGGTTTATGTCATATTGCTTGAGTTTATCCCTCTACATCATGTGATCTTACTTAAAGCGTTGCTCTGTTCTTATGAACTTAATACTCTAGATGCAGGCAGGAGTCAGTCGATGTGTGGAGTAATAGTAGTAGATGCAGAATCGTTTCGGTCTACTTGTCACGGACGTGATGCCTATATTCATGATCATTGCCTTAGATGTCTTCATAATTATGCGCTTTTCTATCAATTGCTCAACAGTAATTTGTTTACCCACCGTATGTTTTCTTCAAGAGAGAAGCCTCTAGTGAAACCTATGGCCCCCAGGTCTATTTTCCATCATATATTTTCAGATCTATAAACCAAAAAACCCCAAAATACCTTGCTGCAATTTATTTATATTTACTTTAGGTTGCTCTTTTATTTATCTTTTATAACTATCTCTATTAGATCTCACTTTTGTTCATGACCGTGAAAGGATTGACAACCCCTTTTTTGCGTTGTGTGCAAGTGTTTGTTAGTTTGTGCAGGTGCATATATTGGAGACTTGCTTGTGCCTCCTACTGGATTGATACATTGGTTCTTAACCGAGGGAAATACTTATCTCTATTTTGCTGCATCACCCTTTCCTCTTCAAGGGAAAAATCAACGCAAGCTCAAGAAGTAGCAGGAAGAATTTCTGGCGCCGTTGCCGGGGAGGTTCTACATCAAGCCTACCAAGTACCCATCATAAACTCTCATCTCTTGCACTTACATTATTTGCCATTTGCCTCTCGTTTTCCTCTCCCCCACTTCTAAAACGTTTTCAGAAAAATACAAAAATATTTGCCTTTTTATTCGCCCTTCTTTCACTCGTCTTTTCGCTTGCTTTCCGTTTGCTTGTGTGCTAGATTGCTTGCTTTGTCATGATGTCTCAAGAAAATACCAAGTTGTGTGACTTTTCCAACACTAATAATAATGATTTTATTAGTACTCCGATTGCTCCCGCCACTAGTGCAGAATCTTATAAAATTAATGCCACTTTGTTGAATCTTGTTATGAAAGAAGAATTTTCTGGTAGTCCTAATGAAGATGTCGCATCCCATCTAAATACTTTCATTGAGTTGTGTCATATACAAAAGAAAAAAGATGTGGATAATGATATTGTTAAATTTAAGCTATTTCCGTTCTCACTACGAGATCGTGCTAAAACTTGGTTTTCATCTTTGCCTAAAAATAGTATTGATTCATGGAATAAGTGTAATTTATTTTCAAGTATTTTCCTCCCGGTAAGATCATCTCCCTTAGGAACGATATAATAAATTTTAAGCAACTTGATCATGAACATGTTGCACAATCTTGGGAGAGGATAAAATTGATGATAAGAAATTGCCCTACTCATGGTTTAAGTTTATGGATGATCATACAAAAATTTTATGCCGGATTGAATTTTGCATCTAGAAATCTTTTAGATTTCGCCGCGGGAGGTAAATTTATGGAAATTACATAGGAGAAGCTACTAAAATCCTAGATAATATTATAGCAAATTACTCTCAATGGCATACCAAAAGATCTTCCACTAGTAAAAAAGTGCATGCAATTGAAGAAATTAATACTTTGAGTGGAAAGATGGATGAACTTATGAAATTGTTTGCTAGTAAGAGTGCTCCTATTTATCCTAATGATATTCCTTTGTCCACTTTGATTGAGAATAATAATGATTCTATGGATGTGAATTTTGTTGGTAGGAACAATTTTGATAATAACGCATATAGAGGTAATTTCAACCCTAGGCCGTTTCCTAGTAATTCCTCTAATAATTATGGTAATTCCTACAACTATTCTTATGGAAATTATAATAAAATACCCTCTAATCTTGAGAATAATATTAAATATTTCATTAATTCTCAAAAGAATTTCAATGCTATGGTAGAAGAAAAATTGCTTAAGATTGGTAATTTGGCTAGGAATGTTGATAGAATTTCTCATGAGATTGATTCTTTAAAGATTAGATCTATGCCAACTAAGATTGATATTAATGAGTCTCTGAAAGCTATTAAAATTTCTGTGGATGAATGTAAAGAGAGAGCCGCTAGGATGCGTGCTAAGAGAGATTGGTTTCTAAAAGCATGTTCTTCTAGTTTTTGTGAAAATAATGATGAAGATCTCAAAGTGATTGGTGTGACTCTTATTGAATCTTTGTTTGCTAATATAAATCTTGATAAAGATGGGACTGGAGATGAGTCAACTTTAGCTAGAAGGCATCCCAATAATTTGGAGGGTGAAGATCTTAATGAAAAAATTGATAAAAGTGGGATTGGAGAGGTCAAAACTTTAAGTAGCGATGAACCCACTCTTTTGGATTTCAAGGACTTTAATTATGATAATTTTTCTTTGATTGATTGTATTTCCTTGTTGCAATCCATGCTTAATTCACCTCATGCTTATAATCAAAAGAAAGCTTTTACTAAACATATCGTTGATGCTATGATGAAATCGTTTGAAGAAAAACTTGAATTGGAAGTTTCCATCCCTAGAAAGATTTTATGATGAGTGGGAACCTACTATTAAGATTAAAATTAAATATTATGAGTGTAATGCTTTGTGTGATTTGGGTGCTAGCGTTTCCACTATTCCGAAAACTTTATGTGATGTGCTAGGTTTCCATAATTTTGATGATTGTTCTTTGAATTTGCATCTAGCGGATTCCACTATTAAGAAACCTATGGGAAGGATTAATGATGTTCTTATTTTTTCAAATAGGAATTATGTGCCCGTAGATTTTATTGTTCTTGATATAGATTGCAATCCTACATGTCCTATTATTCTTGGTAGACCTTTCCTTAGAACGATTGTTGTAATTATTGATATGAAAGAAGGAAACATTAGATTTCAATTTCTGTTAAGGAAGGGCATGGAACACTTTCCAAGAAAGAGAATTAAGTTGCCATATGAATCTATTATGAGGGCCTCTTATGGATTGCATACCAAAGATGACAATACCTAGATCTATGTTTTATGCCTAACTAGGGGGCGTTAAACAATAGCGCTTGTTGAGAGGCAACCCAATTTTTTTTTTATTTTTTTTGTTTTTGGTTCTATTTTTCAATAAATACACATTATTACCTCTTCACAAATTGTGTTTTGGTGTTTTAATTAGTGTTTGAGCCAAGTAAGACCTTTGGGATGGTCTATGGTGATAGTTGATTTGATCTTGATGGAAAACAGTAACTTTTGCGCTCATTGCCAGAATTTTAGAAAATCATAGAAATGTTCTTTTGATCTTAATTTTTACACAAGATGGATATACAAATTTCCCAGGCTGTCCTAATTTTTTCAGAATTTTTGGAGTTACAGAAGTATACGACATTTCCAGATTACTACAGACTGTTATGTTTTTGACAGATTCTGTTTTCTGTGTGTTGTTTGCTTACTTTGATGAATCTATGGGTAGTATCGGGGGGTATGTGTTGGGGAACGTAGTATTTCAAAAATTTCCTACGATCACGCAAGAGCTATCTAGGAGAAGCATAGCAACGAGTGGGGAGAGTGTGTCCACGTACCCTCGTAGACCGAAAGCGGAAGCGTTTAGTAACGCGGTTGATGTAGTCGAACGTCTTCGTGATCCAACCGATCCAAGTACCGAACGTACGTCACCTCCGCGATCTGCACACGTTCAGCTCGGTGACGTCCCTCAAACTCTTGATCCAATTGAGGCCGAGGGAGAGTTTCGTCAGCACGACGGCGTGGTGACGGTGATGATGAAGTTACCGACGCAGGGCTTCGCCTAAGCACTACGACAATATGACCGAGGTGGAAATCTGTGGAGGGGGCACCGCACACGGCTAAACAATCAACTTGTGTGTCTATGGGGTGCCCCTCTCCTCCGTATATAAAGGAGTGGAGGAGGGGAGGGCCGGCCCTCTCATGGCGCACCCAAGGGGGGAGTCCTACTCCCGGTGGGAGTAGGATTCCCCTTTCCCTAGCTGGAGTAGGAGAGGAAGGAAGGAGGAGAGAGGGAGAAGGAAAGGGGGGGCCGGCCCCCACCCCAATTCGGATTGGGCTTGGGGGGGGGGGGCGCCCTCCACCTGGCTGCCTCCTCCTCTCTTCCACTAAGGCCCAATAAGGCCCATTGACTCCCCGGGGGGTTCCGGTAACCTCCTGGTACTCCGGAAAATGCCCGAACTCATCCGAAACCATTCCGGTGTCCAAACATAGCCATCCAATATATCGATCTTTATGTCTTGACCATTTCGAGACTCCTCATCATGTCCGTGATCACATCCGGGACTCCGAACTACCTTCGGTACATCAAAACACATAAACTCATAATACCGATCGTCATCGAACGTTAAGCGTGCGGACCCTACGGGTTCGAGAACTATGTAGAAATGACCGAGACTCATCTCCGGTCAATAACCAATAGCAGAACCTGGATGCTCATATTGGCTCCCACATATTCTACGAAGATCTTTATCGGTCAAACCGCGTAACAACATACGTTGTTCCCTTTGTCATCGGTATGTTACTTGCCCGAGATTCGATCGTCGGTATCCTCATACCTAGTTCAATCTCGTTACCGGCAAGTCTGTTTACTCGTTCCATAATGCATCATCCCGTAACTAACTCATTAGTCACATTGCTTGGAAGGCTTCATATGATGTGCATTACCGAGAGGGCCCAGAGATACCTCTCTGATACACGGAGTGACAAATCCTAATCTTGATCTATGCCAATCGAACAAACACCTTCGGAGACACCTGTAGAGCATCTTTATAATCACCTAGTTATGTTGTGACGTTTGATAGCACACAAGGTGTTCCTCCGGTATTCGGGAGTTGCATAATCTCATAGTCAGAGGAACATGTATAAGTCATGAAGAAAGCAATAGCAATAAACTTAACGATCATTATGCTAAGCTAACGGATGGGTCTTGTCCATCACATCATTCTTCTAATGATGTGATCCCGTTCATCAAATGACAACACATGTCTATGGTCAGGAAACTTAACCATCTTTGATTAACGAGCTAGTCAAGTAGAGGCATACTAGGGACACTTTGTTTGTCTATGTATTCACACATGTACTAAGTTTCCGGTTAATACAATTCTAGCATGAATAATAAACATTTATCATGAAATAAGGAAATAAATAATAACTTTATTATTGCTTCTAGGGCATATCTCCTTCAGTCTCCCACTTGCACTAGAGTCAATAATCTAGTTTCACATCGCCATGTGATTTAACACGAATAGGTCACATCACCATGTGATTAACACCCATAGTTCACATCGCCATGTGACCAGCACCCAAAGGGTTTACTTGAGTCAGTAATCTAGTTCACATCGCCATGTGATTAACACCCAAAGAGTACTAAGGTGTGATCATGTTTTGCTTATGAGAGAAGTTTAGTCAACGGGTCTGCCACATACAGATCCGTATGTATTTTGCAAATTTCTATGTCTATAATGCTCTGCATGGAGCTACTCTAGCTAATTGCTCCCACTTTTAATATGTATCCAGATTGAGACTCTGAGTCATCTGGATCGGTGTAAAAGCTTGCATCGACGTAACCTTTTACGATGAACTCTTTTATCACCTCCATAACCGAGAAATATTTCCTTAGTCCTCTTAGGTAACTAAGGATAACTTTGACTGCTATCCAGTGATCCATTCCTGGATCACTATCGTACCTCCTTGCTAAACTCATAGCAAGGCACACAGCTGGTCTGGTACATAGCATGGCATACTTTATAGAACCTATGACTGAGGCATAGGGAATGACTTTCATTCTCTTTCTATCTTCTGCCGTGGTCAGGTTTTGAGTCTTACTCAATTTTACACCTTGTAACACAGGCAAGAACTCCTTCTTTGACTGATCCATTTTGAACTTCTTCAAAATCTTGTCAAGGTATGTGCTTTGTGAAAGTCCTATTAAGCGTCTCGATCTATCCCTATAGATCTTGATGCTCAATACTTAAGCAGCTTCACCGAGGTCTTTTTTTTATTGAAAAATTCTTATTCAAGTATCCTTTTATGCTATCCAGAAATTCTATATCATTTCCAATCAACAATATGTCATCCACATATAATATCAGAAATGCTAAAGAGCTCCCACTCACTTTCTTGTAAATACAGGCTTCACCGTAAGTCTGTATAAAACCATATGCTTTGATCACTTCATCAAAGCGTATATTCCAACTCCGAGATGCTTGCACCAGTCCATAGATGGATCGCTGGAGCTTGCACATTTTGTTAGCACCTTTAGGATTGACAAAACCTTCTGGTTGCATCATATACAACTTCTTCTTTAAAAATTCCATTAAGGAATGTAGTTTTGACATCCATTTGCCAGATTTCATAAAATGCGGCAATTGCTAACATGATTCGGACAGACTTTAAGCATCGATACGAGTGAGAAAATCTCATCGTAGTCAACACCTTGAACTTGTCGAAAAACTTTTGCGACAATTCGAGCTTTGTAGATAGTAACACTACTATCAATGTCTATCTTCCTCTTGAAGATCCATTTTTTCTCAATGGCTTGCCGATCATCAGGCAAGTCAGTCAAAGTCCATACTTTATTCTCATACATGGATCCTATCTCAGATTTCATGGCCTCAAGCCATTTATCAGAATCTGGGCTCATCATCGCTTCCTCATAGTTCGTAGGTTCGTCATGGTCTAGTAACATGATTTCCAGATCAGGATTACCGTACCACTCTGGTGCGGAACGTACTCTGGTTGACCTATGAGGTTCTGTAGTAACTTGATCTGAAGTTTCATGATCATCATCATTAGCTTCCTCACTAATTGGTGTAGGAATCACTGGAACTGATTTCTGTGATAAACTACTTTCCAATTCGGGAGAAGGTACAATTACCTCATCAAGTTCTACTTTCCTCCCACTCACTTCTTTCGAGAGAAACTCCTTCTCTAGAAAGGATCCATTCTTAGCAATGAATATCTTGCCTTCGGATCTGTGATAGAAGGTGTACCCAACAGTCTCCTTTGGGTATCCTATGAAGACGCATTTCTCCGATTTGGGTTTGAGCTTATCAGGTTAAAACTTTTCACATAAGCATTGCAACCCCAAACTTTAAGAAACTACAGCTTAGGTTTCTTGCCAAACCACAGTTCATATGGTGTTGTCTCAACGGATTTAGATGGTGCCCTATTTAACGTGAATGCAGCTGTCTCTAATGCATAACCCCAAAACGATAGTGGTAAATCGGTAAGAGACATCATAGATCGCACCATATCTAATAAAGTACGGTTACGACGTTCGGACACACCATTACGCTGTGGTGTTCCAGATGGCGTGAGTTGTGAAACTATTCCACATTGTTTTAAATGAAGACCAAACTCGTAACTCAAATATTCGCTTCCGCGATCAAATCGTAGAAACTTTATTTTCTTGTTATGATGATTTTCTATTTCACTCTGAAATTCTTTGAACTTTTCAAATGTTTCAGACTTTATGTTTCATCAAGTAGATAGACCCATATCTGCTCAAATCATCTGTGAAGGTCAGAAAATAACGATACCCGCCGCGAGCTTCAACACTCATCGGACTGCATACATCAGTATGTATTATTTCCAATAAGTCAGTAGCTTGCTCCATTGTTCCGGAGAACGGAGTTTTAGTCATCTTGTCCATGAGACATGGTTCGCAAGTATCAAGTGATTCATAATCAAGTGATTCCAAAAGCCCATCTGCATGGAGTTTCTTCATGCGCTTTACACCAATATGACCTAAACGGCAGTGCCACAAATAAGTTGCACTATCATTATTAACTTTGTATCTTTTGGCTTCAATATTATGAATATGTGTATCACTACGATCGAGATTCAATAAACCATTTATATTGAGTGTATGACCATAGAAGGTTTTATTCATTTAAACAGAACAACAATTATTCTTTGACTTAAATGAATAACCGTATTGCAATAAACATGATCCAATCATATTCATGCTCAATGCAAATACCAAATAACATTTATTTAGGTCCAACACTAATCCCGAAGGTAGAGGGAGTGTGCGATGGTGATCTTATCAACCTTGGAATCACTTCCAACACACATCGTTACCTCGTCATTTAACTAGTTTCTGTTCATTTTGCAACTCCTGTTTCGAGTTACTAATGTTAGCAACTGAACCAGTATCAAATACCCAGGGGCTACTATGAACACTAGTAAAATACACATCAATAACATGTATATCAAATATACTTTTGTTCACTTTGCCATCCTTCTTATCCGCCAAATAGTTGGGGCAGTTCCGCTTCTAGTGACCAGTCCCTTTGCAGTAGAAGCACTCAGTTTCAGGCTTAGGTCCAGACTTGGGCTTCTTCCCGGGAGTAGCAACTTGCTTGCTATTCTTCTTGAAGTTCCCCTTCTTCCCTTTGCCCTTTTCTTGAAACTAGTGGTCTTGTTAACCATCAACACTTGATGCTCTTTCTTGATTTCTACCTTCGTTGATTTCAACATCACGAAGAGCTTGGGAATCGTTTTTGTCATCCCTTGCATATTTTAGTTCATCACGAAGTTCCAGTAACTTGGTGATAGTGACTAGAGAATTCTGTCAATTACTATCTTATCCGGAAGATTAACTCCCACTTGATTCAAGCAAATGTAGTACTCAGACATTCTGAGCACATGCTCACTGGTTGAGCTATTCTCCTCCATCTTGTAGGCGAAGTACTTGTCAGAGGTCTCATACCTCTCGACACGGGCATGAGTCTGAAATACCAATTTCATCTCTTTGGAACATCTCATATGCTCCGTGGCGTTCAAAATGTTTTGAAGTCCCGATTCTAAGCCGTAAAGCATGGTGCACTAAACTATCAAGTAGTCATCATATCGAGCTTGCCAAACGTTCATAACATCTGCATCTGCTCCTGCAATAGGTCTGTCATTTAGCGGTGCATCAAGGACATAATTCTTCTGTGCAGCAATGAGGATAATCCTCAGATCACGGAACCAGTCCGCATCATTGCTACTATCATCTTTCAACTTAGTTTTCTCCAGGAACATATCAAAAATAAAACAGGGGAGCTATACGCGAGCTATTGATCTACAACATAATTTGCAAATACTACCAGGACTAAGTTCATGATAAATTAAAGTTCAATTTAATCATATTACTTAAGAACTCCCACTTAGATAGACATCCCTCTAGTCATCTAAATGATCACGTGATCCATATCAACTAAACCATGTCCGATCATCACGTGAGATGGAGTAGTTTTCAATGGTGAGCATCACTATGTTGATCATATCTACTATATGATTCATGCTCGACCTTTCGGTCTCAGTGTTCCGAGGCCATATCTGCATATGCTAGGCTCATCAAGTTTAACCCTAGTATTCTGCGTGTGCAAAACTGGCTTGCACCCGTTGTATGTGAACGTAGAGCTTATCACACCCGATCATCACATGGTGTCTCGGCACGAAAACTGTAGCAACGGTGCATACTCAGGGAGAACACTTGTACCTTGAAATTTAGTGAGAGATCATCTTATAATGCTACCGCCGTACTAAGCAAAATAAGATGCATAATAGGATTAACATCACATGTAATTCAATATGTGACATGATATGGCCATCATCATCTTGTGCTCTTGATCTCCATCATCGAAGCACCGTCATGATCTTCATCGTCACTGGCGCCCTAGCTTGATCTCCATCGTCACCGGCGCCCCAGCATGATCTCCATCGAAGCATCGTTGTCGTCTCGCCAACTTATTGCTTCTACGACTATCGCTACCGCTTAGTGATAAAGTAAAGCAATTACATGGCGATTGCATTGCATACAATAAAGCGACAACCATATGGCTCCTGTCGGTTGCCGATAACTCTGTTACAAAACATGATCATCTCATACAATAAATTATATCACATCATGTCTTGACCATATCACATCACAGCAAGCCCTGCCAAAACAAGTTAGACATCCTCTACTTTGTTGTTGCAAGTTTTACGTGGCTGCTACGGGCTGAGCAAGAACCGTTCTTACCTACGCATCAAAACCACAACGATTTTTCGTCAAGTGTGCTGTTTTAACCTTCAACAAGGACCGGGCGTAGTCACACTTGATTCAACTAAAGTTGGAGAAACTGACACCCACTAGCCACCTGTGTGCGAAGTACGTCGGTAGAACCAGTCTCGCGTAAGCGTACGCGTAATGTCGGTCTGAACCGCTTCATCCAACAATACCGCCGAATCAAAGTATGACATGCTGGTAAGCAGTATGACTATTATCGCCCACAACTCTTTGTGTTCTACTCGTGCATATAACATCTACGCATAGACCTGGCTCGGATGCCACTGTTGGGGAACGTAGTATTTCAAAAATTTCCTACGATCATGCAAGATCTATCTAGGAGAAGCATAGCAACGAGTGGGGAGAGTGTGTCCATGTACCCTCGTAGACCAAAAGCGGAAGCGTTTAGTAACGCGGTTGATGTAGTCGAACGTCTTCGCGATCCAACCGATCCAAGTACCGAACGTATGGCACCTCCGCGATCTGCACACGTTCAGCTCGGTGACGTCCCTCGAACTCTTGATCCAGTTGAGGCCGAGGGAGAGTTTCGTCAGCACGACGGCGTGGTGACGGTGATGATGAAGTTACCGACGCAGGGCTTCGCCTAAGCACTACGACAATACGACCGAGGTGGAAATCTGTGGAGGGGGGCACCGCACACGGCTAAACAATCAACTTGTGTGTCTATGGGGTGCCCCCCTCCTCCGTATATAAAGGAGTGGAGGAGGGAGGGCCGGCCCTCTCATGGCGCGCCCAAGGGGGGAGTCCTACTCCCGGTGGGAATAGGATTCCCCTTTCCCTAGTTGGAGTAGGAGAGGAAGGAAGGAGGAGAGAGGGAGAAGGAAAGGGGGGGCCAGCCCCCCACCCCAATTCGGATTGGGCTTCGGGGGGGGGGGGGTGCCCTCCACCTGGCTGCCTCCTCCTCTCTTCCACTAAGGCCCAATAAGGCCCATTGACTCCCCGGGGGGTTCCGGTAACCTCCCGGTACTCCGGAAAATGCCCGAACTCATCTGAAACCATTCCGGTGTCCAAACATAGCCATCCAATATATCGATCTTTATGTCTCAACCATTTCGAGACTCCTCGTCATGTCCATGATCACATCCGGGACTCTGAACTAGCTTCGGTACATCAAAACACATAAACTCATAATACCGATCATCATCGAACGTTAAGCGTGCGGACCCTACGGGTTCGAGAACTATGTAGACATGACCGAGACTCATCTCCGGTCAATAACCAATAGCAGAACCTGGATGCTCATATTGGCTCCCACATATTCTACGAAGATCTTTATCGGTCAAACCGCATAACAACATACGTTGTTTCCTTTGTCATCGTTATGTTACTTGCCCGAGATTCGATCGTCGGTATCCTCATACCTAGTTCAATCTCGTTACTGGCAAGTCTCTTTACTCGTTCCATAATGCATCATCCCGTAACTAACTCATTAGTCACATTGCTTGCAAGGCTTCATATGATGTGCATTACCGAGAGGGCCCAGAGATACCTCTCCGATACACGGAGTGACAAATCCTAATCTTGATCTATGCCAACCGAACAAACACCTTCGAAGACACCTGTAGAGCATCTTTATAATCATCCAGTTATGTTGTGACGTTTGATAGCACACAAGGTGTTCCTCTGGTATTCGGGAGTTGCATAATCTCATAGTCAGAGGAACATGTATAAGTCATGAAGAAAGCAATAGCAATAAACTTAACGATCATTATGCTAAGCTAACGGATGGGTCTTGTCCATCACATCATTCTTCTAATGATGTGATCCCGTTCATCAAATGACAACACATGTCTATGGTCAGGAAACTTAACCATCTTTGATTAACGAGCTAGTCAAGTAGAGGCATACTAGGGACACTTTGTTTGTCTATGTATTCACACATGTACTAAGTTTCCGGTTAATACAATTCTAGCATGAATAATAAACATTTATCATGAAATAAGGAAATAAATAATAACTTTATTATTGCCTCTAGGGCATATTTCCTTCAGTATGAACCATGGAGAAGTTGGAATACAGTATATATAACACCAATATAAATTTAGAATGAGTTCACAATAGTACCTAAAGTGGTGATTTATTTTATTATACTAACGGATCTTATGAGTTTTCTTTTGAGTTTTGTGTTGTGAAGTTTTCAAGTTTTGGGTAAAGATTTGATGGACTATGGAATAAGGACTGGCAAGAGCCTAAGCTTGGGGATGCCCAAGGCACCCCAAGGTAATATTCAAGGTCAACCAAGCATCTAAGCTTGGGGATGCCCCGGATGGCATCCCCTGTTTCGTCTTCAATCCATCGGTAAATATACTTAAGGCTATATTTTTATTCACCACATGATATCTGTTTTGCTTGGAGCGTCTTGTATGATATGAGTCTTTGCTTTTTAGTTTGCCACAATCATCCTTGCTGTACACACCTTTTGAGAGGGACGCGCTTTAATCGTGAATTTATTAGAATACTCTATGTGCTTCACTTATATCTTTTGAGCTAGGCAGTTTGCTCTAGTGCTTCACTTATATCTTTTTAGAGCACGGCGGTGGTTTTATTTTATAGAAATTGTTAAATGCTCATGCTTCAATTATATTATTTTGAGACTTCTTAAACAACATGGTAATTTGCTTAGGTTATGAATTTAGTCCTAATATGATGGGCATCCAAGAGGGATATAATAAAAACTTTCATATAAAGAGCATTGAATATATGAGAAGTTTGATTCCTTGCATTTGTTTTGAGATATAAAGATGGTGATATTAGAGTCATGCTAGTGAGTAATTGTGGATTGGTAGAAATACTTGTGTTAAAGTTTGTGATTCCTGTAGCATGCACGTATGTTGAACCATTATGTGATGAAGTCAGAGCATGATTTATTCTTTGATTGTCTTCCTTATGAGTGGCGGTCGGGGACGAGCGATGGTATTTTCCTACCAATCTACCCCCCTAGGAGCATGCGTATTAGTACTTTGTTTTGATGGCTAATAAACTTTTGCAATAAGTATGTGAGTTCTTTATGACTAATGTTGAGTCCATGGATTATACGCACTCTCACCCTTCCACCATTGCTAGCCTCTCTTGTACCGCGCAACTTTCGCCGGTGCATTAAACCCACCATATACCCTGCCTCAAAACAGCCACCATACCTACCTATTATGGCATTTCCATAGCCATTCCAAGATATATTGCCATGCAACTTCCACTGTTCCGTTTTATTATGACACACACCATCATTGTCATATTGCTTTGCATGATCATGTAGTTGGCATAGTATTTGTGGCTTGGCCACCATTCATATTTTTTATACATGTCACTCTTGATAATTGCACATCCCGGTATACTGCCGGAGGCATTCATATAGAGTCATATCTTTGTTCTAGTATTGAGTTGTAATTCTTGAGTTGTAAGTAAATAAAAGTGTGATGATCATGATTATTAGAGCATTGTCCGATGTGAGGAAAGGATGATGGAAGCTATGATTCCCTCACAAGTTGGGATGAGTCTCCGGACTTAAAAAAAGAGGCCAAAGAAGCCCAAATAAAAAAAAGAGGCCAAAGAAGGCCAAACAAAAAAAATGAGAGAAAAGAGAGAAGGGACAATGTTACTATCCTTTTCCACACTTGTGCATTGAAATAGCACCATGTTCTTCATGATAGGGAGTCTCCTATTTTGTCACTTTCATATACTAGTGGGATTTTTCATTATAGAACTTGGCTTGTATATTCCAATGATGGGCTTGCACAAATTGCCCTAGGTCTTCATGAGCAAGCAAGTTGGATGTACACCCACTTAGTTTCTTTTTGAGCTTTCATACACTTATAGCTCTAGTGCATCCATTGCATGGCAATCCCTACTCACTTACATCGATATCAATTTATGGGCATCTCCATAGCCCATTAATTTGCCTAGTTGATGTGAGACTTTCTCCTTCCTTTTTGTCTTCTCCACAACCACCATATTCTATTCCACCTATAGTGTTATATCCATGGCTCACGCTCATGTATTACGTGAAAGTTGAAAAAGTTTGAGAACACCAAAAGTATGAAACAATTCCTTGGCTTGTCATCGGGGTTGTGCATGATGAAATACTTTGTGTGATGAAGATGGAGCATAGCCAGACAATATGATTTTTTCTTTGGCCATGTTATTTTGAGAAGACATGATTGCTTTATTAGTATGCTTGAAGTGTTATTATTTTTATGTCAATATTAAACTTTTGTTCTAAATCTTATGGATCTAAATATTTTTGCGACAATAAAAAAATTACATTGATAAATATGTTAGGTAGCATTTCACATCAAAAATTCTGTTTTTATGATTTACCTACTCGAGGACAAGCAGGAATTAAGCTTGGGGATGCTTGATACGTCTCCAACGTATCTATATTTTTTTATTGTTCCATGCTATTATATTATCTATTTTGGATGTTTTATATGCATTAATATGCTATTTTATAATATTTTTGGGACTAACCTATTAACCTAGAGCCCAGTGCCAGCTTCTGTTTTTTTTCTTGTTTTTGACTTTTACAGAGAAGGAATATCAAACGGAGTCCAAAAGGAATAAAAATTTACGATAATTTTTCTTGGACCAGAAGACACCTAGGAGACTTGGGGAGAGGGCCAGAGGAGTTCCGAGGAGGCCACGAGCCTCTAGGGCATGCCCTAGGGGGCGCCCTTGGCTTGTGGGCCCCACGAGGGTCCTCTAACACTAATTCCAGCTCTATATATTCCCAAATATTCCCCGAACATCAGAAGCGTCCACCAAAATACTTTTTCGCCGCCGCAAGCCTCTATTCCCGTGAGATCCCATCTTGGGGCCTTTTCTGGCACTCTGCCTAACGAGGACATGTACCTAGGGTAGGGTCCCAGGCCTGACCTACATACCCTACCCAAAGGCATTACATATAGGATTTCAAGACCTGCAAAGTTAGAAAAGAGACACCGACTGGAATGACTGCAGTGTGCAAGTCACTTGACAGCAGGATCCACTCGGTTACTCTTCCACCACTCGACCGTCTCTATTCACTCGGAGTACCAGGCATCACTCAAAGGAAGAAGACCTAGAGTCACCCTGGGATAGCAACAGTCAGGCAATTGGTTTGTTATCATAAAGCACATCAATTACAGACGTTACCAGTAACGCTCGCACCCTTTACTTCTCCATTGAACCCTTGCGTAACGGGGGTCGATGAGGGGCCAACGGACTCTATATAAGCCGCCCCTCCGCTCATGCACAAGGGTTTGCACCCCCTTGTAACTCATCACTCCAGATAACAAAGCTCCCGCAGCACCGAGACGTAGGGTCTTTACCTCTTCCGAGAGGGGCCTGAACTCGTAAATCCGAGTGTACAACCTCACCGTAGCTAGGCTCTACCCTCTCATACATACCCCTAATCTCTACTGTCAGACCTGTTCACATGACAGTTGGCGCCCACCATGGGGCAGGCGTCTAAGCGACTTCTGGTGGGTTACGTTCATCGAACTCCTTCATCATGGTTTCTGGCGGCGGATTGTCCCTGGGTAGCGAGATCCATCTCGGCGCTCTCATTTTCGTCACCGATGATTCGGCATGGCTCCAGGAAGCCCCCCTTGACGTTGAGGCGCTCCCTATTCGCGGGGCGGCGCACTTCCGTGCAAGTTCCTGCGGCGTCCTCCTCCGGCAGCCGTCGACTCAGTATCAGTCGGCTCCGGTGGCATTTTCCCTCCCCACCGCTCGCCATCGCAAGCGATCCGGTCACTCTTGGCTCCAGCGGTGGGTGAGGCATGCGGTGGCTCGTCGGTCATCCACCTTGCAGATCGCGGCAATCGAACCCGATGAGTCCCTCTACGGCTTGTTCGATCCACTGTCTGATCACTCGGATATGCCTTCCGAGTGAGAAAGCAACGACCCGGCGGTGGAAGTCCTCGTGATTGGCTCCCAGCATAGCCCACCAGGATTTCCCCGTGGCGGGGGTGAGAGCGGCGATCCGTCGCATGCCAACGACGAGTATTACCCGCAGGCCCTCACTGCGGAACAAAGGGAAGAACTGCAGTGCAGGAACGAGCAGGTCCTTCAGACCCCCATCGCTGGGGCGACCGCCGAGGCCCAGGCTTTGGAAGCTGCTCGCATAGCCACTTTGGCTGAGCGCACGCATCTCGAGGAGCTCCATAAGTCATGATGTCTACCACGCAACTTTATTCTTGTAGACTCGTGTTGGGCCTCCAAGCGCAGAGTTTTGTAGGACAGTAGCAATTTTCCCTCAAGTGGATGACCTAAGGTTTATCAATCCGTGGGAGGTGTAGGATGAAGATGGTCTCTCTCAAACAACCCTACAACCAAATAACAAAGAGTCTCTTGTGTCCCCAACACACCAACTACAATGGTAATTTGTATAAGTGCACTAGTTCGGCGAAGAGATGGTGATACAAGTGTAGTAATGATAGTAGATATTGATTTTTGTAATAGGAACAATAAAAAACAGCAAGGTAGCAATTGATAAAACGGAGCACAAACGGTATTGCAATGCTTGAAAATGAGGCCTAGGGTACGTACTTTCGCTAGTGCAATCTCTCAACAATGCTAATCTAATTGGATCATATAATCATCCCTCAACGTGTGATGAAGAATCACCAAAGTTCTTATCTAGCGGAGAACATAAGAAGAAATTGTTTGTAGCTATTCTTTCCGATCGATCTATCCAAGAGTTCGTACTAAAATAATACCAAGTTATTCTTTCCGATCGATCTATCAAGAGTTCGTACTAAAATAACACAAGTTATTCTTTCTGATCGATCTATCAGGAGTTCGTACTAAAATAACACCAAAACAAATTCAGATTCATAATACTCAATCCAACAAAAATAACCTCAAAGAGTGCCCCAAGATTTCTACCGGAGAAACAAGGACGAAAACGTGCATCAACCCCTATGCATAGATTACCCTAATGTCACCTCGGGAATCCACGAGTTGAGTGCCAAAACATATATCAAGTGAATCAATATAATACCCCATTGTCACCACTGGTATTCATATGCAAGACATATATCAAGTGCTCTCAAATCCATAAAAGTATTCAATCCGATAAGAACGAAATCTCAAAGGGAAAACTCAATTCACAACAAGATAGAGAGGGAAAAACACCATATGATCCAACTATATTAACAAAGCCCGCGATACATCAAGATCGTGCCATCTCAAGAACACGAGAGAGAGAGAGAGATTAAACACATAGCTACTGGTATAAACCCTCAGCCCCAAGGATGGACTACTCCCTCCTCATCATGGTGGCCGCCGGGATGATGAAGATGGCCACCGGTGATGATTTCCCCCTCCGGCAGAGTGCCAGAATGGGTCTAGATTGGTTTTTCGTTGCTACAGAGGCTTGCGGCGGCGGAACTTCTGATCTAGGGTTACCCCAAGGGTTTTTGGAATATTTGGGAATTTATAGGGCAAAGAGGCGGTGCGGGAGGCCACCGAGGTGGGCACAACCCACCTGGGCGCGCCTGGGCCCCCAAGGGCGCCCTGGTGGGTTGTGCTCTCCTCGGAGCTCCCCTCTGTTACTTCTTTGGCCCACCGGGTGTCTTCTGGTCCAAAAAAAATCTCCAAAAAGTTTCGCTGCATTTGGACTCCATTTGGTATTGATTTTCTGCGATGTAAAAAACAAGCAAAAAACAGCAACTGGCACTGGGCACTATGTCAATAGGTTAGTCCCAAAAAATGATATAAAGTTGCTATAAAATGATTGTAAAACATCCAAGAATGATAATATAACGGCATGAATACTTCATAAATTATAGATACGTTGGAGACGTATCAGCATCCCCAAGCTTAATTCCTACTCGTCCTCGAGTAGGTAAATGATAAAAGAAATAATTTATGAAGTGTGAATGCTAGCAAAATGCATAAGTTTGATCAATGATAATTTCAATCACTTTTTCTAGCATCATAACAGCAACTCTTTCTCATAAAACTTATCATGATAAAGTAGCAATTGAAAACATAATTTTTGTTGTGGAAAGCTACCTATCATATTCATCATATACTCTTTCTTTTGTAGCATGGACATTTGGACTTGAATGATTCAAAGCAATAGTCTATAATTTGACATGAAGACATCAATACTCAAGCATATCAACAAGCAACCATGCCTTTCAAAATATCAACACTAAAGAAAGTTATCCCTAGCCCATCATGCTCAATCATTGATCCATTCGTAAAACACACTCGCATATTAGCTACATCCAATGCTCAAGTACGATCATAGTGCCCCTTAGTTGGTGCTTTATAAGAGAAGGTGGAGACTCAAATAAAAATAAAAATTGCATAAAGTAAATAGATAGGCCCTTCGCATAGGGAAGTAGGGATTTGTAGAGGTGCCAGAGCTCAAAGCTTAAATTGAGAGATAAAAATTTTGAGTGGCATACTTTTCCCGTCAACGAAAGCGACCGAGTAATTCCCAACACTTTACATGCTAGATATATCATAGGCGGTTCCCAAACCAAAAATAAAGTTTATTCCTTTTCCCACCATTCTTTCACGATCCATGGCTAGCCGTATCCACGGGTGCCCTCCATACCAACACTTTCCAAGGAATTTATTATTTGACAACATAAAGTAAATTCATTTTTCATTTCGGGACTGGGCATCCCTAATACCTTTGCCGTACTCTCGTCCAATGACAAGTGAATAAACACTCATCTTGAGAATAACACATCTAGCATGGAAAATATTGGCCACCCCCTGCCGCTTCATGAGCAGTATGAGCACACAAAAAGGAAATCATTTTGAAAATTTAGAGATGGCACGTACAAATTTTCTTAGAACGGCATGGAAATACCGCATATAGGTAGGTATGGTGGACTCATTTGGCACAACTTTGGGTTTAAGAATTTGGATGCACAAGTAGTATTCCCACTTAGTACAAATGGAGGCTAGCAAATAGATTGAGAAGCAACCAACCAAGAAACGAAAATTCACATAAACGAGCATTGAGCATAACTAACACCGAATAATGCACCACAAGTAGGATATAATTTCATTGCATAATTATTGACTTCGTGCTTGCATAGGGAATCACAAACCTTAATACCAATATTCTTACTAAAGCATAATTACTCACCAACATGACTCACATATTATTATCTCCATATCGCAAAACTATTGCAAGAAATCTAACTTATCATTTCCAGTGATCTACATGAAAGTTTTTATTATATCCTTCTTGAATATCCATTACTTTGGGACTAAATTTATGTATTACCATTTCTACTAACAAGCTCTCAAATAAATTTAAGTGAAGCACGAGAGCAAAAGACAAACTACCCCAAAAAGATATAAGTGAAGATCAAATGAGTAGTTAAGTAAATAGGTAGCTATTTGAGGACTCTCTCTTATTTAAAAACTTTCAGATCTAAGTATTTTATTAAAACAGCAAGAAAAACAAAATAAAATTACATTCTAAGAAAAGCACACATCCTGTGAAGAAGCCAAAACTTAAGCTCAACCGATACTAACCAATAATTGTTGATGAAGAAAGGTGGGATGCCTACCGGGGCATCCCCAAGCTTAGATGCTTGACACTTCTTGGAATATTAACTTGGGATGCCTTGGGCATCCCCAAGCTTGAGCTCTTGTGTCTTCTTCATTCTTCTCATAACACGGTTTCCCTAATTCTTAAAAACTTCATCCACACAAAACTCAACAAGAACTCGTATGATACGTTAGTATAAATCAATGCAACACCTTATCATTATATACTGTAGCAAATCACTAAAATTATTATTTAACATTGCATACTAAATGCCTCTGCATATTTAATACTCCTATCCTCAAATAGAATCATTAAACAAGCAAACATATGCAAACAATGCAAACATAACAGCAATCTGTCTAAACAGGATAGTCTGTAAAGAGTGCAATATTCATCATACTTCCCTAACTCCAAAAATTCTAAAAAATTACCACACTGTAGAAAATTTATTATAGCTTACTATTCAAAAAATTTAAACCTTTTATCACATTATGACTTTTTTAGATAATTTTTGCAACAGCGATAAACTTTCTGTTTTGAAACAGCAACTCATATACTTGCAAAATAAGCATGGAAAAGGCTATACTTGACATTTTTATTGAAGTAAAAGATGCAAAACATTATTATAGATAACAGCAAGCAAATACTAATAAAATAAAATGACGCTCCAAGCAAAACACATATCTTGTGACGAATGAAAACATAGCTCCAAGTGAGGTTACCGATAATGTTGAAGACGAAAGAGGGGATGCCTTCCGGGGCATCCCCAAGCTTAGTTGCTTGGATCTTCCTTGAATATTACCTTGGGGTGACTTGGGAATCCCCAAGCTTAGGTTCTTTTCACTCCTTGTTCTCCTCATATCGATATCTCACCCAAAACTTGAAAACTTCAATCACACAAAACTTAACGGAACTTCGTGAGATGGATTAGTATGATAAAACAAATCATTCACTTGGGTACTGTCAAATACAAGATTCATAATTGTTCTCACACAATGACTACTGTACTCTACAATTTCCATAATTTATATTAAGCAATATAAGCCATAGAAACCATAAAACAAGCAAACTATGCATTGCAAACAGAATCTGTCAAAAACAGAATAGTACATAAAGATCTGAACTAAGGTCATACTTATGTATATCCAGAAATTCTGAAAAATTAGTAAAACGTAGGAATTTTGTATACCCATCAACTGTAAGAAAATCAGAATTTTTTCACATTCCAGTAAAATACAGGAATTTCTGCACTGGACGCAAAAGTTTCTGTTTTTGCACAGAATCAAGTCAACTATCATCCACACTATCCCAAAGGCTTTACTTGTCACTTTATTGAAACAAAAGTTATAAAACATGATTAATACAGTAGCCTAATCATGTTAACACACAAAAACAGTAGGTAAAAGTGTTGGGTTGTCTCCCAACAAGCGCTTTTCTTTAATGCCTTTTAGCTAGGCATGATGATTTCAATGATGCTCGCATAAAAGATAAGAATTGAAACATAAAGAGAGCATCATGAAGCATATAACTAGAACATTTAAGTCTAACCCACTTCCTGTGCATATGGATTTTGTGAGCAAACAATTTATGGGAACAAGAATCAACTAGCATAGGAAGGCAAAACAAGCAAAACTTGATGATTTTCAACACATAGAGAGGAAACTTGGTATTAGTGAGAAGCCTACAAGCATATGTTCCTCTCTCATAATAATTTTCAGTAGCATCATGAATGAATTCAACAATATAACTATCACATAAAGCACTCTTTTCATGATCCACAAGCATAAAAAATTTCTTACTCTCCACACAAGCAAATTTATTCTCATCAATAGTACTGGGAGCAAATTCAACAAAATAACTATCATGTGATTCTTGATTGGCATAATCATATTGAGCATTAAAATCATGATGACAAGTTTCATGGATATCATTACTCTTTATAGCATACATGTCATCACCATAATCATCATAAATAGGAGGCATGCTTTCATGATAGTAAATATTCTCATCAAAACTTGGGGGACTAAAAATATCATCTTCATCAAACATAGCATCCCCAAGCTTATGGCTTTGCTTATCATTAGCATCATGGATATTCCAAGAGTTCATACCAGCAATAGTGCAATCATGCTCATCATTCAAAGATTTTTTGTCAAACATTTTATTGAATTCTTCTTCTATCAATTGAGCACAATTTTCCTTTCCATCATTTTCAATAAAGACATGATAAAGACGAATAATATGATGCAACCTCAATTCCATTTATTTGTAGTTTTCTTTTATAAACCAAACTAGTGATAAAACAAGAAACTAAAAGATTCGATTGCAAGATCTAAAGATATACCTTCATGCACTCACCTCCCCGGCAACGGTGCCAGAAAAGAGCTTGATGTCACTGGTGCAGAGACCTGCTATACAAACGGTTTTTAACCCCTTTCCGCGACGGCGTTTGGAACCGTCGCCAAGTGAGTGTGGGCGATAGGGGGGGTCCTTCCCACACGACCCAGAAACCGTCGGGGATAGGCCCTCCTGGCACACAGGCTGGGGAAAAATGAGCTCGTGTGCGATCTGGCGAGGCATCGAAACCCAATCGTTTCCGTTCGTATGTACATCCCACACGGCGAATCCCAGAAAAACATTTCCGTTCGTATGTATAGCACACACAGTTTTTTTTGTGGAAACGTTTGTGCAAGGTGGCCTAACGCAAACAGTTCTCTGCCGGAAGCCGTGTGTGATTGTTAGTTGATCGAACACGCCTACTTTCTAGAAACCGTATGGGTTGTTTGAGTTCATCGCCCACGGTGCTGTCTGAGTAACCGTCTGCAAGAGAAAACCCCAATAAGCAGGGTAATTAGCCTATTATTGATAATCCATGTACTAATCAAATTGATATTTCTTATAAAACACACCAGATATTTCATATCCGCATAACGGCAACCAGGATTTCATAATCGAATTACATCAGATAGCTTTGGCACTCAGTTACGCCATTACACAACAGCACCAAGTTTCACATGCAACATCGAAAACCTTTGGAAACTAGCATCATACACGGTAAATAGACAGATGAATCTCATTTGGGAAACTACAGAAGCAGAAGGCAAATATTGAGCCTTCAGTGATGTTGAATGTCCTTGCAACTTTAGGCTAGTGGCTATGGATAATTGCCCGCCCAACCTTCGTCCTCTTCAGGAAGACTTCAATATTGTACCGTGGGTGTTGAATGAATACCTTCCTCGCCTCTTGACCATGCAGGTGGTTTGAGAGGTAATCATTGGTGAACTGCTTTGAAAAGTACTGAAAACAAAGATATGCATAAATCACTGTTATAAATTTTGAAATGGCGCAAGGGGTAAAAACAAGGTAAAAGAGTTAGTACCATCCTATAGTTGACTGATGTCTTCTTCATTGTGCAAACAAAGATCTTGCTGTTATTCATCGCAAGTTTCTTCATCCTAACAATCTTTCTGAGTTTCTTGACTTGACTGATATTCATGGACATCTCATTTCCCCATATGCAAAATGGGTCGAACAGTGGGTCTAAGCCTCTGACAGCAGGACCTACATGTGCAAGACCAAATTGTAAGAAACCTAAATATTAGAATGATTCCTGCATCTGCACAATAATGTCCTATTAGCGAAAGGACCATGCATGAGCAAACCTCAATGGTAAACCGCAGTGTCTCCCATTGTTTCCCTGCAACACACATAAGGAAGATCTTGATCAGGTTAACTGAGAGTTGCCATACTATCAGTAGAATATGTATTGAGTACAGCCAAATTCGATTTATTTCACATGTATAACAATACAAAATTGTACCCACAGCAAATGAAAATCAAATTGCAGAATTGAACCAAACAGTTAAATGGACATCAGACCAAATGAACCAAAACAGTTAATTGAGTATGACATTGCAGAATAGAAACATGTACTAGAAGATAAGACAGTTAACAAAACAAGGAATGCTTGAGAACAGTACTACAAAATGTAGCAATTGTTGGACCAAACTGTTAACTGAACATTACATTTCATAGGACCAAACTATTAACTGAACATTACATTTCAGAGGACCAAACTGTTAACTGAACATCAGATTTCATATTAACATTACAGAGGACAAATCACTAGAAGGCACTGGCAGTGGCCTCGAGAAAATGGCACGAACTGTATTTTAAAGTAGACAACCGTGTGGCGGTGTCGACGGTGGCCTCGAAGACGAGGTGCTCCTCCAAGATCTGGCAGTCAGCATGCATGGCAGCCATAGCAACCTCGTACGTGCATGCGGCCATGATTTGCTTCTTCGCTGCCAGATGCTACTGAGCTCCACGTTATACTGCATGCAAAATGGCTATGGGCGGTTCTTAATTGGAGGAGGGGGACAGTGATTTCGGCGGAAGGTGTCGCGCCGTCGGTCGGGGCATGTGGGACGGGGAAGAAGGAGGATGGTGTGGGTGGGGTGTGGATTACCTGACCATATCGACGAGGCCACGCAACAAGAAGATGGGTCGGCAGCGAGGGGGCCGCGCAGCAAGAAGAAGTGTCGCCGGCGAGGAGGCGGAGCTGCAAGAAGAAGGATCGCCGGCGAGGAGGCGGCGCTGCAAGAAGAATGGTAGCCGGCGAGGAGGCGGCGCTGCAAGAAGAAGGGTCGCCGGCGAGGAGGCTGAGCTGCCAGTAAGTAGCAGTGAAGGTTTGAACTTGGAAAGCAAGGAGGAACAGTGGAAATGTGGCTTTTGGTGGGAGGGAGGGGGCGGGGAGATAGATATTTCCGCGGTGGCAGAAAATTTTCGCTCGGTGCCGCGAGAAACTGGCGCGCAAGTGTGGTTCAAGCGGGGGCGGTGGACTATAGACGACGAAGCTTCCTGCGTAAGCCAGACAAGAAGGTGCACCAAGATATTTTATATCGCATCCCACATGATTCTTTCTAGTAAACTGTTTGTGGTGTTACGGAGGGAAATGATGGTGTTTGAATTGCTAGAACATTTATGTACAGTGAACATGCAACTACATGAGTGTTGTGCTTAAATTTGGAATTATTCCGGGTTCGTTTGGCATTTTTATGCATTAATTGAGTTTCTAGGCATTTAATGTGCACAATTCAAATTTGAACTACAAGCACATGCTCCAGTGCACCAAAGTTTGTTAAAAAATCACATGTGTGTCTTTGGGTGAATTTATAGGTCCCATGCAAGAAATGGGAATGAAATTCAAACATCTGGGCGTCGTGGCTCGGCCGGGAACATTGAGAAACTTGGTTTTTAAATTCTTGGAAATTCAAAACTCACCTGAAAATCATGAAACTTGGCATGGTGTCATTTCATGGCACCAACATGCTGTGGTAAAAAATTGGCCACATTTGGACAAGTTTTTGGTATAAGCTTCTTGCAAACCGGAGCTTCTCTCGAGAAGACTCGTGGTTCCGGAGGGGGGACGTGTCATCTTTGTGTGCGAAACGATATACGCTGCCTCCCCCGCTTGATTTTTTACAGAGGCAACATAGAACTGTATGATTGCCGTGTTAAAATTTGGAATTATTCCAGGTTCGTTTGGACTTTCTTATACATTAATTGAATTTCTAGTCATTTAATGTGCATAATTCAAATTTGAACTACAAGCACATGCTCTAGTGCACCAAAGTTGGTTGAAAAATCACATGTGTGTCCTTGGGTGAATTTCTAGGTTCCATGCAAGAAGTGGGAATGAAATTCAAACATCTGGGCGTCGTGGCTCGGCCGGAAAGATTGAGAAACTTGGTTTTTTAATTCATGTAAATCCAAAACACGCCTGAAAATCATGAAACTTGGCATGGTATCATGACATGGCACCAACATGTTGTGGTAAATTTTTTGGCCGAATTGGGACAAGCTTTGGTACAAGCTTCTTGCAAACCGGAGCTTCTCTCAAGAAGGCTCGTGGTTCCGAGAGGGAACGTGTCACCTCCGTGTGTGAAATGACACACGTACACTGCCTTCTCCCGCCTTAATTTTTTTACACAGGCAGGTTAGACCAAATAGAAGTATCGTGCTAAATTTTGGAATTATTTCGGTTTTGTTTGGCCTTTTTTATACATTAATTGCATTTCTGGTCATTTAATATGCATAATTCAAATTTGAACTACAAGCACATGCTCCAGTGCACCAAAGTTGGTTGAAAAATCACATGTGTGTCCTTGGGTGAATTTCTAGGTCCCATGCAAGAAATGGGAATGAAATTCAAACATCTGGGCGTCGTGGCTCGACCAGAAAGATTGAGAAACTTGGTTTTTTAATTCATGTAAATCCAAAACACGCCTGAAAATCATGAAACTTGGCATGGTGTCATGACATGGCACCAACATATTGTGGTAAATTTTTCTTCCGAATTGGGACAAGCTTTGGTATAAGCTTCTTGCAAACCGGAGCTTCTCTCAAGAAGGCTCATGGTTCCGAGAGGGAACGTGTCACCTCTGTGTGCGAACGACATACACTGCCTTCTCCCGCCTTGATTTTTTTACACACGCAGTTTAGACCAAATAGGAGTTTCGTGCTAAATTTTGGAATTATTCCGGGTTCGTTTGGCCTTTTTATACATTAATTCATTTTCCAGCCATTTAATGCACATAATTCAAATTTGAAGTACAAGCGCATGCTCCAGTGCGCAAAAGTTAGTTGGAAAATCATGTACGTGTACTTGGGCGAACTTCTAGGTCCCATGGAAGAAGTGGGAATGGAATTCAAACATCTGGGCATCTTGGCTCGGCCAGAAACATCGAGAAACTTGGTTTTAAAATTCCCGTAAATCCAAAACTCGCCTGAAAATCATGAAACTTGGCATGGTGTCATGACATGGCACCAACATGTTGTGGTAATTTTTCTGTCTGATTTGCGAAGGCGCACACATTAACAATCAACAAAGTCATTTGGAACAAGTGCTGTCACGTTACAAATCGGAAACACAAGTATTATTGAAACCGTGGGCGTTCTACTTACCAATTACGTGCCGCCACGCGTCCCCTTTTTTTATTGGCTAGGAGGTGCCGTGCGGGGTAGCTATTTGAGTACGGGAGGCGTGCGATCAGACCCCTGCGCATGCTCATCGGGAGGAGAGCCCTTTAACCTCTATCCGCCATGCACCTCCCTCCCAACGTCTCCATTAATGGCACCTGAGCCCCTATTTCACGGCGTGGCTATGTCTCACTGGACTGAGATTTAAGAGAGAAAAAAGAAAATCTGAAAAGAAAGTTTTGCACAGATCTGTCTAACTATTTATGTTTGTTGTGGCTAATCGCAAACAGTTCATCCGTGTGAAGTGTATGCCATCAATCGCAGACACTTTGATCTGGCTGACCGTTTCTGTTCTGTTGGCTAATCGCAAACAGTTAATCCTTCTGAAGCGTATGCCCTCAATCGCATACACCTTTATCTAGCTGCCCGTTTCTGTTGTTCCTCCTCATCACAAACAGTTAATCCGAGTGAACTGTATGCCGTATATCGCACACGCCTTCATCTGGCTGCCCATTTCTGTTCTTCTTCCTCATCGCAAACAGTTCATTGAACTGAACCGTATGCCCTGCATCGCACACGCAACTAAAATTGGAACCGTGTTTGATGCATCCGTCACAGCAAATGTTTTGCACCTTTTTTGACGGGTTTTTTATATCACCGTTTGCGATTAATGCATCGCACACAGTTTCGTCAAAGGGTCTCTGATCGTAGTGTCACGTTAGGAGCATCCTGCAGTAGTGTGTCTACTACGCAACTTTATTCTTGTAGACTCGTGTTGGGCCTCCATGCGCAGAGTTTTGTAGGATAGTAGCAATTTTCCCTCAAGTGGATGACCTAAGGTTTATCAATCTGTGGGAGGTGTAGCATGAAGATGGTCTCTCTCAAACAACCCTACAACCAAATAACAAAGAGTCTCTTGTGTCCCCAACACACCAAATACAATGGTAATTTGTATAAGTGCACTAGTTCGGCGAAGAGATGGTGATACAAGTGTAGTAATGATAGTAGATATTGATTTTTGTAATAGGAACAATAAAAACAGCAAGGTAGCAATTGATAAAACGGAGCACAAACGGTATTGCAATGCTTGAAAATGAGGCCTAGGGTCCGTACTTTCGCTAGTGCAATCTCTCAACAATGCTAATCTAATTGGATCATATAACCATCCCTCAACGTGTGATGAAGAATCACTCCAAAGTTCTTATCTAGTGGAGACCATAAGAAGAAATTGTTTGTAGCTATTCTTTCCGATCAATCTATCCAAGAGTTCGTACTAAAATAACACCAAGTTATTCTTTCCGATCGATCTATCAAGAGTTCATACTAAAATAACACAAGTTATTCTTTCTGATCGATCTATCAAGTGTTCGTACTAAAATAACACCAAAACAAATTCAGATTCATAATACTCAATCCAACACAAATAACCTCAAAGAGTGCCCCAAGATTTCTACCGGAGAAACAAGGGCGAAAACATGCATCAACCCCTATGCATAGATTACCCTAATGTCACCTCGGGAATCCGCGAGTTGAGTGCCAAAACATATATCAAGTGAATCAATATAATACCCCATTGTCACCACGGGTATTCATATGCAAGACATATATCAAGTGCTCTCAAATCCATAAAAGTATTCAATCCGATAAGAACGAAATCTCAAAGGGAAAACTCAATTCACAACAAGATAGAGAGGGGAAAACACCATATGATCCAACTATATTAACAAAGCCCACGATACATCAAGATCGTGCCATCTCAAGAACACGAGAGTGAGACAGAGATTAAACACATAGCTACTGGTGCAAACCCTCAGCCCCGAGGGTGGACTACTCCCTCCTCATCATGGTGGCCGCCGGGATGATGATGATGGTCACCGGTGATGATTTCCCCCTCCGGCAGAGTGCCAGAACGGGTTCTAGATTGTTTTTTCGTGGCTACAGAGGCTTGCGGTGGCGGAACTTCTGATCTTGGGTTACCCCGAGGGTTTTTGGAATATTTGGGAATTTATAGGGCGAAGAGGCGGTGCGGGAGGCCACCGAGGTGGGCACAACCCACCTGGGCGCGCCTGGGCCCCCAGGTGCGCCCTAGTGGGTTGTGCTCTCCTCGGAGCTCCCCTCTGGTACTTCTTTGGCCCACCGGGTGTCTTCTGGTCCAGAAAAAATCTCCAAAAGTTTCGTTGCGTTTGGACTCCGTTTGGTATTGATTTTCTGCGATGTAAAAAACAAGCAAAAAACAGCAACTGGCACTGGGCACTATGTCAGTAGGTTAGTCCCAAAAAATGATATAAAGTTGCTATAAAATGATTGTAAAACATCCAAGAATGATAATATAACGGCATGAATACTTTATAAATTATAGATACGTTGGAGACATATCAAGTCACTCGACGACCGTGCTCGCAGACAACCCCCAAGCTCCAATCGACGGCCATGGCAATTGTTTCCGAGTGGATCACAAAATGAGTATCAAGTATTCTGTACTCCGATTCAGAATGTTGCAGCTGCTGCGTGGATTGCACATTCCATCCAGCCGTCCCGATCCAAAGCTAGAGAAGGTCTTCGGCAGATCCGAGCGTTGCTCAGAGCGGCTGGTGAACAGAATTCAGCTGTTTCCCAGTCGCGCAACAGAATTCATAGCAGATCCGTGAGGGCAGACACAGTTCTGTCGGCTCACAGCCCAAGATCACCTCCGCGGCATGAAGATCGCGGTTACCACCAGGATCAGTACCTGGATCAAGGCCACGGTCAGTTTGCTCCTCGACATCACCGTGATGACCGCCGTCGAGTGCCGTCGCCCCTTCTGAGGGGTGGTTCGTATGCGCCCCGGCGTTACGACGACAGGCGCCTTACGGCGACGAGCGGAGAGAGCCAATCGATCCCCGAGATCCTAGATTCAACGCAAGGTCAGTCCTCGTGCAAAATCTGGTTGACAGGGGCAGAGCTCACCGAGAGGGCTTGGATAGAGACCGTCCAAGTGGAAGTGGCGTATTTGTCTCCGGGCCCGAGTGTTTCAGCAGGGCCATACGAGCTGCTGAGATACCACCCAACTTCAGGTTGGCCACAGGGGTGAACAAGTTCATTGGCAAGTCGAAGCCAGATACATGGTTAGAATATTACCGGGTGGCTGTGCAGATTGGCGGGGGAAATGATTATGTTGCCATGAAACATTTGCCCTTGATGCTAGAAGGATCGTCCCGGGCGTGGTTGAACGAGTTGGCTCCTGCCAGCATATACTGCTGGGAAGAGTTGGCCCGAGTGTTCATTAAAACATTTGAAGGCACTTGCAAGCGTCCTGCTGGGCTGACTGAATTGCAACACTGCGTCCAGAAGTCGAATGAAACTTTGAGAGATTACATACAGCATTGGATCACGCTTCACCATGTGGTGGAGAATGTTACAGAGCATCAAGCAGTCTGTGCCTTCAAAGAAGGTGTCAGGTACAGAGAACTCATCCTGAAATTTGGACGGCCTAGGACCTTGTCCTTGAACCGAATGATGGAGATTGCCACTCGGTACGTGAATGGCGAAGAAGAAGATCGTCTCCGCAGCGGCAAAGGAAAAGCTAATGAGCACGACCCCAACAGCAATAATCCCAGTCGGAAAGAGAAGCGCAAGGCTGAATGTGATGCCCCCGACTCAATCGTGCACTAATCATACACGCAAACATGCACGATCAAGCATAGGGGCTCACGGGAAGATATCACAACACAACTCTAACACAATTAAATGGAGATCCACAATATTACAGACCAGGGATCACGAGGATCCGAATACATAAGTCAGTCATACAAATAATATCTGAGTACAGACATAGTTAGTCAAGGTTTGCCTTAAGAAGGCTAGCACAAACAACGACTCTAGATCGAAAGGCGAAGGCCTCCTGCCTGGGAGCCTCCGATCCTACTCCTGGTCGGCTGGCTCGATCCAGTAGTAAGTACCATCTGGTCCCATCTGATAGTAAGCTCCTGCAGTGGCATCTGGCTCCGGGGCTCCATCGTCTGATGTATCATCAAAGGGGGTATGGGGGAAAAAGAGGTAACAAAGCAACCATGAGTACTCATCCGAAGTACTCAGCAAGCAAGGATCTACACTACATATGCAACATTATCAAAGAGGAAAGGCTATATATGTGGACTGGACTGCAGAAATGCCAGAATAGAGAGAAGGCCTAGTCCTATCGAAGACTAGCATCTTCATGAAGCCATCATCTTGCAGCAATTAGAAGAGTATAGAAAGCATTTTTATTAAGCAAGCATGTTGAGGCAAAGCCTAGAGATCCTTCCTTGACTCCCAGCGAGAAAGCGATCCCGAAGCTTCAATTAATTAAACAAGTATCCAGTTCAAGTAATAGATCGGGATACACAAACTGAGCGTCCTTTACCGTAGGACCGGCTATCGATAGATTATTCTTCCCTGCAGGGGTGCACTACTGTTACCCAACACGCTCGATCACCTCTGGCCGAACACATTTGCTGGGTAATGCCTGACCTCGGGAGATCAACACGAAGCAGCGCCCTACCTAGGCTCAGCAGAGAGGTCAGCACGCCGGACTAACCTATGCACCCAGAGGTCTTGGGCCATCGCCCTGGGCACCCTGCGCGTTGCGTGGCTGGCCGGGGTGCAGGCACGACACTAAACTCGTCAGTGAAGTATCCAGCCCATTCCTGGCGATCAGCCCGCACGGTGAAACGTGACGTGTGAAGAGCTTTCGGGAGAAACATACGACGTAGAGGGCCCCATAAACCATAATCCCTCGTGGTGGTAGTGCGTATAGGGCACATTGACCCACTCAGATCAAATACCCAAATCCGATAGGCTGATTTAGTAACACACGGAGACGATCAGAGTTTCTGAAGCTCCGCCACAATATCACACTCGAGTGCCCTTCCGGCACACCTGACATCATAGATCCCCTGCGGGTACCCATCAGGGTCTACCCGCTTGTAACAAAGGTCAAAGTAATCGTGTGGTCATAACATCAAGGGGGAAACCCCGAGGAATCACCCTCGGTGAATTCCACTCGATGAAATCATCAGGATGAATGTATGAGGCATCACCCTCGAGGTTCACACCGAGGGGTTGCACTACTGAGTCATATCGGAAGTGGAGAAGGAGGAATCACCCTCGATGACCACGACCGAATAGCTACACTGCAGAGTATTCACCAGGAGTGCGTTACGAGGTATCACCCTCGGCACTCGATAGTAACTATGCAGAGTCGTACAACTAAGGGGGTGAAGTGATGTGTCGGTCTCTGGTCGACGATCACATTGATCGAGTCATCGATGATCAAGCAGGGGCAACAAGGGTAAGGTGGTGGGGGTCACTGATGGTTCACTACCAACCTATACTAAGCAGTTTAACATAGGCAGGTAAGGTAACAATAAACAGGTTACAAAAGCAGGCTATGCATCAGAAGAGGAGCAAACATTAATAGTAGCAAAATCTAATGCAAGCAGGAGAAATGGAATGGGCGATATCTGGATGCTCAAGGGGGGGGGGGCTTGCTTGGTTGCTCTGGCAAGAAGGAGGGGTCGTCAACGGGCTGCTCGTCTGGAGCGTAGTCGTACTCAGCTGCAATGGCATCGGTCTCGGCGTCTATTGAGAGAGAAGGAGGGGGAAAGAAATAATAAATTCACGGCAAAGATGCAAACAATGTGTATGACATTCCTAAATGCTATGCCGAGGTGTCATACTGCCTAACTAAATGATTTAATTAAATTAGGAATTTATTTGGATTTAGTTTATTAAGGTTGAGCACTATTCATTTATTGAAATCAGGCAAAAAGTTCCATGTTCAGGTATCTAGGGGCATCTGACGGATGAACGGACCATGTATTCTGATCCGTATCGTCGTTCTGAGCAAGTTTCATGTACAAAGTATTTTCATCGGAGTTACGGATTATTTTATATGATTTTCTAAAGTTTTAATTATTTTCTGGAATTTATTTAATCATTTAATCCAACATTATCCAGAATAGTATCATATGACGTTAGCATGACATCATGCTGACATCAGCAGTCAACAGTGCAGTTGACCTAGTCAAACTGACGGGTGGGGTCCGTTTGTCATTGACTCAGATTAAGTAAACATAATTAGTTAGTTTAATTTGGTGATTAGATTAACTAAACAAATTTAATTAAGTTAATTAATTATCTAATTAATTATTATTATTATTTTATTATTATCACTTATTTGTTTTTCTTTTTTGTTCTGGGCTAGGCCCACCTGTCATTGGCACATGGGGGCGGGGCCCAGCTGTCATAGGCCCCAGGGCCTAGCGGGCAGCGGGCTAACGGGCGACGGGCGGGCGCCCGTTAACGGGCGAACCCGGGCGGCGGCTGCGGTAGCCGGCGATGATGCGCAGCGAGCGAGGCGACGGCGGGCAAAGGGGGCCGTGGCGACGCTAGGCGAGACCATGGGGCGGCAGCGGCATCGGCAGATGGCGAGGCGAGCGGCGACGCGGTGCACCGTCACGGAAGCAGGGGGAATGGCCACAGGCGCGGCGAGCGACGAGGCGCCGGGGGCGAGGCCACGGTGAAGCAGGCTCGAGCGGGACGGTGGACGGCGTGGCGGGGCGAGGTAGGCGGAGCGGGAGCGGGGCGGGCCGCTGCGGTTGGCGGGCGCGGGGTACGGCGACCGGGCGCGAGGGCGCGAGCGGGTGTGCGCGTGGTGGTGCGCCGAGCGTGGCGAGCAGGGCCGCGGCACGGCCAGCGACGACTACGGGGTGAGGCGGGCGCGGTGGGGCTCGGCGAGCCCCGGGCGCGGTGGCTGCGGGTGAGGGTCAGGGGCGCGCGACGGCGCGGTGGCGACGAGCAGCAGTGGAAGTGGAGGAGGGGGCCGCGGCAGGCACGAGACAAAAGGGAGAGACGGGGGAGGGCGAGGCCCTCACCGGCGATGTAGAGACCAGGGGGCGGCGAGGCTCGAGGTGGCCTTTGGGGAGGAGGACGGGGACGACATGTGGCGACGGGGTCGAGGCGGCGACGACGTAGGTGAGCGGCTTGGGGAGGAGACGAGGAGGCCACGACGAGGTCGATCCGGTGAGGGGCGGCAGCGGTGGGGCGCCTGGTTCGGCGAACGGCGACGGCGCGAGGTCGGCGACAGCTCGATCCCGATCCAGAACTGGATCGGGGGAGAGGGAGAGTGGGGGGAAGTGGGGTGTTGGGCTAGGGTTTCGGGCACCAGGGGGGTAAGTAGGAGGGACGAGGTGGGCCGGTTCGGCTGGGTCGTGGCCCAGTTGGGCCAGGGGGGTTTTTGCTTCTTTTTTTTACTTTGTTTTATTTCTTTTCTATTTTTATTTATCCTTTTCTGTTTTGCAAATTCCTAAGCCACCAGATGACTTTTACAAAATATGTGACTTAGCCCATAATTCGCAGTGCATTATTACCTATCATCAAAAACTAGTTTGAGTAAAACATAATTTCATATTTAATTTAGATTAAATAAAAGGTTATCAAAGGTGGTTGTTTGCTACCGTTTTAGGATGCTAGGGACATTTAAATATTCTAAACATTGTTGCTGCTAATTTTATAAATGCCTCTAGATTATTTGCAATATGTTGAACAATTTAGTTTTCAATTTGGAGCAACTTTTATTTCCAATTTAAATTAACTTGAAGTTTGAATTAGGAGTTGAAATGCAATATGATGCAAATGATGATTAGGCACTGCTAAACTTGCTGACATGGCATTAACTAAGGGTGATCACTGTTGTTCATTACAGGGGGTGTCACAATTCTCCTCATCTAACAAGAATTCTTGTCCAGAGAATTAAGAGGAAGACTGAAAGAAAGCAGGGTATTCTTTGCGAAGACGATCCTCGCGTTCCCAAGTGGCTTCATCTTCAGAATGATTCGACCACTGAACTTTCAGGAATTTGATTGACTTCTGACGAGTTCAACGCTCAGCTTGATCAAGAATGCAGACGGGATATTCTGGATAAGACAGATCTTCCCGTAATTCAAGCATTTCATGATCCACAGCTCGAATAGGATCCTTGAAGCAGCGATGGAGTTGGGATACATGAAAGACATCATGCACTTGAGAAAGAGTTGGCGGCAGTTGCAACTGATATGCTACTTCTCCTCGACGGGCAAGAATACGGAACGGGCCAATGTAGCGAGGAGCTAACTTGCCCTTGATTCCAAACCGATGAGTGCCTTTCAACGGAGTGACGCGGAGGTAAGCTTGCTCGCCAGGTTGATAGACCATTTCCTGGTGCTTTCGGTCATAGTTGCTCTTCTGACGAGACTGAGCAGTTTTCAGATGTTCATGGACGATGCGGACTTTTTCTTCAGCTTGTTGGATAATGTCCGGTCCGACGAGTGAGCGTTCCCCAGTTTCTGACCAATTCAGAGGGGTCGACACTTACGTCTGTATAGAACTTCAAACGGCGCCATCTTCAGACTAGCTTGATAGCTATTGTTGTAAGAGAATTCGGCATACGAGAGAGATTCTTCCCACTTCTTACCGAAGGAGATGACGCAAGCTCGAAGCATATCTTTGAGCACTTGATTAACTCGTTCGAATTGACCCTGAGACTGAGGGTGAAAAGCGGTACTGAAGGATAGATGAGTTCCCATAGCTTCTTGGAAACTTTCCCAGAATCTAGAGGTGAAGAGGCTGCCACGATCAGAACTGATCTCCAACGAAACACCGTGGAGTGACACAATTCGGGAAACATACAAGTCTGCTAACTGACTAGCAGTGATTGTCTCCTTGACTGGCAGAAAGTGAGCAACCTTTGAGAATCAGTCAATGACGACAAAGATAGCATCATGACCCTTCTGAGATCTAGGAAAACCAGTAATGAAATCCATTTGGACCTTGTCCCATTTCCATTCAAGAATATCAAGGGGTTGCAGAGTTCCAGCAGGCCTTTGATGTTCTGCTTTAATGCGGCGGCAAACGTCACACTCAGAAACATAACGAGTAATGTCTCGCTTCATATTAGGCCACCAGTATCTCTGACAAATGTCACGGTACATCTTTGTGCTACCAGGATGAATTGACAGAGGAGTGTCATGAGCTTCTTTCATAACATGTTCCCTCTCATCCTTGAACTTGGGTACGAAGAGACGGCATTGGAAGAATAGGATCCCATCATGATCAAGATGGAATTCCGACGGCTTTCCTTTTTCGAGGTATCGCTTAATCCTTTCAACTTCAGAGTCATACCGTTGCATAGTCTTAATGTTGTGTTCTAAGTCTGGTTCAACCACCAGGGTATTGAAATAACCCTGTGGAATAATATGGAGGTTCAATTTGCGAAGCCCTTCATAAAGCATAGGTTGTGCTTCCTGAACCATAAGATTGTTGCAATAAGCCTTGTGACTCAAAGCATCGGCCATTACATTAGCCTTGCCAGGGGTGTATGAGATATTCATATCATAATCGGCTATTGTCTCGAGCCATCTTTGCTGACGAAGGTTCAGATCTGGTTGAGTATATAGATACTTCAAACTCTGATGATCAGTGTATATCTCGCAACGGTTACCGAGAAGGTAATGTCGCCATAGCTTCAGGGCATAAATAACCGCAGAAAGTTCAAGATCATGCACTGGGTAATTTTCTTCATGAGGACGCAATTGTCGAGAGGCATAAGCAATCACTTTGCGCTCTTGCATTAGGACACCGCCTAATCCTTGACGAGATGCATCACAGTATATCACAAAACCCTTTTGGGAATCCGGGGGTGCTAGCACTGGGGCAGATGTTAACTTATCTTTTAGTGTCTGAAAGCTTTCTTGACATTTTTCTGTCCACTCAAATTTAACACCTTTGTGGAGCAGATTCGTCAACGGTTTTGCAATCTTTGAGAAGTTCTCAACGAATCGACGGCAATAACTAGCGAGTCCGAGGAAACTCCTGACTTGCTTAACATTCTTCGGGGGAGTCCAGTCAAGAATAGCTTGAACTCGCTCGGGGTTCACAGCAATGCCATTCTTGGAAATCACATGACCAAGATAGGTCACTTTGGATAACCAGAATTCACACTTAGAGTACTTGGTGTAAAGCTGGTGTTCCCGAAGCTTCTCCAATACAAGCCGAAGATGTTCAACATGTTCTTCTTCATTCTTGGAATATATAAGGATATCATCCAAATAAAGCACAACAAATTTGTCGAGGTAATCCATGAAGATATAGTTCATCAACCGGGAGAAGGTTGCTGGAGCATTTGTTATGCCAAATGACATGACAGTGTACTCATAAGAGCCATATCGAGTAACAAAGGCAGTCTTTGGAATATCCTCTTCGCGAACACGGATCTGATGATAACCCAACCTCAAGTCGAGTTTCGAGAAGACAGAGGATCCAGCAAGCTGATCATAAAGATCATTGATCCGGGGCAGTGGGTATTTATTCTGGATTGTGGCTTGGTTAATGGGCCGGTAATCCTGAACCAATCGGTTAATTCCATCCTTCTTCCTAACAAAGAGTGAAGGTGCTCCCCAAGCAGAGGAACTGGGGCGGATGAAACCTTTCTTAAGTGACTTGTCGATTTCTTCCTTAAGCTCGAGAAGGTGGTGCGGAGGCATCTTATAAGGACGCTTCGCAATAGGGGTAGTGCCAGGCTTCAAGTCAATGACAAACTCGACAGCCCTAACCGGGGGTATCCCTGGAAGTTCTTCTGGAAAGACGTCCGGAAAATCTCGAACGATAAGAACGTTCTCGATTCCTTCCAGAGGTGAGGCGTTCAAAGCATTCAGGGCATATATCTGAGCTTCAGCATCCCGAGTAATTCGGGCGGTGTAGTTCACTATCTCGTCGGAGGGGTGAAGAAGTTGGACGACTTTAGTGGCACAATTGATCGAAGCAATGTGAGCTTTCGACCAATCCATTCCGAGGATGAGGTCTATGGTGGAAGACTTCAGGATAATGGGTGAAACAAGGAATTCCAATCCCTTAATTTCAACGGGGACATTGTGTGCCATCATAGTGGTTTGACACTGGCCTCCAGGGGTGCGGATAACTACTGGCAGGTTCATCTTTCGAAATGCAATGTCATGCAATAATGCAAATGCTTCTGCCATGAATGAATGCGATGCTCTTGAATCAAATAATACAGAAGCGGGTACTGAGTTAACGAGAAGGGTACCCATCACAGTAGCAGGTTGATCCTGGACTTCTTCAATATCAATGTTGTAAGCGTGTCCACGACCATGAGCAGCAGACCCAGTATTATAGTTGCGGGCCTGATTGCTGCCACGACCATTGCCACGGCCAGTACGAGGGAAAGCCAACTGATTCTGAGTTTGGCGGCAGTCCTTAGCAAGGTGACCTAGTTTGCGGCACTTGAAGCATAGACCATCTCCAGGACGAAGAGGAGCATTGGGTAGAGCAGCTTGAGCTCTTGGCTGCCTCGGTGGGGGAGGAGGCAGACGTGGTGCAGCATAGTTGTTCTTTGGCGCAGAGGCATTTGGACGGAACACGTTGTTGGGAATCCAGACTCGACGCTTCTGTGCTGAGCCCGAAGATGAGCCAACATCATGATAGCGCTTCTGCGAGTCCTTATGCTTCATCTGAGCGGTCTCAACCAGAATAGCCTTGTTCACAAGAGTAGAAAAGTCGTTGAAGTCTTAAGCAGCAAATGCAAGGTCGAGGTCTGGGTGGAGTCCACTACGAAACTTCTCTTGTCTACAGGCATCCATGGTGATGTCTTCTTCAGCATAGCGGGACAGGTCAAGGAATTCCCGCTGATAGGCTTCGACAGTCTTGTTGCCCTGGGTGAGGTTGCGGAACTGGGTTTTCATCCGGTCCATGATTCACTGAGGAATATAACGGGCACGGAAAGCAGCCTGGAACTCAAGCCAAGTAACGGCTATTCCAGCAGGCAGTGTACGCTTGTGTGTGTCCCACCATTGAGCAGCGGGGCCCTTTAAGAAAAAGGCCGTGAAGGTGATGAAGTTGGCAGGGGCGACATTAGCAGACTCCATCTCGTGAGTGATGTCGCGGAGCCAGTCATCAGCATCCAGTGGCTTGTCAGAGTTGTGGAACTGAGTGGGGTTGAGTCGCATAAACTCTGTCAAAGTTATTGAAGCAGGGTTCTGGTTCTGGTTGTTCTGATGCGGAAACAGAGCCATGATTCTAGTCATGAACTGACGGTTGAGCTCGAATTGTTGCATCATAGCTGCCATATAATCTGGCGGTGGTGGGCGTTCAGGGGCACGACCACGACCACTTGTTCTAACCATCCTGCTAAGTATCAATAGGGGGTAGTTTAGTAAAAGCAGTTGTGAGTGTTTAGCGACAAGCATGATGTAACTCAACAACAATTAAGCAGTGTAAGAGATACTTAACAGTAGTCAATTAAGACATACAGATCCATACACAGAGTCGGGTACATGCGGACAGCATAACGGCGCAAATTTAAAACTAGACATGCTAGGCGGCGTGCAGGCACGCGGTAAGGAAGTACACAACAAGACATAGGAAAGGCTACATCAACGTCGGAGAAAACCACTGAAACGGGGTAACTGCAAGTGCGGACGATGAATGGCCGTGGTAGGAAAATCCTGCGCTCCATGTGCACTCTGATGCAGAACCCGGTCTTATCGAATGACAACTCGGAGTATAATACAACTCGGAGAGAAAGGTTAAACAAAACAATGGAAAGGGAAAATGATTATCAGACTAATCAGATCAATTGCAAGGAAGTAAGCACAGATATCCAGCTCTCTGAGTAGACAAGATTTACGAGATCCTAAGTGTCGGCGTTAGTAAAATTTATTTAACCCGAATAGAAGAGAGATCAGAGTCCCAGAGTATAGACGAGGAATAAAAGATCCTAATACCACCCAGTTGGCGACGTGGGCCCGTAAGCCACACAACCAAGTTAGTAAAATAGTTTTTTTTGGTTTCTAGACTCAACTTCGGCCAAGGAATTGGAAGGGGGCTTCCTACAGGCAGTCGGCTCTGATACCAACTTGTGACGCCCCCGACTCAATCGTGCACTAATCATACACGCAAACATGCATGATCAAGCACAGGGACTCACGGGAAGATATCACAACACAACTCTAACACAATTAAACGGAGATCCACAATATTACAGACCAGGGATCATGAGGATCCGAATACATAAGTCAGTCATACAAATAATATCTGAGTACAGACATACTTAGTCAAGGTTTGCCTTAAGAAGGCTAGCACAAACAACGACTCTAGATCGAAAGGCGAAGGCCTCCTGCCTGGGAGCCTCCGATCCTACTCCTGGTCGGCTGGCTCGATCCAGTAGTAAGTACTATCTGGTCCCATCTGATAGTAAGCTCATGCAGTGGCATCTGGCTCCGGGGCTCCATAGTCTGATGTATCATCAAAGGGGGTATTGTGACGCCCCCGGCTCAATCGTGCACTAATCATACACGCAAATGCACACGATCAAGCCTAAGGACTCACGGGAAGATATCACAACACAACTCTAAATCATAAATAAAGTCATACAAGCTTTATATTACAAGCCAGGGGCCTCGAGGGCTCGAATACATAAGCTTGCGTACAAGCGTTAGCGGAAGCATCAGATATCTGAGTACAGATATAAAAGAAAACACATATAGGCCCTTAGAAGGCGGGGCTAAAGATAACACTACGATCGAAAGGCGCAGGCCTCCTGCCTGGGACCCTCCAAACCTACTCCTGGTCGTCGGCCAACTCGTAGAAGTATCCACCCTCGGGGTAGTAGTAGCGATCGTCGACGGTGGCAGCTGTCTCAGGGGCTCCGTCATCTGGTTGCACCAAAAGGATATGGGGGAAATAGAAAGCAAAGCAACCGTGAGTACTCATCCGAAGTACTCAACAAGCAAGGATCTACACTACATATGCAACATTATCAAGGGGAGGCTGTATATGTGGACTGGGCTGCAGAAATGCCAGAATAGAGAGAAGGCCTAGTCCTATCGAAGTCTAGCATCTTCAGCGGTCTTGCAGCATTAGAAGAGTGTAGATTAATACAGTATGAAGTAGTAGTATCATTAAGTCTCAACCTCACCCAGAGATCCTTTCTCGACTCCCTGCGAGAAAGCAATCCCAGAGCCATACATCTAGGTATCATCTCAAGTTCTAGTTGTATCGATCGTGATACAACTCCGAGTGTCCTTTACCGTAGGACCGGCTATCGATAGATGTTTTCTTCCCTGCAGGGGTGCACCAACTTACCCACCATGCTCGCTTAACTCCGGCCGGACACACTTTCCTGGGTCATGCCCGGCCTCGGCCAAACGATACACCACAACCCTACCTAGAGCTCAGCAGAGAGGTCCCCTTCGGTCTACATCCTAAGCGCTCGGGGGTCTTGGGCCATCGCCCCTCGCCCTCCGGGTCGTTGCGCACATGGCTCAGATCCAAGCACCACCTCTGTCGTGAATGGCGCCAATCACTCCATGCTGCACTGATGAACTAGATGCCTGACAGAGCTTTCGGCTGATGCTACGATGCAGAGTGCCCATAACTGATCCCACGTGATGGTTAGTGCTATCGGGCCAGAGGCCCACTCTGATCAAATATCCAAATCATTAGTACATTGGGGGTGCGGTAACGAGCAGACACTCATGATCGATGTGACCCCGTCACCCCGTCTCGAGGACTTGCGGCAAGGGCTAAGAATGCCTGGCCACGCCTCGTATTCATATCTCGGGCAACCTCCAGGTCAACCCGTCTCCACAACACTCGCCACTTAGGCTCACGCGGGTACCCCTCAGGGTCGACTCGCCTTTCCAAGTAACAGTGTAAAGTCCAAGTATCCGTGTGTCCATAACATCAGGGGAATCCGAGGTATCACCCTCGTGGGATTCCTACTTGATGTAACCATCAAGGTGAACTCGGAGGAATCACCCTCGATGGGTTCACACTTAGGTGTTGCACGACAGCGTCGTTATCGGAAGTGGAGAAGGAGGAATCACCCTCGATGACCACGACCAAATAGCTACTCTACAGAGTTAACATCAGAAGTGCTATACGAGGTATCACCCTCGGCACTCTATGGTATCACTGCAGTGTCGTACAACTAAGGGGGTGATGTGCGGTGCTGGGGCCTGGTCGTCGAGTCTTCCGATGATCCAGTGGGGCAACCGGGACAAGTGGGGTCACTCGGGTCTCTATCTAGCCTATACTAAGCAGTTTAGGATAAGCAGGTAAGGTATCAATAGCAGGTTACAATAAACAGGGTATGCACTAGAATAGGTAAAGCAGTAGCAGCAGCATTTCTAATGCAAGCACAAGGGAGAAAGAATAGGCGATATCGGTATGCTCAAAGAGGGGGTGCTTGCCTGGTTGCTCGGCGGCAAGGGCAAGGTCGTCAGTGGTGTCGTCGGTCTTCGGAGCAGCGTCGGTGTCGGGGTCTACCGAAAGAGAAGAGGGGGAGAAAAGATAAATATAATGCGAACAAATGTAGCACGATGCATGACATGATAATATACAGTGCCAGAGGGTGATACCTCGGAATCCCCTGATGTTATGGACACACGGATACTTGGACCTTACACTGTTACTTGGATAGGGGGGTCGACCCTGAGGGGTACCCGCGTGTGCCGAAGTGGCGAGTGTTGTAAAGACGGGTTGCCTGTATGTTGCCCGAGTGATGAATACGAGGCGTGGCCGGGCATTCTTGGCCCTTGCCGCAAGTCCTCGAGACGCGGCGATGGGGTCACATCTTTCATGAGTCTCTGCTCGTTACCGCACCCCCAAGGTACTAACGGTTTGGATATGTGATCTGAGTGGGCCTCTGGCCTGATAGCACTAACCATCACGTGGGCATAGTATGGGCGTTCTGCATCGTAGCATTAGCCGAATGCTCTGACAGACATCCAGTTCAGCATTGTGGCACGGTCGGATCATGTCGGCCACCCGAGGTGACGCTGGTATCCACCCTGTGCGCAACGACCCGGAGGGTGAGGGGCGATGGCCAAGACCCCCTTGCGCTTAGGATGTAGACCGGCGGGGACCTCTCTGCTGAGCTGTAGGTAGGGTTGCGGTGTGTCGTTTGGCCGAGGCCGGGCATGACCCGGGAAAGGTGTGTCCGGCTGGAGTTAATCGAGCGTGGTGGGTAAGTTGGTGCACCCCTGCAGGGAAGAACTAATCTATTGATACAATGGCTCTGGGATACTATGGCACTCGGAGTTGTATCCCGATTGATACAATTAGAATTGGATACTATGGCTCTGGGATTGCTTCTCGCAGGGAGTCGAGAAGGGATCTCCGGACGAGGTTGATGACTGTATGGCTCTGGGATTGCTTTCTCGCAGGGAGTCGAGAAAGGATCTCTGGGTGAGGTTGAGACTTAATGATACTGCTAGCTTATATTGTACTGTTCTACTCTCTTCTATTGCTGCAAGACCTCTGAAGATGCTAGTCTTCGATAGGACTAGGCCTTCTCTCTATTCTGACATTTCTGCAGCCCAGTCCACATATACAACCTCTCTTTGAAAATGTTACATATGTAGTGTAGATCCTTGCTTGCTGAGTACTTCTGAGTACTCACGGTTGCTTTGTTTTCCTTTTCTCCCCATATCAGTTTGTCATGACTAGAGGACGGAGCCCCCTGAGATAGATGCCCCGTCGATCGACTACTACTACCACCCCGAGGGTGGATACTACTACGGGTTGGCTGACAACCAGGAGTAGGATTGGAGGGTCCCAGGCAGGAGGCCTGCGCCTTTTGATCATAGTGTTTTCTTTTGCCCCGCCTTCTAAGGGCTTATCCGTGTTTTCTTTTAATATCTGTACTCAGATATCTGATGCTTCCGCTGACGCTTGTATGCAAGCTTATGTATTCGAGCCCTCGAGGCCCCTGGCTTGTAATATAAAGCTTGTATGACTTTATTTATGTTTTAGAGTTGTGTTGTGATATCTTCTCATGAGTCCTTAGGCTTGATCATGTGCATTTGCGTGTATGATTAGTGCACGATTGAGCCAGGGGCATCACCAGTTGGTATCAGAGCCGACTGCCTGTAGGAACCCCCTTTCCAACTCCTTGGCCGAAGTTGAGTCTAGTGACCGAAAACTGTTTTACTAACTTGGCTGTGTGGCTTACGGGCCCACGTCGCCAATTGGGTGGTATTAGGATCTTTTACTCCTTGACCTTTACTCTGGGACTCTGACCTCTCTTCTATTCAGGTTAAATAAATTTTACTAACACCGACACGTAGGATCTATGCGATTTCCGTGTCATTGATCTGATTAGTCTGATAATCATTATCCTTTCCATTGTTTTGTTTAAACTTTCCCTTCGAGTTGTATAATACTTCTCATTGTCTTTTGACAATCCTGAATTTCCTCTGTTTCAGATGGATTGTTTGTTTCCACCACGCCCTACGACGCAGCTTGTGCTTCACACTTGGGCTCGTGGTGCCCCTGGTTTTCCAGCTGTCCTGATCACCCTCCTGACTAGGCTGGGCTACCGCTGGTACCCCGAGTACATGGTCTACGAGGATTACCGCGAGTTCAACCAGGAGCAGTACCATGCTGGTGTTCGTATCTATGATCAGCGCAATGACTCAGACACTGAGCTGCACCTTTTCCATGGTATCGGCGTGACAATTGAGATGGCAGTACATGATGCCGCCTACTCTGCTGTCGCACGTCTCCGAGGAGAGTTCAGCGGTAGCTTGGATGCTTCTGAGTTCCGATACATTCCGTATGCCCCTACTGGAGATACTACTGGATACTACACGGCTATCTGTGCCCCGTACGAGCCTCGTCGCTACAACCCGCGTGTTCTGATTCAGTGCACTCAGGCTCTGGATCGCACTGTTCGGGCTCTTGCCGTCGAGTTGGTTGCCACTCGAGCACGTCTCTACGATGCCATGACGCAGTTGCTACCCGTTGTTCGTGCAGGGATACATCCGGAGCACATCCTTTATCCGAGCAGGACTCAGATGTATGCTGGTATTGATTGGCCTGCTGTTGGAGGTCACGCACCCCCACGTGGACCTCTTCTTACGGCTCGACACCGGGTTCTGCATCAGAGTGCACATGGAGCACATGATCCTTCCGCGATGAACACTCGTCGTCCGCACGTGCAGCTACCCCATTTCAGTGGATCTTCCCGACGTTGATGTAGCCTTTGCTATATCTCGTGGTGTACTTCCTTACCGCATGCCTGCACGCCGCCTATCATGTCTAGTTTTTAAATTTGCGTCGTTATGCTATTCGCATGTACCCGACTCTGTGTATGGATCTGTATGTCTTAATTGACTACTGTTATGTATCTGTTACACTGCTTAATTGTTGTCGTGTTACATCATGCTTATCGCTAAACACCCGCAACTGCTTTTACTGAACTACCCCTGTTGAAACTTAGCAGGATGGTTAGACCAGGTGGTCATGGTCGTGCCCCTGAACGCCCACCACCGCCAGACTATATGGCAGCTATGATGCAACAATTCGAGCTCAACCGCCAGTTCATGACTGGGATTATGGCTCAGTTCCCACATCTGAACAACCAGAACCAGAACCCTCCTTCAATAACTCTGCCGGAATTTATGCGTCTTAACCCCACTCAGTTCCGCAACTCTGAGAAGCCACTGGATGCTGATGACTGGATTCGCGATATCACTCACGAGATGGAGTCTGCAAATGTCTCCCCTGCCAACTTTATCGCCTTCGCGTCCTTTTTCTTAAAGGGTCCCGCTGCTCAATGGTGGGACACCGACAAACGTACACTGCCTGCTGGAACAGCCGTTACTTGGCCTGAGTTCCAGGCTGCTTTCCGTGCCCGATATATTCCTCAAGGAATTACGGACTGGATGAAAACCCAGTTCCGCAACCTCACTCAGGGTAACAAGACTGTCGAAGCTTATTAGCGGGAATTTCTTGACCTCTCCCGCTATGCTGAAGAAGACATCGCCACAGATGCCCGTAGACAAGAGGAGTTCCGCAATGGACTCCACCTAGACATCGAGCTTGCACTTGCTGCTCAAGACTTCAACGACCTTTCTAATCTTGTGAACAAGGCTATTCTGGTTGAGACCGCTCAAATGAAGCATAAGGACTCACAGAAGCGCTATCGTGATGTTGGCTCATCTTCGGGTTCAACACAGAAGCGAAAAACATATGGTCATGGACACGCTTACAACATTAATATTAAACAAGTCCAGGATCAACCTGCCACTGAAATGGGTACCCTTCTCGTTAACTCAGTACCTGCTTCTGTTTTATTTAATTCAGCAGCATCACATTCATTCATCTCCAAAAAAATTGCATTCCTGCATGACCTTCATTATGAGGAAATGCATACTTTGTTAGTCATCCGAGCTAGTGAATTACCGTGCCCAGATAACTCCAAAATAAACACCTTGAATGCGTTGAACGCTTCTCCGCTTGAGGGGATCGAAAATGTTCCAGTCGTTCGAGATTTTCCGAACGTTTCTTCGGAAGAACTTCCAAGAATACCCCGATTTTTCCCTTCTACCTCTTAATTCTCGGGACGAGAATTCTTACTAGTGGAGGAGAATTGTAACACCCCGTGTATTAAGCTACAGTAATCACCCTGTTGATAATGCCACGTCATCATGATCAACAGTGCTTAATCATCATTAGTAATAAATCCCTTTTCCAATTCAAACTCAAATGGAAATTCAAACTAAAAGTAAAAATAAAAGTTGTACAAAATTGGAAAACAAAAATGTGCATCATGTTGCAAATATTCCCATAGCATTTATAAAAATGATTGCAACATTTATTGGAATTGTAGAAGGAATCAGACAACAAGAAACAGCAGCAAAATAGCACTATTTAATCCTTTTTCAATTAAATAAAATCCAAATAAAAAGATATGGACACCAAACCAAATTCTAGCAGTGACTAATTTTGCACTGATAATAGTTGGACCAGTCTCATATTTTACAAAAGTCAATTGAAATAAAAACAAAAGACAAAAGGCAAACAAAACAGAAAAGAAAAAGGAAATTAGAAAAAGGGAGAAGAAGCCCACTGTGCCCGGACCGCAAGTGCACAGTGGCGGCCCAGCCCAACTAGCCCCCCCTCCCCCTACCTCCTGACGCCGCAGGCGCGCTGCCGAACAGCTAGCGCGCGCGCCCGGCCCCTCCTGGCCCCTCTCCGAGCGGTCGACAGCGGCCTCGCCTCGCCGGGGCGGATAAAGAGCATCTCCCGCGCTCCCCCTGGCCTCCCCTCTCTCACTCCCCGCGCTCCCTCTCTGCTTTTCCCCCTCGCCCGAGAGCCGCCATGACCGCGGCACCGTGAAGCTCGCGACCACCATGCTCCTCGTCGCTTAGGACCCCATCCAGGAGGCTCGCCGGCGACTGCTGCTTCGACTACGCCAACGATCCCGAGCCAAGGACGCCTCCTTCATCGGAATCAAGCCACCGCTTCCCTTCGGCATCTCCGGCAAGTTCCGGCGACCACGGCCTCCCTCTGCGCTCCTAATCTTCCACGGGCCACCTTGCGCCGCACGGTGAGATCGCCCTCCTCTCCCCTCCATTTGCGCCGTCTCCCGTAGCCCGTAGGCGTGCCGCTGCAGTGCCGTGCTCTGACCGCCGCCGCCGCTGCCATTAGCGCGCTCCCGAGCCCCTACGGCTCGAGCCAGTGGCTCTGGCGAGCTTCTGGAGTGCTACTGCCGCTACCTAGCTAGCTAGCTCGAACGCTGGCGCCGCGCTTCGCTAGTTCCGCAGGCCCCCGAACTCCGACGCCGCCCGCGAGCTCGCCGCCGACGCCACACCGCATCCCCGGCCACGGCACCGCCACGGTTAGACGCGGCGTTGAACGCCCGATCAAATGAGCCCGACCCCGCGTCGAATGGACCACCGTAGACGAAATCCGACCCCCTCCAGTGCGCGCCGCCGTCGTTTTGGTCACCGGCAGCGAGTCACCGGTCGACGCCGACGTGGCCGACCTAGGCCACCCCCTTGGGTCACTGACCCGTGGGCCCAGGGGGCCCTGTTGACCAGTTGACCAAGTCAACTGCGTTGACGTGGCAGCTACTGCCACTGACATGTGGGCCCCCTTTCTGTAATTAGGCTAATTAACCACTTTTAATTAAAACATGTTTTAGTTAACTCTATCTAGTCACTGACAACTGGGATCCACCCCCCTAATTAATCAGTAATTAGTTCAAATTAATCCTAATAAACTAACAGAGGCTGACATGTGGGCCCCACATGTCAGGTTTGACTCTGGTCAGCCGGCTGTTGACTGCTGACATCACCATTATGTCATGCTGACGTCACCAAACACTGTTATGGATAATGTTGATTTAAATAATTAAATAAATTCCAGAAATTAATAAAAACTTTTGAAAATCATATCTTTTAAACCGAAACTCCGATGAAAATAATTTATATATGAAAAATGCTCAGAATTTCGAGACGGATCCAAATACGCGGTCCGTTCGTCCGTCACACGTCCCTAGCTACCCAAACATGGAACCGTTCCCCTCCGGTCATCTGTTTGACAAATGTCCGGAACCGGGAAAACATTCCCGGATGGATTCCCCCTTCCCCGGTGACGTGCAACCATACGTTAGGTCACCCCTAGCACCGCGTATTTGCCATGCTGCACTTTGTGATGCTTTGATTGCTTTGTTACTTATTGTGCTTCCCCTACGTTACTTCTTTCCGGTAGATTCCGGTACCGACATAGTCCCCGAGTCTGACGCAGCTCCGGAGCCGACGCCACCGTTGACAACCTTGCCTTGCCGCCGAGCAACCAGGCAAGCCCCCCCTTTGATCATCCCGGTATCGCCCATTCTATTTTCTCATGCTTGCATTAGAATTGCTGCTGCTACTGCTTTACCTATTCTGATGCATAGCCTGTTTATTGTAACCTGCTATTGAAACCTTACCTGCTTATCCTAAACTGTCTAGTATAGACTGGGTAGAGACCTATCAGTGACCCCACTTATCCCGACTGCCCCGCTGGATTATCCGAAGACCCGATCAACGGGATTGAAGACCAGGCCCCGGCACCGCACCTCACCCCCCCCTTAGTTGTAACGACACTGCAGCGTTACTATCGAGTGCCGAGGGTGAAACCTCTTGTAGCACTTCTGATGTTAACTCTATAGAGTAGCTATTCGATCGTGGTCATCGAGGGTGATTCCTCCTTCACCACTTTCGGTAACGACCCTGTCGTGCAACACATCAAGTGTGAACCTATCGAGGGTGATTCCTACGAGTTCACCTTGACGGATACATCAAATAGGAATCCAACGAGGGTGATACCTCGGAATCCCCTGATGTTATGGACACACGGATACTTGGACCTTACACTGTTACTTGGATAGGGGGTTCGACCCTGAGGGGTACCCGCGTGCGCCTAAGTGGCGAGTGTTGTGAAGACGGGTTGCCTGTATGGTGCCCGAGTGATGAATACGAGGCGTGGCCGGGCATTCTTGGCCCTTGCCACAAGTCCTTGAGACGGGGCGATGGGGTCACATCTTTCGTGAGTCTCTGCTCATTACCGCACCCCCAAGGTACTAACGGTTTGGATATGTGATCTGAGTGGGCCTCTGGCCTGATAGCACTAACCATCACGTGGGCATAGTATGGGCGTTCTGCATCATAGCATCAGGCGAAAGCTCTGACAGACATCCAGTTCAGCATTGCGGCACGGTCGGATCGTGTCGGCCACCCGAGGCGACGCTGGTATCCACCCTGTGCGCAACGACCCGGAGGGTGAGGGGCGATGGCCAAGACCCCCTTGCGCTTAGGATGTAGACCGGTGGGGACCTCTCTGCTGAGCTGTAGGTAGGGTTGCGGTGTGTCGTTTGGCCGAGGCCGGGCATGACCCGGGAAAGGTGTGTCCGGCCGGAGTTAATCGAGCGTGGTGGGTAAGTTGGTGCACCCCTGCAGGGAAGAACTAATCTATGCATAGCCAGATCCTCGGTAACGGACACTCGGAGTTTTATCCTGATTGATACAATTAGAATTGGATACTATGGCTCTGGGATTGCTTCTCGCAGGGAGTCGAGAAGGGATCTCCGGACGAGGTTGATGACTGTATGGCTCTGGGATTGCTTTCTCGCAGGGAGTCGAGAAAGGATCTCTGGGTGAGGTTGAGACTTAATGATACTGCTACCTTATATTGTACTGTTCTACTCTCTTCTATTGCTGCAAGACCTCTGAAGATGCTAGTCTTCGATAGGACTAGGCCTTCTCTCTATTCTGGCATTTCTGCAGCCCAGTCCACATATACAGCCTCTCTTTGAAAATGTTGCATATGTAGTGTAGATCCTTGCTTGCTGAGTACTCACGGTTGCTTTGTTTTCCTTTTCTCCCCATATCAGTTTGTCGTGACCAGAGGACGGAGCCCCCTGAGACAGATGCCCCGTCGATCGACTACTACTACCACCCCGAGGGTGGATACTACTACGAGTTGGCTGACGACCAGGAGTAGGATTGGAGGGTCCCAGGCAGGAGGCCTGCGCCTTTCGATCGTAGTGTTTTCTTTTGCCCCGCCTTCTAAGGGCTTATCTGTGTTTTCTTTTAATATCTATACTTAGATATCTAATGCTTTCGCTGACGCTTGTATGCAAGCTTATGTATTCGAGCCCTCGAGGCCCCTGGCTTGTAATATAAAGCTTGTATGACTTTATTTATGTTTTAGAGTTGTGTTGTGATATCTTCCCGTGAGTCCTTAGGCTTGATCGTGTGCATTTGCGTGTATGCTTAGTGCACGATTGAGCCGGGGGCGTCACACACCCGACATCATAGATCCCCTGCGGGTACCCATCAGGGTCTACCCGCTTGTAACAAAGGTCAAAGTAACCGTGTGGTCATAACCTCAAGGGGGAAACCCCGAGGAATCACCCTCGGTGAATTCCACTCAATGAAATCATCAGGATGAACGTATGAGGCATCACCCTCGAGGTTCACACTGAGGGGTTGCACTACTGAGTTGTATCGGAAGTGGAGAAGGAGGAATCACCCTCGATGACCACGACCGAACAGCTACACTGCAGAGTATTCATCAGGAGTGCGTTACGAGGTATCACCCTCGGCACTCGATAGTAACTATGCAGAGTCGTACAACTAAGGGGGTGAAATGATGTGTCGGTCTCTGGTCGATGATCACATTGATCGAGTCATCGATGATCAAGCAGGGGCAACAAGGGTAAGGTGGTGGGGGTCACTGATGGTTCACTACCAACCTATACTAAGCAGTTTAACATAGGTAGGTAAGGTAACAATAAACAGGTAACAAAAGCAGGCTATGCATCAGAATAGGAGCAAACATTAATAGTAGCAAAATCTAATGCAAGCAGGAGAAATGGAATGGGTGATATCTGGATGCTCAAGGGGGGGGGGCTTGCATGGTTGCTCTGGCAAGAAGGAGGGGTCGTCAACGGGCTGCTCGTCTGGAGCGTAGTCGTACTCAGCTACAACGGCGTCGGTCTCGGTGTCTATCGAGAGAGAAGGAGGGGGAAAGAAACAATAAATTTACGGCAAAGATGCAAACAATATGTACATGCCTAAATGCTATGCCGAGGTGTCATACTGCCTAACTAAATGATTTAGTTAAATTAGGAATTTATTTGGATTTAGTTTATTAAGGTTGAGCACTATTCATTTATTGAAATCAGGCAAAAAGTTCCATGTTCAGGTATCTAGGGGCATCTGACAGATGAACGGACCACGTATTCTGATCCGTATCGTCGTTCTGAGCAAGTTTCATGTACAAAGTATTTTCATCGGAGTTACGGATTATTTTATATGATTTTCTAAAGTTTTAATTATTTTCTGGAATTTATTTAATCATTTAATCCAACATTATCCAGACTAGTATCATATGACGTTAGCATGACATCATGCTGACATCAGCAGTCAACAGTGCAGTTGACCTAGTCAAACTGACGGGTGGGGTCCGTTTGTCATTGACTCAGATTAAGTAAACATAATTAGTTAGTTTAATTCAGTGATTAGATTAACTAAACAGATTTAATTAAGTTAATTAATTATCTAATTAATTAATTAATTATTATTTTATTATTATCACTTATTTGTTTTTCTTTTTTGTTCTGGGCTAGGCCCACCTGTCATTGGCACATGGGGGCGGGGCCCAGCTGTCATAGGCCCCAGGGCCTAGCGGGCAGCGGGCGCGCGGGCTAATGGGCGACGGGCGGGCGCCCGTTAACGGGCGAACCCGGGCGGCGGCTGCGGCAGCCGGAGACGTCGCGCAACGAGCGAGGCGACGGCGGGCAAAGGGGGCAGTGGCGACGCTAGGCGAGACCGTGGGGCGGCAGCGGCATCGGCAGATGGCGAGGCGAGCGGCGATGCGGTGCACGGTCGCGGAAGCAGGGGGCAGCAGGGGGGAACGGCCACGGGCGCGGCGAGCGACGAGGCATCGGGGGCGAAGCCACGGCGAAGCAGGTTCGAGCGGGACGATGGATGGCGTGGCGGGGCGAGGTAGGCGGAGCGGGAGCGGGGCGGGCCGCTGCGGTTGGCGGGCGCGGGGTACGGCGACCGGGTGTGAGGGCGCGAGCGCGTGGTGGTGCACCGAGCGTGGCGAGCAGGGCCGCGGCGCGGCCAGCGACCACTACGGGGCGAGGCGGGCTTGGTGGGGCTCGGCGAGCCCCGGGCACGGTAGCTGCGGGTGAGGGTCAGGGGCGCGCGACGGCGCGGTGGCCGGCGAGTAGCAGTGGAAGTGGCGGAGGGGGCCGCGGCAGGCATGGGACAAAAGGGAGAGACTGGGAAGGGCGAGGCCCTCACCGGCGATGTAGAGACCAGGGGGCGGCGAGGCTCGAGGTGGCCTTTGGGGAGGAGGACGGGGACGACGTGCGGCGACGGGGTCGAGGCGGCGACGGCGTAGGCGAGCGGCTTGGGGAGGAGACGAGGAGGCCACAGCGAGGTCGATCCGGTGAGGGGCGGCAGCGGTGGGGCGCCTGGTTCGGCGAACGGCGATGGCGCGAGGTCGGCGACGGCTCGATCCCGATCCAGAACTGGATCGGGGGAGAGGGAGAGTGGGGGGGGGGGAAGTGGGGTGGTGGGCTAGGGTTTCGGGCGCCAGGGGGTAAGTAGGAGGGGCGGGGTGGGCCGGTTCGGCTGGGTCGTGGCCCAGTTGGGCCAGTGGGGTTTTTGCTTTTTTTTTACTTTGTTTTATTCTTTTCTGTTTTTATTTATCCTTTTCTATTTTGCAAATTCCTAAGCCACCAGATGACTTTTACAAAATATGTGACTTAGCCCATAATTCGAAGTGCATTATTACCTATCATCAAAAACTAGTTTGAGTAAAACATAATTTCTTATTTAATTTAGATTAAATAAAAGGTTATCAAAGGTGGCTGTTTGCTACTGTTTTAGGATGCTAGGGATATTTAAATATTCTAAACATTGTTGCTGCTAATTTTATAAATGCCTCTAGATTATTTGCAATATGTTGAACAATTTAGTTTTCAATTTGGAGCAACTTTTATTTCCAATTTAAATTAACTTGAAGTTTGAATTAGGAGTTGAAATGCAATATGATGCAAATGATGATTAGACACTGTTAAACTTGCTGACATGGCATTAACTAAGGGTGATCACTGTTGTTCATTACAGGGGGTGTCACACTGAAGCTACTAGTCAAGCAGAAGCAGCCGCTGTGGCTGCACAAGGCAAGTTCAAAAGGAAAGCTAGAGAGCAGTGGGTACCGAAGAAGAAGAAGGATCAGCCCGGCAAGGATGTCCTAGATCTGCCGTGTGCCATACACACCAAGAAAGACGAGGAGGGTAACCTGATTTTACCCAAGCATACCACTCGGCAGTGCAGGCTGTTGATTCAGCAGTTCCGCGATGGCCTATCGAATGAAAAGAGCCTCGAAGATGGCGAAGAAGAAAAGGCCGAGGATTATCCCAAGGTCAATGCCACTCTGGTGATTTTCGCTGACGTCGAGAGCAAAAGCCGACTGAAAGTCATTAACCGAGAGGTGAATATGGTTGTTCTAGCGACTATGACATATCTCAAGTGGTCGAAGACTCCCATAACCTTCGATTAGTCAGACCCATCTCACGTTGCTACCCCTGGGCGACAGGCGCTGGTAGTGGATCCAGTTGTGGGAGGCACTCGGTTGCGTAAGGTCCTCATGGATGGTGGGAGTGGTTTGAACATACTCTATGCTGAGACCCAGAAGGGAATGGGCATTCCGATGTCCCGACTCAGCGAGAGTAACATGCAGTTCCACGGAGTCATTCTAGGGAAGAAGGCAAAATCACTCGGTCAGATTGCTCTGGATGTGGTTTTTGGTAACTCGAAGAATTTTCGGAAGGAAAAACTGACGTTTGAAGTGGTAGACTTTCATAGCGCCTATCATGCTATCCTCGGTCGACCGGCTTATGCATGTTTCATGGCCCATCCATGTTACGTGTACCTCAAGCTGAAGATGCCCGGACCCAAGGGCGTAATCATGATTACGGGGAATAGGCAAAGAGCCAAGGAGTGTCTTCAGCAAGGATCCAAAATCGCTGATGAGCAGATGGCGATGGTGGAGTTGGAAGAGTACAAGAAAAATGCTGATCCGACTGATTTGCTTTGGTCCAAGAAGCCAGCCTCTGATTCTGCTTTCCAGTCGGCGGGAGAGACGAAACAAGTTCACATTCACCCGGAAGATCCAGCAGCCGCTCCAACGAACACCTCCACGACACTCAACAGCAAATAGGAAGCCGCGCTCGTCCAGTTCCTCTGTGAGAACAGGGACATCTTCGCATAGAAGCCCACTGACATGCCGGGTGTACCCAGGGGACTGGCTGAGCACCACTTGAGAGTTGACTCTAAGGCCAAACCTGTTAAGGAGCATCTCTGCCATTCTGCTGCGGAGAAGAGGAAGGCGATTGGTGAGGAAGTAGCTCGGCTCCTAGCGGTTGAGTTTATACGCGAAATATACCACTCCGAGTGGCTCGCCAACATCGTCATGGTCCCCCAGAAGGACAAGTCACTCCGTATGTGCATCGATTTCAAACATATCAATCGGGCATGCCCGAAAGATCATTTTCCGCTCCCCCGCATCCACCAAATTATGGATTCCACTGCGGGATGCGAGCGCTTGTATTTTCTTTATGCGTACGCCGGGTACCATCAAATCCGATTGTATGGACCAGATGAAATAAAAACTGCCTTCATCACCCCTTTCGGGTGTTTTTGCTATGTCACCATGCCATTCGGTCTCAAAAACGCTGGTGCCACCTTCATGCGCATGATTCAGAAGTGCCTGCTCACTTAGACTAGTCAGAATGTCGAGGCTTACATGGATGATATTGTGGTCAAGTCACGCAAAGGTTCTGACCTGCTGACTGACCTCGCTGAAACCTTTGCCAACCTGAGAAGGTACGACGTCAAGCTGAATCCATCCATGTGCACCTTCGGAGTGCCTGGAGGCAAGCTACTCGGTTTTCTCATTTATGAATGAGGTATAGATGCCAACCCTGAGAAAATCAGCATGATTGTCCGAATGAAACGCCCTGAGCGCGTACATGATGTCCAAAAACTCACAGGTTGCCTTGCAGCACCGAGTCGGTTCATTTCTCGTCTCGGAGAAAAGGCACTGCCTTTATACCGACTGATGAAGAAGTCCGATAAGTTCGAGTGGACCCCCAAAGCAGAAGCAGTGTTTATTGAGCTCAAAGCCCTGCTCTCCACCTAGCCGGTGCTTGCTACCCCGAATAGCAAAGAACCTCTGCTTTTGTACATTGCGGCCACTGGCCAAGTCGTCAGCACAGTTCTCACAGTGGAGCGAGAAGAAGAAGGCAAGGCCTACAGAGTCCAACGGCCGGTGTATTACATCTCTAAGGTTTTGACTCCGTCCAAGCAGAGGTACCCTCATTATCAGAAGCTTGTCTATGGTATTTACTTGACAGCGAAGAAAGTTGCAGATTATTTTCAAGAACACTCGATCTCAGTCATCAGTGATGCCCCGCTGTCTGAAATCATGAACAATCGGGATGCAACTGGCCGAGTGGCTAAGTGGGCAATCAAGCTCCTCCCTTTTGATATTAAGTTTGAAGCGAAGAAGGCAATCAAGTCCCAAGCACTCGCATATTTCATGGCTGAATGGATAGAACAACAATAGCCGACCCAGATCCACTCGAAGCATTGGATGATGTTCTTCGATGGCTCCAACATGCTGAATGGTTCGGGCACCGGAGTGGTCCTGGTATCCCCAAAAGGTGGTCAACTCAGTTATGTCCTTCAGATTCACTTCGATTCCTCCAACAATGAGGCTGAGTACGAAGCACTCCTCTACGGGTTGCGTATGGCCATCTCACTCGGTGTCCGTCGCCTAATGGTATACGGTGACTCGGATCTGGTGGTCAATCAAGTGATGAAGGAATGGGACGTTAGAAACCCCGCTATGATAGGATACTGCAATGCAGTGAGGAAGTTAGAAAAGAAATTTGAGGGTCTGGAGCTTCATCACATTCCTCGAATCAAAAATCAAGCAGCTGACGATTTGGCAAAAATCGGTTCCACTCGAAAGCCCATCCCCAGCAACGTGTTCCTCGAGCACCTCCATTCCCCATCAGTGCAGGAAGATCCTTTCACCGAAGAGCCTCCTCAGGTGATAAGTCCCTCTGACCCGACTAAAATCGAGGTCCCTGCAGTTATTGACCTGCTTATGGAAGTTCTGGTAATTACCCCCGACTGGACGGTGCCGTACATTGCATATTTGCTCAGGCAAGAACTCCCAGAGGATGAGGTTGAGACACGTCAGATTGTCCGTAGATCCAAAGCTTTCACTGTGATGAACGGACAGCTGTACAGAGAGAGTGTCACTGGTGTAGCTCAACAATGTATTTCTCCAGAGGAAGGTCGATTGATCCTAGAAGAGATCCACTTGGGAACCACTCGGCCATCACGCGTCTTCTCGGACAATCGTAGCTAAGGCTTACCGAGCCGGTTTTTACTGGCCACGTGCCAATGAAGCCGCCAAAGAGATTGTTCAGCACTGCCACAGATGCCAGTTCTATGCAAACTTGTCACATAAACCTACATCCACTTTGAAGACCATACCACTCGTCTGGCTGTTTGCCGTGTGGGGATTGGATATGGTAGGACCGCTCAGGACAGGCAGGAGTGGCTTCACTCATCTGCTCGTGGTAGTAGACAAGTTTACCAACTGGATTGAAGCTAAGCCTATTAAGAAGCTAGATTCACGCACAACAATCAACTTCATGAGAGAATTGATATTCAGATATGGAGTTCCACATAGCATTATCACAGACAACGGCTCAAACTTCAATTCGGAAGAGTTTAGATGGTTTTGCGCCACTCAAGGCACTCGGGTGGATTACGCATCCGTTGCGCACCCGCAGTTAAATGGACAGGCTGAGAGGGTGAATGGCCTTATTCTTCAAGGGTTGAAGCCATGACTTATGTGTGATCTTGAGTGCAGCCGGAGCTTGGGTGACCAAACTACCGTCTGTCCTGTGGGGTTTAAGAACGACACCTAACCGGTCCACTGACCGCACCCCTTTCTTCATGGTGTATGGAGCCAAAGCCGTGCTGCCGAGTTATCTCCTCCACAACTCGTCCCGAGTGGAACTCTATTCAGAAGCTGAAGCAGAGCAGGCACGGCAGGACGCTGTGGATCTCTTGGAGGAAGAGCAGGAGATGGCCCTGATACGGTCGACCGTTTACCAGCAAGACCTATGATGTTTCCATGCCAGGAACGTCAAGGGTCAGGCATTCCAAGAAGGAGATCTTGTGCTCCGAGTGGATCAGCAGCGGCCACACAAGCTCGCCCCCGCGTGGTAAGGTCCCTTCATCGTCACCAAGGTGCTGCATAATGGGTCCTACCACCTCTACAACCTCGCAAAGAAGATCGACGAGCCACGTGCCTGGAACGGTGATCTTCTCCGTCGATTCTATACTTGACGATTGAATTGTCAAGATGTAATAAGATTACTTTTTGAAACATTTGCTTATCAAAGACATGACTCCTACAGTCCTACAAACGCATGTTCCAAACCCCCAGTGGGAGGCTTAGTTGCGAACCAGTTTTTTCGCCTAAGTTAAAAACTATTCCGAGTGGAGAGCATCCCTCCCACTCGGGGGCTTAGCCGCGAGCCAGTCCTCGCCTAAGTTAAAAAGTACTCCGAGTGAGAGCATCCCTCCCACTCGAAGGCTTAGCCACGAGCCAGTCCTCGCCTAAGTTAAAAACTACTCCGAGTGAGAGCATCCCTCCCACTAGGAGGCTTAGCCGCGAGCCAGTCCTCGCCTAAGTTAAAAACTACTCCGAGTGAGAGCATCCCTCCCACTCGGGGGCTTAGCCACGAGCCAGTCCTCACCTAAGTTAAAAACTATTTCGAGTGGAGAGCATCCCTCCCACTCGGGGGCTTAGCCACGAGCCAGTCCTCGCCTAAGTTAAAAACGACTCTGAGTGAGAGCATCCCTCCCACTCAGAGGCTTAGCCACAAGCCAGCCCTCGCCTAAGTTAAAAACCACTCCGAGTGAGAGCATCCCTCCCACTCGGAAGCTTAGCCGCGAGCCAGTCCTTGCCTAAGTTCAAAAACTACTCCGAGTGAGAGCATCCCTCCCACTAGGAGACTTAGCCACGGGCCAGTCCTCGCCTAAGTTAAAAAATTATTCCAAGTGACGCACATCCCTTTCACTCAGAGATTTATCTGCAAACCAGGCGAAGTAAATATTGCAATAAACCGAGGAAGCAACGTTCAGATAAATCCATAACCTCAAGTTCTCAAGCGCAGATGAAAGTACTCGGGCAGAAGGCCCGAACGAGTTTTAACGATTACAAAATCACTCGGCATACCGAGGCAAATAAGTTCCGACCGAGAGGTACTAGAATCATAAAGTTTTTCTTCACGCGCCGGTGGGACTCGCTGGCTCGACGAAGGTGTCCAGGTCTATGCCATCTGCTATCCGAGTGGCTGCCTCAATGAAAGTCTCCATGAAGTCTTCAAACTTGAGCTTCTTCGTGTTTGCCACTTGAAGAGCCTTCAGCTTGTTTTCCTTGGCACCTTTGCAATGGACACGGACGAGTGAGAGTGCCACGTCGGCCCCGCAGCGAGCAGCAAACTTCTTCCATGCTTGCACTCGACCAGGGATCTCATTGAGTCGAGTCATCATGGACTCGAGATCATTCTGAAGTGTATCCTCAGGCCACAATTCTTTATCTATCTTCGCCAGCGTGGCCCTTAGACGAGTGATGTACCCCTGGACATCTTCGAGACGAGCTTCGAGTCGCAGCATGTTCAGAGCCACTGTGTCCTTTATGAGTGACTTGGTGGGATCTAGATCCATCTCGATCCGATCAATCTCCTCCTCAAAGTTCTGACAGAATTATGCACAAGGGAGAAATAAAAGATTAGTTATGCCATTGCTTTCAAAGTCCGTAGAGATTCACTCGACCAAAGAGAGGTACCTTCAAGCATGCCATACATCTTCTTCGCAAAACCTCCCAGATATTTTTGCAACGCGTCCCTCTTCTAGGTGAGTTGGTCCACCTTGTCGGTCAGGGCTGTTTTCTCCAATTTGAAGGCACTCGCTTGATCTTCAATCTTCTTGGCCCACTCGGCCCATTCCTTCTTGAGCTCTTCAACGGCAGTCTTCAGAGATGCATTTTCCTCTTCTAACTTTCCGACTGAGGCCAACTTTGCCTCAGCGGCCTCAGTTTTCTCTCTAGCCACCTTCTGCGCCCCGCAAGTGTGTTGTCCTTATCTTCCAGAGCCTGCTTCATGGTGTCTAAAGAAATAACATTCCTGAGTCGCGCTTGAAGTTGACGGTTTTCATTACGCACATCTGTTCGAGTGAAACTACTTGGCTCAAAGGACAGAAAGAAAGAACAACAATGTACTCAGTCGACATAATTTACCTCCTAGGGTCTTCGCCTCTGTGTGAGCACGTTCCAAGTTCCTCTTCGCCAGTTCCAAGTCCAGTTGGAGTTGGATCTTCTCCTTCTCTAGGGCAGCATACTGAGTCCCGAGCTCACAAGTTTTCTGAGATCAGCAAAGAGACAATTCAGTCGACAACGAAAAAGTTTCTCAAATATTCCTCTACTTCCGAGTGGAGAAGAGCAAATCCAGTTGCTATAACCAAACATACTCTAAGACCCCCACCGAATCAAACATTCGATGGCGGTCTCGGGGACTACACCCAGTGGGTGCACTCAGCGTGCCCCCACTGGATCCGTTTCCACTCGGCCTCAGCCTGACTGATCCGAATGAAGAGCAAAAAAACACATGTTCACTAAGACCCCCGCCGAATCAAACATTCAACGGCGGTCTCGGGGACTACACCTAGTGGGTGCACTCAACGTGCCCCCACTGGATCCGTGCCCACTAGGCACGGCCTGACCGGCCCGAGTGGAGAGCTACAGGCAAAAATGTTCTAAGACCCCCGCCGAATCAGACATTCGACGGCGGTCTCGGGGACTACACCCAGTGGGTGCACTCAGCGTGCCCCCACTGGATCAATTTCCCACTCGGCACGGCTGACCGGTCCGAGTGGAAGAGCTACAGACTGAAAAACTACGAGCAAAGGAATACCAACGTCATAAGTCAAAAACACCCAGTGGGTGTACAGAGTCAAGATGGAATGGAAAATACCCAATCAGAAATCAACTTACAATCGCACTTACTCGGACATTCGCCTGAAGAGCTGCACTGGCATCATAAGCCGTCTTGCTAGCTTCATACACTTCCTTCAGACGCTGCATCATCAGATTGGCCTGAATCATGGCTTCCTTACTGGCCCCAGTCTGGTCTTGAGGAACATGATGCAGAGTGAATACATTTGATGCAGGAGTTGGCGACGCAGCTGGAGGGATCAGCACTTGAGGTTGACCAGTCGGACCTGAAGCAGGAATAGTCGACACCAAAGGTGAAGCAGTCAACAGAGGAGCAGCGAAGATAGCGCCAGTTTGAGATGAACCACCTTGCTCTTGAGGCACAACTTCAGGCGGCGCGCGAGATGATTGGCCCGACGGCACTCTCTGAGTGAAGCTACGGGAAGTGGTCGAGGTCGTACCTTTGCCACCCGCGTCCTTCTGAGGCTCGTCTTCGTCGTCGTCAGCAAGGTGGATGATGTCTATTGGCTCTGCAGTCACTCAACAACAACAACAACAACTCATTCAACTATCTAATCAACCAATGAAACAGAGCAGAGTGAAACCCCGCCATACCTCGCCGAGAAGTGGCCGCGTCCGGAGTGTCCATCTCCACATGGTCCTCATCAGCTCGCATGGGCGACGTTATTGAAGTGGCAGCTCTAGCATAGTTCTCACTTGGTCAGCAAAGGCATGAAGCTCTGCAGCAATAAAAAAGAAAAAAACAACACTCACGTCGAAGCGATAGGCACGGTGACCTTTATCCTGGGCAGAGCCTTTCGAGGCTTTGATGGGGCGACCTTGGGTTGTTTTGCCGTCTTCTCAGTCGGATCTGGCATTGTTGTATGGGTGCGCTTCGGGTTCCTGACACTCGACACCTCGGACTTACCTTGGCTGGCTGGCGGATCTTGATTCAGTTTGGATCGACGTTCGATGCACGGAGGAGACTCGACTTCCTCACTCTCCTCCGAGTTGTCATTGTTGTCCTCACTATCATCAGCATAATCGATATCAGCACACCCGCCCTTGCTCTCTACTACTTCAGTGAGCTGTTCTCCATTCGGCACGGGCGAAAACATCTTCGTGAATGCCTGCAGGGCACAAATATCAAAGTCAGTCAGTTTTCAATACAGTTACATGTTGGAAACAAAAAGTAAAACACTCGACAAGTTATGTCTCACCTCCCCTGGAAGGTGCTCGGCGTCGAAAGGCAGAACCCGCTTGGATCCATGTCGATTGTCATGAGCTCCGGTGATGCTCTTAAGCCATTGCATCACGGTCTCTTCCTTGACCTCCTCTGGTTGCGTCCGAGTGGAATCGTCTGGGCCCATGTACTGCCACATGGGATGACTCCGCGCCTGCAAGGGCTGGATCCGTCGACTGAGGAACACCTCTAACAGATCCAAGCCCGTCACTCCACCTCGGATCAGCTCAACTACAGCTTCTACCAAGATTCCCACCTCAGCTTTCTCCTCCTCGTCCACGTTCAGCGAGCGAGGAGCACTGAGCCTTGCCAACGAGAAAGGGGGAAGTCTAGTCGACGAACCAGGAGATGGAACATCATTGCAGTAAAACCAAGTCGACTGCCAACCTCGAACGGACTCGGGAAAAGTCATCACAGGGAATGCACTCCTGCCTCTCATCTGGACACCTAAACCCCCACACAGCTGGATCACATGGGTCCTCGCATCACTCAGATTCGCTTTCTTAACCGACTGGCAGCGGCATGTGAAGATGTGTTTGAATAACCCCCAATGGGGATGACAACCCAAGAAATTTTCACACATCAAGACGAAGGCGGCAAGATACGATATGGCATTCGGAGGAAGGTGGTGGATTTCCGCACCGAAGAAATTCAGAAAACCTCGAAAAAATGGGTGAGGGGGCAAAGAGAAACCTCTCTCCACGTGGGTGAGGAGGAGGACCCGCTCTCCGGGGCACGGCGCAGGCTCGACCTCCCCCTCCGGCAGCCTCCAAGATCTAGGGACCAGCAGGCCGTCGGTGGCAAGCCCATTGAGGTCCTCCGTCATGACCGTCGAGGGCAACCAGTCGCCCTGGATCCAGCCCGGCGGCAGCACGGCCGGGAGCTCGACGCCTTCTTCCCCTTGGCCGCCTTCTTGGCGCGCTCTAGCTTCACCGTCTTGTCCTTTGCCATCTCCGCGGTGGTCGTCGGAGCCGAGCGGGGTGGCGCGGCACTGGGGCGGAAGAGGTGGAGAGGCAAGGTGAAAGTGGGAAAAGAGGAGAGCACTGTTTCACCCCTCGACCGCGTCGCTCTTTATGCATGCGCGCCCGAGTCACTGACGTGTGGGCCAGCAAGATCTCAGCACATCCCACAACCGGCGTCTGCACGATACGTAGCGATAAAGGGGGAGCAAAAATCGAGGAGTCCCTCCCGACTTGCCCCACTTACCGCGCCGCAGCCGCAGCCGGTCCATGCGCTTCTCCAAATTTTCGAATCCCGTGGAATCCGGGCCTGATAGAATGACGGATCGCGTCAAAATATCTCCTTGTCCATTCGGGTCCGACCCGGCGCTTGGGATCACTCGGTCCCATTTCAAACCAGAATCAATCAAGGCGGTTGATAAAGAATTAAAGCAGCGTGGGTGTCTGCAAGACTCTGAAGCACCACCGAAGCACTGAGTCTAGCCCGAGCCCGCACCGATCCTTTCCACTCGAACCCCGATCCATTCGGGGGCTAATGACGAGGACATGTACCTAGGGTAGGGTCCCATGCCTGACCTACATACCCTACCCAAAGGCATTACATACAGGAATCCAAGACCTGCAAAGTTAGAAAAGAGACACCGACTGGAATGACCGCAGCGTGCAAGTCACTCGACAGCAGGATCCACTCAGTTACTCTTCCACCACTCAACCGTCCCTATTCACTCGGAGTACCAGGCATCACTCGAAGGCAAAAGACCTAGAGTCACCCTGGGATAGCAACGGTCAGGCAATCGGTTTGTTATCAGAAAGCACATCAATTACAGATGTTACCAGTAACACTCGCACCCTTTACTTCTTCATTGAACCCTTGCGTAACGGGGGTCGATGAGGGGCCAGCGGACTCTATATAAGCCGCCCCTCCGCTCCTGCACAAGGGTTCACAATCCCTGTAACTCATCACTCCAGATAATAAAGCTCCCGCAGCACCGAGACGTAGGGTCTTTACCTCTTCCGAGAGGGGCCTGAACTTGTAAATCCGAGTGTACAACCTCGCCGTAGCTAGGCTCTACCCTCTCATACGTACTGTCGGCGTTCTGGGAACTAGGGTACCCAGACTTGCCTGCCTGCGGCCCACGGCGTGGCTCCATCAACGGCCTGGTACGGCCCATCTTCAGCATCGACCAAGCAAGACCCTCATGAGGGGCCAAGCCTCGCGAGGCGGACGACGCCAAGACCTCCAGACCGAGCTGAACATGTGCAGAACGCGGAGGTGTCGTGCGTTCGGTACATAATCGGTTGAAGCACGAAGAAGTTCGACTACATCAACCGCGTTGTGAAACGCTTCCTCTTACGGTCTACGAGGGTACGTAGACACACTCTCCCCTCTCGTTGCTATGCATCTCCTTGATAGATCTTGCGTGGGCGTAGGAATTTTTTTTGTTTTCATGCAACGTTCCCCAGCAGTGGCATCATGAGCCAGGTCTATGCGTAGATGATATGCACGAGTAGAACAAAAAGAGTTGTGGGTGGTGATAGTCATACTGCTTACCACCAGCGTCTTATTTTGATTCGACGGTATTGTGGGATGAAGCGGCCCGGACCAACCTTACATGTCCACGCACATGAGACCGGTTTCACCGACAAACATGCAACTAGTTTTGCATAAAGGTGGCTGGCGGGTGTCTGTTTCTCCTACTTTAGTTGAATTGAATTTGACTGCGGCCGGTCCTTGAAGAAGGTTAAAACAGCAAACTTGATGAATCACCGTTGTGGTTTTTGCCGTAGGTAAGAACGGTTCTTGCTAGAAGCCCGTAGCAGCCACCTAAAACTTGCAACAACAAAGTAGAGGACGTCTAACTTGTTTTTGCAGGGCATGTTGTGATGTGATATGGTCAAGACATGATGTGATATATGTTATTGTATAAGATGATCATGTTTTGTAAGTTATCGGCAACCGGCAGGAGCCTTATGGTTGTCTCTTTGTTTGTATGAAATGCAAATGCCATGTAATTGCTTTACTTTATCACTATGCGTTAGCGATAGTTGTAGAAGCAATAGTTGGCGAGACGACCATGATGCAACGATGGAGATCAAGGTGTCGAGCCGGTGACAATGGAGATCATGACGATGCTTTGGAGATGGAGATCAAAAGCACAAGATGATGATGGCCATATCATGTCACATATTTTGATTGCATGTGATGTTTATCTTTTATGCATCTTATTTTGCTTAGAACGACGGTAGCATTATAAGATGATCCCTTCACTAAATTTCAAGATAAAAGTGTTCTCCCTGAGTATGCACCGTTGCGAAATTTTGTCGTTTCGAGACACCACGTGATGATCGGGTGTGATAGACTCTATGTTCACATACAACGGGTGTAAGACAGTTTTGCATGTGCAGAATACTTGGGTTAAACTTGACGAGCCTAGCATGTACAGACATGGTCTTGGAACACTGGAGACCGAAACGTCGAACATGAGTCATATAGTAGATATGATCAACATAGAGATGTTCACCATTGATGACTACCCCATCTCATGTGATAATCGGATATGGGTTAGTTGATATGGATCATGTATCACTTAGACAACTTGAGGGATGTTGATTTAAGTGGGAGTTCATTAGTAATTTGATTAATTGAACTTAATTTATCATGAACTTAGTCCTGATAATATTTGCAAATCTATGTTGTAGAACAATAGCTCGAGATGTAGCTCCCTTATTTTGATATGTTCCTAGAGAAAAATAAGTTGAAAGATGATGGTAGCAACTACACGGACTGGGTCCATAACTCGAGGATTATCCTCATTGCTGCACAGAAGAATTATGTCCTTGATGCACCGCTAGGTGACAGACCTGCAGCAGGAGCTGATGCAGATGTTATGAACATCTGGCAAGTTCAATCTGATGACTACACTATAGTTCAGTGTGCCATGCTTTACGGCTTAGAACCGGGACTTCAAAGATGTTTTGAACTTCATGGAGCATATGAGATGTTCCAGGAGTTGAAGCTAATATTTCAAGCAAATGCCCGGGTTGAGAGATATGAAGTCTCCAACAAGTTCTATAGCTGCAAGATGGAGGAGAACAGTTCTGTCAGTGAACACATACTCAAAATGTATGGGTATTATAATCACTTAACTCAGCTGGGAGTTGATCTTCCAGTTGATTGTGTTATTGACAGAGTTCTTCAGTCACTGCCACCAAGCTACAAAGGCTTCATGATGAACTATAATATGCAAGGGATGGATAAGACAATTCCCGAGCTCTTCACGATGCTGAAATCGACGAAGGTAGAAATCAAGAAAGAGCATCAAATGTTGATGGTTAACAAAACCACTAGTTTCAAGAAAAAGGGCAAGGGATAGAAAGGGAACTTCAAGAAGAACAGCAAACAAGTTGCCGCTCCCATGAAGAAGCCCAAAGCTAGACCCAAACCTGAAACTGAGTGCTTCTACTGCAAAGGAAATGGTCACTGGAAGCGGAGCTGCCCCAAAAACATGGCGGATAAGAAGGATGGCAAAGTGAACAAAGGTATACTTGATATACATGTTATTGATGTGTACTTTACTAGTGTTCAAAGTAGCCCCTGGGTATTTGATACCGGTTCAGTTGCTAAGATTAGTAACTCGAAACAAGAGTTGCAAAATGAACAGAGACTAGTTTAGGGCGATGTGACGATGTGTGTTGGAAGTGATTCCAAGGTTGATAAGATCACCATCGCACACTCCCTTTACCTTCGGGATTAGCGTTGAACCTAAATAAATGTTATTTGGTGTTTGCGTTGAGCATGAATATGATTGGATCATGTTTATTGCAATACGGTTATTCATTTAAATCAAAGAATAATTGTTGTTATGTTTACATGAATAAAACCTTCTATGGTCATACACTCAATATAAATGGTTTATTCAATCTCGATCGTACTGATACACATATTCATAATATTGATGCCAAAAGATGCAAAGTTGATAATGATAGTGCAACATACTTGTGGCACTACCGTTTAGGTCATATTGGTGTAAAGCGCATGAAGAAACTCCGTGCAGATGGGCTTTTGGAATCACTTGATTATGAATCATTTGATACTTGTGAACCATGCCTCATGGGCAAGATGACTAAAACTCCGTTCTCCGGAACAATGGAGCGAGCTAATGACTTATTGGAAATAATACATACCGATGTATGCGGTTCGATGAGTGTTGAGGCACGCGGCGGGTATCGCTATTTTCTGACCTTCACAGATGATTTGAGTAGGTATGGGTATATCTACTTGATGAAACACAAGTCTGAAACATTTGAAAAGTTCAAAGAATTTCAGTGTGAAGTGGAGAATCATCATAACAAGAAAATAAAGTTTCTACGATCTGATCACGGAGGCGAATATTTGAGTTACGAGTTTGGCCTTCATTTAAAACAATGTGGAATTGTTTCACAACTCACGCCACCTGGAACACCACAGAGTAATGGTGTGTCCAAATGTCGTAACCGTACTTTATTAGATATGGTGCGATCTATGATGTCTCTTACCGATTTACCATTATCGTTTTGGGGTTATGCATTAGAGACAGCTGCATTCACGTTAAATAGGGCACCGTCTAAATCCGTTGAGACGACACCGTATGAACTATGGTTTGGCAAGAAACCTAAGTTGTCATTTCTTAAAGTTTGGGGTTGCGACACTTATGTCAAAAGGCTTCAGCTTGATAAGCTCAAACCCAAATCGGAGAAGTGCGTCTTCATAGGATACCCTAAGGAAACAATTGGGTACACCTTCTACCACATATCCGAAGGTAAGATCTTTGTTGCTAAGAATGCGTCCTTTCTAGAGAAGGAGTTTCTCTCGAAAGAAGTGAATGGGAGGAAAGTAGAACTTGATGAGGTAATTGTACCTTCTCTCGAATTGAAAAGTAGTACATCAGAGAAATCCGTTCCCGTGATGCCTACACCAACTAGAGAGGAAGCTAATGATGATGATCATGAAACTTCAGATCAAGTTACTACTGAACCTCGTAGGTCAACCAGAACACGATCCGCACCAGAGTGTTACTGTAATCCTGTCCTGGAAGTCATGTTACTAGACCAAGGCGAACCTACGAACTATGAAGAAGCTATGATGAGCCCAGATTCCAATAAATGGCTTGAGGCCATGAAATCTGAGATAGGATCCATGTATGAGAACAAAGTATGGACTTTGGTGGACTTGCCCGATGATCGGCAAGCCATAGAGAATAAATGGATCTTCAAGAAGAAGACTGACGCTGATGGTAATGTTACTGTCTACAAAGCTCGACTTGTCGCGAAAGGTTTTCGACAAGTTCAAGGGGTTGACTACAATGAGACTTTCTCACCCGTAGCAACACTTAAGTCCGTCTGAATCATGTTAGCAATTGCCGCATTTTATGATTTTAAAATCTGGCAAATGGACGTCAAAACTGCATTCCTTAATGGATTTCTTAAAGAAGAGTTGTATATGATGCAACCAGAAGATTTTGTCGATCCTAAAGGTGCTAACAAAGTGTGCAAGCTCCAGCGATCCATCTATGGACTGGTGCAAGCATCTCGGAGTTGGAATATACACCTTGATGAGGTGATCAAAGCATATGGTTTTATACAGACTTACGGTGACGCCTGTATTTACAAGAAAGTGAGTGGGAGCTCTGTAGCATTTCTGATATTATATGTGGATGACATATTATTGATTGGAAATGATATAGAATTTCTGGATAGCATAAAAAAATGCTTGAATAAGAGTTTTTCAATGAAAGACCTCGGTGAAGCTACTTATGTATTGAGCATTAAGATCTATAGGGATAGATCGAGACGCTTGATAAGACTTTCAATGAGTACATACCTTGACAAGATTTTGAAGGAGTTCAAAATGGATTAGTCAAAGAAGGAGTTCTTGCCTGTATTGTAAGGTATGAAGTTGAGTAAGACTCAAATCTCCACCGCGGCAGAAGATAGAGAGAGAATGAAAGTCATTCCCTATGCCTCAGCCATAGGTTCTATAAAGTATGCCATGTTGTGTACCAGACCTGTTGTGTACCTTGCCATAAGTTTTGCAAGGGGGTACAATAGTGATGCAGGAGTAGATCACTGGACAGCGGTCAAAATTATCCTTAGTTACCTAAGAGGACTAAGGTAATGTTTCTCGGTTATGGAGGTGATAAAGAGTTTGTCGTAAAGGGTTACGTCGATGCAAGCTTTGACACCGATCCAGATGACTCTAAATCTGGATACGTATTGAAAGTGGGAGCAATTAGCTAGAGTAGCTCCATGCAGAGCATTGAAGACATAGAAATTTGCAAAATACATATGGATCTGAATATGGCAGACCCGTTGACTAAACCTCTCTCACAAGCAAAACATGATCATACCTTAATACTCTTTGGGTATTAATCACATGGTGATGTGAATTAGATTATTGACTCTAGTAAACTCTTTGGGTGTTAGTCACATGGCGATGTGAACTATGGGTGCTAGTCACATGGCAATGTGAACTAGATTATTGACTCTAGTGCAAGTGGGAGACTGAAGGAAATATGCCCTAGAGGCAATAATAAAGTTGTTATTTTATATTTCCTTATTCATTATAAATGTTTATTATTCATGCTAGAATTGTATTGATCGGAAACTTAAATACATGTGTGAATACATAAACAAATACCGTGTCCCTAGTAAGCCTCTACTAGACTAGCTCGTTGATCAAAGATGGTTAAGGTTTCCTAACCATAGACATGTGTTGTCATTTGATAACGGGATCACATCATTAGGAGAATGATGTGATGGACAAGACCCATCCGTTATCTTAGCATAATGATCGTTTAGTTTATTGCTATCGCTTTCTTCATGTCAAATACATATTCCTTCGACTATGAGATTATGCAACTCCCGGGTACCGGATGAATACCTTGTGTGCTATCAAATATCACAATGTAACTGGGTGATCATAAAGATGCTCTACAGGTATCTCCAAAGGTATTTGTTGAGTTGGCATAGATCGAGACTAGGATTTGTCACTCCGAGTATCGGAGAGGTATCTCTGGGCCCTCTCGGTAATACACATCATAGGCCCACTCGGTATCTTTGGGTCATAAGGTGATGTATTACAGAACAAGTAAATAGACTTGCCGTTAATGAGACTGAACTAGGTATAGAGATACCGACGATCAAATCTCGGGCAAGTAACATACCGATGGACAAAGGGAATTACGTATGTTGTCATAACGGTTCGACCAATAAAGATCTTCATAGAATATGTAGGAGCCAATATGGGCATCCAGGTTCCGCTATTGGTTATTGACTTGAGAGGTGTCTCGGTCATGTCTACGTAGTTCTCGAACCCATAGGGTCCGCACGCTTAACGTTCGTTGACGATATATTGTTATATGAGTTATATGTTTTGGTGACCGAATGTTGTTCGGAGTCCTGGATGAGATCACGGACATGATGAGGAGTCTCGAAATGGTTGAGAGGTAAAGATTTATATATAGGACGATGGTATTTGGACACCGAAAGTGTTTCGGGACGTACCGGGAAGGAATCGGGTCACCGGAAGGGGTTCCGGGCACCCCCCGGCAAGTTATGGGCCTTATGGGCTAAAGGAGGGGACAGACCAGCCCACAAGGGGGTGGTGCACCTCCTCCCTTGGTTGGCCAGCCCTAGGGAAGGAAAAAGGGGAGGGATAGCCCCTCCTGCCTTTCCCTTTCATGGGAGAAAGGAAAGGGGGAGCGCCGCCCTCCTCCACCTTTCCCCGCACTACAAATAAGGAAAGGGGGCGCGGCTTGGGAGGGACTCCAAGTAGGATTCCTCCTACTTGGGAGCCTCCTTGGGCTGCTCCTCCCTCCCTCCCACCTATATATATATATATGTGGGAGGGGGCGCCTAGCAAACACGAGATCAATTGTTAGCCGTGTGCGGCGCCCCCTCCACCATTTACACTCCCAGTCATATTTTCGTAGTGCTTAGGCGAAGCCCTGCGGAGATCACTTCACCATCACCGTCACCATGCCGTCGTGCTGATGGAACTCATCTACTACCTAGAAGTCTTGCTGGATCAAGAAGGCGAGGGACGTCACCGAGCTGAACGTGTGCAGAACGCGGAGGTGTTGTGCATTCGGTACTTGATCGGTTGAAGCATGAAGAAGTTCGACTACATCAACCGCGTTGTGAAACGCTTCCGCTTACGGTCTTCGAGGGTACGTAGACACACTCTCCCCTCTCGTTGCTATGCATCTCCTTGATAGATCTTGCGTGGGCGTAGGATTTTTTTTTGTTTTCATGCAACGTTCCCCAGCACAAATAAGCTCACAAAAATTCAGATTACAACGGGAACATGTACTGTTATTGTTTTTTTAATATATAACTTTTTAACCAGAATAATGGACCTATTTATGTTGTCCATATAAGCTCAATTTTTTCAGAGTAAAACAGAGCACATGTAGTATATATTGATAAATTTAAGGTTTCTTTAAAAAAATATCCAGTTCATCCAGGCAAGAAGACACACTGAGAACACGTAGTAATGAGAAATACGAATAGTTTCTCCCATATAACAAGCAGTGAGGTAGTAGTCCTGGGAGTGTAGATGGGTCTAGGGGTTGAGCTAGTTGGTTGGGTCCAAACTAGTAGTAGTACAAAAACATTTTTCGAGGGCAGGCTTCAGCCTGTTGAAGACTGCCTACTAGAATCGCTACTGGTTCAAAGAAAAAGTCAAGGAAAACATAGGAATTGGAAAGTTTCCTATGGTACTACTATTCATGCATTTGGTTAGAAGGAATGGAGCAAAGCAAAACTGGAGGAATTTTTCTCTTTTGGTGTCTCTTTCAAAGAAAAAACGTAGGAATTTTAATATCCACTTGGACGTCCTTTTCAAATTCCTATGTATGAAGAACAAGACTAAGTGCATTAGTGGCATAATAAGATTCTAACTTTACATTTCCATGTGGTTTGACTTTAATTTGACCATGTTTCCCTGCATTCCTGTGTTCTTCCAATTCCTGTGAACCAAACACTCAGGTTGACCGAAATCCTGTGTTTGCAAATGCTCTATTTTGCAAGTGCATTCTTCATTTGTACTAAGCGGGAATACTGCTTGTGCATCCAAACTCTTAAACCCAAAGTTTTGCCAAATGAGTCCACCATACCTACCTCTATGCGGTATTCAAATGTCGTCCTAAGTAAATTTGCAAGTGCCAACTCTAATTATTCAAAATAAATTTCTGTTTTGTGAGCCCGTACCGCTCATGTGGCGGCAGGGGGTGGCCGATATCTTTCATGCTAGGGGGGTAATTCTCACGATGAGTGTTTATTCACTTGTCATTACATGAGAAAGTGACGGGTAATAGGGATGCCCAGTCCCACAATGAATCAAAAATAATAATAACAAAATTCCTTGGAAAGTGTTGGCATGGAAGGCACCCGTGGATACGGCTAGCCATGGATTGTGAAAGAATGGTGGAAAGGAAATGAACTTTATTTTCTGTTTGGGAACCGCCTATAATGTGTCTAGCATGGAAGATGTTCAGAACTCTCGGTCGTAGCGTTAACAAGAGAAGCATGCCTCTCAAAATAATTTTATCTCTAATTTAAGCTTTGAGCTCTGGCACCTCTGTAAACCTCTGCTTCCCTCTGCGAAGGGCCTATCTATTTACTTTTATGTAATTTTTATTTCAATTTTGAGTCTCCGTCTTCTCTTATAAGCACCAACTGGGGAACATTATTGTGATACTTGTGCATTGGGTGTAGCTAATATTTGAGTGTCTTTCATGGTTGGATCAATGATTGAGCATAATGGGCTAGGGATAACTTTCTTTAGCGTTGATATTTTGAAAGACATGGTTGCTTGTTGATATGCTTGAGTATTTATGTCTTCATGTCAAACTATAAACTATTTCTTTGAATCACTCAAACTCAAATATCCATGCAACAAAAGAAAATATTATATGATGAATATAATAGGTAGCATTCCACATCAAAAATTCTGTTTTTATCATTTACCTACTCGAGGACGAGCAGGAATTAAGCATGGGGATGCTTGATACGTCTCCAACATATCTATAATTTTTGATTGTTCCATGCTATTATAGTATCAATCTTGAATGTTTTATATTCATTTACAAGCAACTTTATATCATTTTTTGGGACTAACCTATTAACTTAGAGCCCAATGTGAGTTGTTGTTTTTTGCCTGTTTTTGACTTTTCAGAAAATCAATATCAAACAGAGTCCAAATGAAGAAAAAACTTTGGATTAATTTTTTCTGGACTAGAAGAGACACTAAAAGGTTCGGGGGCAGACCAGAAGACTCACGAGGAAGCGACAAGCTCGTGGGGGGTGCCCAGGGGGCACGTCCACAGACTTGTGGGCCCGTCGTAGCATGTTTTGACCTAATTTTGCCTCTATAAATACCAAAATATTCCCCTCAGATCAGAGAGCCACCCGAAATACTTTTTCTGCCGCTGCAAGTTTCTGTTCTTGTGAGATCCCATCTGGAGGCCTCCGTCGGAGGGGGAATTGATCACTGAGGGGATCTACATCAACTTGCTGCCCTTCCGATGATGCGTGAGTAGTTTACCTCAGACCTACGGGTCCATAGTTAGTAGCTAGTGATGTCTACTACACAACTTGTTCTTGTAGACTCGTGTTGGGTCTCCAAGTGCAGAGTTTTGTAGGACAGTAGCAAATTTTCCTCAAGTGGATGACCTAAGGTTTATCAATCTGTGGGAGGCATAGGATGAAGATGGCCTCTCTCAAACAACCCTGCAACCAAATACAAAGAGTCTCTTGTGTCCCCAACACACCCAATACAATGGTAAATTGTATAGGTGCACTAGTTCGGCGAAGAGATGGTGATACAAGTGTAATATGGATAGTAGATATAGGTTTTTGTAATCTAAAAATATAAAAACAACAAGGTAGAAAATAGTAAAAGTGAGCAAAAACGGTATTGCAATGCTTGAAAACAAGGCCTAGGGTTCATACTTTCACTAGTGCAAAACCTCTCAACAATGATAACATAATTGGATCATATAACAATCCCTCAATGCGCAACAAAGAATCACTCCAAAGTTTCTATCAGAGAACATAGGACAAAAACATGCATCAACCCCTATGCATAGATTACCCCAATGTCACCTCGGGAATCCGCGAGTTGAGTGCCAAAACATACATCAAGTGAATCAATATAATACCCCATTGTCACCACGGGTATCCATATGCAAGACATACACCAAGTGTTCTCAAATCCAATATTCAATCCAACAAAACAAAACCTCAAATAGCAAGACTCAATTCATCACAAGAAGGTAGAGAGGGAAGAACACCATAAGATCCAAATATATTAACAAAGCTCGCGGTACATCAAGATCGTGCCAAATCAAGAACACGAGGGAGAGAGATCAAACACGTAGCTACTAGTACATACCCTCAGCCCCGAGGGTGAACTACTCCCTCCTCATCATGGTGGCCGCCGAGATGATGAAGATGGCCTCCGGTGATGATTTCACCCTCCGGCAGGGTGCCAGAACGGGGCCCCGATTGAGTTTTCATGGATACAGAGGCTTGCAATGGCGGAACTTCTCATCTATGGTTCTTTTTGGGGGTTTGAGTATTTATATGAATTTTTGGCGTCGGTCTCATGTCAAGGGGGTCCACGAGGCAGCGACAAGCTCGCTCCAAGCACCCTGGGGGTAGGGCGCGCCTAGCGAGCTTGTCGTGCCCTCGTGGGTCTTCTCGTCCTCCCACGAAGCTTCGGGGGTCTCTTTTGGTCCATAAAAAATCACTGTAAATATTCAGCCCATTCCGAGAACTTTTATTTATGCACAAAAAACGACACCACGGTAGTTCTCTGAAAACAGCGTCAGTCCGGATTAGTTCTAATCAAATCATACCAAAACCATATAGAATTGTTGTAAACATGTCATGAATACTTCATAAATTATAGATACGTTGGAGACGTATCAGCTAGATGGCTTCTTCTCTCTCGATGTTCTTCAATACAATGTTCTCCTTGATGTTCTTGGAGTTCTATCCGGTGTAATTCTTTTTTTTGCGGTGTGTTTGTTGGGATCCGATGAATTGTGAGTTTATTATCAGATTATCCATGAATATTATTTGAGTTTTCTCTGAACACTTTTATGCACGATTGTTATAGCTTCGTATTTCTCCTCTGATCTATTGATTTGGTTTGGCCAACTAGATTGGTTTATCTTGCAATGGGAAGAGGTGCTTTGTAATGGGTTCGATCTTGCGGTGCTCAATCCCAGTGACAGAAAGGGACATGACACGCATGTATCATTGCTATTAAGGGTAAAAAGATGGGGTTTATTCATGCGTGAGTTTACTTTGTCTACATCATGTCATCTTGCTTAAGGCGTTACTCCGTTCTTTATGAACTTAATACTCTAGATGCATGCTGGATAGCGGTCGACGTGTGGAGTAATAGTAGTAGATGCAGAATCGTTTCGGTCTAATTGTCTCGGACATGATGCTTATATACATGATCATTGCCTTGGATATCATCATGATTATTTGCTTTTCTATCAATTGCCCAACAGTAATTTGTCTACCCACCGTATGCTATTTTCTCAAGAGAAGCCTCTAGTGAAAACTATGGCCCCCGGGTCTACTTTTATCATATATTAAAATCCAAAAATACCTTGCTGCATTTTTCTTTCTTTATTTTATTTTATATTTTTGTGCGATCTATCTATCATCACCATACAATTTAATCTTGCAATTAACCGTCGAGGGATTGACAACCCCTTGTTCGCCTTGGGTGCAAGGATTTGTTATCTTGTGTGCAGGTACTGCTAACGAGGTGTTGCGTGGTTCTCCTACTGGATTGATAACCTTGGTTCATAACTGAGGGAAATACTTATCTCTACTGTACTGCATCATCCTCTCCTCTTCGGGGAAATCCCAAGTAGTAAGATGGTCTCTCTCCAACAACCCTGCAATCAAATACAAGAAATCTCTTGTGTCCCTAACAAACCAAATACAATGGTAAATTGTATAGGTGTACTAGTTCGGCGAAGATATGGTGATACAAGTGTAGTATGGATAATAGATATAGGTTTTTATAATCTGAAAATATAAAACAGCAAGGTAGCAAGTGATAAAACGGAGCACAAACGGTATTGCAATGCTTAGAAACAAGGCCTAGGGTTCATACTTTCACTAGTGCAATCTCTCAACAGTGCTAACATAATTGAATCATATAACAATCCCTCAACGTGCGATAAAGAATCGCTCCAAAGTTCTTATCTAGCGGAGAACATAAGATGAAATTGTTGTAGGGTACGAAACCACCTCAAAGTTATCTTTTTCGATCAATCTATTGGGCTATTCCTATAAGTGTCACAAACAGCCCTAGAGTTCGTACTAAAATAACACCATATGATACGCATCAACCAACTCTAATGTCACCTAGATATTCCAATGTCACCGCAAGTATCCGTGAGTTGATTATTCGATATGCATCAAACAACTTCAGATTCATAATATTCAATCCAACACAAAGAACTTCAAAGAGTTCCCCAAGATTTCTACCGGAGAAAGTAGGACGAAAACGTGCATCAACCCCTATGCATAGATTACCCCAATGTCACCTCGGGAATCCGTGAGTTGAGTGCCAAAACATATATCACGTGAACCAATAGAACACCCCATTGTTACCACGGGTATCCACATGTAATACATACATAAAGTGTTCTCAAATCCATAAAAGTATTCAATCCGATAATAGTGAAACCCCAAAGGTAAAAACTCAATTCATCACAACAATATAGAGAGGGGAAAACACCATATGATCCAACTATATTAACAAATCTTGCGGTAAATCAAGACCGTGCCAAATCAAGAACACGAGAGAGAGAGAGAGAGAGATCAAACACATAGCTACTTGTACATACCCCTAGCCTCGATGGTGAACTACTCCCTCCTCATCATGGTGGCCGCCGGGATGATGAAGATGGCCTCCGATGATGATTTCCCCCTCTTGCAGGGTGCCGAAACAAGGCTCCAGATGGTATTTGGAAGGTACAGAGGCTTGCGGCGGTGGAGTCAAAGTTCTAGGGTTATTTATGGGGGTTTCTCTATTTATAGGATTTTTTGACGTGGGTCTCACACCAAGATGGGCTAAGATGGGCCCACGAGGCACCATGCCACGGACACCCCTCTGGGCACGCCTTGGTGCCTCGTGGGCACCTCGTGGCTCTTCTGGTCCTCCCACGAAGCTTCGGGGTCTCTTTTGTTCCAAAAAAATTGTCAAAAAGTTTTAGCCCATTCCGAGAACTTTTATTTCTGCACAAAAGACAACACCACGATAGTTCTGCTGAAAACAGTGTGAGTTCGGGTTAGTTCCATTCAAATCATACCGAAACCATATAGAATTGTTGTAAACATGGCATGAATACTTCATAGATTATAGATACGTTGGAGACGTATCACTATGGTGCATACTCCTTTTCTCTTGCATCACTTCATTTAATTATACCAACTAATTTTGAATTTGAAGGATCCAATGGAAACTCCAATGACGCAACAGGTATGTTTTAAACCTATTTCTTTAACTGGATTGTTGTTGTAAATTCTTGATCTATGTTGATTTCAGTTTCAATTGTATAAATGGTTATGTTCTCATGTCATGCACATTACAAGTGTTGTTAGTGTTGTGTAGTTTTCCACACTTATATTGTCTATGTTGGTTTGTCTTAAACAGATATGATTTAAACTGTGTCTCTATCTTGATTTGGCAATATAAACAAAGACGATATAGACAATACAATGACCATGGTACATAGATATATGTTTGTTTCATGCTGTTATTATGTACTACCTTGTGATAGAAGACAAGTTAGTATAATCCTGTCAACATTACTACTGAACTGGTTTACCAAAATGAGTTTCATATACTACATGCTAAACCTGTGATGTGTCTGCTTGTTCCTCTTTTAGAATGCCGACAGAATATTGGAGAAGAGTACCCCATTATGCAATGGTAATGCAAGTAATGCACATAAGGTTCAAGATAGCGAGACAACCTTGTCGGTCTCCAAGAAAGCTGATAAAAACTATCCCGAAGACAGTGAGACAAACCCAATGTCCTACCTTGATGTAGTGTTCGAGTTACTGGCCACTACCGCTAGCACAAGCTCTTCGAACTCGCTGCTTGAATCAATTCGTCTTCTTGAGTCTCAACTATAAGCTGAAAGACAACGATCAGCTGTGCTGCAACAAGAATCCGAAGGACTGAGAAAGTCCCTGCAGAATTTAGATGCATACTTTCTGGTGCAACAACAAGAGTTGGAGGATTTTAGCGCCAAATAAGAGAAAACTATTAAGCTTGCTAAGGTTCTTGCCAGCATGGTGGGTGCCCAGGATATCGTTTCTTGAGCTCTTCTGAAGTGGTTTCATTTCTGGACATGTTTTGTTGCTGCGTTTATTTGTACTAGTGGCTGATACGTCTCCAACGTATCTATAATTTTTGATTGTTCCACGCTATTATATTATCATTCTTGGATGTTTTACAATCATTTTATAGCAACTTTATATCATTTTTTGGGACTAACCCATTGACACGGTGCCCAGTGCCAGTTGCTGTTTTTTGCTTCTTTTTTTACTTCGGAGAATATCAGTACCAAACGGAGTCTAAATGCAACGAAACTTTTTGAAGATTTTTTTGGGACCAGAAGACACCTTGGGAGCCAAGTAAGTGGACGAGGGAAGGCCCGTGGGGACCACAACCCACCAGGGTGCGCCAAGAGGCCCAGACGCGCCCTGATGGGTTGTGGGGCCCATGTAGCTCTGTTGCACCGCCTCTCAGCTCTATAAATTCCCAAATATTTCAGAACCCTAGGGGAGTCGACGAAACACAATTCCATCCACCGCAAGTTCCAGAACCACGAGATCCAATCTACACCATCACGGAGGGGTTCATCATCCTCATTGGTGCCTCTCCGATGATACGTGAGTAGTCCACCATAGACCTAAGGGTCCGTAGGCAGTAGCTAGATGTCTTCCTCTCTCTTTTTGCTTCTCAATACAATGGTCTCTTGGAGATCTATTTGATGTAACTCTTTTTGCGGTGTGTTTGTTAGGATCCGATGAACTCTGAGTTTATGATCAGATCTATATCCATGAATATTATTTGATTTTTCTTTGATCTCTTATATGCATGATTATTTATATCCTCGTATTTCATATTCGAATCTTTGGTTTAGTTAGGCCAACTAGATTGATTTTTCTTGCCATGGGAAGAGGTGCTTTGTGATGGGTTCGATCTTGCGTTGTCCTCTCCCAGTGACAGAAGGGGCAGCAAGGCACGCATGTATCGTTGCTATTAAGGATAACAAGATGGGGCCTATTCCTACATGAATAGATCTTGTCTACATCATGTCATCATTCTTATTGCATTACTCTGTTTCTCCATGAACTTAATACACTAGATGCATGCTGGATAGCAGTCAATGTGTGGAGTAATAGTAGTAGATGCAGGCAGGAGTCAGTCTACTAATCTTGGACGTGATGCCTATATATTGATCATTGCCTTGGATATCGTCATAATTATTCGATCTTCTATCACTTGCGCAACAGTAATTTGTTTACCCACCGTGTGCTATTTTCTCGAGAGAAGCCACTAGTGAAATCTACGGCCCCTGGGTCTATCTTTTATCATATTGCTTTCTGATATATTTTTCATTTCATTTGTTTTCAGATCTATTAATCTAAAAACCCAAAAATACTTTGCTGCACTTTCTATTTGCATCTTTTATTTCGCATTTTATTCAGACCTATTTATCAAAACACATACAAAACAATCTATCTTTTTACCGAGGAGGGATTGACAACCCCTCTTACGCATTGGGTTGCGAGAATTTGTTCTTTGTGTCCAGGTACCGTTGACATAGTGTTGCTTGGTTCTCCTACTGGATTAATACCCTGGTTTCATAACTGAGGGAAATACCTACCGTAGCTGTACTGCATCATCCCTTCCTCTTTGGGGAAATACCGATGCAGTTTCAAGCCGCATCAAAAGGAATTTCTGGCACCGTTGCCGCCAAGACATCATCAACATCTATCAGGATCCTAATCGCAAATCTCATCTCCTTGCAATTTACATTATTTGCCATTTTCCTCTCGTTTTCATCTCCCCCACTTCACAAAAATTGCCGTTTTATTTGCCTTCTCTTTTTCGTTCGCCTTTTTCTCATCAGATCTATCTTTTTGTTTGCAATCTTGTTTGCGTAGTCACGATGACTCAAGAAAACATCAAGTTGTGTGATTTTTCCAATACCAATAACAATGATTTTATTAGTACTCCGATTGCTCCTCCCGCCACTAGTGCAGAATCTTGTGATATTAATATCGCTTTGTTGAATCTTGTTATGAAAGATCAATTTTCCAGTACTCCTAATGAGGATGTCGCGTCCCATCTAAACACATTCGTAGAATTGTGTGATATGCAAAAGAAAAAATATGTGGACAATGATATTGTGAAGTTGAAATTATTTCCTTTCTCTTTGCGGGATCGTGCAAAAATTTGGTCCTCTTTTTGCCTCGCAATAGTATCGATTCTTGGGATAAGTGCAAAGATGCTTTTATTACTAAGTATTTTCCACCCGCGAAAATTATTTCCCTTAGAACTCAAATCATGAATTTTAAGTAACTTGAGCATGAACATGTTGCACAATCTTGGGAAAGAATGAAATTTATGCTAAGAAATTGTCCTACTCATGGTTTAAATCTTTGGATGATCATACAAATTTTTTATGCGGGATTGAATTTTGTTTCAAGAAATCTTTTAGAACCCACCGCGGGTGGTACTTTTATAGAAATTACTTTGGGTGAAGCTACTAAATTGCTAGATAATATCATGGCAAATTATTCACAATGGCATACCGAAAGAGCACCTACTAGTAAAAAAGTTAATTCGGTTGAAGAAATTAATACTTTGAGTGAAAAAGTTGATACTCTCATGAAATTGGTTGCTAGTAAAAGTGCTCCGATTTATCTTAATGATGTGCCTTTGTCTACTTTGATTTAGCAAAATAATGATCTCGTAGATGTGAATTTTTTCTCACGAAACAATTTCAACAACAATGCTTATAGAGGTAATTTTAATCCTAGGCCTTTTCCTGGAAAGTCCTCTAATAATTATGGTAATTCCTATAGTAATTCTTCTTACAATAATAATAGGAACCCCTCTGATCTTGAGAGTAATATTAAAGAATTTATCAATGCTCAAAAAGTTTTCAACACTACGATAGAAGAAAAGTTGAATAAGATTGATGATATGTCTAGAAGCATTGATAGAATTTCTCATGATGTAGAAAATCTCAAGATTAAAATTTTTCCACCCAAGGTTGATATCAATGAATCAATTAAAGCTTTATATGTTTCTATGGATGAAAGTAAGAAAAGAACCGCTATGCTTAGAGCTAAAAGTGAATTTTTAGAAAGAGCGTTTTCTAGTGATTGCTTTCAAAAAACGATGAAGATCTTAAATTAATTGGTGTTTCTTCTATTGATTCCTTGTTTAGTAAAATTAAAATTGATGATAAAGGGACTGAAGAAGAGTCAACTTTAGTTAGAGGGCGTCCCGATAATTTGGAGGGTGAAAATCTTGATGAAAAAATTGATAAAAGTGGGTTCAGAGAGGTCAAAACTTTAACTAGTGATGTGCCCACTCTTTTGGATTACAAAGACTTTAATTATGATAATTTCTCTTTGATTGAATGCATTTCTTTTTTGCAATCCATGATAAATTCACCCCATGCTTATGAACAAAATAAAGCTTTTACTAAACATATCGTAGATGCCATGATGAAAGCTTTAGAAGAAAACTTGGAACTAGAGATTTCAATTCCTAGAAAATTACATGATGAATGGGAACCTACCATCAAAGTCAAGATTAAAAATTATGAGTGCTTTGCTTTATGTGATTTGGGTGCTAGTGTTTCCACAATTCCGAAATCTTTATGTGATGTGCTTGGTCTTACCGATATTGAAGAATGTTCTCTTAATTTGCACTTGGCGGATTCTACTATTAAAAATCCTTTGGGAAGAATTAATGATGTTCTTATTCTTGCAAATAGGAACTATGTGCCCATAGATTTTATTGTTCTTGATATTGATTGCAATCCGTCTTGTCCAATTATACTTGGCAGACCGTTTTTACGTACTATTGGTGTCGTGATTGATATGAAAGAAGGCAATATTAAATTTCAATTTACACTAAGAAAGGGTATGGAACACTTCCCTAGAACAAGAATTAAGCCACCACATGAATCAATCATGAGGGTTATCCTATGGATCAAAAACTAAAGATGACAATACTTGAATCTATGCATTATGCCTAGCTAGGGACATAAAACGATAGCGCTTGTTGGGAGGCAACCCAATGAATAAAATTTATTTTTGCCTTTTTATTTATGTTTATGAGTGTTTGCACAATTATGCCTCTGTTATTATTGTGTTTTTTATGTTTTAATTAGTATTTTTGCCAAGTAAAGCCTTTGGGATAGCTTTGGTGATAGTTGATTTGATCCTGTTGAAAAACAGAAACTTTTGAGTCAAGTAACAGAATTGTCTAAATTCACAGAAGCGATGAATAATTCTGAATTTTTTACACAAGATTGATATACAAATTGCCTCTGTTATAGTAACATTTCAGTATTTTTGGAGTTACATAAGTATGAGAACAATTCACACCTTTACAGACTGTTCTGTTTTTGACAGATTCTGTTTTCTTTGCATTGTGTGCTTACTTTGATGAATCTATGGATTGTATCGGGGGTATAAGCCATGGAAAAGTTATAATACAGTAGATATAATGCAATGAAAAAAATTTAATGGGTTTGCAACAGTACTTAAAGTAAAGATTGGTTTTCTTATACTAACGGATCTCACGAAGGTTTTGTTAAGTTTTGTGTGATTGAAATTTTCAAGTTTTGGGTGAGATCACAATGGATGAAGGAATAAGGAGTGGCAAGAGCCTAAGATTGGGGATGCCCCGGAAGGCATCCCCTCTTTTTTCTAACGACCATCGGTATTTTACTTGGAGCTATATTTTTATTCGTCACATATTCTGAGTTTTGCTTGGAGCGTCTTGTATTATATGAATCTTTGCTTGTTTTGCTTTTTAGTTTGTCACAAGTATCCTTGCTGGACGCACCTATTTGAGAGAGCCAAAATTATGCTATGATTTGTTAGAATTTCTCTTTATGCTTCACTTAAATTTTTTGAGCTATGTAATCGCTCTAGTGCTTCACTAATATCTTTTTGAGCACGGTGTGCTTTAATATTTTTGAAGAAATACTCTCATGCTTCACTTAGATTAATTTGAGAGTTAGTATTTTTTTTTAGAAATTCTCTCATACTTCACTTATATTATTTTGAGAGAAGAAAATTTTTATGCTCATGTTCTTCACTTAGATTTATTTGAGCTTGTCAAAAGCAATTGCAACATATGAAATTAGTCCCAAAGTGATAGATATTCAAGAGGGATATAATAAAAACTTTCATGAAGATCATTGGACAAAATAAACTTGATTCTTTGTAATAGTTTTGAGATATGATGATAGTAATATATGAGTCATGTTGGTGAGTAATTATGCTTTAGTAAGAATATTGGTGTTAAGGTTTGTGATTCCCTATGCAAGCACGAAAGTCAATAGTTATGCAATGAAATTATATCCTACTTGGGGTGCATTATTCGGTGTTAGTTATGCTCAATGCTCGCTTATGTGAATTTTTGTTTCTTGGTTGGTTGCTTCTCAATCTTTCCACTTGTACTAAGTAGAAATACTACTTGTGCATCCAAAATCTTTAAACCCAGTTTTGCCATATGAGTCCACCATACCTACCTATATGCGGTATTTTTGTGCCGTTCTAAGCAAATTTGTATGTGCCAACTCTAATTTTTTCAAAATGAATTTCCTTTTTGTGTGCCCGTACCGCTCATGAAGCGGCAGGGGATGGCCAATATTTTTCATGCTAGATGTGTTATTCTCAAGATGAGTGTTTATTCACTTGTCATTGCATGAGAGTATGGCAGTAATAGGGATGCCCAGTCCCGAAATGAAAAAGAAATTTAATTTATGTTGTCAAATAATAAATTCCTTGAAAAGTGTTGGTATGGACGGTACCCGCGGATATGGCTAGCCGTGGTATGTGAAAGTATGGTGGAAAAAGGAATAAACTTTATTTTCTGTTTGGGAACCGCCTATGATATATCTAGCATGGAAAGTGTTGGGAACTACTCGATTATTTTCATTGACGGGAAAAGCATGCCTCTCAAAAAAAATTATCTCTCAATTTAAGCTTTGAGCTCTGGCACCTCTACAAATCCCTACTTCCCTCTACGAAGGCCCTATCTATTTACTTTATGCAATTTTTATTTTTATTTGAGTCTCCATCTTCTCTGATAAAGCACCAACTAGGGAGCACTATCACTACTGCAGGATGCTGCTAACGCGACACTACAATCAGAGACCCTTCGACGAAACTGTGTGCGATGCAATAATCGCAAACGGTGATGTAAAAAAACGTCAAAAAAGATGCAAAACATTTGCGATGACGGATACATCAAACACGGTTCAGAATTTAGTTGCGTGTGCGATGAGGGGCATACGGTTCGGTTCAATGAACTATTTGCGATGAGGCAGAAGAACAGAAACGGGCAGCCAGATGAAGGTGTGTGCGACATACGGTATACGGTTCACTCGGATGAACTGTTTGTGATTAGGCGGAACAAAAGAAACGGTCAACCAGATCAAGGTGTGTGCGATATATGGTATACAGTTCACTCGGATGAACTGTTTGTGTTCAGCCAAGATAACAGAAACGGTTCAATTTAACAAGATGTGTGTGATACGCGGCAAACAGGTCTGTAATCAGAAATGTGTGCGAAGATCGATAATAACACAGACGATTGCTGCTAATAAGACATGTGTGTTGTGTGTTGGCATTGCATCAACATATATATATACACACTTATAAGGACATGGTTGCATAACCAAATTAAACATCCAATTACATAGGTGGCTACTACACACATAACATTTGCACACACCAAAGTAAACTATTACATGCATAATTAAATAGGTGGCTACTACACACATGACATTTCCACACACCAAAGTCAACTATATATTACATGCATAATTAACTAGGATAAACGATCATCTGATCATCATCTACTTCTTGTGACGCTTGCCGCTACTGCTCTGCTTGTGGCTCGATCCGGCCTCGTCGATTTCGGTAACGAGGCACTTTCTCATGTCAATGATCCGCCTGTGCATCTCGTAGCATGTGTACACGCTCTTGGCCGTGAACCTGAGGTGAGGTTCATCCAGTTGCCGCATCCAGGCCCTGTGCCAGGATACGGGACTTGTTCTCTGGGCATCCTGCTTCATCTTTTCGTAGTAGGGGTCGATGATGGTCGAGGCGAGCTCAACCAGGGAGTCCTTCGTGCTGCCCCAGGCCCTGTAGTGCTCACGGATTTTGACAAGGTTCTTGCAGGCCAAGCCCGTAACCCTAAGCGCTTTTACATCATCGGTGGTTTCCACCGTAGCGAACTTGTAGTCGGTGCTGTTGACAAACCTGGCGAAACGGACACAAAGCTCTGTGGCCATGCAGTAGTGGTAGATGAGGACATGATGGCGCATGCACAACTGGGCGACGACAACCTTCTGATCTTTGCCGGGAAGATCGACGGTGTACTGGAGGTCGATGCCGACCACCTTGTACTTGTCTCCAGCAAGCAACTGCTCCACGGTGTCGATGTAGTCCTCCACCACGGCCGGGTCGATGGTGTACACCACCGTGAGATCCGTCTCCCTCGCGTGGGTCTCGACTTTATGCTCGCCGAACTCCATTGGAGCGCCGCTAGATATCCTCTTTGTATGTGTCGTCGTGGGTGTGCTTGTTGTGTTGTGGGGCGAGATCGAAAGGTTGAAGAGACTAAGTTTATAATGGCCGTGGGAATTAATGGGGAAGCCGGACGGACTGGAATATCTACACGCCCGAATGGCAGTTCTAATTTGCAGCGTGTAGCCGTAACTCCATCGTGCCGCACGTAACTGCATCGTGGCGACGCGCGCGGCGCAACCGCATGCATATGGGCCCCCAACATGATCGTGCGCAGGCCCCAACCGCTAGCAGAGCGCGCGCGCAGGGACGCGAGCAGAGCGCTCCGCGGCGCCTCAACGGCGAGCAACCATATATATGCATATAGCAGTTGAACACGTAAGGAAAAGCTGTCCACAAAACCGTAAAAAAAGATGCAAAACATTTGCGATGGCGGTGGCATCAAACACGGTTCATATTGGAGTTGCGTGTGCGATGATTGGCAAACGGTTAATCCAGAAGAACTGTTTGCGATGATGCAGAACAACAGAAACAGGCAGCCAGATGAGGGTGTGTGCGATATACGGCATACAGTTCACTAGGATGAACTGTGTGTGATTAGGCAACACAATAGAAACGGTTCAACTGAACAAGGTGTGTGTGATACGCGGCAAACAGGTCCGTAATCAGAAATGTGTGCGAAGACCAATAATAACACAGACGATTGCTGCTAATAAGCCGTGTGATTTGCTCTGTCTACAGAAGAATAATATATATATATATATAACTGAAATAAATATCCAATTACATAAGTAACTATACAGATCATTCGCACACACCTCAATAAACAATTGTATGCATTCAAAACTAGGAGAAATGATCGTCTAGTCATCTACTTCTTGTGACGCTCCCGCCACTGCTCTGTGGCTCGATCCCTCGTCTGGGGCAGGAAGAAGACACTCCCTCATGTCAACGATCCGCATGTACATCTCGTAGCTTGTGTACGCGTCCTTGGCCGCGTACTTGACGTGTTGTTCATCCAGTCTCTCATGCCAGACACTGTGCCAGGTGTTCTTGTCCTTCTTGCTCTCATCCTTCATCTTCATGTAGTAGCGGTCGATGATGGCCGAGGCGAGGTCAACCAGGGAGTTCTGTTTGTTGTTGTCGCTGCCCCAGACCTTGTAGTGGTCCTGGATGTCGACACGCTTCGTGAGGGCAACTTCGGCGGCCCACTCCGGCGGGAGCGCGGCCGCAGCCGCCAGGCGCGTGCTAACAAGCTTCGTGAGCGCGGCCGCAATCTGCGACCGGGCGGCCAAGGCAGCCCAAACGGCCGCTGTTGCTTCTCAGGTGGTGGCAGCAACATCTGCCTCTGGGATAGCAACTGGGGAGAGCGGCACAGCAGCTGTCCGTTTCGCAGCGGCGGCCTTAGCCCTGATGGAGGCCGCCCACGACCATGTTGAGGCCACCCACGCCCAGCTCATGGTGGTCACCGCACAAATTGAACGAAGCTTCTCCGACAATGGTCGACAACCCACGGCCGAAGAGTTGGCAATCGTCACGAGCGTTCGAGGAGCCGTCCATTCCTGTGCGGCATACCTTACCACGCGGCATACCAAAAGCCACATTTCCCCTGTTTCCGCATTCCTTTCCAAGTTGAAACCTTCACTCCTTGCTTTCAGCGCCGCCTTCTCGTCGGCGACCCTCCTTCACGCTGCTCGGCCTCGTCTATCCAGGCAGGTAATCCACACTTGACCCCCATCCTCCTCCTCCTTCCACATACCACATGCCCCGAACGCCAGCGCGACACCTTCCACCCAAATCACCGACCCCTCCACCAAATAAGCGCCGCCCTAAGCCATGGTGCATGCAGTATAGGCAGGAGCTCAAGGAGCATTTCGCAGCGGAGGAGCAAATCGTGGCCGCACGCGCGGATGAGGTCACGATGGCTGCCATTCGTGTCGACCCCCCAGATCTTGGAGGAGCACCTCACCGTCGAGGCCATCATCGACGCCTTGCGCGCCGACGCCGCGATGTGGTTGGCTGCTTTAAATGACAGTTCGTGGCATTTTCTCGCGGCCACCCTCGGTGCCTTCGACGAAGACTACGAGGTGTTTTCTCACCGTGCACGTGCTTACCTCAACTCGAGAGCCAGCAGGTTGGTGCCCAGAGCGGCTCAGGCAACTCACCACTACGACGAGGGCACCCATGATGCGGAGGCCTCACCCTCTTCCATGTCCAAGGAGCCAATCATCATCGATATCTCCGACGATGAGGAGTAGCTTGTCTTATTAGCTCACTATAAGGACCCATGTTCAGTTTGCTAGCTACGCTGGTTAAGCATGCTCGGTTTACCCGTTGCATGTGCTGCTCCTGCATTTCCTTAACAAATTCTAGTGAATTGTGCTATCTACTTTTACCATGCAATCTGCTGCTCTAGTGTATATGCTCTATATGTCGTGCAATGTGGTGCTCATTTATTAACTGTTTGGTTAATTAGTTGTCGTGTTCAGTTAACTGTTTGGTTCAATTCTGCAAATGAGATGTTCAATTCCTCAGGGTGCAATTTTGTATTGTCTTCCATGTGAGAAATAAATCGAAGTTATCTTTACAAAATACATGAGAAACAAATACAATTGCTATATTTCCAAGTTGTCAAGCATGCTTGGTTTGGTTAACTGTCTGATCTTCTAGTATGTTATACATTGTGCAATGTGATGCTCAGTTAACGTTTGGTTTATTTGTTGTGGTGTTTAGTTAACTGTTTGGTTCAATTCTGCAATGCGATGTTCAATAGTTGTGGGTGCATTCTGTTATTGTATACCATGTGAGAAGTAAATTGAATTTGGCTGTACTAAATACATAAGAAACAAATACAATTGCTATATTTCCAAGTTGTTAAGCATGCTTGGTTTGGTTAACTGTTTGATCTTCTATTAGGAGTATGTTATATTGTGCAATGTGGTGCTCAGTTAACATTTGGTTCATTTGTTATGGTGTTTAGTTAACTGTTTGGTTCAATTCTGCAATGCGATGTTCAACTGTTGTGGGTGCATTCTGTTATTGTATACCATGTGAGAAATAAATTGAATTTGGCTGTACTAAATACATGAGAAACAAATACAATTGCCATATTTCCAAGTTGTTAAGCATGCTTGGTTTGGTTAACTGTCTGATCTTCTATTAGGAGTATGTTATATTGTGCAATGTGGTGCTCAATTAATGTTTGGTTCATTTGTTGTGGTGTTTAGTTAACTGCTTGGTTCAATTCTGCAATGCGATGCCCAATTATCGTGGGTAGAATTTTGTATTGTTGTGCATGTGAGCAATAAATCGAATTTCGCTGCACTTAATACATGAGAAACATATACAGGTGTTATATTTCCTAGTTCTTAATCGCGCTTGATTTGGATAAATGGGTTTTCCATGTGGCTTGAATTAATCTGATGAATCTGCAATGTGCTTATTTTTCATCAACATATTTTACCGATAGCATGCGAACCCTCACTTAACTTGATGACTAACTACCTTATATGTGTTGCAGGGAAACAATGGGAAGCGCCGAGGTTTACAATCGAGGTTAGCACAAGCATGGTCCTTTGTCTAATAGCACATTATTGTGCAATTGCAGGAACCATTCTAATATTTAGATTTTTAACAATTTGGTCTTGCACATGTAGGTCCTGCTGTCAGAGGTTTTGACCCACTGTTCGACCCTTTTTGCATATGGGGAAATGAATTGTCCATGAATATCAATCAAGTCAAGAAACTCAGAGAGATTGTTAGGATAAAGAAATTAGCGACAAAAAACAACAAGATCTTTGTCTGCACAATAAAGAAGACATCAGTTCACTACAAGATGGTACTAACTATTATACCTTGCCTTTTTTATTCATTTGCCCCATTTCCAATATAGAGAAGATATTTATGCACATCCTTGTTTTCAGGCTTTTTCAAAGTAGTTCACTGATGATTACCTCTCAAACCACCTCTATGGTCAGGAGGCGAGTAAGGTTTTCATACAACACCCATGGTTCAATATTGAAGTGTTCCTGAAGAGGACGAAGGATGGACGGTCAATCATCCACAGGCACTGGCCTAAAGTTGCAAAGACCTTCAACATCAATGAAGGCTCAATATTCGCCTTCTGCTTCAGCAGTTTTCCAGATGAGATAAATCTGTCTATGTTCCGTCTATGATGCTAATTTCGAAAGGTTGTAGATGTTGCATGTAAACTTGGTGCTAGTGCAGTTGTGTAATGGGGTAGCTGAGTGCTGAACCTATATGATGTTGTACTCTGATGTATTTCAATTATGAAATCCTGCTTCCTTAATATGAAAATAAAATATATTGTGTGCTTAATATGAAATGTCAATTAGATTAATAAATTGATTATTAATAATAGGGCAATTAGCCTACTAATTGGGTTTTTCTATTGCAAACGGTTATTGAGAAAACACCGTGGGCGATGACCTCAGGCAACGCACACAGTTTATAGGAATAAACCGTGTTGGATCAATGAACAATCACACATGACATCCTCTTGAAAACTGTTTGCGTTAGGCCACCTTGCGCAAACGTTTACCACATAAAAAGTATGTGTGATGGACAGCCTTTGCCACACAATTCCTTCTACGCACCGTGTGTGATGCATTCAATAATGCAAACGATAAAATTGTTAATATCGTGTGCAATGACAACATTATCACAAACGTTTTAATAGGGAAAATTGTGTGTGATGTACCTGCGAACGGAAACGTTTTCCTTGGAGTGACCGTGTGGGATGTATATACGAACGGAAACGTACTTCTTGGATTAACTTTGTGGGATGTACATACTAACGGAAACGTATTCCTTGGATTGACTGTGTGGAATGTACATACGAACGGAAACGTTTAGCGGGGACTGACTGTGTGGGATGTATTTTTATGACCGGAAACAATTTGGCCTGTATAATTGTATTTTTTTAGTACAACTGTACGTATAACCGTATTTGATCGCTCGCCGGTCGCACACGACCTCATTTTGCCGAGCATGTGTGTCAGGAGGGCATATCCTCGACGGTTTCTGGGTCGTGTGGGAAGGACCCCCTATCACAGTCACTCACTAGGCGACGGTTCAGAACGTCATCGCAGAAAGGGGTTAAAAACCGTTTGTATAGCACCTCACTGTACCAGTGTATGATCATACTTGTGCATTGGATGTAGCTAATATTCAAGTGTGTTTCATGAATGGCTCAATGATTGAGCATGATGGGCTAGGGATAACTTTCTTTAGTGTTGATATTTTGAAAGACATAGTTGCTTGTTGATATGCTTGAGTATTGAAGTTATCATGTGAAATATAGACTATTGCTTTGAACCATCTAAAAGTCCAAATGTCCATGCTACAAAAGAAAAGACAAAACTATTAAGCTTGCTAAGGTTCTTGCCAGCATGGTGGGTGCCCAGGATATCGTTTCTTGAGCTCTTCTGAAGTGGTTTCATTTCTGGACTTGTTGTGCTGCTGCGTTTATTTGTATTGGTGACTGATACGTCTCCAACGTATGTATAATTTTTTATTGTTCCATGCTGTTATATTATCATTCTTGGATGTTTTAAAATCATTTTATAGAAACTTTATATCGTTTTTTGGGACTAACCTATTGACATAGTGCCCAGTGCCAATTGCTGTTTTTGCTTGTTTTTTACTTCGCAGAATATCAGTACCAGACGGAGCCAAATGCAACGAAATTTTTTGGATATTTTTTTGGACCAGAAGACACCTTGGGAGCCAAGGAAGTGGACGAGGGAAGGCCCATGGGGACCACAACCCATCAGGGTGCGCTAGGAGGCCCAGGCACGCCCTGATGGGTTATGGGGCCCACGTAGCTCCATTGCACCGCCTCTCAGCTCTATAAATTCCCAAATATTCTAGAAACCCTAGGGGAATCGACGAAACACAATTCCAGCCGCCGCAAGTTTCAGAACCACGAGATCCCATCTACACCATCACGGAGGGGTTCATCATCCTGATTGGTGCCTCTTTGATGATGCGTGAGTATTCCACCATAGACCTAAGGGTCCGTAGGCAGTAGCTAGATGGCTTCCTCTCTCTTTTTGCTTCTCAATACAATGGTCTCTTGGAGATCTATTTGATGTAACTCTTTTTGCGGTGCGTTTGTTGGGGTCCAATGGACTTTGAGTTTATGATCAGATCTATATCCATGAATATTATTTGAGTTTTCTTTGATCTCTTATATTCATGATTATTTATAACATCATATTTCTTTTTCCAATCTTTGGTTTAGTTAGGCCAACTAGATCGATTTTTCTTGCCATGGGAAGAGGTGCTTTGTGATGGGTTCGATCTTGCGGTGTCCTCTCCCAGTGACAGAAGGGGCAGCAAGGCACGCATGTATCGTTGCTATTAAGGATAACAAGATGGGGTCTATTCCTACATGAATAGATCTTGTCTACATCATGTCATCGTTCTTATTGCATTACTCCGTTTCTCCATGAACTTAATACACTAGATGCATGCTGGATAGCGGTCGATGTGTGGAGTAATAGTAGTAGATGCAGGCAGGAGTCGGTCTACTAATCTTGGACGTGATGCCTATATATTGATCATTGCCTTGGATATCGTCATAATTATTCGATCTTCTATCAATTGCCCAAACAATAATTTGTTTACCCACCATGTGCTATTTTCTCGAGAGAAGCCACTAGTGAAATCTACGGCCCCGGGTCTATCTTTTATCATATTGCTTTCTGATCTATTTTTCATTGCATTTGTTTTCAGATCTATTAATCTAAAAACACAAAAATACTTTGGTGCACTTTTTATTTGCATCTTTTATTTCGCGTTTTATTCAGATCTATTTATCCAAACACATACAAAACAATATATCTTTTTACCGAGGAGGGATTGACAACCCCTCTTACGCGTTGGGTTGCGAGGATTTGTTCTTTGTGTAAAGGTACCGTTTACATAGTGTTGCTTGGTTCTCCTACTGGATTGATACCTTGGTTTCGTAACTGAGGGAAATACCTACCGTAGCTGTACTGCATCATCCCTTCCTCTTTGGGGAAATACCGACGCAGTTTCAAGCGGCATCAGTGGCCAACTACGACTTCATGTGTATGTAATATATTGCTTTGTTGTTCCCTATATTTGCACTGGTGGCGAACTTTGATGCCCTGGATGTAATCTGTGTAATCGCGTAATAGCCTAGTATTAGTTGCTTGCTTATTTATTTCCCTATATTCTTGTTTATTTGTTTGTTTGTAGTCATTGCAGTTCTTTTTTCCTCTGTTTGCTAGTGGCCGCAATAACAATGTGCCACATACAGCCCGTGGTAACCATGGCCCTCCCACGGGCCGTAGGATCCATGGGCCTCGTACGGGCAGTAGGATACATGGGCCTCCTATGGGCCTTAAGATCCATGGGCCTCCTACGGGCCTTAGGATCCATGGGTCGTACTAATCATTGGACAAAAACGTACCGCAGTATGGGCCGTAAACCGGGCCAAAATCTGAAGTGTCCATTTATGGGCTCAGACCATAACGGGCTGTTAGCAGGCCGTAAGACATCACAGGCTTAATTCTATCAACAGGCATAACGGGTCGTTAATGGGCCGGATTACATGATAGGATGAAAATGGCCCAATGTGTTAATGGGCCACAAAAGGACCGACTGTAACCACGGGCTTCCATTAGCCGAACATGCTAGTTACAGACCGTAAGGTCGTGGCCCAGAAATGAGCCCAAGAGTTTATGGGCCCTTAGTTGGCCAAAAATTAACATGAGCCAGAAACGGCCCAACTTAATAATGGCCGTTAATGGGTCCAAAGCAGTATACTGTTCATTACGAGCCATAATCACTACGGGCTGTTAAAGGGCCCAGATATACAAAAGGCCTCATATGGGCCAAAAGACGTCACAGGCCGAAAGTGACAACGGATTGGAATCATATTGGACGGCCCACATGACGCTCGGGGCCTAATTCAGATAGGCCATAACGAGCCGTGAGTTCCGGGGCCATAAATGGGCTATATGTGAACAGGCTGTTAACGGGCTTTCCGTGGGCCGGCTCGCTAACTTTTGACCAAGTCAAACGGGCTGACCTTTTAACCTAAATGGGCCACTGTTGGGCCGAGCCACGTGTCGACGTATCATAGGCGCGTCTCGTCCATTGGATGGATGACATCTGTTCCAACGCGGACCTGACACGTGGTTCCTTCGGCCAATGAGAATTTTACACGTGGAAAATCGCCATTGGTCGTTGCTGTTAACGGGTTATCGGATCCAAAACCGGACCCGATAGCTTAACGGCGACCCGTTGCGGTGGATGCCACGTGTCGGTTAACCTTAACGAAAACACTTCCATGACGCGACATTTATCCTCATGGAAGTGGGCACTTCCGTGATGATAATTTGAGTATTGCCATGGAACACTTCTACGACAGCACAGATATGACTATCTTGATTCTATCATAGAATAATCATGGACGTACATGCATGACAGAAAAAGTGACCTACTGCGATAAAGACGTACTATCACGGAAGTGTTTTCTTTGTAACGTAACTATTGTAAAAAAAAGTGCATCAAGATGGCCCAATCCTTTTCGGAGCAAAAGACAAGCCGAAAGTACTTCTTATGATGAGCAAAGTGTTCTTGAGGATACATGGGAATTCTCGTCTAGTCACGTTCATCATGTTTAGTGGATTCGCCTTCACTACTTTGATAACTAGATGATACCCCGCACGGTGCTGCGAGAATTTGTTGACGTATAGGACAAAAATTTATGGAGTCAGAAATAAATAAATCATAAAAGAAGTAATAAGAAAAGTTTGCTTGAACCTTGGATTGAATGACATGAAAGGTTGAAACAATTTGGGTAATAGACACGTGTGCTGACAATGTGTAGGCTAGTTGATATATTGCAGAAGATAATGTTTTGGGCATCAGCTGATCATATTAAGCTTAACTAACTACAAATTTTCATATCCTTAGGCCTTAATTGTCATCTGTTGAGTAACATATAAGAGAAATATCTAAAAAAACAAAAGGTGTTGGCCGCCGCTCTAATAGACTGATGTGATTATGAAATGACAACCAATGAGCTCTCTTTATCTGATAATGTTTCTTGAAAAGAAGCGGGAAATATATATCAAGTCATGAATGGAATATCAATTCAAGAGACCAATCCATATGTTTGCGCGAAACCAATCCATAGTAACATTTTCACGAAACAAATGTATATGTATTGTTTTTAGTATTTGACAGAACATGTAGAGCAACATGCTATGATACTTGACGATTTGGAAAGATGTGACAAACATTTTTGTCACCCTAGAATAAAACAACCTCCCAAGGGACCAACGCTAACAAAAATTATTTCTCTTGCATTTTACATGAGTTTTTCATATACCAACTGGACCAGATCCTTCCTAGCATGGTACATGATAATTATGAAATTAGTATGTGCACAATTGATTTTGAGCCAAATGTAAGATAACAAACATGACATGTTTCATCACAATAATTAATACAAAAATACCTTTTTAGAACTAATACAAAAAATACTGAAAAACAAATGTTTCTGCCATGTGGCATATCTGAACTCAAATATGCTATGATCGTGCAGTACTGCAACACAAAGAGAACACACCATGTCCCCTGAATATAAAGATCCAAATAATATTCCGGCAAGTGAAAAAGTAACAATTAGATAGCGTAAAGATTAGAATGATTATAATTGATAAACGAAATGTGTTATATGCATTAATGCGGATTGTAGTTCATCCAAAGGAATCCTGCAAAAGAAAAGAGCAAAGACATACCGATATTTTGGTTGCACAACATGGAAGATTTTTCTTTCCGAACACTCCTATACAGTTTTGACAGGATAATCTAATATACTCCACCTGGTGAGAGTGAAGAGACACGCCGGCTTACTAATAAAAACAGTACAGATAAGCGTTGAAAAAGTAGTATTTTGGACTTCCCGCTGGACATAAACTAAAGTCTATAATTAATCTTGAACAGGCAAAAATAGAATAAAGAATGCAGAACTAATTCACCACACATCCAGCCATCACCCATCGGCCACCCTCCTTTGTGGAGAACGGAGTTGCGACGTGCACCTCTGCCCATGTTTTCTCCCTGGTTTTCATGTGCGAGAGAGCACGGAGCAGGCATTCACCACGCCCATGGGGAAAGACCTGGTGTGAAAGAGCACTTGATCAGGAGCAGGCGAGACCGCAAGTCCTCGATCTGGTGCAAGAAGAGAAGGAGAAGAGCGTGGGGAGGAGGGAGAAGCCCCCCACCACGACGGCGCCGTACGGTAGCCACTTGTTGCGGCCGTCCTCTGTGCGTCCTACTCCTACCCAGCCAAGGAGGTGAGATGCATCATCTTCTTCTCTATTTTGGATCCCCTTTTCATTTGTTGCAGTAAAGTGGTGGGGATGACAAACTGCACGTGAGATCCATCTTCCTTCTTCATTTGTTTTTGGGTTGAGAGTGCGGGTGAATTTGGCTTGGTGATAACGAGTGGATCGACAACTGAAGGGGCTCACTGGGGGATTAAATTTGTGAAAACTGACGGAGAAGCTGAAAAGGAAGAGGCGAGGCCATCTTGAATGCAGACTCCTGTTTGGCGCTTGCACCATAATATAATAACAAAAACTAATAAAGAAACACCGGTGCAGTGCCTTTCCAACGCAGGAGCACCTCCGTTCTGTTCGCTGGTCAGGCAATAACGGAAGCTGATGTGGCAGTGATGGTGTGGTAGTGGGGCCCATTCGTAAGCCGGTAAAGATATGTTGATGTGGCAGACCTGCTGATGTGGATAGGCTGCATGTCAATAGAAATAAGATAGTGAGAATGAACTATTTAGGTATTATAGATTTGATATGTGGGTGGACCGATGTTAGGGTGTTGTTCTTAATTGAACAAATTACCTTCTTATGATGCCCCCCCCCCCCCCCCGAAAGCATCCGCAACTACGAAAAAAGAATTTAGATAAATCCAACAATAGCATGAAACATGTGAATCCAAATCAGCCCCTTACGGAATAACGCATAAACTAGGGTTTAATCTTCTATCACTCTCGCAACCCATCATCTACTTATTACTCCCCAATGCCTTCCCTTAGGCCCAAGTATGGTGAAGTGTTATGTAGTCGACGTTCACATGACACCACTAAAGAAAGAACAACATAGATATCATCAAAATATTGAATGAATACCAACTTCACATAATTACTTATAACAAGATTTCTCACATGTCCTCAAGAACAGAAGTGAAAGATCGAGGATGTCGCCTAGAGGGGGGTGAATAGGCGATTTAAAATAATTACGGTTTAGGCTTGAACAAATGCGGAATAAACCTAGCGGTTAATTTGTCAAGCACAAAACCTACAACAACTAGGCTCACATATGTGCACCAACAACTTATGCTAAGTAAGATAAACAACTAAGTGATAGCAAGATATATGACAAGAAACAATATGGCTATCACAAAGTAAAGTGCATAAGTAAAGGGCTCGGGTAAGAGATAACCGAGGCACGCGGAGACGACGATGTATCCCGAAGTTCACACCCTTGCGGATGCTAATCTCCGTTTGGAGCGGTGTGGAGGCACAATGCTCCCCAAGAAGCCACTAGGGCCACCATAATCTTCTCACGCCCTCGCACAATGCAAGATGCCGTGATTCCACTAAGGGACCCTTGAGGGCGGTCACCGAACCCGTACAAATGGCAACCCTTGGGGCGGTCACCGAACCCGTACACTTTGGCAACCCTTGGGGGCGGTCACCGGAACCCGTCAAATTGCTCGGGGTGATCTCCACAACCTAATTGGAGACCCCGACGCTTGCCCGGAGCTTTACACCACAATGATTGAGTTCCGAACACCACCAACCGTCTAGGGCGCCCAAGCACCCAAGAGGAACAAGATCAAGAGTACCAAGCACCCAAGAGTAATAAGCTTCTCAACTTGTAACTTCCACGTATCACCGTGGAGAACTCAAACCGATGCACCAAATGCAATGGCAAGGGCACACGGAGTGCTCAAGTCCTTCTCTCCCAAATCCCACCAAAGCAACTAATGCTAGGGAGGAAAATGAGAGGAAGAACAAGAAGGAGAACACCAAGAACTCCAAGATCTAGATCCAAAGGGTTCCCCTCACCTAGAGGAGAAAGTGATTGGTGGAAACGTAGATTTAGATCTCCTCTCTCTTTTCCCCCCAAAACTAGCAAGAATCCATGGAGGGATTGAGAGATAGCAAGCTCGAAGAAGGTCAACAATGGGGGAAGAACACGAGCTCAAAAGGGTAAGGCTCAATGGGGAAGAAGACCCCCTTTTATAGGAGGGGGAAAATCCAACCGTTATCCCCTCTCTCAGCCCGCGCGACGCAGTACTACCGCACACAGCCACGGTACTACCGCAGAGGGCTGCGGTACTACCGCTTGCGCGGCAGAGGTCAGATGAGGGCCTGTTGCACAGGGCAACGAGCGGTAGAACCGCGCGCCCCTACGGTACTACCGTAAGGCAGGCGTCAACTGGCCCAGAAAACGCACGGAAGTAATCCGCTGAGGTTGGAGCTGTGCGAAAGTCCGGTACGGTAGTACCGGACAGGAGTCGCGGTACTACCGCATGAGGGCGGATGTAAAAAATTACATCCGCGCCTACTTCCGCATGCGTCAGCGTTAGGGCTAGGGGCAGCGGTACTACCGCTCACAAGGAGCGGTACTACCGTTGGCCCCTGCGGTACTACCGCTCCCTTGAGCAGTACTACCGCACGCCACAGAGGCTTTAGCACTTGGCTGCCTTCATATCGCAGCTAAAGACAACAGAAGGATACAATAAAACCAGAACTGCCATAACTTCTGCATATGAGCTTCGAATTGAGCAAACTCAAGCTTGTTGGATAGAGGAAGACGAGTAGCATCAATCAGCGACTGGTTATAGTAAGAAGAGGCAGGGGAGGTATGCCTAAGATATAGAGGAGTGAAACCACCATCAGAGAAGAACCGGCATAACCTCTAACATCGAAAACATCATAGAAGATGCATGTGAACTCCGTTTTCGATGAACTCGAGCTTGTCAAAAAGATGACCATAAGCTCCAAATCTCACAAGGAGAAAAACCAAACAAGAACCAAGAAAGATGATGCAAGCATGCAATGGTTTGAGCTCTTTACGAACGATACGATCAAGCTACTCACTTGAGAGCCCCCCTTGATAATACGGCAATCGATCCTATAACCCGGTCTCCAAACTACCGCCATGAGACCGGTAAAATAGAAGACCTATCAAGGGCAAACCTTTGCCTTGCATAAAGTCCACTTGAGCTAGATGATGATGATCTTGACCTCCTCAAGTTGGACCACCTTTCTTGATTGCGTTGGCTCAGTGAAGACTAGTAGATTGCTCCTCCATACTCCACTATGGGTGAGCCACTCTTCGGCACATCTTCACAAGTCCATTGACACCACAATGGACGGCAAGCTTCAAGCATTTGATCTCTTCGTGATGCTCCACTTGAACTTGCACACTGCAATCTTGATGACGATCACCACTTGATGTCATCCTCCATGGGTTGTATAATATCTTCCTCTTGACGCAAGCCCATGGAAACATACCTAACCCCACATAGAACTCTCACGTAGACCATGGGTTAGTACACAAAGTATAATGGACAATGCTTACCATACCATGGGATCACTTGATCCCTCTCGGTACATCTTCTACACTTTGTGTGTTGATCAACTTGATTCACTCTTTGACTTAGTCTTGATCAACCTCTCACATGACCAATCTTTAGGTAATTCCTTGAATAGCACCTTGGTCATCACAAACTCTCCTTGAAACCAACAAATGAACTCCAAGAAAAGCCTATGGACAAACCCTTCAAATATAACTCAAGGCAACCATTAGTCCATAGAGATTGTCATCAATTACCAAAACCAAACATGGGGGCACCGCATGTTCTTTCAAGAAGTAACTACTCACAAATCATGTTCATGTTCATGTTCAAGATCAGAGGGGTATTGAATATACTTAAGGATCTGAACATATAATCTTCCACCAAATAAACCAACTAGTATCAACTACAAGATGTAATCAACACTACTAGCAATCCACAGGTACCAAACTCAGGTTTTGGGACAAAGATTGAATACAAGAGATGAGCTAGGGTTTGAGATGAGATGGTGCTGGTGAAGATGTTGATGAAGATTGGTCCTCCCACGATGAGAGAAACATTGGTGATGTCGATGGCTTTGATTTCCCCCTCCCAGAGGGAAGTATCCCCCGCGAAATCGCTCCTGCCCAGGTTTCGCCTCGAGATGGCGGCACTTCGTTCTGAAAGTCTTCTCTTGATTTTTTAGGGCAAATGGTATCATATAGGAGAAGGGGGGCCACGGAGGCCTGCTGGTGGGCCCACAAGCCTGGGCGGCGCGCCCTAGGGGGTGCCACTTGAGCTTGTGGCTCAATGTGGGCCCCTCCAAGTGATTCTTCTTCCAGTATTTTTATTAATTCCAAAATAATTCTCGATAAATTTTCAGGTCATTTGGAGCTCTAGAGAATAGTTATCTCTGTTGTACCTTTTTCAGGTCTAGAATTCTAGCTGCCAGCAATTTATCATATAAATATTGCAAATTAAGAGAAAAAAAAGGCATTAGAATTGCATCATAAAGTGAAATAATGACCCAAAACATAATAAATAATAGTAGGAAAACATGATGCAAAATGAACGTATCAGGCGCGTGGATAGAGGCAGACCTGCCATAATGAGCCAAGACCTGGCCGACCCCTCGAGTGGAGTTGACAAGTTGATTCACAGATGTGGCCCCTCGAGGATTGCAGAAGTAAGTGGGCCCGCCTCTGGGTCCCGAAAGGCACTAAGGAAAGAGCAAAGATCCGCGGAAACCATGACGATAGCTCTAGGAAGAAGGCCTCACACAAGCGGGCTCCTAAGGGCCCCAGTGGAACGGCCGCGGACGACCCTTTGGCCAAGCTCCCAAAAGATGGGGCAACATCAAGAAAAAAGACAATAGCCTGCCAAAGGTCTCGAAGACGTCTACTATGACCTCCGCCACGGTCGGGGGCTACTGACGGTGTCCTCTACTGGTGGTGGTTCTCTCCCGGGAGCCCGACCTCAGTACCAACCAGGGGTCCACTCGACCCAGTACAAGGAAGAAGCCCTAGGGAGCGCCAGAGACATTCGTGCCCTCTAAGGCTAAAGGGTTGCGGCGCCACATATCGCATCCACCGCCATGTAAACCCTAGACCTCCCTGCCTATATAAAGGAAGGTCGGGGACCTCTCTAATCATCTATTCTCAGATAGGCAAACTCCCGGCAGCAATCTCATACACCATTGTAACCCCTGGCACGAGGTATCCCTCCACAATGAATATCGAAAACAAGCAGGATGTAGGGTATTACTCTCCGGAGGCCCGAACCTGGATAAACCCTTTGTGTGACCTCCGATTTAAGACTTCCAGCTGCGCTCAGTCCCCTACCGAGGGATCTGACGGTATTTTGCACCGTCACCCTCTACCTCGCATGGCGGGCACACCGCTCCCTATAGCCCTTGTACGCCTCCACAATGGAGTTGGGGCGCCAGATGGACATGCCCCTGTCCGACGAGGAAAAGGGCACATGCCTCAATCTTCCAGCCCTAGCGGATCCGAGCACCATTTGCGCTGACACAACGGATTCCCGTCAGATCGACTATGACCTCGGTCGGGCACACTCCTCCCGGGGGCGGCGGAGGGCCATGCGGACGACCATCGCCTCCTCGTCCCCGCATAGGGCGATGCCCTAGTCGATAGATTGGGAGATCTCGGAGCCGGATCCGATGCCCGACATGTCGGAGAAGGTCGAATATCGTCGGAACGGAGCTTCTAGATGAAGTTGGGTGACGTAGAGTGGCTAGAGTTTGGTTTGAGATGCACATGGGGACGAATATATGTTGGCTCGGGGTGGGCCAGCGTGGGCCGGATCCCACGTGGCGGACACGTCTGAGCCTCCCCATATACGCCTCAGATTTGGGCGGGATATGTGGGGTGCCGATCAGCCCAGACGTATAGGGCCGATCTTAGGAGCCCGGTTATGTCACGTTTTTTGACCAGTTACTGATCAGGTCGTTCGCCCGGACGTAGGGGATTTGAGGAGCCTGGTTGTAGATGCTCTGACATCGTAACGAGCGAAGCCGTCAGAGCCCCCAAACCCGGGATGGCTGAAAGTGAACATCGACGGAGCTACAATAAAGTCTGAAGGTTCTGGAGGTGGCGGAGCGGTCGTTCGTGACCATCACGGCGTGTTCATTGATGGTACATGCCATTTTTCTATCATCACCAATCCAATATAGGCGGAGCTCTTGGCCTGCCGACGAGGAGTCCAACTTGCGATCGAGGTGGGCGCTCGGAAGATCATGTTGGAGGCAGACAACCAGGGTGTCATGCATGCGCTGAAGGTGAAGGAACTGGACAGGTCCAGGTGGTTAAGGAACTTCTTGGCTTGCTCGATGATTTCCGAGTGTTGTGGGCTAGACGTTCTGCCAACGGGGCAGCACACAGTCTAGCTAGGGAAGACTATCTAAATAGAACTAGCAAAAAGGCACGTGCGTTGCAACGGGAGAAAAAAATACCACACGCTCTTAATTTACAAAAAAGTCTATAATCTGAGAATTTGTAGCTACGGCCCAAACAAAAATGGTCTTATAAAAGCGCAGTTTAAGATTCTATAGGTATTGGTCATCTTTGTAATCCAAACTACTGTGTAGAATGGGAGTCTGATGTTCCCGCCAATGTGGCTGCTTGTGCTCAGGCTGACTTGGCCGAGTACCGTTAAGTAATAAAGCTGTGTTTTATCTAAAAAAAAAAGGTATAGAGGTATAGATATAGATAAATTTGTAAGACTTGATTTAGAGTTTCTCCGGTTTGTATCCGTGACATTACTTACAGCGGAGAGCGTCGCAGGTTAGATAATAAGGAGAGAGAAAAAAACCCATGCGATATCTTTGACAGTAGAGCCGCAGAGTCTATGTTATTTGTTTGGGAATGTGGCATGGGTTGCTTCGACTGAACTAATTTGGTTTGCAACTTTTGATGCGGTGTAGCACACACGTCTGAACTCGTGAAAGAAAACAGCAGTTTTTTTTTTCTTTGTTTGCGTCTCGCTCGTGATTTCGATTTGTTTGCATCCGGATGACATGAACTCTCTGGTTATCGTTAGTGCTATAAGATAATACAAGACGTGATCATGGGATGACATCGTGTAATTGGATTAGCCAGAAAGGAACTTCGCGTGAGAAGAAGAGACCAACAAATCGCCGCCGCCGGCGGCCGGCCGCCGCAGCTAATCTTGACCTGAAGCCAAAGCTAGCCCGATAAGCCGAATCACGGAACATTTTCATCCGGGAATCGTGTAAAGTAGTACAGCCTCCTTTTTTATAAGGTGTAAACTTTGTGTACATGAATGGCTAATCTAGTTTGTTCTACTTACCACGTAGTGATTTCTCAATAGTTACTACTCTGATGCCCTAGAACATTTCTACATCACCCCTAGCGAAAGCATTTTTTTGATTCTAGGCCTGGATGAAGAAGTGGTTCCCGGAGCCGAGGTCGACCGTGACGCTCTGCGAGACGGAGGTGTTGAGCGACGGGTGGCTGACGGTGACCTTGTAGTCGCCGTGCGCGACCTCCGCCTGGAAGTAGCCCTGCTCGTCGGTGGTGCCGGTCTGCGCCGCCGTCCTCCACTCGGCGAGCAGCCGGTCCACCACGTCCCCCTGCGGCAGGTTCTTGAAGTTGTTGTCCGTGAGGCACATGACGTAGCACCCCTGCGGCCGCCACGCCGACCAGAGGATGACCCCCTGCACCGCCGGGTGCGCGTACGCCTCCCGCAGCACCTCCTCCAGGTGCTGCGCCTGCGACGGCCCGCCGGCCACGTCCACCTCCGTCAGCCACACGGGGAGCCCGATCTGGGACAGCGAGTCGAGCGCGGCGCGCATGTAGGGGATGTTGGGGGTGGTGAAGTGCCCCTCCAGCCCGATGGCCATGCCGGCGCCGTTCTCCGGGTAGGACGCGATGATCTGCCGCAGCCGGTCCACGTACCTCCCCGGCGCCGCCGCCATGTCCCCGGGCTGCTCCAGCGTGTTGTAGTCGTTCATGAACATGAGCGCCGACCCGGCGTCCAGCAGCCGCGCCGCCGCGTAGAAGGCCGTGGACGCGTCCCACCCGAACTGCCGCTCGAAGAAGGAGTAGTGCAGGTTCTCGTTCACCACGTCCCACGCGATCACCTGCCCGGCGTACCGCGACACGAAGGACCGGATCCGCCGCGACGCCGCCGCCAGCAGGTCCGGGTACGGCAACGACTGCACCCACCGCGGCTGCTGCTTGGGGTCGTCCCAGAACACGTTGTGCCCGCGCACCCCGATGCCGTGCTGCTTCGCCAGCGCCAGCATCGCGTCGGGCACCGTGTAGTCCTCCCGCCCCGGCGCCGGCTCCGTGCTGTACCACTTCATCTCGTTCTCGAAGGTGGTCACCGTGAACCGGGACGTGAACCACTGCTGGTACCCCGGGTTGGTCAGGATCTCGCGGCTCATGGCGGCGCCCAGAGGGAAGCTGCTGCGGACGTTCTCCACCGACACCTCCGCGCCCTGCAGCGGGTTCCCGCCGGAGTCCTTGGCCTGGAGCCTCACCATCTTCCTCCGCACGGCGCGGGTCGACTCGGTCCGGTGCGCCGCCCACTCCTCCTTGCTGAACGGCTTCAGCGACACGCTGTCCACCCATATGTCCACCGTCGCGTTGCTCTGTATGCATGCACCAACACGTTAATCAGCTCGATGATCTACTCGTTTGCACGTAAACTAATTGATTGATGGAGCGTATTCGGACCTCGAAGTATATCTCGGCGCGTCCGGCGTTGGCGGCGGTGAACCCGCCCTTGAGCATGGACCAGCACCCGGCCTTGGCCACGGCCCCGCCGACGTGAATGAAGTCATCGGAGGTCTTGACAACCGCCCACACGTCCGCGGCGACACCATGGCTCACCTGCAACCACGCTGACAGTGTGTAGTGCGTGTCGTTCTGCAGGTACACCTTCTGGCTGACGCTGTGGTACGGCCGCGTCCGGTTGCCCGCCACGGCGTACCGGTTCCCCGTGGCCACCGACGCGCCCTCGGCGACGGTGCCATACCCGAAGGCCGACCAGCCGCGGAGGCCGGCGTTGAAGTCCGGGTTGATGATGACCCCGCCGCCGTAGTGCGGCTCCATCGGCTCAACCAAGCACTGCATCCACCTCACACAAGTTAGACGACCGACGTATAAGAATAATAATCGTATACAATTTGTGCATGGTACTGTATATTTTTAGCTTTTTTTTCTAGGGAACTGTATATTTTTAGCTGGTTTGAGCCCAGTGCCCAAATTAGACCATCTTTAAAAAAAGGGGGCCTGCCTAGACGTGGACGCAAAACAGATTTCCTGGTTTAGGCCGGGTAGAAAGACCCGGAAATTGATCCTGGCACCAGGCTTTTACCGTCCGCGTTTCCTGGTTATTCTATCTATCGGCCAGTTGCGGCATGACCGCCGTACACAAGTTTCATCTACTTGGCGTCCATGTTGCTTTCATCTTGGAATATGCAGATGCTTTGCTTTGCCTAATCAGCTGGATCAGCAGATAATCAAACACAAACCACTAATTTCAGATACTTTCCGCTTGCTTTGTCTGTATCCATTATAGTATTACTATATATTATTATATCATCACTTCGGCTGGAGACAGCATAAAGACAGACAAAAACATAGAGAAGTAGACCCAAAGATAAAATTGTGCTTCTGTAGTCCAGACCAGTTTCAGACTATATGTGCATGATTTACGGGGTTTTGTTTTGTGGACGTGGCTAATTCGCGCTCGCGCGCTGGAGCGCTCACTTTCGGACAGGAAGCGCTTGGCTAATTAGGTAAGTGCAGCACAGTTACATTAAGAGTTCAGAGAGGATTAGAAGGAAGGTTTCGCTGGCCCCCCACCCCCACCCCTGAAAATCAGGGGGGGAGAGAGATTAGGTGTATATTATACTCCTGTACATGCATGGATGGGTTGCTTGTATGGTCACGGGAGTAGGTGGGCCAGCATTGTTAATTTGGAAAGGAAATCATCAAGGTCAGAAGCTGATTAGGAACGGATGAAGGCTATCGCGCGTAGGCACGAGCGATCGTGAAAGAGTCTTTTCGTTTGTTTTGAGGTGTAGCTAACTTCTCTAACACGTCTGCGCACTGCACTAGGACGGCCGCTATCGTGCATGGCACTGAGAAGCATATTAAGGTACTACAGGTAAGAGAGAATTAAGGACATTCCATTTTAACTTGGGCGGGAAACCCACCGGTCCGTTTTAACTTGCGCGGGAAATTAACCCGTAGCGTGAGGAATAATGACGTGGCCCATGCATGGTATGGTAATCTCCTCTGCTAACCCAAGCCCATGCTTAAAAAATCACCTGCCCTTGTACATGGGTTATCTATGCTATTGCAAACGTAAGGGTCGAGTAATGCTCCTATGAGAGAATGGATGGGTGGACTTGCCTCGACGCTTGCGGAAGAATCGTACGGGAGGGACTTCACCATGGAACCTGAATGAAAACAAATGATTAGCCAGCTGTGTTACAAAGAAACCACAACGATTTCTCATGGAATGCAACTATCCGATTGATAATTGGTTCATTGGTTTAAGGATACACGGCAGTAGCTAGCAAAGTAGTATAGCAGATTGAATCATGCACATTGCGCACCTTCCATTAGAGCAGCGGCCCATAAGAGCAAGAACACCAGCTTCCTCATCGTGCCAGGCATCACCGTCGGTCAGCAGTTCGTGCTCTGCAGTAAGCACCAACGAGGGCAGTGGCAATGAGGAAGCAGAGCACAGAGAAAGAGGAATGCAGGGCAATGGCAATCTGCAGAGAAACAGAGCTCAGGCGGTAGCGGATATATAGATAGATGGAGCACCCACCCTGAAGAGTGAAGAGACCAAGGCACTTGCCCAAGACCAGCAGCACCAGCAGCAGTAGGTAGATGAAGAAGAAGAGGCAAAGGGAGATGATGGTCCAGTCCACGCTGACGCTCACACTGGCGCCGCGCTGCTCTGTTGTGCCGGGACCTAAACATCCGCACCAACGATCTTTGCGTGGCCTCCCGCCCGAATTTATAGTGCGAGGGCGGGCAACACCCCCCGCGACGGCGACGGGGCCAAAAGATTATGATATCCGTCGCGCGCGCGCGCTTTGCTTGCTGGCCGCGCTCACCTCACCTAGGCCGCACCCGCACGGGAGGAGATCGAGCTTGCCAAGCAAGCGTAGCCGGAGGAGTGCTCGATGCCGATCCGTCGCCCGCCCGCACAAGACACTTGGCCTTTCTCCACTCTAGTTTTTTCTTTTTGGCTTAGCCGGTGCCTACGAATGCGAACTCTCTGTGTGGCTTGGTAGTGGCATTCAGATTTCAGAGCAATCTGCACGGGTGGCTGCCGCTATTGATGAACTGATTGGGGTGATTCACGAAGAGACGGCATGGATCGGGCGTGTGTGCTGTGCCGTGCATTGACGCCTGTGAGCCGCATGTGAACTGGCTAGCGTCGTCTACGGGGTCGAGGGGTTCACGTGGAGCCGGAACAAGAAACTTTTACAGCACTGGCGTTACATGTGGCGGCAACAGGGAATTCCTCAGAAGAGGCGATTCGATGCTGGCGCGCCCGGCCCAGACACGCGGTCAGTGTCCGTGCATACGACGCCTATGCGGGCGGAAGTCCAAGTCGACCGATCGTCATGTGAATCCGTGGGGTCGGTTTTAACCTATGCACGGCTGCTACTAATGTCCGTCCCGAGCTGCTAGAGCCGGCTCGTGATGCGGTTGTATCAGACTGCTGTGCGCTGGGCACACTACCGTGGCCGTGGCAGAAAAGCGAGCGCGCAACAGGCCAAAATCCCCATGTGAATGTAGTACGAGGCACCACCGATCAAGAAATGAATGTCCTTGCTGCTGCCGCCCATGGTTACCGTTCCGTTCCGTCGAGGGCAAAGGAGTTTTACACATCAGTCATATACCTAGCGTGGTATCCGTTCAAAATGGGAGCAAAAGTCAATATTTTATTTCCATACAACTCTTGCATCTTATAATTAGCCGCTTGGTTTCAACAACATGCCAACATCCTTCGCCTGGAATCTCTTCCCTCCGTAGTAGGTCAAGGGCGGGCAAGGAAGCACCTCGCCTCAAGTTCTCAACTTCCGATCTACTCCCTCCGTTCCTAAATATAAGTCTTTATAGAGATTTCACTATGAACCACATACGGAGCAAAATGAATGAATCTATACTCTAAAATGCATCTACATACATCCGTATGTGGTTCTTAGTGAAATCTCTACAAAGACTTATATTTATGAACGGAGGGAGTAGGTATCAAATGAACCTAAACGCTTCTTTCCAAAGTGCGAATCAAATTAACACTTGTTTTTCTTATGAACAGGCCCATAAGATCAGCAAAGACGACAAAAGTGCAAGCCGCTCCCCGATATAAAATACCGGCCGTCTCAAGCCATAAGCCATAAGAACTTGATTGAAGCTTCCAAATTCCAAGTCACGTCACAGTATAGTAGTGGCCACTACTCGCATTGACAAGAAGAATGCAGAAGTACCAGTCACCCAGTCACGGAACACAGAAACAAAAGCAGTCTCTGCATTCATTTGTGAAGTCTTGTATATACACCGCACCGAACAGGCGAATTAAAATACTGACCATGTGGAGGTAAACTTAGCCGTGGGACGGCCGTCAAACACGCACAGCCAACGAAAAATTGCAATGAGCTGACGAGAGGTATGCGTATCTATCTTCCCATAGTCCACTGCATGGGCCGTGCGTGACCAACGAAGCCGGCGGGGGCAAGAGACAGCAGTGTCCTATCTCCTATGCTTGGCTTCTTTCTTCACGAGGAACAGAAAAGGAGTGGTTAAGCCATCTTTCTATGGAACAGACAATTCATTCATTCATTCTTATTAAGGTGTGATCATGACAGGTTGAAAACTGGAGTGTGATGCACTCATTAAATTTGAGCGCTTCAGCCATCTTGTTCACCCTCGGGCTTTTCTAGAGGGGAATTCTCGCATATTAACAACTCACAGTGATGATCAATTTTCCTCTAAGCAAAGATCCAACGTCACTGAATGCAGACTAGAATTTGGTGCGTGAAGAAAAAGTAACAGGAGTAAACCGAGTTACTGACCTTCAGTCTACAGGGCAGGCGACTAACTATTAACTAGGTTACTGGACTTGCCACATGACGGCCAATATTAGTGTGGTAGCACAACATTACGCCAAGGATCTAAACTAGGTAAGACCTTTTCTAGCTACAATTACCCCTTTGCTTAAGAGTTTGACAGCATTGACACAAATGGCGGACACTATGGCCCTAGAACATGCAAAAGTTGACATCCATTTTAATTGACAAAGTATTCCCTCCTTAAAGAAATATAAGAGCGTTTAGTGATCTAAATGCTCTTATATTTCTTTAGAGGGAGTACCAGGTAAGTATGTTGGCAACCAAACATGCTGTTCAGCATACAACAATTATGGTCCGGAGCTTGCGCTTGCAGATAACATAATAAAGCTTTTCTGTATAAGCTGTTTCCTTTGGACGGGTTTTAGAAAACATGTTTCTTTTTTTGGAAAAAAGAGGGGGTGGCCCTCCAATTTCTGGCTGGTAAAGAAAAGGAAACCCTCAAAAAGGAAAACTACAGTGCAGGTGGCCAGCGAGCGCTGCATCACACACTCGCTGAGAACCTAGCAGTAAATTCATCAGGCGCAAAAGTTTAGAAAACATGTACTTCAACTGCAATAGCATACTTTTTACATCTAGTAGATTTAACTGTGAAATGGATTTACTTGGTATTGCAACTGAAAAACTAACAAGATTCTAGTGGTGAATTTCTGAGAAAGAAGCAGATCACGTACCTGCTTCTTTTATGTCCATCACACTCCTCCGAGATATCAAGCACTGAAATTTACCAGATTTATGACTAAACTCCGGCTGATGCCACATCAAAGAGCAGCAAAGATCAATAGTATGTACTACCCAGCTGCATATGTTTGCCTTTTCTGCCTCTTGATAAGCCCTTCCATCAAAGTTATATACGTTGAACTGTCAACAGACATTCCCTTTTGCATCATCTCATCCAAAATGGCCTTAGCTTCTTTGAATTGCCCACCGGTGCATAGCTCATTTACGTGTTTCGTGTAGGCCTCCATTGCACTAACTTGTGGATTTCCACCAGTTTCTTCCTCAGTATTACCCTCGTGATCCTTCCCTGACTCTGTTTCATCTACAGGAGAAGGCTTCAAGAGGGGAGAAGAAAAGCTTTGAGACAATTTTCCACTCTCAGATAACTTATGCAGCATACTTTGCGCTTCTTCTGGTCTCCCTGCCTCAGATAGTGCAGATAACACAACATTGTAGGTAAACGCGTCAGGCTGCAATCCTCCGACCTCCATATCAGCGAAAAAACGCAAAGCAGCATCAACCTCCCCATTTTTGCACATAGCATGTATTAGGGTGTTATATGTGATAACATCGACCTTCTTCCCTTTCTCTACCCATGAGTCAAAGAGCTTCATTGCTTTGTCAAGCTTCCCCTGCAGACACAGTCCATTCATCAAAGTGTTGCAAGTAACAACATCTGGCTTAAAGGAATTTTCCACCATCTTGTTGTGGAACTGGAAGGCATTCTCCAAGTCCCCTTCCTTGCAGTAGGCATGGATGACGATATTGTACGTGGTGTCATCTGGTACCAACCCCTTCTCCATGAGCTCATTCAACTTATCAATCGCCTCTTTCAACCTCCCCATTCTGCCAAGCCCTTTGATCAATGTGTTGTAAGTCGAAATAGTTGGTGTCAACTTCCTCTGAATCATCTCATCCCACAGACGCAGAGCAGGCTCCGGATTATACTCGTTGAAGTAGGCTGCCATCACTGTGCCATAGCTGACTTCATCGGGCACAAAACCCCTTTGGGATGGAGATTGTAGCAGCTCTTGAGCCTCTTCATAACGCTTCTCCTTGCATAGATTATATAGCACGGTATTAAGTGTGAAGGTGTCCAATTTGAGTCCCCTACCGACCATCTCATCCATTAGTGCAAATGCTTTGGCGACATTGCCAGCCTTGCAGTATGCATCAATCAACGTATTATATGTGATCACATCTGGTGCTAAACCTTCATCTGCCATCTTCTTCAAACACCCCAACGCCTCCTCCAATTCCCCATCCTTGCAAAGCCCCTTAATAACAATGTTATGCGTGACCAAAGTCGGCTTCACCCCTTTCTCACGCATTTCCTCGAGCAGCCTCAGTGCATCAGACGAACACTTCCACTTAAAGCACGCATCAGCGAGTGTATTGTAGGTCACTACATCAGGCAACAAAGTGCCAAGCCGCTCCATCTCATCCTTCAGCCTAAACGCCTCATCCACCTTCTCTGCCTGGCACAGCCCAGCGATAAGCACATTGTACGTCCACAGGTCTGGCTCCAACCCGTTGGCTGTCATGGCCTCCAAGACCTTGGTCGCCTGCTTAATCCACCCCAGCTTTGCGTAAGCCGACACAAGGGTATTGTATGTCGGCCGTGTGGGCGTGATCCCCTCTTTCTTCATTCTCGCCAGCAGCGTCCTCGCCTCACCGAGCATGCCCTTCCGGCAGTGCGCGTGGAGGAGCGTGTTGTAGGTAACGGCGTCGGGAGAGAGGCCGAACCCCTGCATGGTGGAGAGCGTGGCGAGGGCGTCGGCGAGGGTGCCCTTGGAGCAGTGGGTGTGCACGAGGAGGTTGAAGGTGTAGTGGTTGGGGTGGAGTCGGAGCGCGATGAGAGAGCGGAAGGCGTCCAGGGAGGCCTGCGGGGAGGTGGAGTGGCTACGCGCGAGCGCGGAGAGGACGGCGTTGGCGGCCTGGAGGGAGGGGCGGACGCGGATGCGGCGACGGAGGGAGTGGAGGAGCTGGGCGGCGAGGTGGGGGAGGCGGAGGCGGGAGTAGGCGCAGAGCGCGGCGTCGGCGAGAGGGGTCGAGGGGAGGTGGCCGAGGAGGTGCCGGTGGAGGTGGCGGAGCGGGTCGAGCGGGACGAAGGAGAGGAGCAGCGGGAAGAGGTGGCGGTAGGGGAGGACGGGGAGGAGCGGGAGGAGGGAGGGGAGGCAGGAGGGCGGCGAGAGGAAGCTGCGGTAGGCGAGGAGCGGCTCCGGCGAGGCGAGCGCCGGGTTGGAGGCCGCGACGGCGAGCACGCGCGGGTGGTGGGAGGCGGTGAGGCGCGGGAGGTAGGCGGCCAGGAGGGTGGGCATGGGCACCGGGCCGGGCAGGCGGGACGCCGATACGAGCGCGTCCGCCACGGCCGCGACGAGCGCCGAGTCCGGGTCGGATGCGGTTGTGGCCGATGCGGAGGTGGACGGCGGGGTGTCCATGGGGAGGAGGGGAGGCGGCGGACGGTGACGGCGCGGCGAGGGGGAGTGGAGGAGGGATGCGGGGAAACTGTGGGGGAAGAGGGGACATGGTGGTATGGGCTGTGGCCCATCGGCGGAGGAGTATCCTCAGAAAGTCTCACTGGTGGACTATACTCTGGCCCGTCAGAATTCGAAATGAAGACCACGTTCGAGAATCAAAGTTTGGACTTGGTTGAGCCTGTAAAAACCCATACTCCCTCCGTCCTAAATATTTGTCTTTTTAGAGATTTCAAATGGACTTCCACATACGGATGTATATAGACATATTTTAAAGTGTAGATTCACTCATTTTGCTCCGTATGTAGTCACTTATTGAAATCTCTAGAAAGACAAATATTTAGGAACGGAGGGAGTACAATGTAAATTGATCTTCAAAAGAAAAACGAACGCGGATGATAATCCTATTATCTATAGAGCAAGACTAGTTGTGAACTGTTCATGATGCCACTGTTGGTGTTCTAACAAAATCAGTAGAATAGGGACCGCGCCGCGCTCTTTCTTGGAAGCATCGCTGATGTGTGGTGATCCTCCCCTCTTCCCGTGGCCTTGGCTCCGGAAGGAAACCTCAGATCCGCGGGATCGGACGATGAAGGCGTCTTCACAGCTTCTTCCTCCTGGGGGGGGGGGGGGGGGGGTACCATTTGATTTACATTCTACATCTACAGAATTCTGTACTGTTTACTTGCATGATCCTTTTCAGAATGTAGTAGTTCATCATCACTCACCTGGCAAGCCTCGTGATCAACTAGAAAAAGCTGGCACAATGTTTGCCGTATTCACCATTCAGACCTGCCAGTTTGCAACTATAGTAAATACCTTTCACTTAAACAGATTTTTTTCCTGTTTAAGGTTTTTTCTCTGCCCTTCATTCAGTTGTTCTTCTGTTTTATATCATTCTTTCTTTGGTTAGGCATTAGGAAGTCATACTATGGTATGCATTATGATCTTACAAGCTTCATTTGATTTGTTTCAGGTAAGAAATATGTTGGACGTATATGTTAGAGAAAAATCTCGAATAGTGAGGAATCCTTGCTTGAACTTGGCTGACCCCGAGGAAACAGGAGGAGGATAAAGTTATTTTAAAAAGGCACCTCTGGCATCAGAATGGATGCTAGGTATGTCTGAGATGTTATTATCTTTAATATCTGGTGGATAAATCCTTTCATGATGATAATACATACCCTACTAATGTTTATTTCTAGATAATACCATGTCACTCAAGAGACCAAAGATTCTTCCTGGGCCAGAGGTCGACAGAAATCAAAGAAGGTTTGATATCTATTTCACATAAGTATACATATGCATGTGAGCTTATGGTGTATGTTTTACATGATCGTACTGCGACCCTGATTTCAGATTCAACTATGCTTCAGTCTGTTGTTGTTGATGCAACGACGTACTTGTTTCGGCGAAAGAAGCATCCCAAATGTCATTGGCTAGAAGGAAGCTGAGAGAACCTGCAGCAAAGACCAAGCCAAGAGGGAGGAAGAAGGTGAACCAGCTGAAGAAGGTCAGGGAGAGAAAGGCTTCCTTCCATTGCAGATAAAATGAAGGTGAATAAATGCATACTTTAAATCACTACTCAATGGCTACTTTGTGGGTTTGTTGTTGTACAACATCGCACCACATTTGTATTAACAGATAATGATGCCAGCATGCATGTATTTCATATTGTCCCTGCAGAAAGAAAAATTCTTGGAGCAATGGCAGGAAAAAAGCTCGGGAGAGTGGCGGTGATGGTGGATCATTTCACTGGGCCCACATATGCTATCTTTTAGGCCATTATGGGGACACCACCTTTTCCAGATGCCACAAGCCCACAATTGCTTTGATAACTTCTATTTTGCCTTTATCCTTTGGTGATGAGGGTCGACAAGAGGATTGAATTGGATGAAAAAGATAGAAGTTGGACTGACGATTTTGTTCTAATCTAGAGAACGTAGCTCTGAGTATCATATCATACCTTCTTATGGAATTTTTGTAGCAAAACTATGTTATATTCCAGATTGGACATACTTGAGCAGTCTCTTGCCTCGCAACTGGGGCTGAAATCTAAGCCACAATTGCATTTTGTGTGTGGGGGAATTCGTATCGTATTTATTTGATGACTCGAAATAGAAGCCCCTCATGTTCCACTCCATATAGGATTGTACTCACCATTGCCATTTTGGAGGTTTTCTAGCTGGCTGTTTGATAAAATGCCACAACTTACTAGCCGCTACCCAGTAAAAACCAACTTTGTCAGTACCCCAGTAAAACGAACTTGCTTTGCACTAGAAATAATGCCCCGTCTTGCATTGCAAACAATCCAGTTCCCCTTTTGCTTTCACCTTTTGGTAATGCCTGTTCCATGATGTTAAATAATTTCCGGCGGCCTCCAGATCATCATATTGTTTCCGTTGGTACCGTCCCAGCCACAAGTAAGTTCATCACTTGCATGATCCTTTTAATATGCCAGTAGTTTGCAAATACCCATGTGATTTACATTCTACATCTACAGAATTCTGTACTGTTTACTTGCATGATCCTTTTCAGAATGTAGTAGTTCATCACTCACCTGGCAAGCCTGTGAAGCTCTGAAAAAGCGGCACAATGTTGCCCTGTATTCACCATTCAGACCTGCCAGTTTGCAACTATAGTATAACCATTCACTAAACAGATTTTTTCCTGTTAAGGTTTTTTCTCTGTTCATTCAGTTGTTTCTGTTTATATCACCTTTTGGTTAGGCATTAGGAAGTCATACATGGTATGCATTATGATCTTCAAGCTTCATTTGATTGTTTCAGGTAAGAATATGTTGGCGATATGTTAGAGAAAAATCTCGAAATAGTGAGGAATCCTTGCTTGAACTTGGCTGACCCCGAGGAAACAGGAGGAGGGATAAAGTTATTTAAAAGGCACCTCCTGGCATCAGAATGGATGCCGTAGGTATGCGTGAAGTGATTATCTTTAATAATCTGGTGGATAAATCCTTTCATGATGATATACATCACCATACTAATGTTATTTCTAGATAAATACCATGTGCAACTCAGAGACCAAAGATTTCTTCCTGGGCCAGAGGTCGACGAGAAATCAAAGAAGGTTTGATATCTATTTTCACAATAAGTATACATATGCATGTGAGCTTATGGTCGTATGTTTACTGATCGTACTGCGACCCTGATTCAGTTCAGACATATCTTCAGTCTGTTGTTGTTGATGGCACGACGTACTTGTTTCCGCGAAAGAAGCATCCCAAATGTCATTGGCTAGAATGGAAGCTAGAGAAACTGCAGCAAAGACCAAAGCCAAGAGGGAGGAAAAAGGGTGAACCTGAAGAAGGTCAGGGGAGAGAAATGGCTTCCTTCCATTGCTAGTAAATGAAGGTGAATAAATGCATACTTTAAATCACTACTCAATGGCTACTTTGGTGGGTTGTTGTTGTACAACATCGACCAACATTTTGATAACAGATATATGATGCCAGCATGCATTATGTTCATATTGTCCCTGCAGAAAGAAAAATCTTGGGAGCAATGGCGAAAAAAAGCTCGGGAGAAGTGGCGGTGATGGTGGATCTTTTCAGCTGGGCCACATATGCTAATCTTTTAGGCCATCTATGGGGGACACCCTTTTCCAGATGCCACAAGCCCACATTGCTTTGATAACTTCTATTTGCCATTTATCCATTTGGGGATGATGGTCGACAAGAGGATTGAATTGGATGAAAAGATAGAATGTTGGACTGACGATTTTGTTCTAATCTAGAGAACGTAGCTCTGAGTATCATATCAGTACCTTCTTATGGAATTTTTGTAGCAAAACTATGTTATATTCCAGGATTGGACATACTTGAGCATCTCTGCTCTCCTGCAACTGGGGCTGAAATCTAAGCCACAATTGCATTTTGTGTGTGGGGGAATCGTATCGTATTTATTTGATGACTCGCAAATAGAAGCCCCTCATGTTCCACTCCATATAGGATGTGTACTGCACCATTGCCATTTTGGAGGTTTTCTAGCTGGCTGTTTGATAAAATGCCACAACTTACTATGCCGCTACCCAGTAAAACCAACTTTGTCAGTACCCAGTAAAACGAACTGCTTTGCCACTAGGAAATAATGCCCCGTCTTGCATTGCAAACAATCCAGTTCCCCTTATTGCTTTCACCTTTTGGTAGATGCCCTGTTCCATATGTTAATAATTTCCGGCGGGCCTCCAGATCATCATATTATTTTCCGTTGGTACCTGTCCCAGCCACAAAGTAGTTCATCACTTGCATATCCTTTTAATATGCAGTAGTTTGCAAATACACCATGTGATTTACATTCTACATCTACAGAATTCTGTACTGTTTACTTGCACTGATCCTTTTCAGAATGTAGTAGTTCATCACTCACCTGGCAACCTGATGAGCATCTAAGAAAAGCTGGCACAATGTTGCCCTGTATTCACCATTCAGACCTGCCAGTTTGCAACTATAGTAAACCATTTCACTTAAACAGATTTTTTCCTGTTTAAGGTTTTTTTCCTGCCTTCATTCAGTTGTTCTTCTGTTTATATCATTCTTTCTTTTGGTTAGGCATTAGGAAGTCATACTATGGTATGCATTATGATCTTACAAGCTTCATTTGATTTGTTTCAGGTAAGAAATATGTTGGACGATATGTTGAGAAAATCTCGAAATAGTGAGGAATCCTTGCTTGAACTTGGCTGACCCCGAGGAAACAGGAGGAGGGATAAGTTATTTAAAAAGGCACCTCCTGGCATGCAGATGGATGCCGTAGGTATGTCGTGAATGTGATTATCTTTAATAATCTTGGTGGATAAATCCTTTCATGATGATAATACATACCCATCTAATGTTTATTTCTAGATAAATACCATGTGCAACTCAAGAGACCAAATTCTTCCTGGGCCAGAGGTCGACGAGAAATCAAAGAAGGTTTGATATCTATTTTCACATAAGTATACATATGCATGTGAGCTTATGGTCGTATGTTTTACTGATCGTACTGCGACCCTGATTTCAGTTCAGACATATGCTTCAGTCTGTTGTTGTTGATGGCAACGACGTACTTGTTTCCGCGAAAGAAGCATCCCAATGTCATTGGCTAGAATGGAAGCTAGAGAAACTGCAGCAAGACCAAAGCCAAGAGGGAGGAAGAAAGGGTGAACCAGCTGAAGAAGGTCAGGGGAGAGAAATGGCTTCCTTCCATTGCTAGTAAAATGAAGGTGAATAAATGCATACTTTAAATCACTACTCAATGGCTACTTTGGTGGGTTTGTTGTTGTACAACATCGACCAACATTTTGTATTAACAGATATTGATGCCAGCATGCATTATGTTCATATTGTCCTGCAGAAAGAAAAATCTTGGGAGCAATGGCAGGAAAAAAAGCTCGGGAGAAGTGGCGGTGATGGTGGATCATTTCAGCTGGGCCACATATGCTATCTTTTAGGCCATCTATGGGGGACACCCTTTTCCAGATGCCACAAGCCCACAATTGCTTTGTAACTTCTATTTTGCCATTTATCCATTTGGTGATGATGGTCGACAAGAGGATTGAATTGGATGAAAGATAGAATGTTGGACTGACGATTTGTTCTAATCTAGAGAACGTAGCTCTGAGTATCATATCAGTACCTTCTTATGGAATTTTTGTAGCAAAACTATGTTATATTCCAGGATTGGACATACTTGAGCAGTCTCTGCCTCGCAACTGGGGCTGAAATCTAAGCCACATTGCATTTTGTGTTGGGGGGAATTCGTATCGTATTTATTTGATGACTCGCAAATAGAAGCCCCTCATGTTCCACTCCATATAGGATGTGTACTGCACCATTGCCTTTTGGAGGTTTTCTAGCTGGCTGTTTGATAAATGCCACAACTTACTATGCAGCTACCCAACCTAAAACACTTTGTCAGTACCCAGTAAACGAACTTGCTTTGCCTATAGAAATAATGCCCCGTCTTGCATTGCAACAATCCAGTTCCCCTTATATGCTTTCACCTTTTGGTAGATTCCCTGTTCTCATATGTTCATAATTTCCCCGGCGGGCCTCCGATCATCATATTAGTTTCCGTTGGTACCATGTCCCAGCCAATAAAGTAAGTTCATCACTTGCATGATCCTTTTAATATGCGTAGTTTGCAATAACACCATATGATTTACATTCTACAATCTACAGGAATTCTGTACTGTTTACTTGCATGATCCTTTTCATGAATGTAGTAG